>OX638389.1:31921093-33171220 GCA_951813805.1 Limnephilus auricula | reverse complement strand
GATACAATGGAAAACTGTATTCGTGATAGCCATCCACCATTAAATTAAAGAGAAAATTCGTGAAGTAACAGGTGATTTAATGGCCAACTAGTGACAAATGTAACACTGCCTCCAAAATTCTTCTAACACTGTTCGTCTATAGCCTGTAATATAAATCAGTTCAGCTCAACCGAGTTTTCTTGACAGTACGAGAATTGCGACAATAATCATTATTTCCATTAAAACGCTATAATATGTTGTTGTTTTTTAAATGAACGTCGGGAAAAGAGACATGAGGGCTTTTTGATAAGGCTCTTTATAATAACAGTGCGTGACAACCTCACCTTATGTTAGCTATGTTAAAAATTGTTATGTATTGAGAGGTCTTTGTATTTTTTAACAAGGTAACAAAACATATTTATCATTACCTGTGGTTGGTGGGTATATTTTAATTTTAAGTTTGATACATTGAAAGTGTAGGATGGTTTTACAATCAATTTTACAATGAGCACATAATTACTGATTTCTCCCTGACTTAACTACAACCACTGAAGCGACAGAGCAATTAAAATAATTTTTCGTATAAACTGATTATAGTTCTATGTAGCCAATAAATCCCCCTATATTTTGTTTATTATCATATATTTGTAGGATTTATAAAAAAAATATAATTAAATCTTTAACCTTAAAACATTTTAAAGAATCTATAGAATATTTATTTTGTTTTAAAAAAAAATTACTTTTTGCCACTTTTTTTTGCCATTTATATAACTCTAACTCTATCACATCATCTAGTAGATATGTAAATATTTGTCTTTTGATAGATTTCATATGAAATTTTAGCAAATTGTTAAGAAAACGGACTGAGTGTTAGGAATATTTATTAATATTACGCTTTATATCGATATATTTTATATTTTACATTTAGGCACATAATTATTATTGAAGTAAGACTTCTTTAGGGCATTACGACGGGTTACTCAAATATTTTTTGGACCGAAGTAACATTTTAAAACGGAAATGACGTTCGATTTATATTTCATCATATTAACGTCGTAGGTTTGGCAATAATGAATGAGAAGCCTATCAACGAATAACAAAACGTCAAAGCAAACTCAAACGTCAGACGTCACCCGTTTATTTTTGTTTACTAATGTATAAGGTAAGTTCAACAGGTTTTTGTTATGATTTGTGGATTATTATATGATTTAACTAAAGATTTTAGTTGGACCTTTTGATTTGTATTATATTTTACGATGAGTATTAACTCTTTTTCTTCTCTGATTCTTATTCTATTCTAGCTATTGAAGTAAAAAGTGGCAGTAATGTGACAATAAAAATAGTGTTGTTTAGAATTCAAATGGCTAAATCGCGGGAAAATTTAACCCCTTTGTCTTTAAATAATTATAAACAAAAAATCAACAACCTAATCATGTTCCGGTTAGACGCACTCAATCATTATTACAATCGACGAGTAGAAGATAGGTACTCTCAGTATCGCGCTAATGTAAGACCACCATTCAGAATTTAAACTTTGTTTGAAATAGCTTTTGTTTGGTGAAAAGATCTGAATAGCCAAGATCTTACCTTCTTCCTCTTCCTATGTCATTTTCCTCCCCACTACCTTCGCTTCACAGCATACCCAAATTGGGGATTAAAATATGAAAATATTAAAATCTTCACGTTGTAGACCTGCGTTCAGCGAAATTTTCTGTTTTTAATATAATGGTTTATTTTTTAATAAATGAAACAAATAACTTTGTATCAACCACTATTATATAATCATAATTACCAAATTTATTTTTTAATAGCTAAATATGTTTATCCGGCGTACTGTGGTGCGATTTATAGATTTTAGCCACCTCTGCATTTGTGGAGCCGCAAACTGTATGTTTATGGTGAACTCTGCGGAAGTAGTTTATCTCCGGTTAAGGCATACATCTCGGTTCATACTAATAAGCAATTAATATCAGGAATTAGATATTTGATGGCCCTACAGTCTTCAGTTCCGGAATATAGAATAGTGCTTCTCCAGTAAAACAGAAGGGGGGGGGGGGGTGGAAGTCGGTGGTCTAGGGTTACGATGCAGCGGGAAATTTATAGTTATGGCCATCCGGTATACATTGCGGCATCTGAAAGCTGAAATACGGTCATGGTAGAGGCTAAATGTTCTTTATCTGCCTGATCATGAAGCCCTGTACAAAAAAATCCCTTAGGGCCTATGTCATCTTTGGGGATACTGTGTGGATTTCTGAGAAGGAAAACGTATGAGGGGTGGTTAGGAATCTGAGAACTGAAGACCTTTACAAATAAAATATATTAACACGCAAAAACGAGATTAGAGACCTTGGCGTGATTTTTTAAGCAAATCTCTCTTTCAAATCCCATATATTTGACATTGTCTCCCGCCCCAACAAAATGCTTGGATTTGTTCTTCGTAATGCGAGATCATTTACGTAGAGCATATGAAGCGCTTGTTCGTAGCATCCTGGAATATAGCTCCATTATTTGGGCCCTTTCTGAACAAAACCATATTCTAGAAATAGAAAAAGTTTAAAAAAGGTTTATGCGTTACCTGTATATGAGAATATATACATACTATCCATTCCTGTATCCATCCTTGTTCTTAACAGGGATGCTCGATTTCAACACCTTAGAAGACCGCAGAAAAATATTTTTAGGTTAACACCTTTTTAAGCTAATTTCTGGTATCATACTCAATCCGCCTATGTTAAAAGAGGTTAATTTTTATGTCCCTAACAAGTATACTCGTGGGAGATCTCATGCACTTTATTATGCTCCGAAAGCGAGGATTTCTGCATATCAGAATGCGCCAATAAACAGAGAAACTCAACTGCTCAACGATTCTGCATTGACCATCGAAATTTTCAATGTCACTTACAGACAGTTCAGCAACTATCTTTTAACACATGTCACAAAATAATAAAACTGCCCTTGTGTACTTTGTAATTTATAATCTTCTCCATGATATATTGGTGTATAACCGTTTTACGGAGAACATGATCAAATAAATAAACCTCACCCCGTGAACCCGGATATCCTTGCTAAGTCACCAAACACAGCTAACTTCTTAGGGTGACCTATTGAAGATATTGGTTATCCAATGAATGGTTCCAGGGGCGGCGGTAAATAATATAATATTTTTGTGATTTCACATCCAAAAAACAGACCTTTCGAATCATTGATTGTTGCACCCTCTCGTATGAATGTTGCAAAGTCTGGGGACAAATCATTCTATGCATCCGTGCAATCTATCTATGTTTAACGGTCAGTGGCTGAGTTGGCATCGTGTCTGGGTCCCACCCATCTCATCACAACACAAGCAACATTTGCCGCTTACTCTAGTGGTAGTAGGTAGATTTTCAAATTATTGCCAGGAAATTCGTATCCTGGAATGTTTTGATCAAACTTTAACCCCTAAAGCTACGAGCATAGTTTTTTAAATGTTTAGATTATTTTCGCTTTGCAATAAAATCAAAATAAATGTAATATTCCTCAACGTATCCGAAAAGTGAAACCTGTTTTTGCAAGGTGGTGAAATAGACTTTAAAATTTTATTACTGAAAATAAACATATATTTTTTGAAATGTTTTAATACAAACATAAAAAAATTTAAATGCCTCACCTTACGTATTTTATAACTAAAAGTACTGATAAAAAATTAAAAACCCACAGATATTCTATTAGACAAATGTATTATAAATGTTACCTGTCACCTCACATTTTTTTTCTTTCAGTTAAAAGTAATTCATAAAAAATCACAAAGTTTCTTAAAACATTTTCAATTCGCGGTCGGAAACTTTGGTTTCAAACATGTGTAAATTTTATTTTTACTAGTGGTTAACCTTTAGATTTAAATATAAAGCGTGATGTTTTCTCTTTTTAAGACCTTTTAGATAATATTTCTCACCATGACAGCAAGGGAGTGACAACCATTTCTAAGAGGACTTAAGTGAGCTGTTCCAAAAAGCGAACAATTTAGTCTGAAAGGTTAAAAAAATATATAATACGTACCTAATTTAAAACTTAGTTTTTTAGAAAAGGCGACGAGAACCTAAAATTACGGATATCATTGACATTTTAAGATTATTATTATTGAAGACAAAATTATTAATAATACTAATTCCATCGGAGGATAAATATACATTTGGCAAATTTTATATATTTTCAAATGTTCATTTTCTCAAAAGCTGATTTTTATAGTGAAAATCAATTCCATTGTTTGGTGCATTAAAGTTTCCTCTTTATTACGGATTATACGGAATATGGCTGGAAGGACAAAGAAAAAATAATGAAATGTACAAGTTATGTACCTACATAAAAACATAGACATTTTAAATGATTTCCTCAAAATAATCACAATTGCGGATGAATCCACAACAAAAGAGAAAAAGTAAAATTATGCGATGTTCATGGCGTTAGTACAAATGAGCTCGCATTTTATCGAAATGCCGCATACTTAAATAAATATTGTTTTAATACAACCGATCCAAGGGTGGTCAGATTTTTATTATATTTTGCAATACGATAGGACTTTTGAGATCATAGGGGGTATTTTTCCAGCTTAAGTTCTTTATCCTTGGTACTTTTCAAATGAAGCAATTTCATAAAAAGGGGTCGGCTTAACTTAAAGTACAAAATATATTTTATTTCTGTACATTCCGTGGGATGTAATTTGATAAGAACTTAATATTTGATGAAATAACACAACTTTCCGATTATATGTTGAGATAATATTTTGCCAGAAGTTATTTTGAAAATCGTCGTGCAAGAAGCATTTACCTTTTTTTGATCTAAATGTTTCTTGGTTAGTATTGCACGTGTAGGAAAACTATTTTATTATACTATTTTAGACCGGTCGGTGGTTGAGTGGGCATCGCGTTTGGGTCCCACATAGGCGTTCCGTATTCGATTCCTCGTCTGGCTAAGTCCTCCATCACAACACAAGCAACATCTTCCGCTTAGTGTGGTGGTATTAGGAGACTTCAAATGTTGTTAGATTATTCGTAACCCGGTAATGTTTGTCTATCTTTTTTTTTTTTAAATTTCGTCATCGATACTCGATTAACATTACATAAATAAGAATTCTGGTCATTGTTTGTGTAACAACCACTAAAATGACAGTTTATGTATTATTTAATTAGTCCTGGTTATACTACCTGGCTACACCAAGAAATATATTTAAAAAATGTTTTGAAATTTTTTTTACTCTGAAAATTTATTTCAAATAATGTTTATTTTTATTTTTCTGAAAGACAAACATTCCCGGGTTACGAATAACTTGGCAATATTATAAAATTCTTACTACCACAGCACCAAGCGGAAAATGTTGCTTGTGCGTAATGGAGGACGTAGCCAACCGAGGAATCGAACTCACGACGCCTACGGATGGGTGGGAACCAGCCTCTAGCACGGCCTCCGTGGTTGAGGGGTAAGGCTCTCGACTAGCAATCCGTAATTTTCGGGTTCAAATCCCGTCGTGCACAAATAAATGCTGTTTGTTTAAATTATTAATATAAGGTATACTTGCGGCATATTCCAAAGTGGAAGATACCTTCAGTATCGCCATGGTGTAAGGACCACCATTCAGAGTAAAACATTGCCATTTACATACATGTTTTTTACTTGACATTTTAAAAGTATATGTACTGCTGGATATTTCGGTCACGAGCCGCCTCTACTTACAACTCCAATTGCGATGCCATAGTTCCACTAGCTCCGGGATGTTGTGACTCTTAATACATAGTTCCACTAGCTCCGGGATGTTGTGACTCTTAATACATAGTTCCACTAGCTCCGGGATGTTGTGACTCTTAATACATAGTTCCACTAGCTCCGGGATGTTGTGACTCTTAATACATAGTTCCACTAGCTCCGGGATGTTGTGACTCTTAATACATAGTTCCACTAGCTCCGGGATGTTGTGAATCTTAATACATAGTTCCACTAGCTCCGGGATGTTGTGACTCTTAATACATAGTTCCACTAGCTCCGGGATGTTGTGACTCTTAATACATAGTTCCACTAGCTCCGGGATGTTGTGACTCTTAATACATAGTTCCACTAGCTCCGGGATGTTGTGACTCTTAATACATAGTTCCACTAGCTCCGGGATGTTGTGACTCTTAATACACGTTCCACTAGCTCCGGGGTGTTGTGACTCTTAATACATAGTTCCACTAGCTCCGGGATGTTGTGACTCTTAATACATCGTTCTACTAGCTCCGGGATGTTGTGACTCTTAATACACCGTTCCACTAGCTCCGGGATGTTGTGACTCTTAATACATAGTTCCGGGATGTTGTGACTCTTTATACATCGTTCCACTAGCTTCGAGATGTTGTGACTCTTAATACACCGTTCCACGAGCTCCGGGATGTTGTGACTCTTAATACACCGTTCCATTAGCTCCGGGATGTTAAGACTCTTAATACACCGTTCCACTATCTCCGGGATGTTGTGACTCTTAATACACCGTTCCACTAGCTCCGGGATGTTGTGACTCTTAATACACCGTTCCACTAGCTCCGGGATGTTGTGACTCTTAATACACCGTTCCACTAGCTCCGGGATGTTGTGACTCTTAATACACCGTTCCACTAGCTCCGGGATGTTGTGACTCTTAATACATAGTTCCACTAGCTCCGGGATGTTGTGACTCTTAATACACCGTTCCACTAGCTCCGTGATGTTGTGACTATAATACATCTTTGAATGTATAAGTATATAGCTTCAATGTATTTTTCACAAAGTAATGATTAATCATTCAACTAAACAAGCGTCAATTTTAAAGATTAAAACTGCTCGGAAAATTAAATGATTACTTTTGCTTCCTACGTAGTAAAGTTTCCACATTGAATAATACTTCCAGAATTAAGGTTGATATAGGAACATTAACTTTTAAACACATCGGGAACATTCAGCCAAAACTTTATATCAATTAAAATCCAAGCACTTTATTAATTTATTTTAATTACACTAAATAACTTTTGCCAGTTTTGATTACGCGCCGCCATGGCTTCCGACCAACCAGTGCCGTATGAATTAAAATTTTATGATACTTTCAACATTGCGGTCGTGTAAATATAACGTTTAAGTGTTTTCTGAGATAAAACGGAATGGTATTTGCAGGTTCGCCCATTTCGTAAATAAACTTTTATAGTTTATGTAGAGCTTGACTCTGCATCAAATCGTAAAGGGAATTAATTATGCTTCAAAATATTTGACGGGGTTGGTACTACAGATGCACTGCAATCTAAATGATATTTGCTAGCAAATTTAGAGTTGGCAAAATAGGTGCCAAGTCAGGGACGCCTGAGGAACACACGGCACGATCAAGCAAATCAATTGAGTCGGGTCATGTCAAGTTAGAATAACAGAATGAAGCAAAAAAAAGTATAATGTGAATGTGTGCCGAGACAGAGTTGTGTTGCGCTCTATCATCTCTGGCTACCCCTGTGGTAATGGTACATGTTGGTTAGTTAGTTAAGTTAATAATAAGTCTTAACACAACATTCACCGTGACGTATTTTCTAATACATTCATTGCATTCTGAAGATTACATCTAATTTTTAAATGAAAACGCCGCCTTTATTAAATGTCATATTAAATAAATTATAATATGAAAGTAATAGTATTGTAATATATATATATATATATATAAAATTTAGGTGTATTTTAAATACATGTAGGATTACGGAATTTTTTAAAAATATTTATATTGAGGGATCAGTAGGATTTATCGGTCCAAATAGGAGTTCCACCAAGCCGAACCCTCTGATGTGAAAAAAGGGGTTTAGTTTTTCCTGTGGGGAAAATTTAACCCGGACATAAATTATTATATATATTTGTCATAAAATATATATTTATATGTAAGCTGCTCGTGAAGTTTTCTTCTCATTTACCGTGGACATAATATTGTATTTGTTAGCCTTTCTTGGAAGATTTGAGTTTTTTAATTGACAAAACTATTTATCAATATTCATATTGCTTGTGTACTTACGCGAACAATATTTTTTTTCTTATTATTTCAAAGCAAACTTGTAAAAAGCATTTATAAGTAAAAAATACTATAGCGCGCCATCTACGAAAGCGTAGATTATCAATTCTTCAATATTCACTGTCCCCACTCTTTCACATTAGATAATAAATAAAAAGCCGTTTAGTCATTATTGTGACTGTATTTCGGCTATGTTAAAATCGTTCAATGAATTTCGCGGTGTTTTTCTGTCAACAAATAATTTTATATAAAAATTAACCTTCGGTATTCCATACTTTTCTTCGGTAACCGACGAGTTCATCGAAAATCAATTCATCGAAAGCAAAT
Source organism: Limnephilus auricula (assembly GCA_951813805.1). Lineage (NCBI taxonomy): Eukaryota > Metazoa > Arthropoda > Insecta > Trichoptera > Limnephilidae > Limnephilus > Limnephilus auricula. The sequence continues at coordinate 33,162,894 of OX638389.1, read as the reverse complement.
TTATCGACAACGAGAGGTTAGGTTAGGTTAGGTTTGGCTGGTTAGGTTAGGTTAGGTTAGGTTGAACTCATTTTCGATGAACTCGCCGTGAACCCTTTCCTACATATTTTACAATTACACGAACAGATGATGCCACCTCTAGTGCGATTGAAACAGTGACAAATAAGTATTGCACGTTGTAAACACAAACCCCAATAGCTTAAATAAGCTTTGTCGTTTATCGTTAAGTAACTTAGTTTATTGCCAACAATGTCAATTGTCTATCAAATAGAATGTCCTTTGACTTGAACCGTTAACCTGGCGTTAGTATTTCATGAAACCTGAATAGTTTACGAGACATTTAACTTCAACATTAGCAGACAGTACTTGTTCGGAGTAAGAATTTTTTGCTAGTTTGACGATAAAGACAGAATGACGTGGCATAACTTTAACGACACCTGTGAAACAAACGCTTGTATTCCAAACCCAACTCTTAATTAAAATGGGTGAAGCTTTGTGTCTAAAGCAGAATATCTGTGTTTTTCGGCCTTCAACCATTTGGTACCTTTTCTCTTGTGTTTAACATAATATTATTCAAAACTAATTAAACGACCTTGACCAGTGAAATTCTCGGGTACTTTATACAAAAACAAGATACCGTAATGCTTGCAAAATGGTACCAAATGAAAATTTCAGAAAATTATTTCTTTGTATAAATAATATTTTATTATTTACAGCGCTGCTGAAAATGAAATTCTGAGAAACCGAACCGTATGAAAGCTCTGAAACATTGACCCAGTACTGGAGGGTTTTCCAAGTAACCACTTGACCTTTTCGAAAAAGCTAACAAGATCCCTCTTCAAATGAATGTACAGAAGAAAATTATTTTTTCCGCCAGTATTCATACGAATATATAAACATAATTTGAAAAGAACTAAATATAGAGTTATAAAAAATCGCTGTATTCTTGTGGGAAGATAGAAATTCGATAGCAGCAGATACAAATTTCGCGACTGTAACCGAGTTTTTGTTCTTGTGATAAAGCACAAGATTTCCAACAGCTCGGAGCCGATTGTACTACAGAATCCCTACTTCATGAATTTGAGACAGAACAAAGTGAGGGTGTGTATTGTGGATATGGAAGTCAATAATATTTTAATGATTACTACTAACTAATAATTAAAGTATGTTTTGTGACTTGGCGAGTTAAGCCTAGTAAAAATCATTTTCTTCTCAAGAGTTCCTATTTAAGAGGATATTACCAGAGAGTACCGGAAATTAGTCCTTTATAAATCAAATTCTAGAAGTATTGACTCTTTTTTACAAAAAAATATAAATTGATTTTGAAAGATTGTTATTTTAACTAAGTGTATTTTTAATATACTAAGGTTATACCATTGGTCGTTGGCAGATTTGTTCAATTTTCAAACGATAGATTCTAATAAACTACACAAATTTCAAATCATAAAATCATACAGAAAAATAAATCAATACATAATCTAGTCAACACAGTTTAAAAAATTTAAATTTTAGTTAAATTAAAATCATTAAAAAATAACTCTGAGAATGTGATTTCTGACAAAAATATCTCAGTTTTTCTATTTATTTAAGATCTTACAAACTAAAATATTAAAAAAAAAATTTCACACTTATTTTGTTTAGACATTAAAAAAAATTATAAATACTTATGATCAAAAAATACACTATATTTAATCATTTAATTCATTTTTATTTCTTACTTGAATGTAGCTATATATATTAAAGCAAGTTTTGAATGAAATAAATCGATATTAAATTTTTTATTTAAAAAATTGGATACGGGGAATAAACGATCTTTCTCATTGGAACCTCCCTGTACAGTTGCAAGCATTTTTAAACTTTATTCTCAGCTGCTGGTCTATCGCTCTTAAACATTCCTCTCATTTTTTAGATACGAGTCAAATAAAATTTGTCACATTGGATCTAATCGTATCTACTTACCGCGCTGTAAGCACACAATTGACTACACGTGAACGCGTGCGATTTTTTTAATGCAGCTTGCTACAGTGTAAATAAAAACCTGTACTACGCGTTATCAAAAACATTCCACAAATGAGTTCAATTTTCACTTTCTTAAAAATTCAAAGATTAAAAATTATTTCATGAGATTCGTTGAATGTGGAACGTAAATGGTAAAATAAAATTTTAATCTTAAACTTATGTAATAAGGCCGTTTTTCCAAAGTTGTGCCATTAAAACAAAACAGTTCAATTACACCATGCCGGCTTTCGCCAGGCCTTTTTAAATTTACGTGACAAGTTTTGGCCGTTTCGGTATGATTTTCGGTATCCAGATTTTTCATATTTTAATAGTCAAGCTCTCAAAATTTTGAATATTCATTAGATATATGGACGAAAAGCATTGATTTTGGATATCTTGATGATTTTTTTCAAAAATGATGTATTTTTAAATTTTTTAAATTTTAGGTTAAAGACGTGGTGTCTATGGTGTCTGAATTGTGGTAGTTGGGACTAGTGTGGAAATCAAAAAACGTATCCTTCATTAATTATTTAATTATTTTCCCTGTCTGAATTCGCAGAGCCGGAAAGAAAAAATGATTCAGAGCACGTTGTTGTAAACCGAATTTGTTATTATTGTATAGCAAAAATTAATTTTGAGAAATGTATGCCAAGGACAAAATGGCACAAGTCGCTATTGTCGCTGAACTGTGATATACGTGTACAAAAGGCCATACGTCAATGGTACTCGTTTCCGCTTCATAATTCGAATATACAGGATAACTCATATAGCGGTCTTTTGGTTGAAAATATTCGTGTAAAAATAAACTGTTTCAATATTGCTGATTTAGCCATGCAACAGTTATATCAAAAATATGTCAAGTTTACTAGGGAATTTAAAAAAAAGAGAATAATTTGATTTGACCTGAATTTTTTTTAATAACGATTTGAGAACGAGTTTGGCTAATATTGAGCAATCTCAGCGTTTAGGTATGTGTCACGAAAATAATTACTCCCTTCAGCAATAATTATTTTCCTGACCAAAAAAAATCATTTTTGTATTGCTGTATTCCTGGCAAGAAATGTTGTTAATCGATCGCCTTTTAGATAATTTTTGATGAGACAATTAATTTAAGATATTTGATTGTAAAAATGGAGAAATCCTTTTTGTTTTAAGTAAAATTGTGCCGTGTGCCGGTTCTCCAAATGACGATATGCTTAAACTCGTGATGTTAAAATTGCACGATTGCTTGGATGGCGATATTCTACATCCTTGTTACGCGTTAATGCATTTGAATGACATTGCCTAACTCATGGCATACCTATTTGCAGTCCACTCCGGATGCATTCCATCCAGGTGAACGGAACCCTCTCGACGGAGTTTTCAATATAATGGGAATCTGGAAGAAGGCCTCTTTGCTGCTGCCCAAAGACTGATGCGGTCCCTACTTTCTACGGAAGTTTTCCAGGTCCTGACCTGGAGATTTCCCCAGCTCTGCTGCATCTCGGCATGTCTTGCGGTCTTCTTTTAAGGTTTTCCAGAGTGCTAACTTAGAATAAATATTCACATGGTCTATAGTTATGTTAAAATATGTCTCCTTGACCAATCGTGGTTGTATTTTGTTCATCAGATCCTCCACTTAACAATGACTATAATTTTTGGTTTAATATACATATAACTTGTTCCCAGCAAACCGTCTTTTATTTAAGAGTAAGATTGAACCTTCCTATACAGTAGTACCATTTTTTTCCATAAGAACCTGAGAATATGCAATGCTCTACCGTAAATCAGTGGCTTTCCTATCAAAATTTTCAAAACTATCAAATCTATCGAACGCATTTATAATTTTCAGTACAACGCATACGAATATTTCAGATAAAAACACATGTTTCTGGGGATCATTTGACTGTGTGTTATTTTGTTAAACTTATCAGTTAATTCGGTGGACGGTTAAAAAGCTCTCATAAAATGGAAATGAACCCTAAAACCGAAAGTATCTTTTCTAAGTAGCAAAGCCTTCCGTGAAGTGAGCTCTCGCGTAATGAAATTGAAAGGCCTCGCAACTGTTTTCAGCTCAAAGCGTCATTTTCATCAGCAGTTACGGTGCTCTAAAATAACCATTGTTATCTGTCACAAAATAAAACCAGACGTTATAGTAATTATTAATTATATTGTTTTATTTATTAGCTCCACAGAACCTGAGAAAAAAAATCCTCAGAGCCTATGTCATCTTACAGGATGATGTGTGGAAAGTCTGGAAAAGTAGAGAAAGTTCTGGGAAGGAAAAGCATTTGAGGGGTGGGTAGGAATCTGGGGGCCAGTGCGTGCAGGAGTGACATACGTAAGAATTAAGAATCCATCCCTCCAACTGCGGTGCAAGGAGATGGGTCGAGGGGTCTGGCTGGAGAGATCAGAAGACCTCCTTCAAGATTTTATATTTTATATATCCATTATTTAAAAGAGCCCATTGACAAACTACTTAAAAGTAGTTTATCGTAATATTTTTAATGTTTCTTTAAAAAAAAAAAGATAGGTAAGTATTTCTATATGATAGGTAGGTCGTTTGTATTTATCACATACCAAACTTGAACATTTTGAAATTGTTACACTCGAATGCACGCACAAGGAAAATGTTTTATTTTAATTAATGAAGATAATATTAGTGAAACTCAATCGAAAATCTGAAACAGAAAAATTCCGGAAAGATACGGATACATCTGGGACTCGAACCTATGATGATCCCTTATGTACCTATCCATACCTTTTTCTGATTTTTCAGTTAAAGTTTTTAATTTTTAAATTAATTAATTAAAATGCAATAATTTGAGGAAAAATAAAAAAATAAATAGAAATTATATTGTTTGATTAAAAAAAGTGAACTTATTGTAGTATAAAATCTTTTCAACCGCTTTGCTTACTTTAACTTTTCTCCCAAAGATGGCACTAGTGTCCGCTATAGTTTTTGAAGATTTTAGCTTTCCAGAGTAGATGCAATAATAACAGCAGTAAGTTGCTCACGGCTGAGTGGCTGTTTAGAAGGCATACATTAATAATTACGTGAGCAAAAAATGGTGGGGGTACAGTAAAATCTCACCAAATCTTATTACAACGTGTGGGGAGGGGGGTCAGTAAAAATCTCACGTCAACTTTAAAAGAGTATATATTAATAAAGAGATAATAAAAATAATTAAATTGTTTCACTTCTTTTGAAGTTTCCCACTTTGCGTTGAAAAATGACTATTTAAATATTAAAAACATTTATTTCGAGAGTCAGAAAAATTTCTTTACTGGGGGGGGGGTCCCACTAAATCTCACCTAGGGGTGGGGGGGGGGGGTTAGTGGTATATATTTTTTTAAATGTTCACGTAATTTCCTTACGACCTATGAATACAGGTCTGCCATCTAGCGGTGGACTTCACAATAAATGATTTTGATCAATAAACATATTTTTTTATCATTGTAAGCTTAGATAATACAACATCTTATAATATTGTTAGGTATTGTTAAGAGGCATAAATAGGAAAAGAAGGGTAGTGTTTATTACCAGAGAAAACCGGAAATTAGTCATTTTTAAATAAAATTCTAGACGTGTTAACTATTTTTTACAAAAATGCATAAATTGAATTTGAAAGATTGTTATTTAAATTTTGAAAAAATAAGTTTATTTTGACTATTATACCTGGCATGCGTTGCAATGCCACTTACATAAATAAATCCCGCCTTTTTCCCTGCCGCTAAACTTCATAAAATACATTGATTTTTCAAACAACTCGCGTGAGCCTTATTGCAAATTTTTCTTGAAAATTTCATAACTCCAGAATTCACCAATATATAAACCTTCATGTGCATGTCCACAACAACTCACCAAATTTTTTATCGCAATCAGATGAATAGCATAGGAAATAACTCTAAATATATCAATCGCACGAACTGTCAAACGCACGAAGTTAAAATAGTTGTTAAGTTTTCTGAAATTATCCAATTTTGTGCGCAATTTTTTTAATTTTTCTTTCCGTAAGAACCTTCTACAAAGCATTAGAAAATTTAAAAAAATGAAATAGGTAAAGTTGTTCTGAAGTTATGACGTTACCAAAGGAAACAGGGACTCATTTATATATATATATTGATATACTAAGGTTATTCCGTTGGTCGTTGGCAGATTTGTTCTATTTTCAAACGAAAAGAAACACAAAATTTAAACCATATAATCATACAGCAAAATAAATCAATATATAGATAATCTAGTAAAGACACTTTTCGATAAATCGATCTTTCTCATCAGAACCTACCTGTACACTGTACGTACAGTGTGTGCAATTGCAAGCATTTTTAAACTTTTATTCTCAGCCGCTGGTCAATGGTTCTTAAGATTTAAGTTTGATAATAATTAAGTTTGATAATAACCCAATAACTTTACAAGTTCAGAATGGTGACGTAAGCCTTTTTAATCCATAGGCCAGTTTAACTAAATTATGTTTTATGTGAAACTAAGTGTTCATAATCTGCCATTTCATAGATGGCGCTTCTTTAATTATTTTAAGAAAAAAAACACTTTTTCCAAGTTATTTATACCTTAAAATATTAAGATGAATTAATGGTTTGCGAGTATATGTACTACATACGCAATATGAATATGAACAAAAAAATCCATAAACAAACTCAAATATTTCCAAAAAGTCTTACAAACACAGTATCTGGATTGTATCACCCAATATTCAATATTGTATTTGAATGCCTTTTTTGGAAGAATTAAGTACCTACGGGCGCAAACAATTAAAAGATTTTAGCGTAACATGCTGACGCTTAAAAGTCTTTTTTCCTAAAATAATCAAACTATTGCCATTTGTGAAGGAGTAGATTTTGAATTCTTTTAAGTATCACATTAAGAAAGATTCTCGATATTTAAAAGTTTTTGAACAATTTCATCAGAAATACAGAATCGCTTACAATGCACCTATATATAAGTATTTTGGCTTTGTCCTTGCGAAAACGTGTATCTAGTTTATATTGCGCTATGTTGAAAGAAGGGGAATTTTATTGAAAATATACGAAAAACTTCCTTCCAAACGAATGCACTCGGAATGAAATATTAGGATAGGCAGATGTACGTTTTTTTTGTAAATTGACTGATAGGTACAACGTTTTGTGAGTGGACATATTTTGGATAGTTGATACAAATGGGATGCTGCAGGTTCTACGGACCTGTGCAGACCCATTGTTGTAGTTAAATGACAAGAGAATAATCGGAATATTTCGAAACACGTGTTTTAGGTGCGCTGAAAAAACTGAAAGCGGAAAAAATACTGAATTGTATTGATTGTTTGATATTTTCCGTCGGACGGAAATATCGGGTTTTTTAAAGAATTTTTTTTAAATCTGAAAATTGTAATATGCTATAAAAAAAATAAGCCTTTCAAAGCGTTAAGGAAAACAAAACATGAAATATGTTATGAAATTGTACACAATTTGATAAGCTCGGTGAATAGGTGGCGAAATAACTATTAGTTGAGAATTCACACGATTGTACTTGATTTATCAATACTGAAGTCGGGTCAGGTCAAGATTCACACTAACAGAAGAGTGCGTAAGAGACGATGTATGAATGTGAATAAAACTAAAAGCGTAGGCTGAGACAAAACTGTGTGACGGTCCCCATTTTCTAAAATGTCGTGATGGTTAGCTTTCCAAGCAAGTCAAAACCCTAGATAAAGAAATATTTAGAATGTATTATACTACCTTCTTTTCATAAAATACAGGAAACTCTGGTGAACAATACGAAAATTCGCGTTATAATTTTTTTTTTTCTTGTAAAAGAAAGACAAACATTCCCGGGTTACGAATAACCCAATAACATTTGAAAATCTCCTACTACCACCACACTAAGCGGAAGATGTTGCTTGTGTTGTGATGGAGAACTTAGCCAGCCGATGAATGGAACACGGAACCCCTGGGTGGAACCCAAACGCTATGCCCACTCGACCACTGGCCGGTCGAATTATATAAATTATATGAATGAATTACATCTAGTACTTCCATTAAAATCAAGTACAACTTTAATGTCAAGTATTTATAAATAGACATTACTCATAATACCTGAATATATTTACTTATGACAAATTTATTTGTTTACAAATATTTAAACAATAAATACGTAAAGATAAGAGATTTCTCACAATCAAACTGATTAATAATCAGTTTTATAAGACGTACGTAAAAAAAAAAATATATATATATATATAAAGGTGTTATCAAAAGGTAAATGTTAACTCGTATCAGTTTTTCCCTCTCTTTACTTGTTTTCTCTTGTTGTTTGTTCTACTTAACCTGTCTTTATTTTTATAAAACTTATATTATGATATCAAAAAACTTTGTAAAATTGTAACTACTACCTCCTACCTATGAATTGTAAGTTCCTCCTGTCCTAAAATGAGTTTTGTAACTCATCGGGATTGCTCTAGCAAGAAATAAAAACAATGAAAAATGAAAAAAATATATTTCTGATGCACAGTAATTTGAACTTTTATAAAATTAGCAATTATAAAACTCTTATAATTTTTTTCCGGATTTTCTGTCACACTATACTGTATACTAAACTTATACAATACCTAAAAAGCTTTTCCAGCATAGCTTATATACCATAAATAGTTTCTTTTGGCAACAAATTGAAGTTCCGCTATAGAAAAGATTGGGTAGGTAGGTACTCGTGCGATGGGCAAAGTTATAAAGTATAGCCACGCACTTTTCTTATAGCATTATGGGATGGAAGTAGGTAGCAAGAAGTGTATGAGATTATTGTGGGTTTTCCTCTCACGTCCGAGTATTTTTGTTAATACGTCAGGGAGTGCTTGGGGAAGATCTGAGCTGAATTGTTAGGGAGTGTTGATTGCTTCATGATTGGCCGTGCGCCGATATGCAATCAACGTTTAATATTTAAAAATTATATATTAACTTGTATATATTTGTCATATTCATCCTTCTCTTTCCACTTCTCCAGCCTTTAATTTTGCCAGAAACCACAGGATTCTCAAGGTTCGAGTATTTAGTTACATAAAATAAAACTGGTATTCACCGACCATTCATCGTGTTAAAGTTAGGTATTTATTTAGGTTTTGGTAAATGTTTGCTAAATATAAGTGTTACATAATATCTAAAAATTGTGATTAGGATTTTATAAATTATGATGTCTTGGGTAACTTTCATTCTTCTAGTCTCACCATCTACACGGAGAAAAATGTTATTCTAAAATACGATCATTTTATTCGTAAAAACGGTTAAAAACGGGACTGAAGTTCTTACGAACAAATTAACAGGGTTTCAATGTTTATTGGCAGGAACATGTAAGAATAATTTGTTGGTATACGTAATTTCGTACGTATACCAACAAATTATTCTTTTATTTTCCCGCCAATATACATTGAAACACCGTTAATTTGTTGGTAAGAACTTCAGTCTCGTTTTTAACTATTTTTACGAATAAAATTATCTTATTTTAGAATAACATTTTTCTCCGTGTAATTTTATGTAGTTTTCTTCAAACAAACACATTTTTCATCAGATGCCATATTTGCGTCTAAGATTTATTTGATTGATCAGCTTTCAAATACCCTTCAAGACATCTCGAGGAAACTGCATGAGAACATTCTTCTACCGACTTGATATTACCAATTTCACAATGAAAAACATTTTGTATTTATAAAAGAAAAAAAAATTATGATCCCAAAAAAACGACTATTTTATGCATAAATGCGCGGGTGGAATTCACTGTCCGTAGTGTCCGTAGACAATGGGACAACGTCACCTCAGTGTCTGAGGTCATCACGGGCATTTGTCTAGAGCACGGTGGTCGAAAAATCCTTAATTCAAAGAACCAACAATTCAATTAGTAAAGAGAAAATTTAAAAAATTAAACAAACCAGCTTATTAGACTATTTTGATCTGCTTAGTACAAATGTTTATTTTATCATATCTCCTGCAATTTTTACATCGTTTATGTAATCAGAGCAATACTGAAAGTATATTTCACACTTAGAATCAAAATGCCAACAGACTTTTAGAAACGTGTAAGTGAAGAATCGCAAAGTTATAAAAATATTGTAAAAAAGTTTCATATAATTTCCGAACCCGTGATATTGAGTCAAAGAGCACTGAACACTCCTACTTCTCTGATACAAAACCGTTTTGAAATCAAAATTAATAATATAACATTAAATTATTCCGTTCAAACATAGCAATAACTCAGGTACGGGGCATACGTCATTCCTATGTCTACCTACGTTAAATTATCGTGAAAACAAGCTTATGTGTCCAAGCGGTTTTAAAAAAATAGATAGTGGATTTAGGCAGTTCAGGTAAAGAAATAATTAAAAAAGAGTAGTTTTCTCTTCACTTTCATTTCTTTTCCCTCTTATTTTTTTATCTCATTTTAATCTGTTTTACTTGAGTGTAAAATAGATTAAATTTTGGTTGGATTTAATTTGATTTCACTTGTAGGTGCCTACTATCAAATTAAGATATTGATAATATGATATCATTTACCAATTATCAACGATATTACCATATAATTATAACATTACACGAGTAATGTTAATCATTTTGTTCATGATAAGTTTCTTAGAACAGTCACTGTCTAGTTAGAAATTAATGTTGACTGGGCCATAATATTTTGTTCTCCCACCTGTATTATAGCGTATCCCCGACGCACATATTCTGTAATATAAAATATCTTACATGCACTTTATTTTTTATTTTATCCATTGTGCATTATTTTAATTTATCAATTTTTTTTATTAGTATTATAAGCAATCATTATTAACCTGAAACACTCATCCGAGAAGAGATACATGACGCCGAAAATATAATAAGCAGTAATTGTTGAATGAAACACTAGTATATATTGAATTATTTGGCGGGTAAGAGATAATCCGACGTAGCTCAGTGTTAGAGCATTTGACCGGAAATCAGAAGGACACGAGTTCGAGTCCCGTCGGCGTCATGTATCATGTGATGAATTGAATTTGTTTCAGGTTAATAATTATTGCTTATAATAATTGCTACGCATAAAAATCTTATCTTAAACATTAGTTTATCAATTAAAAAAATAATTATTTATTTGTGCACTTATAATTTTCTTACGTACCGAAATGAATTCAATAAATAATCATAATCATCATTATTATGTAGATATTATATTATATACATAAAATTTAAATCCTTTTTAGAAAATACGTATCGGCGCAGAGGTCCCGGCTCGCAATACGGTCCATGGCATGATGGATGAAGGCTGGGAATGAAATATTTGTTTCATGTGATATAATATTTGAAGCGTTTTGTCTCGCTCGCTCCCTCGCGCTTCTTCCGAACTAATGACGGTTGTACGTGCTATGAGGGTGAGGGCAGGGCAATCGGTTATGGAACTGGATAATTAGGTTCAATATCTTATAGTGTTTTTAGTTTCGGCGCACATATATAATATCTAGGAGAAACAAAGAAAGAAATTATATACGTAAACAGTAAACATACATATTATTCCCAATCCGTTAAAAAAGTACTAATTTTTCTTTTATCAGAAATAATGTAATTATTTTGAAATGGTGTGAGCAACGTATTATAATACTTATGTTTTATACTATGTAGGTAGTGGAAGATACCTGTTAAGTGTCCAATGACGTGTGGACTGTAAAACTAAATGTTTATGAAGCGAATTGCGAATGTCCAAGATTGTGTTTTTATATCGACAAGGGGAAGGAAAAGACAGGAAATGGCCCTTACCTTGATGATGAGGTGACAGCTCCCAGCTCCTCATTCACGAACACTTTCCAATGTTAAATAATGACCCGATGGTCTTCACTAAAATCATAATATATTTATATTATTGTTATTTGCGAGATTTGCAAGATTTGCGAGATTTGCGAAATGTTTGTACAAGCACGATCGAATTTTTAAATATATCTATTGAATGTTTTTATTCAAAACAACGAGGTGCAAATGTGTTCTTTTTTCAAGCGTTTTTTATTTATCTTCTTTTGCTTCTTGGGTAAGGGCCTTGATGTGAAAGGAGGGGGATCAGAAGGAAGGAATATTTGGTAAGGAACATGGGTAAAATGGATTAATATCCTAAAGTTATTTCAACACTAAACATGATTATTATTTATTATTCGTATTTACTACTATCCCCGTTCAGTGGCGCACCCAGAATTTTTGCCCCCCCCCCCCCCCCCCTTCCCCAGGGGCAAGTTAAGCTTTTATTTATTTATTATATTGGAAGAAGCCGGTTGAGGAAGAACCTTTCACCTCTCCAGCCGGATTCTTGACGCAAAGCCTTGCACCATAATGGGAGGGAGCGGTTCATAAATCTGTCACTTCTGGACACACTGTCCCCCAGATTCCTACAAAAACCCTCATAGTTGAAAAAATTACCAAAAACTTTAACATATAAAAATTAATTAAATGACCGGTCAGAGGCCGGCATAGTCCAGCGGTAGGGCGTTAGACTCACATTCCAAAAGCCGCGGGTTCGAACCCGGCGTGCCCAAATAAATTTTATTTAATTGATTTGTGTTATTTCACAATTAATTATTTAAAATAATATACAGTACATTTGCGGCACGTTCCAGAGTGGAAGATACTCTTAGTTTCGCCCTGGTGTAAGACGACCATTCAGAATTGAAACATTGCTTGAAATAGCTTTAGCCTTGTTTAGTGACTACCTATAGCCAGGTACTTTCCCACCTTCCTCTTCTTCGTTTCCTTCCCATCCACACTTACCTTCAGCCTCATAAAATACCCCAATTGTGGATGCCATAGTCTCACTGGCTTTAGACGGGAGCAGTTGGGACTCTTGTGAGGTATTTACTATAAAAAATAAAAATAAAGTGATTGAGTGGGCATCGCGTTTGGGTCACACACAGGCGTTCCGTGTTCGATTCCTTGGCTGGCTAAGTCCTCCATCTCAACAGAAGCAACATCTTCCGCTTAGTGTGGTGGTAGTAGGAGATTTTCAAATGTTGTTGGATTATTCGTAACCCGGGAATGTTTGTCTTTCTTTAAACAAAAAAAAAAAAACAAAAATATAAATAAATAAAAAAATTTAAAATTCGGTCCCAGAACCTCCTCTCTTGAAATATCTACCATTCACACAACATCCCGAAAGATGTCACAGTTCCTGAAATAAATTATTTTCCTAAGGGCCTCCTTGTGTGGAGCTAAAATAATAATGACAATGGCCATAACCGGGTACAGGTCCTATCATCCGAAACTTCCGTTCCACACTTCATACCTATATAAAAGTAGTTAATCTCGCAATGTATTCTCGTCGCTAATTCGAACTGACGGCCTTGAAGTTGGGGCAGAATCCGTGTTGTTTTCCCTGTTAAATTGAAATTGATTTAATGGAAACGCGTTGGAATAATTACTATTGCCAGAGCAAAAGACGAGACGAAGGGGTATTATAATTTTGTAAGAAAAGTTTCTTATTCATACGAAAACGACTTTGCGAGATGGTGTAATATTATAATGTAGATATTCATTTAGGATTTGTTTTATGCTACGGTTTCGATTCGTAATTGCTTTTAGAACGATAAAATCTCCACCTAACTAGATTCCAACTTGTTTCGAGTTAAATATTAAATCATTTTATTATTGTTTGTTAGTAATCAGAATCAGTTTAAAAGTACAGGAGAGCACACATGGAGAAAAATGTTATTCTAAAATACGATCATTTTATTCGTAAAAACGAGACTGAAGTTCTTACGAACAAATTAACAGGGTGACAATGTTTATTCTTACAACTTCCCGCCACAGACATTGAAACAAACTGTTAATTTGTTCGTAAGAACTTCAGTCCCGTTTGTAACCGTTTTTACGAATAAAATTATCTTATTTTAGAATAATTTTTTTCTCCGTGTATGATATACCTACATAATAATTTTTTTCTCCGTGTATGATATACCTACATAATAAAATTAGGATTCAAATAAATTAGAAAGAATTTTTTTTAACGAAAACAGATTTTGAACACCTTAAGAGTAAAAATAATCACTCAAGGTATCATAATGGATTCCACGACCGTTGATCCCACTACATTTCACCCCTCGGCATACTTATATACAAAATGAGGTCGGTTTAAGGAAAATACGGTATACCTACTTGCACAAAATATAACTAAGTGTCCGCCAAAGATATGTGCAGAGAGGATTTACTGGTGAATAATAAAAGTTTAATCATATTTTCATGTAAATGCATCAAGTATAAAAGTATTTGTCCATAATACTTTATGCGCCGTATAAATAAATAAAAATCAACAATGTAAATAAATTTGTTTGATATTTTGGAGAAAAATGTTTTTCTAAAATACGATCATTTTATTCGTAAAAAAGGTTAAAAACGGGACTGAAGTTCTCACGAACAAATTAACAGTGTTTCAGTGTTTACTGGCGGGAAAATGTAAGAATAATTTGTTGGTATACGTACGAAATTACGTATACCAACAAATTAATCTTACATGTTCCCACCAATAAACATTGAAACCCTGTTAATTTGTTCGTAAGAACTTCTTTCCCGTTTGTAAACGTTTTAACGAATAAAAAGATCGTATTTTAGTATACCATTTTTCTCCGTGTAGATTGATACTAGCATTTATCACTATTAATAAACATGACACAAGTACTCTATTTTATATAAGACTGAGTACCTATCTAATGTAACTTACTCGGAAACTCTATTCAAAGGTGCTTTTCTTACCTAAAATTACCCCCACAGTAGTATTTACATAGTTTCAACAAACCTAAGTTCTACCTCGAAATCAAAATATTCAATACAGTATACAGGTATTTTAGTTTATAATATTATTAGTACTCATATTTAAAATTAACATCGTACACAAACAATATAACCCAAAAAACATTGAAGGTTATTTATTCATCAGGGAGACATAATTGATATTATGTCGGTACGTAACAAAATAATAATATAAATACATCAGAATAAACTGTCGTTCAAACAAAAAACAATGAGAGCACAACAAATAATAACACATTGTATACAAAGTATTCAGATTTAAGAAATAAAATTAAAATAATTTGGCATTCTCAGACTATAAAAATATTACCATTTGTTATTTCGGCTACTGGCATTATACCTAGCTCTCTCATAAAAAATTTAGGCATATTAGATTTGTCGAAGAATTTGTATATAAAAATGCAAAAATCAGTCATTTTAAATACATGTAGGATTACGAAAGATTTTTTAAATATTTATATTAAGGGATCAGTAGGATTTATCGGTCAAATTAGGAATTCCACCGAGCCGAACCCTCTGATATGAAAATATCTGGAGTCGGTGAATTATATTCCCATTTAATAGTCTGGTAGCTTAGCATGTTGTTCTTGTATTGTTTTGTATTAATTATACTTATATAATACACTTGCATAGCGTGGATTTACTAGATGATCATTTATTTGGAAAAGTGTGCGAATCAACAATGCGAACAAAAGTGTGGGAAAAACTAAACCCGGACATAAAAGTCTGGTGTGTAATATTATGAACAATAAGAATACAAGATGTGGTTGTCAAAATTTTAATAGAACATGCTGAATATCATAACAATTCTTTCATCAGTACGTAACATTATTATTATTGGATTAATTATTCTTCGCAGGTAATTCCAAACGCCTGATATTTTTTCCTAGTTTTTATCCCAACGCCAGATCCGAGATCGAATCATATTATTTTTGAAAGCCTCAGCCACCTTCTGATTAGTATATCACGTTTCTTGTACGAATCATTCCATATTTTTTATCAATCTCTCACTCATCCTCCTTATCGTAAAGGTATCTATCATATTTGTTATGTAAACCCTAAATCGATAAATCCATCAATGAGAATATAAATATTTGCTTTGAAAGGGATACTGGATCCAAAATCGAATAGAATATACTCTGAAAAAAACCTTAATTGCTTATGAAATATATTAATTGAGCAGTTTATCTTAATTATTCAAGAATTTATAAACATCCGGCCGAGTTCAGAAGATTAATTCATTTATACTTCAGATATTCCACACTAAGAACCATATCCGGAATAATTAAAAACATTAATTTATTTATGGCTCATATATTTGAGTACCCTATCTACATACTTAAACTTATCTATTTCGTTAATACAGGTTATAAAGAATTTATAATTAAGATGTATTTTATCGTATTAATCACTAACGTCGTCTTTGTGGGCTGTTGTGGGATCCAATTATCCGTGGAAGGAAGAATAATGATTCACGCATTTGACTTTGCGTCAAGAGGTTGCGGGTTCGGTACTTGTTGTAGTTCCAAATTACACTGATGCCGTCATTGAAGGTATTTATTTTATTTTTGATTGTTAAGTTTGAAGAAATTAAATTTATTTTCCAACGTTTAAAAGAAATCTGACTAAAACATAAATGCAAATTGGTGTTTCGGAGAGCGTTAACAAATTAGGCACCCCGCTGACGAGACAACTGAAACCAAACTAAAACCGGATGGTTTCTATGTCTTGATTGGTCAAAAAGCTTGTTTAACCATAGACGAAGAACAATCAGCTGACAGCTGGCAACTAGCAGCGGCCGGCCACTGCAATCAGCAGTGCGAGTTGCGAATCACCGCTTGCGTTACCATTGGCAACGGGTTTTTGAGTGATTGTGTAGTGTGCGGGCCATCACATTGTCATACAAAGACAGTTGCCAGTTGACAAACTATTAATCAATTAATTACAAACTGTTAACAATCCTCTATCATAAAACAAATTGTAACACCCAATATTTATAGAAAAAGGCACAATGTGCAACTCTTATACTGTGCTGAGGGCCTGCTCCCAATAAAAGGAATATTCTGGTTCCTTAGTACACAGTCACAGAACGTCACAGTCACAGTCACAGTCACAGTACGTCTTACAGAAAAAAATGCCTGAAAATACCTAAAATAACAAATAAGTATGGAAGCCGAACGCTGGAGTACTGTGTACCAGTGATTTTTACTAAGCTCAAGAATAAATTTGCTTTTGAGGAAAATGAAAGTTTAAGCATGAGAATTATAAAGATGTGGCTTATGAACGAGGGATCCATGTATCTGTAAAAAAGATAGAGTAAACAGAAAAGAAAGGGAAAGATATCGTAAATACGCTTTACTTGAAATATAAATTCTTAATATATCCCTTGTGAAGTATAAAGCTACAGTAATTAAACATTTTAATGAGGTCACTGTATAACAGGTTTTTGTTTTTGCTTCCATCTTTCTTAAAGTCGTTATTACTTTATTTGTTATGTTTCAATATAATTATATAATTTTCACTCATCAAAATTTAATACTGTACTATCTATGTCTGTGTAAAAAAAAAAAACTTATGTATGTAAATGGCACTAGTGCCGTAAATTCTAAATAAATAAATGTATGTTTTTATTTTCTCACCTTAAAATTTTATTATCATCTGAAAGGCAATGGTTTGCTTACCGTAGAGTATATAAATGGTGTTTAAATTTATATTATTCTGTTGTGTAAAATGTCTGTGTACTTGGTACTTTTTGTGGCCTATTAAATGAAATCTGTGTGTGTATGTATAAGTTTTTTTTTTTTATTTTGTAGAATTTCACAAAATCACACTTGTATTTTCATTTGTGTTTGTATTCTTATTGCATATAGCGGTAGAATCTGCAGAAAAGCAACCATGTTGTGGCTTCGCGGAACTACCTATTTGTTGTCTTAACCGTGTACTTTGTTAAGTGTATTATTTTTGTTAGAAAAAAAAAAAAAACAGTTTTTAGTTGCCTCAGTGAGCGGATCGTCTAAGTCATCTGAAAGTAGGAAAAAAAATATATTTTTAATAATAATAATATAATAATACATTAATTAACGTTAATATAATGTTTATATAGTGCTTAAAACTTTGAAAGCTTATTGTAGGTGTTGGTTTTGTAGAATACGTCCAACGCTTTTAGGTAGTATGTGCGACTCGTTCGACAATACAATATGTTGTGGCGACGTCCCCGAGCGTGAAATTTTGGCACAAATATTTGGATTTGTGCCATAATTTCACTTCATACATGGCCGTTGATTAATTTGAAAAAAATATTTTAATGAAACAAAACATCTTTGTGTTTCTAGTGAATGATAGCTAGAATAAAAAAAAGTAACAATCCATCACACCCATCGATGTAATATACTTGGTCGAAGATCATACCGTTTCCCGCGGGGGTAGGCAGAGAGGACGGACCGATGATAAAACACGATCTTGGCACACACTCCTGGCCTCATTCACATGCATACATGTATTCTATTATTATGACTCTTGACATATTGCAACTCAAGTATCTTTTTTTACATTAGCTCCACACAATACGCACTTAGGAAAAAATCTTTCATGACTTAAGTAATCTTTGGGGATGCTGCGTGGGGAGTCTTTTAATGGAAAGGAAGTTCGGGGAAGGAAATATGTCTAAGGGGTGGGTAGGAATCTGGGGGTTAATATGTTCAGGAGTGACGAACGTATGCATCCATTCCTCTTGTTCGAGAGAGTCCGGCTGGTGAGGTCAAACGGTCTCCCTCAACCAATCTATCCTGATCTGGCTCGCCACGCAGTAGGTGGGCAAACGTATCCCCCGCCAAGACCTTTACAAACCTCACTTAATAAACTCGGGCACCTCTGCTAAACCACTCTGGGCGACCTAAGGCAGTGTTATCCGATAAATGGTTACCGGGGCGGCGGTACCCATAACCGCTTCCCAAATTGTGAGATCACAAATCTAGTTCAATTAATCGTGCCATGTCTACTTAGGGCATCCTCGACATCTTCCGCCATTCACATTCGCGTCATAATATTGTCCTTACACTGGTTTCTTCGTTAATTCGCTCTACATGCTCAAATCATCTTAGAATCCTTTCCTTAACCTTACTTGTTACTCTTACGTCAGAATTGCATTCTTTGCGTATCTGCACATTTCTCACACGATGAAATAGATGGGTATAAATAAGAAACGTTTACGGAACGGCGACGGTACAGAAAAGATAATGAACATACGTTCCTTATCACAATAATGCTGCAGCTCTTTCTTACACATTATATAATTGTGAGACAAAAGATGAGATACACAATACACGTATGTCTGTTCCCTCCCAAGGAAAAAGTAGTACTTTGAAGGAAACAGACATACGTACATTGTGTGTCTCATCTTTTGATTAATTAATGTGTAAGAAGAAGCTGCAGCATTATTGTGATGAGTAACGTATGTTTATTGCATTTTTTGTATCGTCGCTTCTCCGTAAAGGCAGTGTGAAGTATAAAATTACCTGGTCTGTCTTTGGAATACACGAGAATTACGAATGACAATAATATACAGGATGTCACACCATGCACTCACAGGATTTATACAGCGATTCCTAAGCATATTTGGAGTATAAAAGTATTCGTCATTTTAATTTCAGGGGGTTTATCACCATCCTCCAAATAGCTTATCTACACTAATAACGAATATTTTCGATTTACGATTTACGGTTCATTTATTTATTAAGTTGGAGTTTATAATTCGGTACTCGAACCTATGGAAAGTGTCTATATATTGGATAAGTTGGCCAAGTTTTCTAACCACTGCGAGTATTTTATTTTTATTTTTAATAATATTCGTTATTAGGGTAGATAAGCTATTGGGAGGATGGTGAGAAACCCCGTCAGTTGAAAACAATATACATATTTTTCCATCACGGGTCACAACCGGGTAGTGGGGTATTATAGCCTGTAGGTACACGTGATAAGCACTCCGTCGGGGACCCACTGCATCGACAAGGCTCCTCCATACGTCCATGCCAGGCCCATCGTCTCATCGCACAGTTTCTGGAGTTGCCTCGCCCAACTGTGTCTGGGGCGGCCCACTGGACGTCTACCCTTTAGAATGGCAGTATTTCAGTATTTTCTTCGGAATTCGGTATTTAGACATTCTTATACTTTATTATATTTTCATTACCTATTAAATTATTATACTTTCAAAACCAATATAATTTTGTGTACTTACTTTATAAAGTTTTATTGTAACACCAACAAAGGCTTATCCAAGTGAGGTTAAATAATTTAAATGTATTTAAAAACTGGTTTTTGTTTAACCTATTTTTATTATTTTCCTTTTTTATATTAGGTCCTTTCATATGAAATTGGCGTTTTGCCGTACGTATCTTAAATATCTTCTCTTTGGTTAGGAATTCCAAATTCAAATTTATACAGCTATTTACTCATGTATTTGTGTTTCGAAATTTATAATTCATTTGTTTTTTCCTTAATTGTTTTTTTTTCTTTGCGTCACTTAGTTTACAAAAAGGAAAACTTGAAATATCGCGTTATTTACGAGTACGAGTTCCATCGTGGCACCAGTGCTGCAGAAACGCCTCGAAGGATTAATGATGTGTATGGCGACGGTGCCGCAAAAGAAAACACAGTGCATTTATGATTCCAACGTTTTCGTTCTTGAAATTTCGACCTGCAGAACAAGCCCCGTGGACGGCCGAAGACCAAAGTTGATAATAAAGAATTGAAGGCTATTGTGGAAGCGGATCCATCGCAAACCACGTCCGAGTTAGCTGCAGGGTGCGGTGTTAGTGATAAAACTGTTTTAATCCACTTGAATCAAATTGGGAAGGTGAAAAAGCTTAAAAGGTGGGTACTTCACGAGTGAAGCAAATCAACAAACGCGCATTGACTGCTGCGTTGCATTACTCAACCTGCACAATAATGAAGGGATTATAAATCGAATCATTACCTGTGATGAAAAGTGGATCCTGTACGATAATCGGAAGCGCTCATCGCAATGGCTGAACCCTGCCGATCCAGCCAAACCATGCCCCAAGCGAAAATTGACTCGATAAAAATTACTTGTGAGCGTTTGGTGGACTAGTGCTATTTAGCTTTTTTAAATCTGGCCAGACGGTTACGGCCATTGTCAATTGTCAGCAACTGCAAACCATGATGGAAAAGCTAGCTGCTAAACAACCGAGGCTGGTTAATCGCTCTAGGCCACTGCTGCTTCATGATAACGCTAGACCACACACTGCACAACAGACGACTACCAAATTAGAGGAGCTTCAATTGTTATGTCTAAGATATCCAGTGTACTCTCCGGACCTTGCCCCAACAGATTACCATTTTTTTCGAAATTAGGATAACTTCTTGCAAGGGAAAAAATTCAACTCCGATGGGGCAGTCCAAACCGCCTTCAAAGATTTTATTGATTCCCGTCCGAATGGTTTTTTTAAGGACCTAATATATAACTAACTAACTAACTAACCATCACGCCGTTTCCCCGCAGGGGTAGGCAGAGAGGACGGACCGCCAAAAAACTCGGTCTTGGCACACACTCCTTGCCTCATTCTCTCCTAATATGTATATATATATTATTTTCACTTACCTTTATACCTACCATTTTTAAAAGTTTATCTTTTTTATTTAAACATTGTTTTATATTAAAACACTGTTTTATACACTTACGGCCTTACTAAAAAAAACACTCCGCGGCCGTTTAACGGTGTTTTTGTGAATCTTTAGATTTGACAACGCCGTATTTTCTAGTTCAAATTGGAGTTTTCATAATAATCCGCTAGGTGGTGTGATTGATGCGCCTGCGCATTGCTTTCCCGCTGAATAAAAAAAAAGCCGCGGAAATGCAGAAAAAGTCGGTCGCGGTGTGTTTGTGATTAAGATGATATTTTCGTAAATGATTTCAATCCTTGACTAATTCGCACTTATATTCATTTACGCAATATATTTACTATTAATTTGTGTTGTTTTTCGTTAGTTTAAGTCAAATTGTGACACTAAAATCGTGTGTTCTAAAATGATCTGTCAGAAAATGGTTCTTTAGGTTATATTCAGAAATAATTTGCATTTTAAGATCTTTATTTTATTATAAATTCTTGAAAGTGATGTTTTTTGGTGACTAAAATGTCTAATACATATTTTAGTAAACGTATCAAAGAAATTAATGTGTTAAGATGTGCACGCAATGTATTCAAATGTGAGTTTTTTTATTGTAAATTCTTGGGAATGAAAAGCTAATTTCAAGATTTTTTTATATTTTTTTATTGTGTGAAGGAGTAAATAGTGAGGTGACAGTTTTATTTCAAAATCATTAAATAAAAGGACTGTGTTTTTTGAATTTTGAATTTTTCCAAATATTTCAATGTTTTAATAGAAAGTGTTTGGGGTAAGTGAGTTTTTTTTTCCAATTTGATGTTTGAAGCTTAAAATACTACAGTTTTTAAACATTTAAGTATATTTTAGATATGAAAATCTTAAAGGTAATTACATTTTGGTTCTAAAATGGTATTTGTTTTTACGACATCTCAAAAAATAATAAATATATAGGACATTAAAAAAAGAAATTCGAAATTCGTTGAAAATTACAAATGGAACCAATATATACAACAGATAAACTACCCTCCTTGGCCGTGTAAGCAATGTACATATCTTTCCATGAACAATTTTTTGTCAGTTCTTAATTAGTAAGGATTCTTCATACATGGTTGTTTGACCACTGTACAAAATTTTCAGAAAGTTTATTAGTAAGGCTGGTAAAATGGCGACGTTGTCAGATCAAAACCATATATTTTGTTTAGTAAGAATTTGAAAAACGAAATGTACAGACTTTACACAACGTGCTACAGAAACACCGTTTAACGGCCGCGGAGTGTTTTTTTTTAGTAAGGCTGTAATCGTGTAAAAGCCCACCAGGGCGTTGAAAATTAATAAAATTAAAATTAAAATTAAATAAACAATAACACCCAAGGTAAAATTTATAATAATGTATCCGCTTGTAAGTATTTGCTTTCATTATATTATTATTTTTTTCTAAACCATAATGGTATATATTATTTGATTTTTTCTATTGTAAAAATTGTATTAACTAATGCCACAGTAAATGATAACATTTTGTATTTTGTTGTTAATTCTTTTTTCTATACAAATTTCATATATCATTGTTATTTTTAAATTGCTGTTATATGTGTTACTTTTATTAAATTGTGAAATTATTAACCCCGGTACAGGCGAACCCTGGTGGGGTTAATAATTAAGGCTACACAATGTATTTTAATTGCAAACAAATAATAAATAAATAAAAAAAATTAAAAAGTTTATTAAAATTCTTTGGGTACGAGCTATTACACTATGCATATGCTGGTACATTTACACGTTGAACCTATTTTAAGTCGGAAGGTACCCGGCTCCCAATTACATAACATTAGGAACAATTAAATTCTGTTCAGGATACCTACGTTTAGAGCTAATTTCACATTCCGTCCTTTGGAGTCGCACCTTGTCGCTGTAGAAGTTCATGTAATTATTGAAACACTTAAGACAGCGTGTAATGTCAGGAATATGTTCATACTGTTCAACTGCTCTTGAAGTGCTGGTTCTTTTATCACTGCACGGAGCCATTGGAACTATAGCACTTCCATTTAGGGAGATTCGTGAAGGTGGAAGGAAATGGAGGAGGGAAAAGAACGGGAAAATGAAGGTTCGGAAGAACCTATATTCCTGGTTATTTACAATTTTTAGTAACTCTCTTGAGCTATCTTCAGGATGGTATTTCCTTACATTCTCCACAAATATTAATATGATAGCCGGCGAATTCACAAATGTTATCATATTTACTAGCTAACTAGCAATACGAAGAACAATACGAAGTTTACCAGCAGATAGTGAATTCGCCGGCTAGTAGCTTGTAAACTAGCCCCGTGTCATCGATGCTTAAGATGATAGACTTCGCTTTTCGGCCCATACAAAAAGAACGCCCGGAAAAAAACACTTTTCTTCATCGAAAATTGCACAAAATGAATATATTTTTTATACTGCCTTCTAGAGGGTGAAAACTATGTCGCTATGTTTTCGAATTTTCGATACGTTTCGTATTAACGTAAACATTCATTGTCAAACATGTACGATTTATCAAAAAATATTACTTAAGGAAAAAGTGCTGCTAACTCAACTCTCATAAAGAATTATAAAATTATAAAAAGCTACCGACGTAGCTTCTTCTTCCTAAAAAATATATAATTTTTAAAATTTCAATTTCGTGAAAGTTTCGGTGTAGAAAAGTGTATTCTCGATAAACCCCTTTTCGAGCGATTTCTGTAGGTAAATTTGAGCGTTGTCTCATTCGCACATTTCGCATTCGCATGTATTGTAAGTGTGCGTGAGCTTATTGTGAGCTGGACAAAATGACGGACGCGGGTGTTCCGCGTGTGGTTCAAAGTCTAGCCTCTTCATGCTCCTACAAGTCAAACATACGAATTTCGGTTAACATTTTTGACAGAACTAAATCTTTGACAGATCTAAATCTGAATAATGATTTTAATGGTTTTTTTATGTGAATACCGCACAAGAATCCCAACTGTCTGGAGCCAGTGAGATTATGACATTCCCAGTAGAGGTTTTTGTAAGGCTTAAGATTGTGGGGGGAAGAACATGATAGAGGAAGGTGGGGAAGTGACCAGATCTGAATAGCCAGGAAGCACCTGGCTACTCGGATCTAGTCACCTCCACAACACGCTGAAGCCAATTTAAGAAATTTTCACATCCGTACTGCACCCGCACTTACGTTACCCATCAATATATCGAAAATCACCTCTATTATACTACCTGTGGTGACTTCTGTAATTCTGAGAACAATATGTTTCACACCAATGGCTCATCTATGTAACGTAAGACTGAGCAACTTGTAATGAAATAAAGCTATGTACCCATGTACACATGTATACATGAACTTACATTTGTTCACTTGCAGTTACTTATTGCAACATTACACTTCTTGTAAGGCTAGAATACCCCATACTGCATCCGCTTCCGTGCCACATAATCTCGTTAATGTTACATAAGGGTTGGTGTCATTTCTAAGGGTGTGAAACTAGTTATCCCGCCTGCAGTGGGTTCTGTAACTCGGCCCGTGCCATTGTCAGTTGGTAGTTTGGGGTGGAAGAGCAAACAAAATGGAGCGGTGCAATCACGAATCACGTCCTTGCTTAAAACTAACGAAGATAAGTTGACGCGGGCTCTCATACTGAAATCAGGAGTTATCCCCGCCCGCACGTCTCTACACGTCTCCACGGGTAACGGGTACGGGTAACGGGTACGGGTAACGTACGTGAAACGTTAACTACTATGGTGGTGCCGCACGCCTTATGTAACAACTGGTGTGGTGCTAGTCGGTGTTACTTAAGGGTACTTATTAGTTGGCGTACGGTACTTAGTGCTAAATTGTAGATGTAAAAGACGAACCGACTAAGTTGTGCGGGCAAATTTATCGATAAAACTGCATCCGAACTTGCAAAGCGCACATCTATATAAAATTTAATTTCTTTACAAAATTTGGAAGGTGGATACACGGAGAAAAATGTAACTCTAAAATACGATTTTATTCGTAAAAACGGTTAAAAACGGGAATAAAGTTCTTACGAACAAATTAACAGGGTTTCAATGTTTATTGGCGGGAACATGTAAGAATAATTTGTTGGTATACGTCATTTCGTACGTATACATACCAACAAATTATTCTTACAATCTCCCGCCAATAAACATTGAAACACTGTTAATTTCTTCGTAAGAACTTCATTCCCATTTTTTACTGTTTTTACGAATAAAATGATCGTATTTTAAAATACATTTTTCTCCGTGTATGGATACAATTTATTGGATAACCAACTTCCTTGCCATGGGTCGCCCCATGTGGTTCGGAAAAAAATGTAATTCTAAAATACGATTTAATTCGTAAAAACGGTTATAAACGGGACTTAAGTTCTTACGAACAAATTAACAGGGTTTCAATGTTTATTGGCGGGAACATGTAAGAATAATTTGTTGGTGTACGTAATTTCGTACGTATACCAACAAATTATTCTTGCATTTTCCCGCCAATACACATTGAAACACTGTTAATTTGTTCGTAAGTACTTCGGTCCCATTTTAACCGTTTTTACGAATAAAATGATGGTATTTTAGAAAACATTTTTCTCCGTGTATGGATACAATTTATTGGATAACCAACATCCTTGCCATGGGTCGCCCCATGTAGTTCGCTACGTTTGGTGGGATGAGGTTTGTCTATGTCTTGGCAGCGGATGCGTTTACCCACCCACTACGTGGCAGGCCGGATCGGGAGAAATTGGTTGATGGAGACCTTAAGTCTCTCTGGCCGGGCTTTATCGACCCATCGCCTTGCACCGCAGTGGGAGGGATGGCTTCACACGTCCTTCACTACTGGACATATTTATCCCCAGATTTCTACCCACCCCTCAAACCTTTTTCCTACCCAAGACTTCCTCTCCTTTCATTCCCTTCAAAAACCCTCCACACAGCATCTTCAAGGATGACATAGGCCGTGGGGGTTTTTTTTCCTCAGGCCCTCCTGTGTGAAGCTAATGTAAAAAAAAAAAAAAAGTTGCCTAGAAGTTTTGGAAATTTATTTTGAAAATATTAATAATTAGACGTAACAGTATAATCGCTATCAACATAATTTAAATTTTAGGACGTTGCATTTAATTAGATCATAAGATATATACATTGTCATATTTCGTGTGTTTCCATCAATGCTTTTGCATAATGACTGATAAGGTGGTTTTAAAATTAGCGGAAAAAACACCCTTCCCCAACATACTCAGGTACAACTATCATTGCACCTTCTAAATAAGAAGTAAAACAACCCTAGCAAGTGGAGGAAGAAAGCTGCAATCAACTGATCAACAGAGCAAAAACAAAACTAATGGCGATAAACAGGGAAAACACCTTCGTTAGAACAAACGCTTAAGAGCCATTGACCAGCGGCTGAGAATAAAAGTTTCAAAATGCCTGTAGCTGTACAGGGAGGTTCCAATGAGAAAGATCGATTATTCCCCGTACCAAATTTTAAAAATAAAAATTTTTATATTGATCTTTTTCATTAAAAGTTTGCTTTAATATATACCTACATTCAAGTAAGCAATGAAAATGCTCAAAACGCACGATGATAAAATATTAAATATCATGTACTTCTTGTAAGTATTTTTTGATTATAAGTATTTACGATTTTTCAATAATTATTAAACAAAATAAGTGTGTAAAAAAATTTTAATATATAAGTTTTATATATTATATAATAATTAGAAAAACTGAGGTATTTTTGTCAAAAACACGTTCTCGGATTTATTTTTTAATGATTTTAATTTAACTAAAATTAAAATTCTAAAAAATGTATTTACTAGATTATGTATTGATTTATTTTGTTGTATGATTAAATGATTTGAAATTTGTCTTGTTTATTAGAATCTATCGTTTGAAAATTGAACAAATCTGCCAACGACCGACGGTATAACCTTAGTATATTAAAAATTAATTTAGTTTTTCAAAATTTAAAAAAGTGCGTTTACCAGATAAAATAACAATCTTTCAAAATCAATTCATGAATTTTTGTAAAAAAGAGTCAATACGTCTAGAATGTGATTTAAAAAGGACTAATTTCCGGTTTTCTTTGGTAATACCCTCTTAAAGACTGTGGGCAAATTTCATTGTTTTTCCTTCGTGAACTAGTTGAAAATGGTTGAGAGCGTCCAAAACCGCGTGTGCTCGAGAAAAAAAATTATGATGTTTCTTTATATACTGAACAAAAAAGCAACATCTTAAAATATGAATTGAAAGTTATGGCTAAAGTTGAAATATTAAATTTATCTAAGAAAGACAAATACCGGTATTCTAGTTTTTTATAGTTAGAGTATCTACCTACTGAAGTTCAATCGTTTATCAGGAAAATGTGATTTTACGAAGTCAAACTTGAACTGAAACTTTGATCACTGAATTGATGATTTCATAAGAAAAATGTTTACTTAAATTAAATTGTAATTGAAGTAACCAATTAACTCAGTTGAGAATATTGGATTCCAATCATAAGTTTAGTATTTGCGGTAGAGGTGCCAAACATAGTAATTTTATGACGGTGTTTTATGTTTATTTATTAATTTATTAAAATAATTTAATAGATAGTGTAGATATTGTGTTATTTCGTTTATTTTAATGTCAAAAGAATTCATGTTCTACGCTTTCGTAGATGGGCGCGTAGAGTATTTTTTTTATTTATAAACGCTTTTTACAAGTTATTTTTTGAAATATAAGAAATTTTTCGCGGAAGTACACAAGCAATATGAGCATTAACAAATATTTTTGTCAATTAAAAAACTCTAATCGTTCAAGAAAGGCTAGCAAATAAAATATTGAATTGAATCATCGATGAAATATTGTATTTGTTAGCCTTTCTTGAAAGATTTGAGTTTTTTGAAATGTGATTTTTAAAACTATAATTTTTTTTAAATAACGGATAATTAGGTAACTAATTACAAAAAATATTTTATTACTAACTATATGTACAAATATTGTTGCTTTGCGCGTAGAACCTCCAGTGTGAAAAACAAATTTGACAGGAGAGTGAAAACATTTTTAAGTGAGAACCCGAAGGGAGACTTCCATTTGTTTTTATTCATTGTTTTCATTAATATTCATTATTACTCTACTAAACATAAATATTATTTGAAGACATTCATTTTTCTGTATCAAAATAGGTTTTTTCACTCTCCTATAAAATGCGTTTTTAATTTCAATTAATAACTTTATTAATTTCTTGTAACATAATCCAGAAAAAATGGCATCCCTTCTCCTCACACGCTTCTCACTTCTTAACTAAAATCGTTTACTGAGACATGTTTTGCATCAACTTTGTGTCGGAAATTGTCCCATTTAGACGAAATGGTGTCCCACATAACCGAAGTATTAGTTTCTTTTTTTGGTTTCTGTTTCTTGGATTCTGTCCCAAATAACCGGCGGTTCCGATAAACCAGTGAACCAATTAAACGGAATCGACTGAATACATTATATTGTTGAATTTACAGTTTCAAACTGCATGTCGTATCGCGAGAATTTTCAATTTGCTTTACAAATTATGTTCGAGGTTAAACCTTTGGTACCTACACAATTGTACTCTAGTGATATTAATATTTCAATAACATTGTTTACATAAATTATCCTGTACATTAAAATTACAGAATAGTGTATGACCTAATCATCCCTCCGTTAGTGTCAATAATTTAATTAAAGTAATGGTTTGGCTTGTTCATTCAATTTATTTTGAAGATAATTTCATAGTTATAAACAAATTGATTTGAGGGCGTCCTAAATAATTGGCATTATTCTATATTTATAATGTAGGTATATAACAGATACTTACATACACCCTTTTCAGATATGATAAGAAGGTACCTACAATCTAATTCAAAATTGGTTGATTTTTACTTATGTAGTAGAAATTTATTTTATTTATAAATGTCATCGATTTTTTCGCCATAAACTATACATTAAAGCAAGCATTATAATTATTTTTTCCTTGCCATTTTATGTACGACATCCGGCAACTCATAGTTGAAGGAAACTGGTGAATCTCCCTTACATGTAGTGTTGATTTCAAGGTATACCTTTTTTTATTTAACCTTTCGTTTTCGAGTTAAAACCAAATCGAGTTCGTGGTTGGATTTTTTAAATCAGCTGTCTTTTAAAATCCGCTGAAGCGTGAATCCGGCTATAATTTTTTTTAACCTTTAGTCTCCACACAAAATAAAAAAATCGAAATGAAATCGAAAAAAAAACTATTTAATAACTGTGTGATGTAGATTCACCAGTTTCCGCTTTCTCGTACTACAAATTTCCGGACACCTACCAAACACCACAAGCACAAGCGAATGTTGACGTTGATGTCGTGGATTTTTCAATTAATCAGACCGAGAAATTACTTTTTGGCTTCGCCCGAGTTTGAACAGTTACTTTTTGATTTTTTTCTTCTTTTTTTTATTTCTCTCTTCTAATTTGGATATTTTACAACTACATAGCTCACGATGGGAATGGCGATGCTAGCTGTCGAGAGAACCAACTACCTACTTGAGCCGGGTCATTTAAAATGTCATAATATCAGAAGAGTGTTTTTAACCGTTTTTACGAATAAAATGATCATATTTTACAATAACATTTTTCTCCGTGTGAAATTTAACCACTGTACTTACTGAGGTCTAAGACCTCAGATATTATGTGTTTAAATCAGGATATGTTTATTTCAGTTAATTTGTTTTCTTTCTCGGTATTGTCTTAATTTTTTGTAAATACTGAATTTTGCATACTATCTATAATGCAACTGGCTTGATCTAATTATCAGGTAAAAAAGTGTTTTATTTCAGAGCATGATGACCTTCACGAAGTTAATGACGACGAAAAAATTTATAGAAGGTATTCGTGCTGAAAAAAAGAGTTTTCAACAAAAAGTTGTCAGCGCACCGCGCAGGCTCTGCTGGCGGGAAGCGGGTGGCGGGGGGAGGTGACGGGGTGGCGGAGGGCGGGAGGGGGGCGGCGGGGCGCTCGGGGCAAAACGGGTTCAGTGTTGTTCCGACCGTCGCGCGGGAGCTCGCGTTCGTCGCGGCACCGAGTCGCGCGCAAGTGCGTAAATTCAAAAAATCCGTAAAGTGAGTTAGTTACTTTCTTGTGAGAAAAAGTTCAAGGCAAGATGCCTTCCAACAGCAATATCGTGGTGGAGTGGCTGCGCTCCTTACACCTGGGCCAGTACGCTGAAAGTTTTATAGACAACGGTTACGACGACCTGGAGATCTGCAAGCAGGTCGGGGAGCCGGACCTGGACGCCATCGGGGTACTAAATCCCACACACAGGCAGCGGCTGCTGGCCTCCGTGCGCACCCTCAGGGAGGAGGGGGCCGCCTCGGTGTACTTCACCCTGGAGGAGGCGGCCGCGGCGGTAGCCCAAGAGTGGCCCGGCAAGGAGCAGGAGGTGGTGGAAGAGGGAGCCAGGTACCGGGACGAGTACGAGGAGGGCAAGGCAGAGCTGGTGAAGATCCCCCGCGTCCAGCTCCGGGTCCTCCTCAGGGATCGCTTGGCGCAGGACGGCATCCGCCTCAGTCTTCAGCCTTATTCTACAACGGTGAGTGACATGTCCAACACATCTACCTGCTAGCTCTCATTATGCCACTTCCTAGACTTGTCATTCCAGCACCTTGTCGTTACCGCTTTCCGGGTTCTAAAGGATACCGCATCCCTACTCAGCTGCCTGCTGCACATTGCACAGAGCTCAGTTCTTATCAGCTCGCCGACTGTCTTTCGGCGGTTTAAAATAACCACTTCGCTGTTTCATTTTGTCTTATAAATCTACCCGTCTCACGAACTTTCAAGAATTTCATGTTTTATTTATTCGTGGCTTGCGCAAATAAATGTCAATTTGCCAATTATTGTGATCGTTTCGTTCTTATTTATAAGTAGAAACCTTACCTTGGTACCTCCTGAGAATTTGATACAATTTAGGCTTTGACAGTTGCGTCCTGGTACTTAATTCCGTATCCGAAAAATACGAGGGGTCGATAATTTATCTATTATTTGGGACGTTTCCTAGTTACAATCACGCGGCGTTATCTAAACAATCAATGATTTATATATTGGTGTCATGCGATTTTATCCAATCGGGTACTTTGTCGGCTATAAGGGCTATCGGGGCAAGTCTATACACGTCCGTTGCGCTACGGACTGACATTCTGAAGTTAATTTGAAAGAACAATTTCTGCTAAAATATTCATTACGTAATTTCACGGAATGTGTGATGTTACTTTTTACTGGCGATTAGGCACGAAATAATGACCGAATTGTATTGCTTCTCTGTTTCAATTCGATGTAATATTGTTTGTGAATGTTATTAGTTATTAGTTATTACTCAATTTTTCGTACTGTTAGTAGATTTGTTACCACCAGCTCGCTTTGTCAAAGGTTATCTAATTTACCGAACTTAGATAAAGAGAAATAATAATTATTTATTCAGTTTCATGTATATAATTCATTTTTTTGCATTTTAATACTGGTAATAATTTATAGTATTACAGGTATACCTACTTTTATATTGTACTAACTTTTTTTTTTTTTTTTTCATGATAACATACATGATAAGTGTATAATGGCGGGTTCAAATTTTATTAGACTGTTTTGCATTATTTCAGAATTTAATCATTTAGAAATAATATAAGATATATTTTCGGCACGTTCCAGATTGGAAGATACTTTCAGTATCGCCCTGGTGTAAGACTACCATTCAGATCTGAAACGTTGCTTGAAATGGATTTAGTCATTTTTTGGTGACTAGGTCTGAATAGCAAGTACTTCAACAGCTTACTCTTCTTCGTCTACTTCCCCTCCGCACTAATAATAATAATAATTATTATTATTATAAAATAGTTTTTTAGTTAAGTACCTATTCATCAATAATTATTTTTTTTACAAATTATTAGTTATTCATCAATAATTATTTTTTTAACAATATATGTATATACATTTTTGATTACACATTGGTTCTATTGACGAAAAGGTCACTGCTCAGCTGCAATTCAGAATTTCTCCTGGAATGCTGCTGGTTTTCAGCAGTGCCTCCAATAAAAGACAGAAAATAAAATTAAGATAAAATAAATAAATTAAATTAAATTACATACAAATAATCAAACCAAATCTCATATTCAACACACAAAATATAAATAATAAAAAAATAAATAGAAATAAAAATATATAAATTAATTAGTGGAATTCAAAAGCTAAAAAAATTAATTCAAATAAAATATAATAAATAAATTACTACAAAAAACTACTACTTCAGCCTCACAATATAACCCAAACGGGGATTACATAGTCGCACTGGCTCCAGGCGGTTGATAGTGGTTAGGACTTTTGTTCGTTATTCGCATTTGAAAAATATATATTTTTATGAAGACAAAAGTGGTTAAAGACATGCGAAATAATATCTAAAAATCAATGCGATTTTTAAAGAATTACCTAATTGATTTGGTATAATAATTATATTTTAACAAGTATACGAGTATGAATTAATTAGGGAACCTACAATGTGCGAATTTATTATATTACCAACATTGTTCAATATATACCTGTACAGGTACGGGGTATCTTAGACATGTTTCATATTGAAATTTAAGACATTTTGAGATTTTATTCCGCCTCATAAAATATTGTGTAGGTACAATGATTGATTGGCGTAGTTTTTGCCGAAGAACAATGATGGATTAGCCTTGTGAAGAATATTATGTAGGAGACTAGTAAAGTAGTTGCGATTCCAAACAAAACAAGTCGAGAATATACACTGTATCCTTGTTGTTTAGTTAGCATTTACACCGATGTCATCAATAGCAGGTAGCATTATTCACACGATGTTTGACCGTAGTCAAAAGTTCCTTACGTTCTTTACACATTTTATTCCGTTTGCCGGAAATGTCAGTATTTTTTTTACATTATCTCCACACAGGAGGCCCTGAGCCAAATAATTCCCCTCGGGTCCTATGTCACTTTGGGGGTGCTGTGTGGAGGTTCTTTTGAGGAAAGGAAATAGATGAAGATCTGGGAAGGAAAAAAATACAAGGCGTATCTAGGAATCTGAGGGTTATTGTCTCTAGGAGTACCTAACAGACGTAAAATCCATCCGTCCCACTGCGGTGCAAGGCGATGTTCCGAGAGAGCCCTGCTGTAGAGTTTTTTGTTTTTAGTTATTTATTAAGTTAAAAGGAATATACACAATTCGCTTTGTTAACTTAGGTGAACATAATTTTTGTTAAATTAGGTATGAAGGTCTCTCTCAACCAGTCACCCTCTTTCCGGCCTGCCACGCAGTTGGTGGGCAGATGCATCCACCCCATGAACCCGAATACCCCTGCTAAGTCACCAAACGTAGCGTAACACTTGAGGTGACCTATGGCAAAGGTGTTGGTTATCCAATCAAAGGATTCCTGGATTAGTTTTGTTTTCGAAGATGGAAGATCACCATTTAGAGGTACATGTACGATAAGTCACTTTGCGTTCTAATTACATAATATGAACGCTTTGCTTGCTGATTCAGATTGGAATTGGAAGTACCTGCGAAGGCACGTGAATGAAATTTCAATTGAAAACAAAATGAGCACTCGAGTCAAGCACGATAAATAAATCAAATGCTCAATCTCATTCGATTGTAATCTGGTATAAACGTTCGAGTGAACGAATATTAAACAAGTCTTAATTACTTTGAATACCAAATAGCGTGGCAGCCTCAAGCAGGCCCAGTACTCTGTACAGTGTACCTATACTGTGCTCAGCAGTGTGATTATCGATTAGTCTCGCATCACTCGGGTATTGCGTACGACAAAAATAATCTACTGATTGGATCTCTGCTCTTTGAGCCGAATGCATTAGGAGAAAACGGCCTGGGTTATACCTCTACCCGGCTGTGGGCCCCTGGTAGAAATACTGGTCCATTAGATAAGATGTCCGATTAGCAGCTCGGATCCCCCAGCCTCCCAAACAAAACCGATCCCATCCGAACGGATTTAAATTAAGCCTCATTAGTCGGATTCCTCGGGAATGTTCCAACTAACGAACAAAGTGTGGAGATTGAATTAGGAGCTTAGTCATCGGGGCGACATTGTGGGGAATTTTTAGACATTGAGACCTCAGAACCCTTCATATTATATCGATCTCAAATATCCCACGATCGAGGAGTTTTTTCTTGCTCAGAGCGGGCAGGTAGAAGTAAAAGCCCCGAACTTCGGCCGAAAGAACAGCGCCGTAGTCCGATTTTGTCGGCTGGTGGACCAATTATGAAACCATTAGCTGACGATGCGTTACATCCTTTATAACTTCATGGACAGGTGCGAATTAATGATTTTCATATATCAAGATAGCTGTAATCAACCAATAATACTCGTGTATTAGTGTAGTGTAAATAATCTGAAAGGTGCAATTCCTTAAACATTATTTATAATCAAATATAATGTTCCTAAAAAACATGAATCTTTACAAATGCGCAACAATCACAGTTCGAGCAACAAAATACACAGTGATAAAAAACACAAACACTTGACAGAAATGTGAAAAAAAACATAACCAAACTTTTGTCACCTGAGTATCTATATATGAAATGTCTACATTTAGAAATAAAAATGATTTCTTATCTTTCCTGTTTATGCCCATTGTAGCTTGTAGAAATGCATGTCATCCGCGCACCTATGCATATTATATTAAGTTTAGTTTCTCTCAAACCTAGCCATTCATTAATTCGTATTTATTACTTTTATTTAAATGAAAGCATTCAAAATATTTGAGGAATCGTTAGCGGATCACATTAATCTCGCTTTAATGTGCCCCACATATCCCCCTAAGTAATTTCAATGACACATTATATGGCGACACTTACCCCTGTATTTGTTTACAATCTGAACAATATCTATAAATCGCGCTCCCTTTTGAATCGCCTAACAAAAATGTGATAAGCACCGATGGAGGTTGCTACAGAATTGTTTAGAACTGGTTTTCAGCTGTCCGGTCTTGATCGAATCACAGGAAGAGCCACTCGAACGCTGGTCGAAAGGTGTGTATTATAGATTTGTCACTCATAGCACGATCAAAGGGATGCTTTTATTTTGTTGCTTTTTGCTGTTATTTAGTTGATGTCATTATGTGAAGTGTGTTTATAAAGAACGTCCGTTGGGCCATGTCTGAGACGGGCAGACTACCAAGGAGCAGCCTCGGGATGATGTCTGACTCTTGATATAAACTCGTTACTCCCAATGTACTGGCACTAGGCGACTAGACATTTGTGGATGACGATCATGACGTGGTCTTGAATGTTCTCTTAGTTGTCTTCAATCCCTTTTATCTTAACCCTCTCAAATTACGTTCGTCGTGATTACTCCGTTTGTGGAGATGCAATTAATTTTAGATAAAGAGAAACGCTAAGTGATTTTCTTGTTTGAGGGAAGAGGAACAAGTGTTTTCTGAGATTTCTTTGCCGTAGTAAGCACAATGAAATGAATCATGGTAATATTAAAACCGTTCATAATAATTAGTAAAGCTTAACTGCGTTGTAGGTACATTACATTAATAACTCCTTATGCACGTAATCCCTATCGTTATAAGTAGCAATATAAAGTGCTTTCATAAAATCAATTGAAGTCTCTTGATTAGATTTTTAGCTGTCAAATCAATGTTAATAAAGTCAACATGATTGAAATGGCGGATTGATCCATTATAAGTTTACGGTACATAAATTTCTGGAGATAAGTTATTATTACATGAATCATTTGCTTTCAATTATTATAAGAAAGCAAGTCGACCGTGTAAACTATTAGGGCATTGTGTTTCCAATAGAACGGTTGAATAGAGACGGGTGTTTATAGTTCAGTTTTGAGCAAAGGTGTTATTTCTTCAATGGAACGACTCAGCTATGTTCTGGTATGCTGTATGCGGTGGACTAGCAAATAAAATATATAATATAATATATTGAGTATTTTTATCCAGTTCTCTGAATCTCTCACGAGCAGATTTTTACAGTAGATCTTTTTTAAGCAGTTTGAATCGTTGCAAAGTTTAAACAACAACTGGTCTTTGGTCGGACTCATCACAAAATGGTTGGTATTTGAAGTGGTGAGGATTTATAATATATACACGTCTAAAATAACTTCGTGACTTTTAATCTCCATTTTGTCGTTCACTGGCTACTTTTTATTATTAGTGGCTACAAATAAAAGTGATAAAGATTATTCATAAAGGTTTAATATGCTTACTGAGGTTGACTTCTATTGAAAATGTATGTAACTGACTCAGAACACACTTCGTCTAGTGAGGCGGGTAACTTACTTGCTTTTAAAATATAATTTTACCTCAAAACCGCACAGGTTGCCGGCAATTAATGAAATTAAATTAAATACCTGTATTTAAATAAATCTATCCACATCTCCAAAAACGACGAAGTTATGGACTTTCAAAGTGACAGTTGGTAAAACGCTAAGAGTATGGATATTAGAGAGACGGCATGTGAAGTGTGCCCGCGCGCTCCAAGTGTGCCTTTTCGAGAATTTTACCCAAACGGCTTACATTGCTGCTGGTTTTTGGCCGTTTAATACGTTCCGACATTTTTACGACAGCAACCATTTTACATGGTGACAGCCAATGTCAGCCGTGTGGGTAAAATTCTCGAAAAAGCACACTTGGAGCGCGCGGGCACACTTCACATGCCGTCTCTCTAATATCCATACTCTTAGGTAAAACGTATGCACTAGTGTCCCTTGAAGTCACACGCAGTAAAATAAGTGTCTTTTATTTTAAATGTAACATTGTGTTGTTATTTATATTTTTACTATAAACTGCTTTTGTTTTAAACTGCGCTCAACACAGGAGTTCCCAGTGAGACAGGTATTGCACATCACTAATTGTAACAGAATTAATAAAAATGAATAATAAAAATAATAATTTCAACAAATTATTGTATTACGTAATATATACATATATACATACATCATAATTCGAGATTATTAGATGGTACATATTCTGACATCAGGTATGTTTCCTATTTGAGATGAAATAATCCAAACATAAAGTTTTGAACATTAACTTCTACAGTATAACTGTGTTATACCGAAATCGGGTATTTATTTTTTGAGTATGTAGATACAACATAAGTTATGTGGTCAGTAATTAAAAATCGAACTCAAAACCCGATACTGGATAGTTAATATGTTTAGGGGGTTTCTCACCATCCTCCCAATAGCTTATCTACCCAAATAACGAATATTTTCGATTTACGATTTACGGTTTATTTATTTATTAAGTTGGAGTTCATAATTCGGTACTCGAAGCTATGAATAGTGGCTATATATTGGATAAGTTGGTTGAGTTTTCTAACCACTGCGAGTATTTTATTTTTATTTTTAAAAATATTCGTTATTAGGGTAGATAAGCTATTGGGAGGATGGTGAGAAACCCCCTTAATCTATTACCTATTACATATATTAATCCGTAAACTGGGGACAGCTCGACGCCAGTTAGGTACACCCATCTGAATAGGTAGGCAGAGAGACTTTTAGCTTCTGTTTCGGGAGATTTATGGTTCGCGATTAGGCGAGTCGACTAGTGCCAACGTTATACACCGAAGCTTTGTACTCTATACAAAGTGCTTCTATTATTGGACCAACTATCCTTCCATGAATACTTTATTATTTGTCCCCGACAGTTCCGTGCGCAAATCCTGCCTTCCTGGGATTAAAATATTTTAAACACCTAATGCAAACAATAACGTCCCGACAATTTAATGTTATATTTATATTAGTAGGTACCTACTCGTGTACGAGGTACACAAACCTTTTTTTCATTTTCAGTATGTAAATATAATTCAGTATGTTTTATAAACAACGCAACGCCAATGGTTTTAACAACTTTAATGTCTTTGGTTTTGATTGAGATTTCAAAAAATATTATACAAAGTGTTTTCTTTTTTTGTTGTTGTATTCGTTGTTCAATATAACTGAACCATTTTTTATTACCGACAGGTACAATAATTATTCTGTAAAATGGCTACACCGAAATTTCGCACTAATTTTCGCACTGAATGAATTGGAGCAAACATCATCGTTAAATGCTCCATAGCTCGTGATGGAAATGATTTTTCCAGATGATAGTAGTTGCATTGAGCTATAAATTCTTAGCAATAGTAGTTGTGCAAAAGTCGTGACGTCAAAGCTCACCGTTCTAGAGTTTTTGCTGTTTTTGTTTGTGACCATGCTCTTTACCTAATGTTTGTCAGTTCGTATGTCAAATGTGCACACCTCTGCTATATGCATGTAGCTTACGGCCAGATGTTCAGGTAATAAGAAATGTGAACTGTGAATAATGGGATGTGCGCTTATAAATCAGTCGCAAAGTTGACATGTCACTTTGTCACTTTCTGTGACTGTCATTTTTGTACTGCGAGAAAGAGGTAAAAGAAGCGTTGATATTCAATTGTGACCATTATTGCATTCAAGGTGTTGAAAAATGTAATCTCATATGGTGTAATGTATTTCAATTAACCCGTTATTTTTGTTAATGTTTTTTTTTCTGAAATGACACCTCTAATGTATAATGTATTGAATGCATTATGTACTGCACGATTACAATTATTTATCTATCTTGCCCGGCATGAAGTCTAAAGTTGGATCTCCATCCTCTAAATGTTTTCAAAACATTCGACAAATGCAAAAACATTGGGTCGGGGCCATGTTGTGTTAGTAAATATAGTTAATTAGCTATTAGAAAACCAAATACTAGCTCATGATGCCATTTCTCACATGAATGCATACGAAAACTAAACATTTACATTTCCAAATGGCTCAAAATGCCGTTGTTATAAAGTGTACCTATGCAACTTTCGATGGATGAATTTTCGTGTGTATTGTCAATATTTCTTTTATGAATTTGAAGGTTGCAGATAACTACCACGAAACCGATATAAAGTTATATAAAGATAAGATAATTATCTATTTCTTAGAAAAAATCTAAAAATATATTTTTATCATGTTTTTGTATGATAATAAAAATAATTGTACCGAAATATTAATAGGCTGAGGGCAATAACACGTTTATAAATATTTCTAACAAAATCAAAGCATTATAAAAATCGTTATTGTGTTCTAATATAATAAACCTTTTAATATATCTACCTACATTACTATGCTGTTTTTTTTTTAAATACACATGTAGTTTCAACGTTACTCAACAGATGTCCTTCGAATAGGTAGTTAGTTATATGTGTTTTGAAAGTGTCTTTTAGAAATGTGCAACTTTTAGAACGGCTATCACAGACCATATTTTAGTGTTTTTTAGTTATTCAAACAAACTCGTAATCTCGTCGAAATTGAGAAGTCCCGATCACCAACTGGAATCTTGATCAGTGGCTTAACCAGTACTCCACAATTACCTACATAATATATCTTCATACATTGTACGTCGTCTCCAAAATTAATCCCCTTGTGAAAGGTATAGAAGCATTGATTCCGCCAATTTACGTCAAAAATAATTATTGATAATAATATTATTAATATAACTACATTTTATTTCGGCTTGATTGTATAGAGTGCTCAACACACAGACCACCATACCAAGTAAATAATAAAGTAAAATATGCAATATTTATTTTTTAAATTGGTAATATAAAAAATATCTTGAAAAATTTAACAGGCTAAATTGTCTAATAGATTTGCCTTTAATTGTGTTTTAAAGATAATTAAATTTGAAATGAGAGGCTTTTATTTATTTTTTCTTGGTCTATACTGTTCTGCACTCAAAATACACAATGATAGTACCTAGTTATTGACTGACTAAAAATAACATTTTCTCTTAGAAATCACAAAACTTAAATGTAAAATAAAAGCGACTCTGAAGGGTAATTTATGATTTACTAATTCATTTTTTTTACTAATTCGATGGATATGCAGAGAGAACTTCACAAAACTTTAGAGGCTAACTCTTCTGGTTTCCAACGCCTTCACATATGACTATTATCAATACTCTTATAATACATTACATTATTTATTTTTTATTTTTACACGTTTTCTTGGGGCACCACCAACTTTTTACATCCACTTGCACTTCACATATTCTATTTTTCCAAAGTCAATAATTATAAATTATGTATTTTTCCAAAGTCAATATTCTGACAGAAACTATTAAATTTATTAAATAGATCCGGAAAAGAAAAATCTATATTTTCAGGCAGCATCGCGTTAATTGGTCATGTGGTTTTGTATCACAGATCGAAGAACCGGTGGATGTAATGTTTTAGCGATAAGTTTTTATAATATTGTAGAAAGCAGTCACTTTGTGGTTTGACATATATAATAAAAATAAAACACATTTTTGTTTTAAACGCACGATATTTATTAATTTACTTTACCGACCGGTTTCGCTTTACTCAAGCATCTTCAGGGTACAAATTAATACTAAACAATAACTACAAAATGTGTGCCTATTTATACATATAGAGAGAGACAACAATATATACATATAGAAAGAGACAACAATTTAAAATTATTTCATATTCCCAATTCATTTGTATTAATGTATCCCCACTGTTTGTAATAATTTTAAATTGTTGTCTCTTTCTAAATGTATATATTGTTGTCTCTCTCTATATGTATAAAGAAGCACACATTTTGTAGTTCTTGTTTAGTATTAATTTGTACCCTGAAGATGCTTGAGTAAAGCGAAACCGGTCGGTGATGTAAATTAATAAATATCTTGGTTTTAAAACAAAAAAATGTTTTATTTTTATTTTAGTTTTTATAATGTTTGCCTAGTCTATAGATAGAAGTAAGGTTGTAGAAATGTATTAAAATTTGTACAGCGCCCTTGAGGTGATTTTTCACAAAAACGGCGCTATACAAGTCATCCAAAAATCATTATTATTATTAAATAATTTGGGATGCTTTCAGCGGCGGCCCATATTAACAAAATTACATTAATATTGGCAAACGCGTGTTTTTCCAAATTGGCAAAGTCATTTCAAAAAACGTAACCCTCAATTTACTCTAACTGACTTTTAAAGACCCTAGACACTCAGTGAGGCATTTGATCGCATTTGTTTTTTTTATTGCTCCAACGATCATAAGTAATATACACTTTTAATATTAATGTTTTGTGTGTTTTAAGATTGGTCCCATTTTTTGTATAACCCTTATGAAGTTATGAATGATGACGTGAATTATAAAGAGCTATGGGTAACCTTTTTTTAATTAAAAAAAAAATACCTGAAGAAATAAGATCGTATAATCTGCGTTTTGATTAGTCTACCGCCAAATTATTAATTTTCACACTTTTTTATGTACTATAATTCTATTTTTAAATCTGTTGATTCACGATGAAATTACAATTTATAGACATGATTGAAAATGTAATTATTGTTTTCAACTTATTTATTTGGAACCGTACTGGTTTTCGCCTGCTAATGGCATAAGCAGACTGGTAGATTTTAATTTGTTTTCTTAGCCATTGGAGCGATTTAGGTCCAAATTATTGATATAAAATTGGACCACATTTAACGAAACTAAAAATGTGGGTTAAACAGTGAAATCTCGTTGGATTTATTGGCTTTAAACCGCAGCAAACAGTTCATATGTTTGCATAGTAATATTTTGAGGAATCAACTAAATCTAACGGCCAAATCGAAAACCGAACACCCATCGCTCGAGTGGATAATACAATAAAATATTGAATAATGTTTACTTTTTTGATCCGTGATCCGCAAAATAAACGCTTGCAATATAGAAACAATTTAATTGCAAGTAAACCAATCTTTTTTCTGTGATTAGCATTTTTTATGTTATCAGAAATATATATTATAAGAATGTCTGTAGTTCTATGGGTATGTGTTTCGTCAATTTTCCAAAATAGTCCCAAATGATCCCGCAAATCTTTTGATTCATAATCGATTGCAAATGTCCTTCGGGCTTTATCCGAACGCATTTTCTATTTGTTAAAAACAGTTTTCTATATCTGACCTAAGATAAGGGTTCACCCTCAGGGCAGTAAGACGAGTCTAGGGTTTGGTTGAACCACCGACCCCGGCGGGGATAATTGAGTGGTTCAAGGGTACACGCACGCAACCCTTGTCGGACCCTATCAACCTTACCCCCCCGAGTAAAAATGATAAATCCTCCACTATCACAAATAAAAACTTGATTTTAATGCTTCGTACCTTCGCGTGCGGTATCTTTATTTTACCTGCTCTTCACTAGTCTAAAGGTCAATATCTATGGCGATAAAAAATGTACCGAAAGTCGAGTAAAATATTCAAATCAAGAAAAAGGAACATTTTATTCATTTTCGAATCTTTAGAGAATATTGAATAAATTTACCTATTTTTACTATAACATAGGTTCTTAATGTTTTTTTATGTATTATTTTTTTTATATTTGGGACGACTGGTAGGAAGAAGGAAGGTATTCGTATCTACATCAGGTAGATAGGATCAGGTAATGTGCGTATAGGTGGCAAAATTAGATGTTTTTTTCTAGAATCTTCGGGGATGGACGGAATATTTCTACGGTAGTCTAGAGAAATTTACCTGAATATAATTTTGCCTCTCAAAGGAGATTTTTTGTAATAGTTTTTTTTTGTGGGAAATTGATACCGTTGGTTACTTCATGTTATATCCTATTCACGTAGGTACCGTGGGAAAAGTGATTTTGAATGATTTTATTGGGGTATCGTCAATCTCGTGTCATATCTCAATATTTTTTTAATACATTATGTGATTGGTATTCAAATAGTACGCTGGTGTCCTTCCATCATTTTTGTCATCAATTCTGGAAAGAGGTTCCGTATTAATATTCCAAAACAGAAACTTCACCACCAAATGCGCGATCGGCAAAAGTGGACGCTTTTTTCCAAACGTGGACGGAATATTAAAAAAAAATGTCGGTTACATTTCAGCGCTTTACCCTTCAATATACCTACATAAGTACGCCGCCATATGGCGACAGTTGATTTATACGTAAAAGTGGCATTTTTTATAATGTCGCATTTGTTCCCCGCTTTTTATAGTGTTCGCAGTGTTCACACACGGGTCCGTTTGGCGAGAGTCACATTAAGGGTGTTATAACTTTATGTGCCAGATATGTAGGCACTTAGTAGGTTGACACTGTATTTCTATCTAAACATTGTTCCATTTGCCCACGGGGTACGCAGAGCGTACGGAGCGCCGCACATATTTATCTTGCTCGTCTCTGTTTTA
Source organism: Limnephilus auricula (assembly GCA_951813805.1). NCBI lineage: Eukaryota > Metazoa > Arthropoda > Insecta > Trichoptera > Limnephilidae > Limnephilus > Limnephilus auricula. The sequence goes on along the minus strand of OX638389.1, from coordinate 33,119,288 downwards.
TTTACATCTAATGTACACACACTTTCGTTATTTCGACTTTTGATATAATAATAATAATTGAATAATTTGTATAGCGCAGTTTATGTGAAAAATCAACTCAACTACAATCCCCTACGATTGTGATAATGATTATGTTCTATCTATTATTTACACTACAACTACTAAAACTCAAGAATGAGTCGTGAGAGCGACCCGTTCTCATGTTAGAAATGTCAATTATAATTATAATTGAATGACTTGTAGATCGCCGTTTTTGTGAGAAATCACCTGAATGGCGCTGTACATTTTATAGTGACTTCTTAGGTTCTACCTAGAACTATTATTTACAAATAGATACACGAAACATACTTACCTGGCAGGTCACTTCCGATAAACACAGTTTAGTTAGAAAGTTTATGCTTGGAGGAGATGCGACTTTGCACGCGGAGGACACTATTTTTTTTTTTGTGAATACCTCACAAGAGTCCCAACTGCTCCCGTCTCAATTGGGGTATGTTATGAGGCTGAAGGTAAGTGGGAAAGGGAAGGAGACGAGGAAGAGGAAGGTGGGGAAGTACCTGGCTTTTCAGATCTCGTCACTAAACACGGCTAAAGCCATTTCAAGCAACGTTTCAATTCTGAATGGTGGTCTTACACCAAGGCGATATTAAGAGTATCTTCCACTCTGGAACGTGCCGCAAATATACTATATATTATTTTAAATAATCAATTGTGAAATAAGACACATCAATTAAATAAAACGTATTTGCGCACGCCGGGTTCGAACCCGCGACCTTCGGAATGGCAATCCAACGCTCTACCGCTGGACTACGCCGGCCGTCATATATTTAAAACGGGATATTGCATAATTTTACATTTGCTACACCATCACTTTTCATATTACATTTAAAAAAAGATTACTTCCAAAAATGGAGTTAATAAATGGAGTTAATAAATGGAATTAATAGTAGTTATTTCGAAAGACTTGAGATTTTAGGCCTCATTAGGACTGGAGAATTTGAATGAATTTAGATGTACAAATAACTCACAAATAAGAATATGTTTTGAACCGTCTACATATTATTATGTTGGACGTGCGACCTTTTATGTCCAGCTAAACATTTAACACCCGTAATTAATATTAAATATTAAAAACTTATTCCCTTATTATTATTTTTTTCACACATATTTTATCCTTCCAAGTTGGGTGTTGGAACGGTTCCATCAACAAATACCTATCCGTTTTCACACAGTGCTGGATACTTTTTTTGCTTTCCACAAAACCCCGTAAAGCCGTACTGTTCTCACAAGCGGATTATGCCGTGCAAAGTATTCCTAGAAAAAAACTCATCAATATTGCGCACATTTTGCACACATTTATCCAATACGGCATTGGGTTATAAAAAAACTATTTGCTTGTAATCAAATCTATTGCTTGATACTTTTATTTAAGAAATGTAGATATTATTATTTACGCCCTTTGTGCTTTTACATAAAACAAAAAACAAGATTTAATTACATAAGTATGTTAAAATTAAGATGATAATAATAAAAACAAAAAAGTGCCACAATAAAGTTTTTTATCGTATCAATATATCGTAGCTAGCTGGAGTACTCAGCTTTTTAGATTGAGTTTTTTCAATTTAATGTAAACAGTGACCTTCCTCTTCTTTTGAAGGTGAAGTGTGCTAATTTTTATCAATCTCAGAATAAAATTGTAAATTTCTATACAAATCAATTCCACACTTCTTTTTATAAATATATTTAATTTTTAACAGAAATTTTATGTTTGCATATATAAAATTTCTGATACTAGGTGAAGTCCCCTGGCGTTGCCCCGTATGGGTACACTTTTTTTTAGAAACAAATAATATGTATTAGCTTGTTTATAATTTTAATTTTTACTGCCAAAAGTATTACAGTGATTTATTTTTGGGTTATTATGCCTACCTCCTTCATTCGCCAACGTTTCGGACAGCGTTGCAGTGTCTATCATCATCACACATCTGCCCTGATTATGGACACTCTAACGCTGTCCGAAACGTTAGCTACACGGAGAAAAATGTTATTCCAAAATACGATCATTTTATTCGTAAAAACGGTTAAAAACGAGACTGAAGTTCTTACGAACAAATTAACAGTGTTTCAATGTTTTTGATACTTATTTTACTATGGCGGGAAAATGTAAGAATAATTTGTTGGTATTCGTACGAAATTACGTATACTAACAAATTATTCTTACATGTTCCCGCTAATAAACATTGAAACATTCTTAATTTGTTTGTAAGAACTTCAGTCCCGTTATTAATCGATTTTACGAATAAAATGATCGTATTTTAGAATAAATTTTTTCTTCTTGTAAAGAAGGAGGTAGCGCAACATCGCACAATAACCAAAAAATAAATCACTATAACGTATTGTTTATTTTTCTGTAGAGAATGCTAGTACCTACACGCTTTCGTGAAATCAAAGCATTATTTACATTTACAAGAAAAGTAGTGATACCATCGGGTAATGCACAAAGACTAGACTCGAGATAATCCTAAACCTCTCTCACACAAATCCGGCTACTTGGTTTTTTCTACACAAGTATTATCTTACAGATGTTGGGTAAAAGGTAAAACTCTCGCAGAAATCTGTCCTAAATAATCTTAGTTCTCACTTAATTTTAACCACTGGAGCGATTTAGGTCCAAATTTAGACCGCTTTTATTTTTCTGCGATTGATATCGGTCCAAATTTAGACCACATTTAACGAACCTACAAATATGGAATAAACGGTGAAATCTAGGTGGATTCATTAGCTTTAAACCGCAGTAAATTTATATATGCTCCATTTAATACAGTTGCTTCTCGCGCTAATTTTATGTTCAAGTCTTGTCTTCAGAGGTTGCATCGTGTGGGGAATGAAACCTGCTCCGTAGACATATTTTTTTATAAAAACCTCGCTTCATTTAAAAAGTGTATCTGTATGCAAATAATATGCTACAATCCTTAATGCTGTTATTATGTTATTGTAATTTCAGGTCTTATGATTTAACTCTCTATATATACATATATATTTTGCTAAATTGTGTTATTATTATTATTATCATTATTATTATTTTTTTTTTTTTTTGAGTGTAGATACATTCTTATTCTAATTATTTTATTTTCTAAATCTCTTTCTACTTATTATTTCATACTTATCTTATATATAACCAACTTTCTAGTAGTTAGCTAATTTGCACTAAATTTTATTACATTCATATGTGTGGCTTTTTTACAATTATTACAACTGCATTTTTATACTTAATTACTGTAACCAATGTATAAAATTTTCATGTAAAGTCCCATTAGGGCGTGAATAAATAAATAAATAGTTTATATGTTTCCTTATTAATATTTTGAGGAACGATATTAATTAAATCGAATGGCCAAATCAAAAACTGAACACCAATCGCTCGAGTGGCTAAAGGTCAATCCCATCACTACTCGTGGAGTTATAATAATCTAGTTTACCACTAGACTTGCATAATAATTGCCCCGGTAGAGTGCTTCGTTGATTGCAGTAAAAAAAAACTTGCAAGACGGTGCTCATTGCATACATTACCTTTTCTTGATATAATCAGGTGTCATATAACATTACAATATTTTATATTTTATGTTTGTTGATATCTTCGAAAAAAAGGGTTCTCCGTTTATTTATTTTTATTGTATAAACCTCATTAGTTCTATTTATACCTGTTCTTAACGAAATCAACATTTTAATAAAGGGGTTTCTCACCATCCTCCTAACACCTTATCCATACTTTAACGAACATTATTAAAAATAAAACTAAAATACTTGCAATAGCTCCACATAGGAGGCCCTAAAAAATCCCTTGCCATCTTTGAAGATGCTGTGCGGAGGGTTTTTTAAGGGAAAGGAAGGAGAGGAAGTCCTGGGAAGGAAAAAGGTTTGAGGGGTGGGTAGGAATCTGGGGGAAAATATGTCCAGGAGTGATGGACGTGTGAAGCCATCCCTCCCACTGCGGTGCAAGGCGATGGGTCGAGAGAGTCCGGCTGGAGAGATCAAAAGGTCTCCCTCAACCTGTCTATCCCGATCTCTGCCACGCAGATGGTCAGCAGACGCATCGCCCCAAGTCACCAAACGTAGCGAACCACTTCGGGTGACCTGTGGCAAAGGTTTTGGTCGTCCAACAAATGATTGCTGGGGCTGCGGTACCCATACCCGCCTCCCAAATAAGAAAGCTATAGCCACTCTTCATAGGTTCGAGTACCGAATAATAAGCTCCGACTTAATAAATAAATAAACAAACCGTAAATCGTAAAACGAAAATAAACTTTATAGTATGGATAAGTTTGGAGGATGGTGAGAAACCCCTAAAAAATTAGTAGACAGAGTGGAATTCCACACAAATCTGTCTCGTACACTTTCCTTTTTTCATTTACATTCATAAATCGATTAATACTTGTAGAGCGAATGAACGAAGAAAATATTGTAAGTAGAATATATGACGCAAATGTGAATGGTAGAAGAAGTCGGGGACGCCCGAGTTAGACATTGCATGATCAAGTGTATCAGATACTTGAGCAGTGCCATGTCAAGAGTCAGAATAATAGAAGAGTATGTATGAGATGATGTATGAATGTGAATGTTGGAAAAAGTGTTTGGCGTTCCTCTGCCTACCCTTCGGGGAAACGTCTTGATTTATTCAAGAAAAAACATCGCCAAAAAGGGTGTTTTATTTTGCGAAGCTCAGGTACACATACTTAAATGTTTTACGATCAATTTCTAAAGAATTTAATTTCCCACATTATACGATAAAACCATAACCAAAAGGGGGTTCGTAAGTAAGAGATTTTGTACTTTAAAGCAGTTTTTATAGGCCTTTATTTTTTCTGGGCATTATAAAAAGACTTTTAAAAACACAGACCTGAGGGAAATTATTTTCCTCGGGGCCTCTTGTGTGGAGCTAATGCAAAAAAATGCATTCTTTAATAAAACATTATACGCTATCTACACATACAAATACGGAAATGTTTTTTTTTCAATATTTTTGTCGAAATAAACTTACTTAAAAATAAACTATATTTAAAAATTTGCTTTCGCTTTGTGACAGTCCTTTATCCGTCCATTCGTTTAAAAAGACTCACAATTTTGCCTGTTTTTGTACTCAGTGTGGTCGTTTGCTTTCATAACCTGCATATTGTTTTAACGCTTTTCAAAATAATATATCCGCTCTTGTGTTCATTAGTGCCCTGCTGTTACCTGCTTCATTCAGTTGACAACCTCTGGAACGCGTCACACCAGAACATTATTTCTTATCCAATGCGCGCCTCAACAAGTCGTCGGCAACTTCTGATGCACCTTCACTTACATACTATTGTTTTTGTCTATCAGCCTATCTCTTTTCTTCACCTAGACACCCTACCACAATACGTATCCTTATCCCTTTCCCTCGCACATGGACCCTTTCAGTTATATGTCAGTTTTAATGGTCAGCCGGCAGTCTATTATCGGAGGTAATAATGACGTTTATCAGAAACGGCCATTACGGCGTTTTGTTACTTTGAAAAAGGTAAATTTATAGTAATTAAGCAGAGGCATGTTGGTTTAACGATAAAAAAGTGACATGTTGTGTGAAAGTTAACGATGAAAATTTCACGAATAAAGCAATTAAGGTTGGTCTTATGCGCCTAATGTCTAATATGTGGAATATTCTTTCATAAAATAAAATGCGTTCCATTGAAAATATGTAACAATAATGCTTAAATATTTTGTGAAATATCACCCGAAAAGCTTGAAATTATGTAAAACTATTGCTTAAATTATCATAAAAATAAATATCACTCATGTTAGTTTTAAATAGCCAAACGAAGTTTATAGATAAAAAAGTTGGTATTTACATATTTACAAAAAATATCAAGAGCTGTCAAAATTTTGGACTAATGAATGTACATTTCGGAATTTTCGCCCTAGTGCAAAAGATAATAATAATAATAATTGGATGACTTGTATAGCGCCGTTTTTGTGAAAAATCACCTCAATGATTGTAATGTACAAATTTCAATACATTTCTACAATCTTACTTTTAACTACACGCTAGACAAATATAAAAAACCTGTGGCAAAAACAATGGATGTAAATCCACCGGTTCTTTGATCAGCGATACAAAACTATATGTACAATGCATCTGACCAATTATTAATTAATTTATTTATATATTTAATTTATTTAGATAGTATTTAATTAACTTCAAAATCATTAAAATAAGGTTTGAACTGTAAACCAATCAATGTTCTGAATTATCTGACTTTCTGAAGTGACGATTTTTTGGTTACCTATGCTCTGAATTGAAAGAAAATGGCGAGTAACCGCCTTATATTAGAGCCTGATCCTACGAAAGCGAGTTCTCTCGGCGTTAATTCAAACCAAACCAACATGTTATCATTAATTATTCAAGGACGTACTCTGCTTTGGGTTTTAAACTTGGGCACAAGGATTTTTTTTTATGTTTAAGGAATACCTCGCAAGAGTTCCAACAGCTCTCGTCTGGAGCCAGTGAGACTATGGCATCCCCAATTGGGGTATGTTGTGAGACTGATGTGTAAGTGGGGAAGGGAAGGAGATCGGGAAGAGGAAGGTGGAAAAGTACCTGGCTAAAGCCATTATTAAGCAACGATTCAATTCTAAATGGTGGTCTTACATCAGGGCGATACTGAGAGTATCTTCCACTCTGTAACGCGCCGCAAATATAGTATATATTATTTTTATTAATTAATTGTGAAATTACACAAATTCATCAAATAAAATTTTTTTGCACACGCTGGGTTCGAACTCGCGACCTTCCGATTGGAAGTCAAGAGTCTTACCACTCGACCACGGACGGCCGTCGCAATGCAATATTTAAAGGAAGGTATTAAACCTTAATTCCGACCTGAACTTGATACGATCCATTCTCGATCCATGATACTTTACTCTCTTTACAATGACAATGAAATATGCGAAAAACAAACATGTGACAGAGAAAGGCGTGGATGTATGCCGCTTTTTGGACCTTAAACTTGCCCATTGTGACGATTTCTCTTTCAACATCAGGTCGGAATTAAAATTTTGCGCTTACTATACCTACTAACTACCTACGAAGTATTATATACAAAGTTAAGCTGTCTGCGAAATTACCGAGGGCTTTCGAAAAAGGCGTCTTATTCGATATTTTCCCACCTTTAAGCGGTTTATGTTTCTCCTCGAAAGTTAAGACGATAGACTTCGCTTTTCGGCCCATACAAAAAGGACGCCCGGGAAAAAACACTTTTCTACATCGAAAATTGCACAAAATGAATATATTTTTTTATACTGCCTTTTAGAGGGTGAAAACTATGTCGGTATGTTTTCGAATTTTCGATGCGTTTCGTATTAACGTAAACATTCACTGTCAAACATATACGATTTATCAAAAAATATTATTTAAAGAAAAAGTGCTGCTAACTCAACTCTCATAAAGAATTATAAAATTATAAAAAGCTACCGACGTAGTTTCTTCTTTCTAAAAAATATATATTTTTTTAAATTTCAATTTCGAGAAAGTTTTGGTGTAGAAAAGTGTATTCTCCATAAACCCCTTTTCGAGCGATTTCTGTAGGTAAATTTGAGCGTTGTCTCATTCGCACATTTCGCATTCGCATGTGCCTGAGCTTATTGTGAGCGGGACAGAATGATAGACGCGGGTGTTCCGCGTGTCGTTCAAAGTCTAGCCTCTTAATAATTAATCCTTTAACTATTCCAGCCTTCCCAAAACTATCTAACTCTTATCCATAAAGCTGGCTTAAGTTTACTGGGTAGCTGTGTCTATTGCCGCATTTTAAAATAATGATATTTTAATCCTCGGCGGTAAGCCTTTGAAGATTATCCTCTTATTTTATTTTTGTGTTTATTTTTTTGGAACCTCGATTTTATGTTTCTAAATTTAATATGTCTACAGTATAAAATATTATTTTTAAGCTTGATCATCCTGTACCAATGATTTAATTCCTGTGTGTAGTGACAGGAATGCACGAATTGATAATTATTATTGTCAACAGATTTAAACTCAGTGATTTTAAGTTGTGTGTATTCTTCTACAAGGTGTTTATTTTTCTATAAAATTTTATTACGAGTGTTGAAATATTATGCCTCCATACAAAATACGTGTCAGACTTAACACTTTTTCAACCAGTGTAGTTTTTAAAATCATATATAGATTTTTTGGAATTTACTTAGAAAAGTAATTGTGTTGTCATTAAAAAGGGAACTAAGAAGTTTATACCACCATGCGAAAAATCCTTTCACTGACTAAATTTTGATTAACATTGTATTTTCTTATTTTCAAAACCTTAAATATTTACTATTTTATATAAGATTATTATTTAAACTACTGAGAACTACAACTAACTAACTAACTAACTAACCATCACGCCGTTTCCTCGCAGGGGTAAGCAGAGAGGACGGACCGCCAAACACATCGGTCTTGGCACACACTCTTTGCCTCATCCACATTCATACATCGTCTCATACATACTCTTCTATTTTTCTGACTTTTGACATGGCCCGACTCAAGTATCTGATTCACTTGATCGTGCCATGTCTTCCTCGGACGTCCCCTACTTCTTATACCATTCATTGCATCATATATTCTCCTTACGCTCCTTTCTTCGTTCATTCGTTCTACATGCCCAAACCATCTGAGGGTTCCTTTCTTAATTTTACTCATTACGCTTGCATCACATCAGCCTTGCATTCTTTTCGAATCTCCACATTTCTCACAGGATCATTCATGGTTTTATCACAAATACGCCTCAGGGATCTCATTTCAACAGCATTCAGTCTACTTTCATCCTTCCTCTGCCAGTTCCATGCCTCACTGCTATACATCAGGGTAGGTATAAGCACCCCATTGTGGACTGCTAGCTTTGCTTCGTTGGACAGCTTTTTGTTAGCGCCAACGGCATTCAGTCCTCCATTAATGGAGTTACCTGCATTTACCCTTTTTTCAATATCTCTATCAGTCTTCCCATCTCTCGTAAACATACTACCGAAATACACAAACTCATCCACCTGCTCCAAGAATTTTTCGTTCACAACTATATTGCACACTGTTTTCGTACTCTCTCTTTCAAACACCATTACTTTAGACTTACATGAATTTAGAACAACAATGATCTGTAAAATAACATCAAACACACATTTTAAACTAAATTTAAACATTTTTTATTATGGATGAACTTTAAAATATTATTAATTTATAATGATTTTTCGATTTTTTTTTGATAATAATAATTTTTTTATTAATTTTATTATTTGCAAGAAATTCAAACAAATAAAATATTGGATTGAATCACTGATACAATATTGTGTCTGTATGCCTTTTTTTAAAGAATGGAGTTTTTATACGGACAAAACTTTTGATTCATATTCCGTATGTACCTACACGCTCAAACAAAAAATTCCTCTTTATATTTTAAAACATTACAAGCAAACAGTGTTTTCCTAAAATAATTAAATTGCCACGTGTGTAAACGAGCAGTTCACGAAAAAAAAATTTGTTCACCTTCCTTTATAAATACATATACACTATTTCGGGTATGAAAGTGTTAACTACTCCATTCGAATTATTCAAATATATATTTTTTGTAGTCATAGAAATATACCAACAAACGCATACTTCAAACGTTATTTCAAAAGCGTCGCCATATTTCTATTGCTGACGCCCGCGGTCATATATATTTTTTCAATGAATAGTTATTTGAGAGGCGTTTATGACACGATGTTTTTGACACTGGCTGTCATTTACGATGGTATGCTTATTCCTCTTATTTATTTTACTGCTATTAGGTGACTGTATTTCATTCCCTCCCATCATCGATAAACCGCCAATGTATCGATGTTCTCATTTAACATAACTATGCAGTTAAAACTTGCAACTTTTATGAATTCATTTTCCTTTTAAAAACGTACTCTGTAATAAAACACTTTTTAAAAATCGATGTATTACAAAGGGTGTTTTTCCATTTAATATATAGCGTCACACCCAAAAGTATCTGCATGGAGAAAAATGTTATTCTAAAATACGATCATTTTATTCGTAAAAACGGGACTGAAGTTCTTACGAACAAAATTACAGTGTTTCAATGTTTATTGGCGGGAACATGTATGAATAATTTGTTGGTATACGTAATTCCGTACGTATACCAACAAATTATTCTTTGTTCGTGAGAACTTCAGTCCCGTTTTTACGAATAAAATGATCGTATTTTAGAATAACATTTTTCTCCGTGTGCTTCCTTCGAAAAAAATATGCATTATTATGCCAGCGATTATATTTCGTTATTATAATCTTTTAAGTTATCTTAAAATGTTCAGTGGTTTCTCTCAACGCTTGTAAGATATTTTGGGATGATTTGTAGAGTGGCTTTTTAAAGAAAGGAAGGAGTGATCCTTGGTCTTGAAGATTGAAGTTGTAGGAGGAAGGTAAAACTATGGGTGAAAAGCAGACCGCAGCAGACCTATCAAACAATATAATAATGTAAGTGGATATCATAATTTGGAACATATTTACGCATCTACCTAGAAGAAAGATTCGTTAAAACGACCCGTTCTTATGAGCTATATTTAAAAACGGCAAAACTTTGGGTCCGATGCCGAAGACAAGCAATAAAGGATTGAATAATAAATATTGAAGAAAATTATCTAAAATCTAAATTATTCGATATCCATAAGAACATTGATTATTGTTTTAACTTCCTCTAAAAGCTTACCTCCATATGTGGTTAGCCGGTGGTATGATGTTCAAACTTTCTCTTCAATTTAAAATACACGGGTACCTACATACAAGAACGTAACTCCTATAAATTTTAAATAACCTTTTGGCTTCCCTCTTAATCGTCCATTTATCTTCCGAATTGCCATGTTTCTGTGTATTGCCACAAACATTTAAAGCGAGCTTTAATGCCGGAATACAAACCGCTGCATCCTTATTTATACACATTCAAAATAAGAGATTTAACAACGCTCTCAGGGTTTCAATCATTTCGCAGAAAACTCCCAGTAACAAAGCGAAAGAAAAATATTCCTCCAGAAACCAACGTAATCGTTTTGTTTCGGATACGATCTATTTCATAAAGTTGGTATTCTTGATATAAATTACCTCCCCTCGGGTTGGCCAGTGGCGGCAAGGGAGTCGGCTCCTGAAAACCTCATAAATTTAATTCATGAAAATTTAAACACAGTGGCTGAGGCGAGAGGCAAGTGCAGTTGTTGGCGCAGGGGGTGGAAAGAATAATAAAGTCTCATTTATTATCTCCAAACCGGGGTTTGTCGTTAGTGGGAAATGCGAGACGTTGGATTTCATAACCGAGGATACTACTTGCAGTATCGGTTTATGTTTGGAAAAGTGAATATTCGCTGCTCGCTACGTGTAGCGGAACCCAACTCCTTAATCCTCTGTTCATTGCGCGTGACTTGACTTTTATAATTTCATTTTAACTTTCAAAATAAACAGCAAGAATTATTTGTCGTTATCTTTCTTGCAAACGTTTTTTTTTCAAAATAGTAAAGGATCAAGCTATTAAAACAATCATTTAACATTAACAATAATTTCTATTTATTTTTTCACTAGTATATAAAACCCTGAAATATTTCAGATATGATAACTTCATGAACGCACTGATATTGCAACTATTTTTTTTTAATTATCTAGTCTAGGCTAATGTATGATTTCATATGCAAATAAGATTAAAACGGTTTTATCAAGTCAATTCTAATAAAATGTTTGCCGTTGTGGTTAATTTTATAGAGTTATCTATCTGTCTCGCGAAATGAAAGATAATCTATATTGCAAACACTACTCTCCTTTATTTAAGCAAATCGGGTATTCTGAATATTTTAGAAAGCGGGACATTAAAATAATAAGCTCTGTCGCTGATACCGAAGCCGTTGAAGGGAATGTAAGGCGTAAGGCTGCATAACTAGAGGTACTAAGCAGGAACCGGGTAGTTGGGCCGATGCTAAGGCGGGAAATCGTTACGCTACCGCCCCTCGTAAATAATCTGTTTATTTTACATTTGGCTCGTATTTATTTTTTCTGCTGGCAAGCTTAACGATTCGCGAAATCCTCCTTTGTTCGTCGGACGTGCCGTGTAATTATTAGGATCGTGATTGGGGTGGCCGAGATTGTTTAGGCCTACTCAAGCAAACATTACTCTGGCCACGGCTATCTTCCCGGAGAACAATATTTCACGTCATACCCAAGAATTTAGGAATTGCCTTATCTATTCGGGGTACAGAACTACGCACAACTTCTAAGTACAGTTTGTTCGGCCGACTTCTGAGACAGGGGTACATTATAATATTATAATGTTGACTGAGTGATGGTTCTCATACAATTATACCATGTTTATATATTTTCTGTCAGCACGTGTCTAAACATATCTTTAACACACAATGAATAGCTTTGTAGAGTTTGATATGCAAATAATATCATAATATTTTACCGAGCAATTATGACGGCATGCTGTTTTTTTTTTAAATTATAAAATTTACTTGATCGAATCGAATGGGCGTCCTTGAGTTGGTACTGTAGTTGATATTGTATTGTCAAACATTGTGTTATACCATGTAGTTATATAGAAACCTGCTGAACATGTAGATATAACTATATACATGCTCAGTAGTGATAAATAACACAATCCTTGATTAATAAGCTAAGAATTTGGGAGGCGGGAATGGGTACCGCCGCCCCGGGAACCATTTATTGGATAACCAACACCTCTGCCATAGGTCACCCCAAGTGGTTCGCTACGTTTGGTGACTTAGCAGGGGTGCCCGGGTTCATGGGGTTCATTGTATAGGTCTTGGCGGCGGATGATCTAGACACATTGAACCCCAGATTCCTACCCAACCCTCGTACCTTTTTTCTTCCCAGAACTTCCTCTCCTTCCTTTCCTTAAAAATACCCTCCACACAGCATCCCCAAAGGTGACATAGGCCCTGAGGGAAATTATTTTCCTCAGGGCCTCCTGTGTGGACCTAATGTAAAAAAAAAAAAAGAATTTTTTTTCAATTTTTCTTTCATTTCAGTTTTTAAAAAAACAATGTTATTGCCTTGGAAAGGTTTAAAGCATTGGATAATCTCTTGGCAACAGTTCAACCCGTGTCTTCCATCTGGGAAAAAAATGGTTTTCACTCTTAATTATTTATTTAAAAAAAACACCCCAATATTTTCCAACTTAATATTATTTCAAGATACGCCACCAAATCATTAATACTTAACTTCACCACAAACTTTATCAAACATAAACAATTCTGAACAAAGTTATTAAAGAAACTAATACCTATATAATTCGAAGTTGAATGGAAGGATTAATGATTTTACACCTTGGGTCCAAGTCCCAAGTACCTTTCGAAATCGGGCGAGGGTCGGATAAGTCTGGATTTGCGAAGGGTGAAACTAAATGGGATGGGCGGGGAGGGTGGTTTGGACCGTTGAAAAAACTGGTTGGTCCTGCTCTTACTTTTTACAAGGTTGCCTTTACCTTTATCCTCGTACGAAAATCTAATGTCAAACGAACATGATTATAATACGTGATATATGTAAATATGTATTGACCGGACGAAAATTTACTAATCTACGCTTTAATTACAAATATTGATTATCAACTTTTTAAACGTATTAAAACCATTATTTCATTATTACAAAAAATATTATTTGTTTTTTTTTTTGGTTTTTCTATCTTAAGGTGATTTTTCTGCGTGACAGCTGTTTCGCATTTCAAATGTCTATCTAAGGATTAGTAGCTCTTCACAATGGTTAAATACCCACATCTTTATGTAAATATTGTGTCTTTTAAAATCATAATAAAAATAGGCTTCTGTGAAAAAAAAACGGACAAACAATAAGTGTGTATTTTTCTTAATATGTGCACGGAGAAAATTTTTATTCTAAAATACGATCATTTTATCCGTAAAAACGGTTAAAAACGGGACTGAAGTTCTTACGAACAAATTAACAGGGTTACAAGGCGTAGCGATGCGTGCATACGTCGACCCATTATGTATCTACAATAATTTGTTGGTATACGTAATTTCGTACGTATACCAACAAATTATTCTTACAGTTTCCCGCCAATAAACATTGAAACACTGTTAATCTGTTCGTAAGAACTTCAGTCCCGTTTTTAGGCGTTTTTACGAATAAAATGATCGTATTTTAGAATAACATTATTCTCCGTGTGCCTACACCAGCTTTTCATTCCAAATTTGTAAATATCAACGTAAAACATTCTAAACTATATATCTATTTAGGTTCTATGAAATCTAATTTTTTAGCCTTATTTTATCATTGCAACCGCTATAAACCTCCAAAGACCAATTACCTTTGTAAAACTTGTAATAAGATTCAAAACATTTTAGTCGTACCTATCGTACATAAGTACAGTAGAAAAACATTTTAACCCTACGTTTTTTAACGATTCTGTCTTCGGATGCTGTTTCAAGATGCTGGATCTAAAGGGTCGTTGATGGATTGGGTAATTTCCGTAAATGTTCTCATTTTATCGTCCAATTGAGGGAATGTGGATATTTTTTTCCACGAGTTTAACGCCATGCGAAGGACGCTATCTCTTCCAACAGCCATAATTGCAAATGTGCGTAAAAACACGCAAGTTCGTCGGTACTATTATTCCAGCCGTTAAATGAATGTTTGCCTACTACCCACTTGAAGAGCCGTATAAATATTATGTTTCCAGTGATTGAATACTGCGAGACCATTTATAGTGTTTAAATACAGGATACTGGAAATATTCAAGGAGGTATCAACAGAATGTAATAATAATAATAATAATTGGATAATTTGTATAGCGCCGTTTTTGTGAGAAATCACCTCAAGGGCGCTGTGGTGTGTAGGATGTCGGCACTTATGTAAGAACTTCTTTTCTGATAGGTATAAAAATATTAAAATAAAAGTATCTATATTGCAGTTCATATTATCCATATTTTTTCTAGTTACATCTGTGATTAGTCTGTTCTTTTATCTGCTATCTTTTTCTCTTTGATAAGTTGAAAAATATAAATCTAACATTTTTGTATAGTTTTTTTTTACAGATATATTAATTACATCGTGGAAGTGACGTTGTCAGCTTAAGATAATGTTGTGAAAAGCTCACTGAGATTTGGTTATTTCAGAAAACATATTTATGTGTTTTGGTGCCATAGAGAATTGATTGAACTACCAATTATACTTGGGTAATGCAACTGCCAAATGTAATCAATAAATCATGTCTCTAATAGCTCCCTTCAGAAAACTACCGATTTAACCGGAATTACCTGTGTATTGTGTTTGTCATCATTTAAAAAAGAGAAAAACATCGGTGGGTATAACCTATCATAGGTCCCCCTTAATAATTGATGTCCCTAAATAATTATACAGCGTTTACTGAAATAGTAGGGAATACGTAGGTACCCTTCGTGATTCGAAGCTATTTGGGAAAAAAACAGTCTAAAGGTACAAAGAGAATACCCATTTTTTAGTTTTATTTTAATGAAGATTTTACAGTGAAAGAAAGATAATTACCACCTACCAGTTTTAGGAAGGTTCGTTCACTTGGAAGTTATATTATTGAATGGCTAATGGCGAATATATATGACTTAATAGACTTTAGAACTTAAAGCAATAAAGAGAATGTTTATTATTGACAAAAAAGTTAATAATGAGCTTGATATTACATAGGTATTATTGCCATATTGAAATACACATTGAAGGTATATTTTTTTTAAATGTTTAAGAGCGATTGACCAGCAGCTGAGAATAAAAGTTAAAAAACGCTTGCAACTGTACAGGGAGGTTCCAATGAGAAAGATCGATTATTCCCCGTATCAATTTTTTAAAATTAATAATTTAATATCGATTTATTTCATTAAAAACTTGCTTTAATGTATACCTACATTCAAGTTGGCAATAAAATCGCTCAAAAAGCATGATGATAAGTTATTTAATATCGTGTACTTCTTGTAAGTATTTTTTGATCAAAAGTATTTATGATTTTTTAATAATGTCTATACAAAATATGTGTGTAAAAAAAATATTAAAATTTTAATTTGTAAGACCTTAAACAAATAGAAAAACTGAGGTATTTTTGACACAAAACACGTACTCGGATTTATTTTGTTAATGATTTTAATTTAACTAAAATTAAAATTCTGAAAACTGTGTTTACTAGATTATGTATTAATTTATTTTGTTGTATGATATGAAATGAAATTTGTGTTGTTTAATAGAATCTATCGTTTGAAAATTTAACAAATCTGCCAACGGCCAACGGTATAACCTTGGTATATTAAAAATACACTTAGTTTTTCAACATTTTAAAACTGCGTGTACCAGATAAAATTACAATCTTTGAAAATCAATTTATGTTTTTTTGTAAAAAATAGTCAATACGTCTAGAATTTGATGTAAAAAGGACTAATTTCCGGCATTCTCTGGTAATAATACCCTGAGAGTTCACTCAATGCCATTAATGGATAATTAAAATTATTATTATGTTATCGAAACTTAAAAATACCTTGAAAGTAAATGTATATGTACCTACTCATAAATGCTACAAATGTATGTTAAAATAAGTAAACTAACATTGATTACTTTTTTAATTGCGCATTTGTAAATAGAGTTATGCTTTTTGTCACTTTTAAAGTTCAACGCCCACCAAAGGTTACTCCATACATACAGGATGTTAAGGTACGTACTTAAGTTACTTTAACCAGTGATTCCTGACATTATTTGGAGTAAAAAATGTAAATGAAATTTTGGTCTCTATGACTTTTTTAATAATTTTTTTTTTTTAAATTTTTTTTCTTCAAAATCAAACAAAAAAAATTTCTTTCAAATGACCTTATTGTTTACTCAGCCGAGTTACCGCCCCACCACTTACCCCTCCCCCAACTACCCAACACCTACTATTTTTTTAATGTTTTTGTAGAAAAAAAAAAAGAAAAAAAATATCACCGGAGACCAAAATTTCAATTACATTTTTTACTCCAAATAATGTCAGGAATCACTGGTTAAAGTAACTCAAGTACGTACCTTAACACCCTGTATATACAAAATTACGATTCCGCGTCGGTAAAACATATTAATAATATGAGATAAATTTTATTTTCACAGATGCTCTATCGCATTCGTGAAAAAATCTACATTTTATATATTTATAATGTATGTAATGTACTTATAATAGTCCTCTAAAATCTCTCAATTAATACCTACTACCTACCTAAATCAAATATTTCCACTCCATACATTATAATAATATTTCAGTACCAGTAATGGGCTCCTACACACGGTGCTGCGAACAGCCGGCTGTTAGCAGCTGGATATTGTCTCCTGTCTCCCTTTTCCTCGTGCGAACCCGTAACATTCTGTTTCACGCTGTCTTCTGTCTCTTTTATTAACACAACAAATTCAATATCACCATCTCATTTCCTCGGTTGGTACTAACGGCAGACGGTTTCTTCCAATTTGCAGTCAACGTGAAACAGAGTGTTACGGGTTCGCATGGGAAAAAAAGAGGCGGGAGACATCCTCCAACCTTCGATTTTTAGCCAGCTGCCAAAAGCTGCTGTTCGCAGCATGGTGTGTAGATAGTATTAGAGTCCTCGATTGTAGGGGTCCCAACGCTTGCAAAGTAGACCGAAAACGATTTCTTCGACGTTTATCATAATGACGGGATTCAGTTTTTTATCGCTACTACGACTATCATCGTAAACTGACCGGCGGCACAGGCCTTCGCTTTTTCATTTAACCCTTTACCTGCATGCAAGTAGCTACACCGTGTTCCATATAACATGTGCCGCACACCCTCCATAGAAAGGTTAAAATCATTATATCAACAACTGAACACAGAATCCGTTTATATAAAGGTTTGGATTTGAAAGATAATGGTGGATTTGGTTAGCGGGATTTTTCAGGATTAAAACAATTCTTCATGTACACATGGAGAAAAATGATATTCTAAAATACGATCATTTTATTTTAAAAAACGGTTAAAAACGGGACTGAAGTTCTTACGAACAAATTAACGTGGTTTCAATGTTTATTGGTGGGTACATGTAAGAATAATTTGTTGGTATACGTAATTTCGGGCGTACATACCAACAAATTATTCTCGCATTTTTCCGCCAATAAACATTGAAACACTGTTAATTTGTACGTAAGAACTTCAGTCCCGTTTTTAACCGTTCTTACGAATAAAATGATTGTATTTCAGAATAACATTTTTCTCCGTGTATAGAACAGAAGATAATATTTCAATAAGGATTTTCTTCAAATATATTTATTTTTATGTGAGTTACAAAAGTCCCAACTGATAATACATTTCTGTAGCCCGTGACTATGGCATACCTAGTCATTTGTGTTATGTTGTGACGATGAATGTAGTGGGGAGGGGAAGGGAATAGGGAAGAGGAAGAGGAGGGTGGGGAAGTACCTGGCTTTTCAGATCTGGTCACCAAACATGATTAAAGACGTTTCAAGTAATTGGATTCCGAATGTTGGTCATCGGAGCTATACTGAAAACATCGAACACTCTGGAACGTGCCGCGAATAATACATGTGAATTATTTTTAATGAGTGAATTGTGAAATAACACAAATTAATCAAATAAAAATTACTTGTTGTATAAAATATTATTTGAATCGACGACAATGGAGGATGAAAATTGTTCCATCACAGTCAGTGAAACTTGGGTATCCCAATTTTTAGGAGTCTTTTGAGTCTAATAGAAGTAGGGAAGAGTTGAATTGACTTGACCAGATGTTGTTAATGTAGTTGAGCTCCTTTCGGAAACATAACACAAAAATGGCATTATGAAAATTACCTATTATTATTGCCGTTTGCAACAGGATTTCATTTCTGAAGGTCATAAGTATTCTTTAACAATAAAGTCAGGAAAACTGAAAGCCCGTAAAACGCAAGGAGAGATTTTTTTTTAAATATTGTTTTTAGAAAATTTTATTGAAGTTTTTTATATTATGTAGGTACGCAATTGTTATTTATCATAAATTGATTATAATTTCAGCAAAAATTTTCCCAGTCAAAAACTGATCCCTTAATATCTTGATCTAATAAACTTAAAAAGGGAAAATCTTTGGAAACGAAATTTCCCAAATTTCCTTAGTTGGCGCAGCACTGAATGGCTGGGATAATTTGGGTCTGGGATCAATCAACTAAGTCGCAATTTGAGCAAAATAATCATTGGCTTACCCAAAATATCAACCCCACACCACCAACCCCTTGCCAGTTAAATTTACGTGTACATCTCCGTTCGGCTTTCTCCCTCATTTAAAACTAAAAGTTTATTTTTAGGAATTTTTATCAGAGATACGTCTGATCACTGGAGTGCTGCAAATGCTTCTAAATGTAGTTTTAATTGTGTTGGACATTTCTAAACAATTACGAAATTTATAATGGTTCACAAAATTCCCCGAACTTACTGAAGAAACTTCAAACAGCTTTATTTTTCTTTGTGATTAATTAAATCCTTATGAACTTCTTTTGTGGTTGATTCGAATAATTAAAACAAATTTAAATGTACGTAGGCACACAATTGAGGAATTATGTATTTAGAGCGAGATGAACTTCATGACAAATTATTTTTAAGCATTTTCGTTGTTTGTTTTTGGGGTGTTATGCCGTGTTGCCCTACCTTATTCTTTAGCCGACGTTTCGGACAGTTTTGCAGTGTCCATAATCAGGGCAGATCCGGCAGATCCGACGATGTGTGATCCAACACATCGTCGGATCTGCCCGATCTGTCCTGATGATTGACACTGCAACGCTGTCGGAAACGTCAGCTAAAGAAGGAGGTAGCGCAACACGGCATAACACCCCTAAAACAAACAACGAAAATACTTTTGGCCGTGAAAATCTAAAAACGTATCTATTTTTAAGCATATTTGCAAATACACTACATCAACATTTTGATGATTTCACATGTCTTTTATAGTAAAAAAAATGATACCATTCTGATACTATATTTGTAGTGATATTCCAATAGAAAAATTAAGTTATATAAGCAATGTTAAAAAAGCAACAATCATTAACTTTTGGAAAAATATTTATTCAATAACGCTTTGGTAAACAATATATAATTGTATGTTTGCGTAATCTGTTTTTTGTTCATGACGAAATATAAAAGTTCAAGTTTGGCAGAAAGCAGCATACTAGGCCAACAAAGCTATATTTTAGTTGGTAAAAATACCTTTTAGTATACATACACACTTACATACTTGGTACGTACGGAGAACAGCCTTAACCTTAGCCCGGCTCTACGTCGATGTTTTATGAACGTAGTAAAGTTTTATGCCCTTTTTCACCGAATTGAAATAAGAATTACTGTCTTTTGTAATGGATTAAAAAAAAAAATTCGATGATAAACTGAACTAACAAAAGTATTGAACATCATCTCTTCATATATGTATTTGATTGCCATAATAATATTATTACATTTATGCAGGTAGGTAGTTTCTTAACGAATTAAATAAAACATATAATTTGTTTAAATCACATTTTTTGTATTAATTTGATGGATATTGTGAAGTATCTTTTCTTTGCCAATACATTTTTAAAAAAAAGTTACATGCAAATTGGGAAATTCCTAAAGAGTAGATAGGGCTAAGTATATGAGAAATCTAATTGGTTATTGATTAAGCTGTTATCAATATATTACCACTCATCAACTTAGTGTTTTTTTTAAATATACTATGGTGAAGTGTATCAAACCTCACCCAAAATCATCAATCACTAATCAGATCTTACGAATATTGTCGTTATAAAACTAAATACTTTCTATTAATTAAACGAGAGTTAAACTATAAAAACTATAATCTTTTTTAAATAATATTAATTACTTGTGTATTTTTTAAACATATTATTTCTTTGTTGCAATAAATTCTTATTTGACAACTATAAAATTCTGTAATCTTAATATATAAAACAAAGTTGGGTTAGTTACACCATTTATAACTCAAGAATGGCTGGACCGATTTTTATCATCTTTGATTTGTTGGATTTGTCTCCGCCCCGATTAACAGAATAACGATTGAAAATTCGGAAAAAATCACGGGAAAAATAATTATGAAGAAAATAAGTTTTTTCATATATTTTGTATTTATTTATTTTTTATTTATATAATACAAACATACAATACAAGATGATCCTTTGTCTGTCCAACTGGGAAGGATTCCCGTTTCAGGACAGCCAAATTGTGTTTTAGTACATATTCTTACAATGGAAAGGAATGGCGATTCTGTCAAGACAAATTTTGAGAACATTAGTAGTTGCATTTGTATGGAACGGCTTTTCAAATAATGTGCGTTGGTCGACATAATTTGAATCAAATCCAACAGCTAATAAATTAAAAACAACATTGATTCAAATATGATTAAAGATTTTCACGGCCAAAAGTATTTTTGTTATTTATTTTTGGGATATTATATATCAGGGCAGATGTGTTAATGATGGACACTGTAATGTTGTCCAAAACATCGGCTAAAGAAGGCGTTAGCGTAACACGGAATAATATCCCAAAAATAAACTAACAAAATCAACATTTATTGATTCTGAGGCGGTACGAAGTTTGCCGGGTCAGCTAGTTTTATATATAAAATTGTACCTACTACAATTGTGAAGCAATTATATTATATTCCAAACAATCGTGTAAAGCGAGCAGCACACATTTTAAAGCGGAATTTTAATAGACTTCGCTCGATTATCATATCTATTCAAACAATGTTCATCTCATTTCAAATTCACTCGTGTCGGCGGAAAAAAGTATTTAACGTGCGGTTTTATGACACGGTTAAAGCGTAAATAGGTACCGAAGGCTTAATAACTAAGGAATTACGGCCCTAACCCCCAACATTTGTAAGTAATAATTTAAGTTTGATGACAGGATGTTCACTTGACCATGGTTACGTGCGTAAATAGTGGTGAAGTTGTGTGAAATGGAAAAAACGTCGTAACCCTTCATATTTTACGTGGTATGCTTTCTTTGCAATCAAGATTTAGTTATTACCAGTTATAACATTTATAACCCTATTACCTTTTACATTCCGCTGTGACAGGAAATCGTATTAATATTTCACAGGCAATCAAAGTTATAGATCAGTAAATTGGAAATGTGAATGCCCTGATGTTGCGTATACATTTGTGAACCGAAGCGCGAGCCGAACCATGAATTATGGGAAAGGAACAACGCAACCTGAAGCGGCTTAGCAGCCCAACTGGTTGTGCCATCATTGTGTCCCGGCGAATTTGGGACTTTAACCCTTGAAACGTCATTCTTTCGCGACCTCGTACTCCATCCAAACACCTTTTCATTGTAATAATTGTGCGACCACCGCAGCACAAAATTCAACAATAAATCGCTTGCATACTTTTGGCAATAAATATGCTAATTTTGATCACGCCGGTAATCTGGCCTTATACAAAAGATGCATTAAACAAAATTTTCTTCCATTACCATGTAAACATAATAATAATAGGCTTAACTAGTACTTGCACATCGGTTTATATTTATAATCCATAATATCTGCCTATTAATTACTTTATTTATTTTTTCTTTGCTCCTATAAGGATTTCTGACTTTTTATAATTCATTCAATCTTTCTAGCTTTTAAAGTTATCTTTTATTTCTACATTTAACTTTTTTTATTCTGACTTTTAACTTTTTTATCTTTGCTTAATAATTTATAGCTTGTACTTTATACTTATACTTTATACCATATTTTTCACTTTTTAGTTATATTTAACCTTTTACCTACTACTTACAACCTTACTTACTACTTACTTTTTTTTTTTTTTTTCCTTATATTTAACTTACATTTATACTGTTATTCTTCATGTTGTTGTACTATTTATATGTTATGTCAATTATGTTAATGGCATACGTTGTTCCGTATATCTGTAAATAAATAAATAAATAAATAAAATGCCAATCGCCCGCCGTACGCCGGCTGATACTGTTTTCGTATTAACTACTTAGTGTCTTATGCAAAATTACGTTTTTGTAAAATGCACTCTATTGATTAAAACTCAAAATTTTCTAGTTTATAATAAAGACATACGAATACATGATTTTCTGTCTAAATTAGCATTCTATACAAAAAATCAAAAAGCCTGTAAATAAATAAAGTACCTAATGTGTCCTTTGACAATCGAAAATATGACATTTTTCATGTGACGAAAGGACAAGCTACAATAATTTTGAGAAATATTATTTCCCTGCCAAGCGAATAAAATATATTTTCGTATGCTGCTAGCGTTTTTAAGGTTCAAAATACCATAAAGTAAAGACAAGGGTGGTGAGCTACTAGCAAACCCACGGTGGATTCGTCGCCAAAGGACGCGGCGGCGTACAAAACATCAGAAATCCACGGTAGATTTCTTGAAACACTATAAGATGCGTAAAGTCCAAAATACCGAACTGGTTGTAAAAGTTCTTTGATATAATTTTAGTTTAAAATGATTTTTCATTAGTTACTCTAGCCATAACTATCATTGACGATTGATGCCGTATTCCCAATACTATTGTAATACGCGGTGTGAAAATAATAGTGTTCATTGATAAAAAAACTCAAATATCACACTCGTTAATTGACTGACTCTATATGAAATTACTTCTGTGTATCATTAATAATTTTCAAGGCTACTAATTTCACTCGCACACTGTCTATGGGCTATAGGGAAGCACCAGTACATACTTACTTGTATCCACACAGCCAATAAAAAAACGTGCGCTCTAATCGAGTGTTGGTAAATTGGACCCTGAATCCACCTTTAGCTCCTCTTATTAGAACTGACAGCTTCCATTGAGCGAGCGCCAAAAGGCAAACCATGTACCATACTGTATTATAGGTAGGTACTCTTTATTCTTTCTTTTCTTCAAGGAACTCTATGTTTTCATTCAATTGGTATTGGCTAATTTCTTTTGAAGGGTAAATATGCGAGCAACACTCTCATATAATCAACTCGTCAGAGTCGTAAGGCGGAAAAATAATAATTAGTAATTGCACTATGAGCACAGTATTCATAGCAATCTTCAAAGGGAATGTCATGTAACATATTGGCGTCTATCGGGAAACGTTTGGGTTCTCATTTTTTACATATCTGTATAATTATATGTATTAATTTTTAGTTTTTAATTGTATTATAAGGTCACCTAAATGAAATCCAAAATAATTGTCTTAAAAAGTAGTAATTCTCATACAAAAATATAGTAGAATTTCTTCTAAAAGATAAGGTTCTCTAATTGGTAGAAGAGAAAGATCAGCTACATGTATCGTATAAACATAATGGCTACGAGGCATTCATATTCGTATATATTATTTACTAGCTTACGCCCGCGATTTCGTCCGCGCAGGATTAGTACCTCGAGTAGCCTATTTTCTTTTCGTAGGTCCTTTCTATGTTTATACTAAAATTCTTACCCTATTTATTTAAAATATCTGTATTTCTTCATTCAAAGTATTAGGCAAGTACTTCAAAACAAATTAATTAATTTAAATATTTTCTAAAATAGAATTTTGATTTAACAATTATTGTTTTGCAAAATACCATTCTCAAATTGACATTTTCTATTAAAAAATAATTATTATTTGTAATATATGGAAAATAGCTATAATCTTTATAAATTATAGCCTATATGTTATTCTGATGTATGAGCTATAATATTATTGTACAGTTTCATCAAAATCCATTTGGTAGTTCTTGCGTGAAAGAGGAACAAACACACATACATCCATACATACACACATCCATACAAACTTTCGCGTTTATAATATTAGTAAGAAAGATTTCGAATACTGAATAATAAGGGGACATACGAAAAACGGCAAATAATGGCCTAGGTACTTATCTAATTTAAATTCAAATTAATCTCAACAGATGGAAATTATATGTCGCATTATAAAGAAACCTATTCTTAACATATTTTTTATATATGCCCGAATACCTTTACGGCAGATTAAAAATGGAGTACATTGTGACACACTTATCCAAACAGTTATGTGTTATACCTAATGTCATAACAGCAGAAACGACCGCCACCGCGATGCCTTGAACAAATTAGTTGTTTGTAGATCTGTATTTTTGTGACGTCAAATCTCACTTAAATCCATCTCAAAATCTCTGGATTCAATAGGTGATAGCACAACACAGCGATGTCGGATTATTACTTAGACGTATTAAAGGTACATATCCAACATTCGCAAAAGAATATTAATTCCTGCTTATTACATTACTTCTTTCTAGCAATTTCCTCGTCAAAAGACAAAGCTTTATTCCAAAGTAGACGACGGGAACAAATAATGCGAGTTCTTGAACTGAGCGTTATATTTTTAAACATAATTTGTAGAAGATTTCATTAGTTTTCCATTCGTTAGCCGGGGTTTTATTGCGGGCCCAGATGTCTCTGGATTACGGCGCCTGTTTTTGATTTTGATTGGTGCTTTCGAAATATTAACCGCTCGAATAGCCACTTCAAGAATAACTTATTAATGTACGTCTGCAGTGGCCGCCATCTTTTTATTACAGAGGATTTCCTCAAATCTTTACGACCAGAAATAATGCGGTTACAATATTATTTGTTGCCTGATGGAGTAATGTAATAAATTTCAAGTGATCCCCGGAATAAAAAAATGTGATTTGTGGTGGCTGCGGGTAAATAGACTCATCTGCTTGGGATTTTAGATGTTCGGTCCGTTCGAGATTATGCGGGGTAAGTTAATTATGCAGGTGTCTGAAAAAATATTTCCCTTCTCAGACCACCGTGTATTTTTTGATTGATTAATTTTATAATACGCCTTGTGTTTACCGATCTTGTGAAATTTGTGTTTGTTTTGTGTGATTGTTTTTGTCCCAACTGCTTATAGCATGGTGGGACCACGGCGTCGAGAATTTGAGGAATATTTTGAGGCTGCAGGATGTTGGGAAGAGAAAGGAGGCAACCTGGTTATCTATACGGAGAAAAATGTTATTAAAATACGATCATTTTATTCGTAAAAACGGTTAAAACGGCACAGAAGTTCTTACGAACAAATTAACAGTGTTTCAATGTTTATTGGCGGGAACATGTAAGAATAATTTGTAAGAATAAATAAATAAATAATTACGTAATTTCGTACGTATACCAACAAATTATTCTCACATTTTCCCGCCAATAAATATTGAAACCATGTTAATTTGTTCGCAAGATTCAGTTTCATTTTTAACCGTTTTTACGAATAAAATGGTCGTATTTTAGAATAACATTTTTCTTCGTGTAGTTACTAACCATAGCTAACGCCTTTTTGATTATGCGTGTTGGTCTCTCACAAGGGCCATATTGATATTTTTCTCCACTCTGGTCCTCTGGAATCATTTGTATGCAATATTTCAGAAACAATTGGATTCCGCTATGCCAGATATGTCATAAACATAATTAGTTTGAACTGTATTGGATTGGTATTCTACTCCACGGATATTGTCCACAAAATATTGAATAAACAAAATCTACTAATAATAATAATTATTATCATTAGTGTTATAAATTGATAATTTGAATTCACACCATAATGTCCAGCGCCAGTGAATCACGGGTATACAGTATTGAAAACGCAAATTAAATTAAATTTGTGAAATTGTCGATTTGTTGTTTTATTTGGTCGGCATATTTCGTTCAGCCAACCGTCCCAATGAGGGCGAAAGGATTATTCCGAACCGCAGTTCATTATAATTTACCTATACACCTAGGGTCTAGAGCAACATATGGCCGTTTCATTGCGTTCATTCTCTTGAAAACATCAATTTGTACGGGAATGTTAATGAAATCACAGCGTATTTACGACTTGCCATGCATCATTCGGAATGATTTTTGTTCGCGAAGGCATGCACGTCATTTGCTACACCTCGAGATGTACCGAAAGCGTGGTTTTAATTCAGACTGGTGGATCCACTCTTCGCGTAAACTGGTCCAAAGCATTCCTGTCATTCCTGATTCAAATTATACATATATTTTTTTTACAATAGCTCCTCACAAGAGAAAATAATTACCCTGAATAAAAAATAATTCCCCTCGTGGCATATGTCATCTTTGGGGATGCTGTGTGGAGGGGTTCTTTTTAGGAAAGGAAGGAGAGGATGTTCTGGGAAGGAAAAGGTATGAGGGGTGGGTAGGAATCTGGGGGCCAGTGTTCAGGAGCGACAGACTGATTCCATCGCTCGTGCAAGGTGATGTTCCGAGAGAGCCCTGCTGGAGAAGTCAAAAGGCCTCCCTCAACCAGTCTCTCCCGATCTGGCCAGTCTATTGGTGACAATTTGGAACTTTCCATCTGGAAATTTTGAAATGAAATTAAACGCACACGGAGAAAAATGTTATTCTAAAATACGATCATTTTATTCGTAAAAACGGGTAAAAATGGGACTGAAGTTCTTACGAACAAATTAACAAGGGTTTCAATGTTTATTGGCGAGAAAATGTAAGAATAATTTGTTGGTATACAAAATTATTGAATGTTAAATTATTCTTACATGTTCCCGCCAATAAACATTGAAACACTTGTTTATTTGTTCGTAAAACTTCGGGCCCGTTTTTAACCGTTTTTACGAATAAAATGATCGTATTTTAGAATAACGTTTTTTTCCGTGCATATGTTTATTTTTCCATAACAGAAACAAAACACTAGAATAAAGTCATGCAGATTTTTTATTGTTTTTAAATACTTATTCGGAATTTCGTTTATTATAATTTATTTCCAGCATTTGTAAAAACTTGTCATCTTTTTATTTCTCCAACAATGTGCAAAAGGCACACAAGTATAAAACATGTTAAGTAGATAGGTAGGGGCTTAAAACACATTATAAATAATAAACTGTAATACAAACTTTAAAAAAAATTTATTCCACTTTTATTTCTTTGGAACCGGACCGGTTTCAGTCATCGACGTCCATTTTCAGATTAGTATAGTTTTTCTAATTAACTAACTATGTGTACAAATAATTATGTCAGATAACTCTTTACTAGCTATATAGCTTAAGTTTTAGATTTTTTTAATCAAACATTGTATCATTGTATCACACACTCTTAATGTAATAAATAGCCCGTTAGGGCGTTGGAATTGAATAAATAAATAAAATAAATATACCTCTTTGACTTTTTATGTATTTCAGTAATTATTAAAAAAAAAAAAAAAACTTTATTTCATACATCGCATTGAATTTTTAAAAACCATCTATTTAAAATCCAGATATTTATTTCGCAATATGGGATTAAAATAACTCAGTGGAACTCATTCCAGTTAATATCTACTTTTCCATATAAATTTTGTGAAATGTTTCAAACAAAAAGTGTCATTTAAATTTTACACAAAACTGCAATATTATTAAAATCTCAAAATCATTTATCATTACTTTATTTTCAACCATTATTAGATATGTACCTGCTACAATATAATATTGGTTTAAAACCGTCTGTTAAATATGTGTATGCAGCCATTCAATGAACCAAATTGAAATAATACGCTTATTCGTGGTTGTTGTTGGGTATGAAATTATTTATTAATTGTACCATCGGCGCACAGTGGGCTGAAAATCGCCTTTCATAGACATAGAGACTTGAATTTTCAAGGCTCTTTTTTTGGCTAGAAATGGATTCTGCTGATCATTACTATGCTATAAAATTTCGTATGAAGAAATTGCGTGTACAAATGAAGGAGTTATGATTTTTTAAAGAAAAAATTGTATGGCACTGACAATAAAAATGAGGCTATCTCTGGAATCATAAGGTTGGCCATTATATCCTTACACACAGATATACTACTATTTATTTTTATTTTTTTGACATACTTCGTATTGTGGCGCAACTTGCGCTTTTTTTTTAAATCATAAAAGTTGAAAAAAATACTTTTTTATGTTGATGATTCATTTTTATGCAAAATTTTGGTTTATGGTGTCAATAAAATATTGTAAACTAGACAAAGCATACTCATATGTACAGCATTTAAGCATTAAAATGAATCATCAACATAAAAAAGTTTTTTTTTTCAACATTGAGGTTTTAATAAAAAAGCGCAAGTTGCGCCACAATACGAAGTATGTCAAAAAAATAATAACAAATAGTAGTATATCTGTGTGTAAGGATGTAATGGCCAACCGTATGATTTCAGAGATAGCCTCATTTTTATTGTCAGTGCCATACAATTTTTTCTTTAAAAAATGATAATTCCTTCATTTGTACACGCAATTGCTTCATACAAAATTTTATAGCATAGTAATGATCAGCAGAATCCATTTCTAGCCAAAAAAAGAGCCTTGAAAATTCAAGTCCCTATGTCTATGAAAGGCGATTTTCAGCCCACTGTGCGTCGGAGTAGTTAATTAAATGTGCGACTAGTTTTAAATTATGCGCGTCCGAACGCCATAAATATTTGAGTGCGTTTTATAAATAAGTGAGCGTGTAATTCGAGTGTCATCCCGTGGTATTATTACGCTCATAGCCGGGGTTTGATTAAGTTTCTACCACTTAAGACTTATCGCCTGTGCCATTGTTTATAATTTATAACAAAATAATAATCACACCCAGCGGATACACAATACATTATAGTATTTATATGGTGCGTGCAAACAGTGAAGGGCATTTTTTTTATATTTCGCAATTAAGGCGAAGCTTAAAGCCAGTGACACACACAGCGTTAAAAGCGCTAGCGTTATTTGGCTTGGCCTATTTCAGCATATCCCTCGCCATAGATTACCTTTGTAAATGTATGGCGAGCGACGTGGTGAAATAGGTCAAGCCAAATAACGCCGGCGCTTTTAACGCTGTGTTTGTCCCTGGCTTTATGCTAAATCACTGTTATAGATTAATTTTTACTACGAATCAGTTTACATTAAAAATACAAAAAATGTGCTTTAGATGAACTGAAGCTTTTCCTACCGTTTCCATTAGTAGAATTGTAATAAATTAGTTAATTACTTTTTCGTTGTTTGTTTTTGGGGTGTTATGCCGTGTTGTGCTACCTCCTTCTTTAGCCGACGTTTCGGACAGCCGATGATCGACGGATCTGCCGGATCTGCCCTGATGATGGACCCTGCAACGCTGTCCGAAACGTCGGCTAAAGAAGGAGGTAGCACAACACGGCATAACACCCCAAAAACAAACAACGAAAATGCTTTTGGCCGTGAAAATCTAAAAACGTATCTAGTTAATTACTTTATAAAAAATATAACTATTATATTTTTCATAAGAAATGTATGGACGCATACAAGAAGCAAATTTAAAAAAATATAATTTTATTATTTTAGAAGAAGATAAAACTAATAATCTACATCTCTAAATGACAATATGAAAATGAACACACGATCACAACAGGGACACAAACCCAGAACCTCTCGTCGTCCCAGTTGCGACCTTTATCTTTTATTTTTTTGTGTCTTGTTAATTTTTATATTTTCATTTAGATTGGTGTTATGTTCTTCTTCAATGATATATTACATTGACGGGAATAACCTCCAAAAGTTATAAAAAGGGAAAGTTGTTCTTATAATAATTGAATATAATTTAATGGCCAAAATTTTCTGTGACAGTCTCCATTGATTAACTTTTTTCTTTCTTATAAAATTATTCACAAAATAAATAAAAAAAACACTTTTGCGCTTTTCCGTTTGTCGAGCGATTTTTATTCCAGTTACCTATATTCGTGGCAATATAAGGCGCACTAAGAATACAATAATTGTTTTACTTCCTCTTAAACAAACGCACTCTTTTATATTTAAAAAATAAAATCATAATTTTTTATTTTTTTTTGCTAAAAATTTAATGACATAATACTGATTGTTTCAAGTTGTTATTTTCCATTTATTTATTGGTAACGTGCAAATAATTTGTAATTGTACCATAGACAGGTAACTACTAATAATCGCAATGATTTCAAAGAATATTTGAATAAACTTTTATCCGTTCTCAACATTTATTGTGTTGCAATAATTCAATTCAGGGCAGCCAATCCTGTCTTGATTCTTTATTAGTATTACAGACTCCTCTGCTCAGTGATCGTATTATAGATCTGACCTTCGGTACACATTTTGAACCAATTTAATAATATTAAATGCATTTGCACATTAATCAAAATGCCTCCAGTCGAGATCTGGAGAAGATTTATTGTACAAATACAAATAAACGCCATATCTCATTCCGTACAAACATCATTACAGTTTTATCGCCTCTAGTGTTGAGGAATGTTTTGGCAATTTGTCATCACGTCCCGTTGATTTATTCTTTATTTCTCGGCATTGCTAAGTACATTTTAAACCCTTGGATAAATATTATTATATTATATATATTACTCTAGGAATATAATAACTACTAAAAAACTAAACACAACTTTAATATAAACAAGTTCGGAGTAAATTATAAGCATTTTTATTAATTTTTCTTACTGTTTGGAAAACGCCTTACTTAAGATATAACTAACTAACCATCACACCGTTTCCCCGCAGGGGTAGGCAGAGAGGACGGACTGCCAAACAACTAGGTCTTGGCATACACTCCTCGCCTCATTTACATTCATGGACATCTCATCATACATGCTCTTCTATTATTCTGACTCTTGACATGGCCCGACTCAAGTATCTGATTCACTTGATCGTGCCATGTCTTCCTCGGGCGTCCTCGACTTATTCTACCATTCACATTCGCGTCATATATTCTCTTGACACTCCTTTCTTCATTCAATCGCTCTACATGTCCAAATTATCTAAGCGTCCCTTTCTTAATCTTACTTATGACGGTCACATCGGCCTTGCATTCTTTTCGGATCTCCACATTCCTCACACGATCATACATGGTTTACCCACACATACGCCTCAGGGATTTCATTTCTACAGCATTCAGTCTACTTTCATCCTTTCTCTGCCAGTTCCATGCATCACTGCCATACATCAGAGTAGGTACCAGCACTCCATTGTGAACTGCTAGCTTCGCTTCTTTGGACAGCTTTTTTAAAAATTAAGATATAATATATTGTTTATTATTCAAACTACTCTTTCCTTTTTTACATTGTTCATTAAGCGGCGTCTCCTCCGACGAAAATGTTTACACACTTTGTGAATAGTTAAGTCGGGGCCACAATGTTTTTACATTCCGTGGCCCATAGAAAACAACAAAAGTTGTGGGCCTGCCCTTATGTTTATGGTATTGTTTGAGGTATTGTTTGTGAAATTGGTCGCAAGATACCGGTCTCTAAAAGAAAAAAAAACATTCAAACATCATTTGTACCTAAAATTATATATATAACAAACATACCGTAAAAATTATTCAACTTTTCTTAAATATACCTTTTCATTTATATTTATCACTTATTTTTTTTTTTTATTGTTAAAAAGAAAGACAAACATTCCCGGGTTACGAATAACCCAACAACATTTGAAAATCTCCTACTACCATCACACTAAGCGGAAGATGTTGCTTGTGTTGTGGTGGAGGACTTAGCCAGCCGAGGAATCGAACACGGAACGCCTGGGTGGGACCCAAACGCGATGCCCACTGAACCACTGACCGGTCTTCTTCTCCTTATACATTAGCCCTCTTACTCATAATGACGTAACAATAAAAAACTTGGCTTAATATCACTGCGTGTGCATGGTTAAAACGGCTTTAAACCAGGTTTAAGGCCAACTTTACAAAACCAAGGATGACTCGGCGGATACCGCTATTATGAGTAAGGGGGTAAATCTTAAAAAAATGGTATCTAGATATCTTTTTTTTTTAACTTTCTGGTTTATTTTGATTCTAGTAATCAATAGTAGTATCTAAAGATGAATTGAGATTTTAAAGTTTTGTTTATGGAATGGAAGTCCAAATTTAATTATTAGCAGGCATAATGATTGCTTAAATATTATTTTGACAAAGGTTTAAATTTTATTTTATATAAATACCGCACTAAAGTCCCAACTGTTCCCGTCTGGAGCCAGTGAGACTATGGCATCCCCAATTGGGTTATGTTGTGAGGCTAAAGGTAGTGGGGAGGGGAAGAAGATGGGAAAGAGGAAGTTGAGGAAGTACCTGGCTATTCAGAACTGTTTACCAAACACAAGCCGTTTCAAGTAACGTTTTAATTCTGAATGGTGGTCTTACACCAGGGCAACACTTAGAGTAGGTATCTTCCACTCTACGAAGATTTCTCGTGGTAGAATATCAATGAATAGATACCAGGCATTTCGCTAATAACTTTAAAATACGTTGATGACCTTGCCATTTAAAAACTTACATGGACCACGAACCATTTTACCTGCATTTCATCCAACACGATCTTAAATCTTAACTAACCAAGGATTTTAGTTTATAATGCTTAGTAGGCCAGAGGCCGAAATGAATACGTTTTAATTACGAATTTTACGCTTGACTTTTCGTTTGCCCGTGATATTTGCATAAATATTGCCCGATCTCCCGCTTTGGGTGCTTACTCTTTTAATTGGCCGCTTTTGTGGCGGCATCGGATCGGTCCAAATTTTCATTTTGGCGCTAATTTTCAATTTTGTGTTTTTTGGCTTCTGCGGTCACTCTATGGCAAATGGCTCTTGCAATGTTTTCCATTTTGAGTGAAGCCGTTACACCGAAACAACCGCTGGCAGACCCGTGTTAATCATTTTAGCATAACATTGTTGTGAGATTTTCTGTTCAACAAATACAGCCAAAGTACCTTATCTAACCAACCCACGTACTAAACTAAATTACTTTGTATTTTAATGTAAATAACTTTAAATATCTATATTATTTTCAAACAACGGTAGATAAATTGCTTTTATATTTTATTCAGGGCTTCTCTAAATAAATAAATGGTATTTACGGTTTCTGAAATGCTGTGAACCGACACAATTTATTTTACTAACAGCATTTTTTGTTGGTATTATTACAAAAATTCTCTTTGTAATTTGGTATAGTTATTTACTTGCTGCATTGACTGTTAACATTTTCAACGCCATTTACAGACAGTTTGACGCATTATCCAAAATAGTTCTAAAACTACCCCTGTGACCTTTTTGTACTTCTATCTAGTTTCTTTAGTTTTTTTTAGTAATTAATTTTGTGTACTTACTTTAACTATTTATACAAAAAAACACGTGGAACTGGCTACAATCATTAAAACTCTTAATATGTAATTTTGTTACCTCGCTTATAAAACTAACAGGACACATCAATTTTGTTTAAACTATGTAGAAATCGATTTTATATTTTATTGTTTCTCTTTTTATATACTAAGCCCACTGTTTATTTTACTATATACAAATTATAATTTACAATTGAAAAATATCGTCTACAACACAGGTAAACTCCTAGCGTGGATGACAATAAACAATACTTTTGAAATGTAAATATATTAAGAATAAATAGATAAAATTTATTGTTACTCATTTACTGAACCTATATGTAACAACATATGTTTTCTGTGTAATACATTGGCAATCAACTGTTTTATGGAGTATGTGACAAATACTCAGGTGATATTTAAAATATTTTATCATCTGTTATTTCGTAGATGGCGCGAGTTTGAATATTTTAGTAAAAAAAACTATTTGCAAGTTATGCTATACAATAATCAGATGAATTATTTGTTCGCGTCCGTACACATGCAACATGAATATTGAATATATATGTAGTTTTGTCTATAAACACACTAAAATCTTTCGATAAAGGCTAACAGATACAATATTGGTTTGAATCACCGGTACAATATTGTATCTTTTATACAATTAATTAAACTCGTGCCATCAATGAAAAAGCGGATTATAAATTCTTTTAAGTATCACTTAAAGAGTTAATTTTTTCATGACTGTAATATATTGCACATTGTCGTGATTTCTCTTTAAGTTTTAGACTCTTTGAAGTCAATTAAGTGCATAATTTATTACTGCCGTTTGTTTTAAGTCGAAATTCTTACACTATATTCATGCTGAATTAAAAAATTAAAAATAAACACGTTTTGATCGGTTTCCGGACGTTTTTATTACTGCATCTAATGGCCATAGCGTTCACCCACGTGTTTTGAAATTAAACCTTAGAATTATACTATTTTTATTTATCACTACTGGGCTTCTCATACCACATTAAGAAATATGTAGGTGTTGAAGAATTTTTATGCTTGTCATCCAGATATGATAAAGTTAACGGGATGCAGCACAAATATGACATCTCATTGCAGCGGAAATAAAATCTTTATTGAAGTAAACCGGTGTGAAAAAAATAACCAAATCAATGCAATCAAGCAAGCTTACTTTGCATCTAAACACCGACGTGTTTTACTTTAAATTGAATTTTAATTAAATGAAACAAATTACTTTGTGTAAACCACTATAATCACGTGTTATAAATTCTACATGTTTCAAAACCGATGGTTTCTTCGTGTTATTATTATGTTATTATCCTGGCGAAGAACCATCGGCTTTGAAACATGTAGATATTATAACATGTGATTATAGTGGTTTACACAAAGTAATTTGTTTATTAATTAAAATGATGCCACAAAGTAATTTTTGCAAAGATTGAATCGAATTTTAATTTAATTTTAATTGAAAAATTGAATTTTAGTTTACTAACTCTACCTTGCTAGAGTTTCGGCATGTTGTATATTTATTTATGAATAATTGAAAATTGTGGAACAAATAATATTATGGCGTCTTGTTTTCATATTTTATTTATAATGTACGAGGAGGGGGTCAAAATAAAATAAAAATCGCGAAAAAATTACAAAGAATTAATAAAGACCATCCGATAACGGTGTACAAAAATATGTGAAAATAAAACAATACGTATGTACAAAAAGACACAATAAAGTTTAGATTAAGTGAACACCAAGAGATTCAAGAAAATCTGGGGGTTATCGGTAAATATGTCCGGAATCTTGCCACTTCAGTGGATTTTATAGTCCAAACATTCGCACAAGAGGTTGGGAGAAGGTTAAGTTGGTTCTTTGGAAAGGAAAATGGAAAGTTTTGTTTTTTAGTAGACGGTGATTGATTTTGATTGTGGCCAAGAGGGAAGATTCTACATGGCTATATTATAATTTGAAAAAAAAATCTAATTTGAAATATTCTAATATTATTTTACTGCGTTCGATAGTATTAAATATTTTATAGATAGGTATATCGAATTCAGATTTTTAAAATTAAGCTTTATGTTATAAAGTATAATAATAATAATCATGGTAGCATTGGGAAAGAACCTACATAAGCATCGATTGGTAATATCTAAATGGTCCGAGGCGTCGGCTTCATTCCTTGGAAGTTGCGGGTTCAATCCTTTCAACCAAAATTTTTCAAAATTGTGAAAACACCAAAAGTTTGTGTAATATTGCTATATTATTCGTAACTTGCTAAGCCAAAGACGAGAAACGAAAATCAAATCTCATTCAATTTTGAGTCAACCTAATACTCCAACTTCCTTCTCCTCAGAGCACGTGTTCCAAATCCTAACAAATCATTGTCCCTGGTGTACCAGTCACCGGGATAGGAGTGCTCCTGGCTGGGGTGATACAATCGTACTGTTATTCTTTACCCTAGAATGAGTCTTTGATATTTAATTAATTTTTTGTGTCCTCTATATTTCTTTTATCTATTTTCTCACCCAACCGCATGATTGTTTCAAGTTTGACATTCCGTGGCTAAACAAAATAGAAATAACACTCCAAAAAACCTAATAAAGTCATTAAAATATTTATAATGCCATCAAAACAGACGATGGTGGGACGAACGAAGGGAATTCGCCATGGAATTTTTAGCTGTCACCCCTTATGATTTATCGGAAAAGACTCCCAAAATACTTGAAATATTTTTTGTTATTTTTCTCTCATATCATGAACACACCTCAGTAGCATAAATACAATGTCACATGGTTTAAGTAGCCGACAGATAAACACGTCTTATTTTTAGACGTACTCATTTTTCAAATTTCTTCTCTGCTATTAGGTACCTACCTACGAGGTTTTATCACTTAATTCGCTCAAAAAAATTGATCGAAATTACTATTTTTTTCTCAGTTCTGTACGATTTCTGCTTGAAGCATGTTGGACTTTGCAATTACAATCTTGTGCGGCTTCTATGTACCTTTTGCCTTCACAGAACTTTCTCTCCTTCTTTTCCTTAAAAAAGACTCTCTACACAGTATCTCCAAAGATGATAAAGGCCCCGAGGAAAATTAATGTGCCTCCCGTTTGAGGTTAATGTAAAAAAAGCTACTTAGATTTTTAATTTTAATCTCTCATGCTGACAGAATCGTCGACTCTGGAGCGAGGTTTAAATACGATACGATTGTACCACCCCAGCCAGGAGTACTCCTGTCCCGGTAAGACCGGTACACCAGGGGGCACTGATTTGTTAGGACTGGAATAAGTGCTCTAAGGATGGGAAGGAGGTTGGAGTTTAATCGACCGGTATACATGGCAACGTAAAAAAAGCTACTTAGATTTTTAATTTTAATCTCTCATGCTGACAGAATCGTCGACTCTGGAGCGAGGTTTAAATACCAGATAGATAAATTCTGTATAGGATAAAGCCTACGCAAATTTATATATTTTTTTAAAATTAATTCTGTTAGGGTTCTGAAATGTCTACTCTAAATCCAGAGCCAATGAGAAACTGTCACGGGGACTTTATCCCGTCAACGTTTTTAACAGTATTCTCTCTCCTCTGTGTTGAAAATATTCCGCAGTTATTTTATCTAATGACTCCAGTCAAGCGTTTTCACCTGGATTTTTCGGCCGCACCGATTGTTTCCTTCATCTAGACTGCGGTTGCATTATTTATAATCTTCTACTGATGCTGCGATAAATACCTAATAACATCAATGGATGACTGAGGGAATACCGCAGTGAGAAAATTGTTAGTAGGTAGTGGGAACGGGACGCGGCAGCGTTTACCAACCCGTGTACCTGCAACTCTGTAATTCTAGTCTGTATCTTGTGGTGGACCTACCACATACCGAGCTCGCTACATAAACCTGTTGTGAGATGTCTCGCCTCACAACTCACAGGTCTCGCGTAGTTTCGCAGTCTTCGGAGTTCACCTCGGGCTGCCTTGGAGTGCGAGCTACATGACACTGTAAATAAACAAGCCATAAGATTAATAATCTTATCTTACTATTCTTACTAATATTATAAACGCGAAAGTTTGTATGGATGTATGTGTGTTTGTTACTCTTTCACGCAAAATTTACTGAATGGATTTTAATGAAACTTTACAATAACATTGCTTAGATATCAAATTAAACAATTTTTTTCACTTTGTTCCACTTGTTTATTTACACCAGGACCGGTTTCGTCCTACTACGGACATTTTCAGACTGGTAGTTGAAATTCTTATGCTACGGAATTTATACAAACTTAGGCAGGGGCGCACAACATTGTCTCTATATGATGAATGTTTCTATTTTGTTAATTTAAGGTATTATCAGTTATTTTGTTAAGTTAAGATACATATAGATAATTATAAAGTTTATTATTAAAATTATGAATGATGATAAAAGGTTATTTTTAATTGACATGAATCTATATGAATTTATATAATTGAAAAGGTCTGTGATCACTGATATTTTATTTTGGTAATGTTGGGATATTCCCTCCTTGTTGCTTAGGGCTTAATTAACAAATATTGATAGCCCTATGGTAATTATTGTTATTAGGGTTTTACATATATTTGGGTTTATACATTTTTAATTACATACTTAAATTACACCACTGCTCTCTGAAGTAAAATTATTCTAAGTGAATTATAATGGATATATTAATGGTGATTGAGCATTATGTTCCAACTGTTTATTCATGACATATTTAAGATCAATTTTCTTTGTTAGGCGATTAATTTCTAGTGACTCTAATCTATCTAATTTTGATCCTTTGTTACAAACATGAAGGATTTTGACATCTCTATCTTTATCAAAAGTATGTCGGTTTTCTAATAAATGCATGGCGACATTCGATAATTCCCCTTTTTGATTAACCCAACTGGCGAAATGTTCTTTTATACGGGTTGACACTGGCAACAAGGAGAGAATATCCCAACATTACCAAAATAAAATAGCAGTGATCACAGACCTTTTCAATTATATAAATTCATATAGATTCATGTCAATTAAAAATAACCTTTTACTATGTATCATCATTCATAATTTTAATAATAAACTTTATAATTATCTATATGTATCTTAACTTAACAAAATAACTGATAATACCTTAAAATAACAAAATAGAAACATTCATCATATAGAGACAATGTTGTGCGCCCCTGCCTAAGTTTGTATAAATTCCGTAGCATAAGAATTTCAACTACCAGTCTGAAAATGTCCGTAGTAGGACGAAACCGGTCCTGGTGTAAATAAACAAGTGGAACAAAGTGAAAAAAATTGTTTAATTTCATATCTAATACAATGGAATTCCACCATGAATTAACAGTTAAAAAACTAGAATCATTAATAACATTGCTGATAAATTAGTATAACATATAGGCTATAATTTACAAAGCTAGCTATTTATTTTCAATATATTGAAAATAATAATTTTGTGAAAATGTTTTTAATAGAAAATGTCAAAATTTGAGAGTGACATTTTGCAAAACAAAAATTGTTAAATAAAAATTCTATTTTAGAAAATATTTAAATGAGTGAATTTATTACCTACTCGCCTAATACCTAATCGAATAAAGAATTATAGACATTTTAAGAAAAGAAAATAGATTACTCGAAGTACTAATCCTACGTGGACGAAGTCGCGGGCAGAAGCTAGTATTAAATAGCATGAAGGGTAAAATATCTATGTGTACTTTCGATAAATCATGTATTTTAAATAAATAAATATAATGATTATTGTGACAGCGCTGTTTTTTGTTAAATATTAACCCTAGAGCACCTTGCATTTGAAACTTCAAAAGGAATTAAAACTACATTCATACACCCAACATTATATGGTAGAACATATAATACGTGACTTACAACTTATTTATTATAGTTGCATAGTATCTATTCGCTATAATTTTGGGCAGAGTACATTTCAATTTTTGAAAATTATTTCTTGCATTTACGACTAACTTATTATCTTACGTGCAAGCAAGAGAACTGTTTTTTTTATATGAATACCCCACAAGAGACAAGAGACGCAACTCGCAACTGCTCCCAACCGACAGAAGGGACTATGGCATCCCCAATTGGGGTATATTTTGAGGCTGAAGGTAATGGCGGTGGAGAGGGGATGAGAAAGAAGAAGTTGGGGAACTTCCTGGCTATTCAGATCTTGTGACCAAACATGGCTAAAGTTATTCCAAGCAAGGTTATTCTGATTTGGAATTGGAATCTTCTATTTTGGAATGTGCCGGAAATATATTTTACATAATTTTTAAATTATTAAATAACACAAATCAATCAAATAAAATTTACTTGTGCACGGTGGAATCGGAACCCACGACCTACGGATCGTTAGTCGAGAGCCTTAACCTCGACCACGGAAGCTGTCAGATTCTGATTGATACAATTTAAATTTACGAAAATTATTTATCTGAAATCTAGCTAACAGGTTTTCGGCTTTAATATAACAATTTATTAACATGGACCAAATTAAACTATATATATATATTCATTATTATTTTTTTAAATTGATAAACTAATGTTTAAGACAAGATTTTTTATACATAGCACAAAGGGTAACAATTATTATAAGCAATAATTATTAGCCCGAAACACTCATCCATATTGAAAAAAAACCTCCCGAGAAAAGATTCATGCCGCCGACGGGACTCGAACCCGTGTCCTTCTGATTGCCGGTTAGGTGCTCTAGCTCAGTGGATTAGAACACCTGACCGGCAGTCAGAAGGACACTGGTTCGATTCCCGTCGGCGGCATGTATCTTTTCTCGGGAGGTTTTTTTGAAATATGGATAAGTGTTTCAGGCTAATAATTATTGCTTATGACAATTATATATTTATATCTTTTTATAAAAAAACCTTGAAAACGGATGTTTTGTTATTTTATGGATTATGGTACCGGTATACATGCTCATTAGTAGCTTTCTCATTTCCCCTTCCACCGGCGAATAGAAAATAAAACATACTTTAATGTGCATCTACACCCGAATGTCATCGGTGTATGAATTGTTCAGCACACATTTGGCGTATCTCCTTACTGTGGATATATGCCGAAGGGATCAATGATGCTTGTACCTACTTACCTAATACTTACTTTCTGGATACTACTCAGTACACTTACTTTCTGGATACGCCTCGTACCTTCCATTGAAATATCAGTATAATGAATACAACATTCCCGGGAGTAGTTAACGGGGAAATACAATATATTTTGCGGTAAAATGTAAATATGTACAACACAGGCTGGTACACGTACAAGATATAACAAAGTTAACACTTTTGATGTAAAACGTCATCGAGTCTAAGTTTAGGTTATGTCTCGTCATTCCAACGAATATTCTCTTCTGTGATACAATTACTTATTCAGGATGATGAGGGAATGAACTGGGTGATCTTCCAACAAAGTTAATCAACCAAGGCAATAGGCAACCACCTTCTGGCAGCTGGTTAAATGTTACACGATCAGATCAAATCGTACCCACAGATCCTATCTCAATGTTGGTATATTGGTAATGGACAGTGTATAAAACACAAGATTCCAATCTTAAGTTTATCTTATTAATATTATTTACAGTAAAATTATAATATGTCCATGCTTAAGCGTGTAGAAATAGCGATTCTTATCTCTCAAGTAAACTGCTTATTAAATCCAAATTGTTATGGTTATCATAATTATCGATGCATAAATTAAATCTTATGGATATAAGATAGAAGATAATGTTAAAGATAAA
The DNA here is from genome assembly GCA_951813805.1 of Limnephilus auricula. Taxonomy (NCBI): domain Eukaryota; kingdom Metazoa; phylum Arthropoda; class Insecta; order Trichoptera; family Limnephilidae; genus Limnephilus; species Limnephilus auricula. The sequence continues at coordinate 33,077,414 of OX638389.1, read as the reverse complement.
GTCATTAAGTTTAAAAGTTTGTGATTTCTATTAGTTCACCTAAATTAACCAGGTTCGTTTTTTTAATAATTTTTAATAATAATCGACACGTTTTCTTCGATTTTTTGAAATAATAGAAACACTTCAATTATAACAAATGATCACATAACCGGTTAGTGGTTGAATGGGCACCGCGTTTGGGTCCCACCCAGGCGTTCCGTGTTCGATTCCTCGGCTGGCTAAGTCCTCCATCACAACACAAGCAACATCTTCCGCTTAGTGTGGTGGTAGAAGGAGATTTTCAAATGTTGTTAGGTTATTCGTAACCCGGGAATGTTTGTCTTTCTTTTTTAAAAAAAAAATTTAAAAAATATTATTAGATTCTCACCATCAATCATTTTTATAGGAATAAACTCTTGTTACAATAACTTTTAAATGTTATGCTCATCAAAAAATAATAATAATAAATTTAGGAGAAAATTGGCGAAGATAATATTGTTAATTCTGAATTTTAAAAATTACTTAAAAATAAGATTTCCCAATGGCCGAGTCGGTAAAGGCGTTTGTTCCGTTAAGACCAGAGATCGTTGGATCGAGTCCCAGTTGTACTAGTTAACTTTTTATTTTTCTGAATCTTGTACATTTTCATATTTTTTAAAGATTTATTGAATTATATTCTTCTTCAATAATATTTATAGTTAGGATCAAGAGGGCGATGATTGCGACTCCATTTTTATAGCCAACTATTGTAAAAGATTCAGTAATTAAATTTATGATTCATGTTTGGTTCCTTAGAACAGGCAATCTGCCTAGCCAGGAATTAATTTGGACCTAACAAAGCGTAATAATAATAATACTTAAACACATTTTTAATGTATTCTGTTATTATGCAATATTATTACTGTTATTTTTGCTGTAAATGTATAAATTAAATTTAAAAAAAAATGTTTTTAGAAATTCAAAAATCTTTCGATTGGACATTTAAAAAGTTTCGTAATCGAATATTTGGATTGTGGATGTCAAATGTCCATCACAATAGGTACCGGTCCAAAAATATAAGTTTCATCGAAATACGAAATCAAAGATTGTAGGAATCCAAAAATTCCTCGTCATTTGTGACAAGCCGAATGAATAATGCAAATTAAGTTGTTTATCTAATCTATTATTTAAAATAATAGTATTGCTTTAATTTACGATATTGTTCTAGCAGGCTTTACGCGGCGTCCGCCGTAACTAGTACCTCCATAAATGCATTAGTATGGAGATTGTATTTGGGTGGGCGACCGTCGTTCGCCCACCATCATATAATATATAAATAATCAACCATTGTTTATTCTATGCGCTCATTAGGTCTCAGGTAAAAAAAAATAATTTTGCATGGGAAAATATTTAAACGGAAATCTAACGGATCTATATTATTAGATATATTATCTTTTTTAAAATAAAACAAACACGTATTATATTATATATATTTAACCACGAATATTTATTATTTTATATATCGACCGGTTGAGCTTCAACCAAGCTTTATCAGGATATAATAATAACTTGTTTTATTTTAAAAATATAATGCCTAACCACAAATAATTGCTTCTTACGAAAAAAGATATATTATCATTTGCCGTGAATATGTTAAGATTAGAGATTCAAGGTTGATATTGATTGTAGAACAATGATGAAAAAATCTTGTTTGATGATTTTTTTTCAAAGGCCGCAAGCTTTCCAACGATGATCGACTACACTCTATTGTCTGACTTTCTCTGTTGTAGTATTAAGTTGATTCGTAAGTTCGTAATCTTTTTGGTTTCTTTGATACATTTGAAAGATTAAATTCTTTGTTATCTCTTTATAATATTTTTTTACATTAGCTCCACACAGGAGGCCCCGATGAAAACAATTTCCCTCAGGTCCTATGTAATCTTTAGTATGTATGAGGGATGGGCAAGAATCTGGGGATCAGTGTGTCTAGGATTGACGGACGTTTGAATCAACTCCTCCCACTGCAGTGCAAGGCGATGAGTCAAGAGGGTATGGCTGGAGAGGTCAAAAAGGTATCCCTCAACCAGTCTCTCCCGATCCGCACGCCACGCGGTATGTGGTCAAATACATCCGCCGCTAATACCTAGACAAACCTCTCCCCTTGAACCCGGCATCCCTGCTAAGTCACTTGGGGTGACATATGGCAGGAAAAAGGTACATCGCCCTTGAGGTGATTTTTCACAAAAACGGCGCTCTACAAGTCATCGAAATATTATTTATTATTAAATGATTCCCGGGCGGCGGTATCCATACCCGCCTCCCAATTTGAAAAATAGTAGATTTTTTTTTAAATTTTTTTTTTTACTTAAAGATACAGACAAAATAATATAATATCAAACTAAATAGCGCCGTTTTTGTGAAATACTTTTAAGTAGTTTGTCAATGGGTGCTTTAACTTATATCGGTTTGTAAAAAAATTGTGTTAATAATTATTGTTGGGTAATGAAAGTGGGTTGATAAAACACCACGAACACTCCTATATGCTGGTAGTAGAAAGTTAGAAATTTGAACTTTCCAAGGCCCAGACAAATAATATATTGACGAATTGGCAATACGCCGAGTCCTTAAGCCTGCCATATATTTTCTCCTAGAGCTCATTGTTCTGTCGTAGAGGAAATGATAGGTATATTATTTCTTCACTTTCCTTAATCCTCGTTGCATTTTTGTTTTTATTTTTTTCATGTGTCAACTGTCCGGAGTCAGTGGGACTGGGACCGGTTACTAAATATCAATCTGAATGATTTATATTTCAAGGATCGCATCGTTTGGACTGTGAATCAGGGGAATCTAAACTGGGCGATTCTAATCCATTTCACTTATGTTCCAGTTATATCACTCATGGAATTTTTTTATCTTTGGCTGTACCGGTTTCCTATGTTAACATCTTTAATGCCTGTTCAACAGCAAACAACAACGATTTACTCCGCGTTTAATCCCGATATTATTTTTCGTCCAGCGCTCTACACGATTTTATTTTATGAATGGTAATTTTTCCTTAGCAGGGCAAACTCGGATAATTCTAAGTTATTAGTACTGCCCGCCGCCATTGGAGATTGTACATTATAATATCCAACGGTGGTTGTTTCGCTAAAACGGCAAATTATTGTTCATGGCTTGCTGGTAGGATAAACAGTATAAACACAGTTTACTGCGCCGACTGCGGAGTGCATTTTCATGTCATAATTCCGTGAGGACTCGTTCTCGCACTGGTACCATCCGTAGCCGTTCCCGGGCGGACTCAAGTAAAAGCGGTCCCGTTATGTTTGCTCGTTTTAATTGAAATCTTTTGTACCACGCGGACCGCAGCATCCGAGTGATATATATGTGGGAACCGCCACTTGGGAAAAAATCTTTCGATTCTCTGCAGTAATCTGAATTCGTAAATGGACTGGATGGACACTATCTTCTTTTTTCTAGGTAGGTTTACCATAACATTTTACTATGAAAATCGCAATTCTAAATTTGGCTTCGGCGTTTGAATATTAAATTTACCATAAAAAATAAAAATAAATTCTTTAGCTGGTAGTAGGTACTTAAAAAACTAACTAACCAACTAACCATCACGCCGTTTCCCCGCAGGGGTAGGCAGAGAGGACAGACCGCCAAACACCTCGGTCTTGGCACACACTCTTTGCCTCATTCACATTCATACATCATCTCATACATACTCTTCTATTTTTTTGACTCTTGACATGGCCCGACTCAAGTATCTGATTCACTTGATCGTGCCATGTCTTTCTCGGACGTCCCCTACTTCTTATACCATTCACACTTGCATAATATATTCTCCTTACGCTCCTTTCTTTGTTCATTCGCTCTACCTGCCCAATCCATCTGAGGGTTCCTTTCTTAATTTTACTCATTACGCTTACATCAGCCTTGCATTCTTTTCGAATCTCCACATTTCTCACACGATCATACATGGTTTTACGAAAGGTAGTACTTACCTTTCTAAATTTTTAACACTATAATGTTTTCTTTTGCACCTTACGTTAGTCTTGTTTATTTATGACCACAAAAATAATAAATGTTAGGTTAGGTAATAACTAAGTCAATTTTTAGGTAAATTAAAAAGTTATTAATATTTTTCGATCTTTGTAAAGCACCACTGTTTTTTTTTTGGCAAAAAGTACAAAGGTTAATTAAGATACCAACCCTTTCCCTTTCTTCCTTTTTATTTTTGTGGTTATTAGAAAAAAAGTGCTTTTCTGTAGAACAATAATGTTTGTGGTTATATTATTAGTTGTCTATAAAGAGAAGAGTAGACAGATCACGTCACTGATCTAATGCACCTAAGAAATACCAGGAAATGTCACTAATAAATAATTTTATTATCTATCCAAGAAGGCAATAAAATTGGAACGGAGACCATTTAAATTATCTCTTAATTAGTCATCGTAAACAGATGACATCAGCACTTTCTTCCCTCGATGTGAGCTGTCTTTTATGAACACAATATCATTTAAAAACCAAGAGAAATTCTTACATTTTATTGGCAATATAAAAGCATCGTGTGACATCATCTCTTGATTGCATTTTTTTATAAAACGCCTTGTTAAGATTAAGTAAGGAATGCGTCCAGGCTAAATTAAAGTAATTATTTTTATGAATCTGAATTGGATTTCTTATCACAGCCACTTAAAATATATTTAAGTTGCTTCGAGGAGGCTGTAACGGAGAGAGTTTTATCTGCAAAGTGTACTGTTAGGAGATAAGCATCAAACATTAAGATGTTGTCGCAAGACCAACTTGGCACAAATGGTGAAAAAGCAGTTGAGAGAAGGGATAATTCTGTCCTTTCAATATCCTTAAACGCTAATCCACGTGGTTAAATGTATAATGTTTTCATTTTTAAGAAAACAATTAAAAAAAAAAAATGTTTATTCGTATATTTTTCAGTGTGCACGGAGAAAAATGTTATTCTAAAATATGATCATTTTATTCGTAAAAACGGGACTGAAGTTCTTACGAACAAATTAACAGGGTTTCAATGTTTATTGGCGGGAACATGTAAGAATAATTTGTTGGTATACGTATGAAATTAATTTCTTAACCCGTTTTACTAATATTAACTATTTCTCTCTTTGTGGTCCTATAACAATAGTGCTTTTATTTTATTAATGATTAATTATTATGATACTATACCTACATATATAAAAAAACAAGTGTGCTTTAGACCACACGACTGAAGTAAAACTTTTTTAGCTCCATCAACATGTATGTATGCCAACATATGTTTATATGTATAATATATACATGTGTACACATTTACATAAATTAATTTTCTACAAATATTTATTTCTTTAAATTTATTATCGTTCGCCTCGCCCGATCACACTTTTCGTAACGCTATCGTCATGCATTCGCCAGCTTACTCCCCAAGTCAAGCGTGCGTAAAGAAGTTTTACTTCAATCTTACGTACTCTACACTAAAAGTACTCAATTTTACCAAAAAACTCCACGGAATTTCGTACAGGTAGAGATATTTTTAAGTACACTATTTAAAATGCTTTATAATCATTTTTTTTATTGTGGTGTGAATTGTTATTCTTTCACCACAAAAATGTCGTAATACTTTGGAGGTATATTATAATTTCAGGTATTTTGTTTTTTGATTTTTAAAATCATTAAGGACCAGTTGTTTCGGAATTCCCTTCAAATTTGAATTTCCTTCAAATTTGAATTTCCTTCAAATCGTCATTCACCGAAAAATTGGGTTGTTTCAACTTCCGTCAGCGGTGAAAATACTATAGAAATGTGATGTGAATGTGATCAGCCGAGTCCGGACGGTTAGCGAAATAATGGGAGGCGCATGCGCAGACGTCAAAATTGTGATTCGGCGGGGAACACTTGAATAAAATTTTCAAATTTATCGAACGTTATTTGTTGCTATTTACTGCTGACGGAAGTTGAAACAACCCAATTTTTCGGTGAATGACGATTTGAAGGAAATTCAAATTTGAAGGAAATTCAAATTTGAAGGGAATTCCGAAACAACTGGTCCTATGGAATTTTCGATGAAATTTCTTCTGACGGAGGTTGAAACAACCCAATTTTTCGGTGAATGTCGATTTGAAGGAAATTCAAACGTGAAATTTTCCGAAACAACTGGTCCTAAATTTTCATGCATGTTTACTTTATTATGCACCAAAATGAATAATCTTTTATTTGCATATTCTACACTTTCGTACTCCTAGATTGTTCCCGATGCCATTGAGTGCCATCAGGTTTACGACACGGCACGCTAATATCTGGTATTTGTTCTGTGCTTCGCGCGAGGTGTGGAGCTACAGAACACGGAACATTTCATACTACGCCCTTACTACAGACATATTCTTATCACGTATGATAAACCCTTCCTTTTGTATGGTAACGAACGAGTGGTGTATAATTACCAGCGTCGATGTTCGATCTTACATTGTGATTCGGTCGCCGCGTTCTCCTGCACGCCGCTGTTTCGCCAATACGGAAAAGCACCGAAAGCAATTTTAACACGTTTAAGGTGAAGACATGCGGAAAAATGCAAAATCGTATAAAATCTTGTGTATTAGTTTTGAAAATTTGATCGCTTAGAAATAATATGGATGCTTCAATTAAGTACTGTGAGTAGAACACATCTTGGCCTTTGAAGTGATCGAGTATTTTTTTGATAAGCTTTTTAATAAGCTTAGAAAAAAATTATGCGTCTAACCTATAAAAAATGGTTAAAAGTGAAAAATCTCTTACTTACAAATCCTTTTTCTGGTGTTGTTTTATTGAATAATGTAGCTAATTATGTTTCTTATAGAGTGATCGGAAAACATTTTAATATTTGTATCTGAACTTCACAAAATAAAATAAAACGTGCATTTTGGCGACGTTTCTTTTCAGTGAATAAAAATAGGCGGTACCCAACAAATTTGTAAGTGCGAATTTCATCCTTATGCCATGTACAGAAGGATTTTAGCCCGTCGCTCATTCTACGCTCAGAGCCCGGGGCAAACGGACATGCCTTAGTCTACGCGGCGCTTCGATATTTAAAAAATACTTGCGGAATAACAAAATACTGTTGTTTGCTAGAGATTAGGGTTTTTATTGGTAAACGCCCAAAAATCGTTCGCTCCGCCCGATTCCGAATGAGTCAAGGACTAGTGGATCATCTTAATGCGCTAGCATTAAGATGATCCACTAGTCCTTGACATTACATTTTACATTACATTCCTTGACATTACATTCCTTACATTGTCGTATTGTGAACTACGCGACTGAAAATGTGACAATGATTTAGGTTAGCAAAAATATTTGAAACAAGCTTCTGCCCGCGACTTCTTCTGCGTAGGATTAGTACTTCGAGTAATCTAATTTATTTTGATTTAACAATCATTGTTTTGCAAAATGACATTCACAAATTTTGACGTTTTCTATTAAACAATCCTTATTATTTTCAATATATTGAAAATAAATAGCTAGCTTTATAAATTATAGACTCTATGTTATTCTGATGTATGAGCTATATTATTGTAAAGTTTCTTTAAAATCCATGAATTAAATTTCGATTTAAAGAGTAGCAAACATACATACATCCATACAAACTTTCGGGTTTATAATATTAGTAAGATAGGAGTGTTATATTGATGCGTTGTTCGAGAATGGATATAATTTTGTTTAAACATTTTTAGGTAGGTATGCAAGCAATGCGGCAGATTCCGGGACATGAGATTGTTTTAAAAATCTACTAAAATAGGGTAACAATTAGATAGTAATCTTCCATCCGCATAAACGCATTTTTTGGCGCTGTATGAAACTGTCACCGAAAGCTCAGGTTAATTAATATATACCAAAAACAATATGTTTCTCTATTTTTTCTTTTTATTATAACTAAAAAAAAAAAAAACAAACAAAAAAAACTTTTTCACTTATTCTTCTTATGTAATACTAACTTTTTTTTATTCTTTATATGTTTTATAAGACTATTTTATACTTTACGTACTTGAAAATATTGTATTTGTTTTTATATTACCCACACTCAGGCAGTACCTTAGTGGGTTTTAATTTCTAATTTAAACTATTTGTTATTATTTTATGTCATATGTATAAAGAAATAGGAATAAATAAAGTAAAAAAAATATATATACGCATATATATTATGTCCTTATGAGAAAAAGCGAGTACTATGGAGGTATGCTAACAGAACTTTATTGTCCTGAACTTTTTTTTACCTAGAATCCTCTGTGCGGTATGCATCTAGTATTTCCAAACCACACTAATAAAATAAACATAAGAAGACTATGTTGCTCACCAGCCTAGCTCTGATAGATAAAATCATCTCTTCATCCTTCTTCCAAGTAGAAAAATTGTTAAACTGTAACCCCTTTCTAATTGCAAGTACGATGGCTTAATTATTGTTGGGTAAAATATAAAACTTTATTTGAAACCCCCCGCCTTAGGAGGAATTTAAGGAGATTTTCGTGTTATTTATTTAGAAGAAATTAGAAACACCTTTAAATGACACTGAGAAACGAGGGTAACTTCTGTAATTTAATTAAACATTAAATATTCCTTTACCCGACGAAGGACTCTGGACAAAATTCAAGGAAAAATGAGAAATTTTACTCCTTTTGTAAGCAAATTAACAAATATTGTCTGTAGCAATTCCACAAAATATCTAGGTACCTCGTCACTAAGAAAATACCATTTCAATCACGAACACAGTTTATCACAAAAGTTTTTTCTCAGAGAAGTAACCTGAATCACTTCAAGTAAAAATATATATCTTAATACGTATGTATCATTATATTATAAAATCTAATAGTTTTATATAAATTCTTAAAACGATCACTAAAGATGTCGTCAAACCTTCGTGGTCAGAGCCGGCCCAGACCCAAACGGCACCTGGCGCTAGTAAAAACCTCAATGACGCTGTGTTAGATGTCATATCAGCACATTGGCTCCTTGGGGTCTTGGAAAATCGGCACCTGGAGCGAACTGCTGCAGTTGCGCATGGACGTCGTATATGAAAGGTCAAATCAACTTTAAACGCCAATCAAAGCATTTTGACACCTTAAGAGAAGTAGGTTTACTGTTACATTAGAAAATACTACGATAAGAATATTATGATCCCTAATGGGAGGTTTTCTAATAAGCTATTCTGAGGTTAGTGGATGTTGGAGGAGACCCATGCACCACTTTCTCAACGGCTGTTTGGAAATTCTAGATAACTTGGAATCTTTAGAAATAAAAAAAACCTTAAAAATAATGACTCGATTCTCAACAAATCAAAGATATTAACTATAGCCCAATCTTAAATCTGTTTTCATTCGATGTCCGTTTTGTACCCTCCCACAACTCTCCGTTAATTCCTAGCCACGCTCCCATCCCCACCACAACACTTAGTAATAAATTGTGGAATTATGGAAACTGATTGTTTAACCCCCTTAGCCACACACACCCAGACTATTTTTTTTTTGTAACAAGGAAGCCATATTTATTTTTAAAACTATTCTAGACCCCCAATGTTTCTGCAATCATAATTATTGGTAAGAAAGAAAAATGTATGCATTTATTTATTTTATAACAATTCAAGATACACATCAGACTGTGTTCGCCCGATTAATATAATATACACGGTTTAATATACACGAAGAGTAAAAAAATTAAGAAAGGAAACAAATGACGGCCTCTGTGGTCGAGGGGTAAGGCTCTCGACTCCCAATCCGAAGGTCGTTTGTTCGAACCCGCAAATAAATTTTATTTGATTAATTTGTGTGATTTCACGATTAATTTATAAAAAATAATATAGTAAGAGTGGAAGATACTCCAGTGTAAGACCATTATTCAGAATTGAAACGTTGCTTAAAATGGCTTTAGCCGTGTTTAATGACCAGATCTGAATAGTCAACTTCCTTTTCTCCCCATCTCCTTCCCCTCTCCACCACCTTCAGCCTAACAACATACCCCAATTGGGGATGCCATAGTCTCACTAGCTCCAGACGGGAGTAGTTGCGGCTCTTGTGAGTAAAAAAATCCCACTTGCATTACTCTAACGATGTTCGTGGCAGTGCTACGTAAATCAAGCTTTATCAGTCACAAATTAAATTATATAATCCTGTCTAATGAAACTGTTTTTCTCGAGGCAAGACTCGATGACGAATAACGATGTTGTTGAACGCAGTGCTAAAAATAAATATAGTGGCCTGATTACATTATGATTCAACGGACAATAATTACATCATAGTAAAAGACGTGTTTCACCTGTAGCTTAATGGTCTACATCTGATGGGAAAAGTCGAATGCGCTCGTTTAGACATTCTGGGTAATTGGAATTAGCATAATAATTTGTGAAATTTATCAAATCACCCATCGATATTTATTATGCTAGATCGGCCCCTAACTAATAATTTCTTATTAACTAGCCTATCTTTAAAAAAATCTCGTGGTTTAATTATTATTATTATTGTTATTGGTCAATTAGATTATCGCCGCGCCGTTTAGTGAAGAATATCACCTAAATAAAATAATAATTGGACAATTCGTAGAGCTCCGTTTTTGTGAAAAATCATCTCAAGGGCGCTATACAATTTATTATGAATGTGTTCTATCTAATGTTAATATGTATTTATAAACAGATTCTAAAAACATACTCACTTACCTGGCAGGTTACTTCCGTTTAGCACACTTTTATTAAAAAAAAATTATCAGAAGATTAGTGGCATAAGTGGAGTTGATATTTATTTCAACTTTAAAAAAAAAATCAAGTCATGAACAAACAAATGCCAAAATATTTATCTGGTTCCAATAGTAAATAACAAAAATGATGTCTCGGCTATACCTATCAATGTAGGCCAGTGGTTCCCAAAGTGGTTTTTATTGGAATTATTACACAAAGTGGAAGTTATTGTAAATATCGATGCACAAATTATTTGCGATTTTTACGTAAAATATAGGATTCATAACCTGAAATAATTCTCTCCTCCATTTATGATTCCTGAAATTCTCTACCCCCCCCCCCCCCCCCCGTAATGAATGGTTTTATTGCTAAGTCAGGAATTTTGGCGGGATCACGCATTCCCTTCCCCGGGGTCCAAGAGCAAATTTCGACTATGAAAAGTGGTCCATAGGCCAAAAGAGGTTGGGAACCACTGCTCTAGAGTATAGAGAAAAAATAGTTGTTTCTCTGTTAAAGTGAGATTATCAATGGGAATTTAGAAAAACTTTAGTATAAATGTGTCGCTATTATGTAATAGATTTTCAAAACCGGTTTAGACGTATGATTATTTGTGATATTTTTTAAAATACTGTTTTCTCGAAATGAGGCATAATGAGTTATTTCCCTATAGAATTAACGTATCGAGATTTTTAATTGCATTTTACTGTATCCTGAACACGAGACCTTCAGGCCCGATCCAAGATCCAAGGCAATGTACATAATTAATTACGTGTATGTAAGTCTTACTGTTAATCATATAGTCATTTACGCACAAAAATTCCCATCTCGTGTGCCCAATTCCAATGAAGTCAGCCCACAAAGTTCGGAATCATCTTTTTTCTACCGTGAGTTTGGCCATGTATAAGTAATAATATAAAGCAAAGCCAGTCTTCCAGTACGCCCGCGGCCATCAAGTAATTATTATTTTGCCATTGTAAGACGAGCTATTTACATTTAATGATATGTTCGACATGATTGTCCCATAAGACGAAAACTTGCACTCCTAAATTATAACAGAGTCTACAGGGTGCTTTGGTGCTGGATACGCCCTTTATATTACACATTATTTTGAAAATGTTGTGAGTATTATGTCTTTTGGCTGGTAATCATTGGTCAGCTTGAAATCAAATTTCACAGAAAAAGCCTCCTTCTGGGCATTTTACGCGATGCTTTTTTTCATAAAAATCCCCGTGTGGAAACTATATCGGTACCCACATTAAAAATCTTTGCTTTTACATGATTTTTATTAGATGTTATTTATTATTAGCATTCTTACGATTACAGATATCTGCCATTAGAGATTAAATACTATTAAGGGATAGAGCGTAAAAAAATTCAAATTTTAAAAACTTGAACTTAATGATCCATCATTTGAAGGCATCTGTAATTTGCCTTTTGCCGTTGCAATCAAAAACGCGCGAAATTCACAGTACCAAATAGTAATACGAGCACACGTTGAAATTCCACAATTCGTAATTATAATATTAGGTATTAGGTAGTATCAATATTTAAATATAAACGAAGTTAATATGCCACATTTTCACATAATATGATATGTAAAACAAAACAGACCACCGGTTGTTACTTAGGGATGTCCTTCGTCTAGCATGTGATTGCGCCGCCGAACAGAAATTGTTATGTATTCTTTCTCTGTTAGAATAAATTTAGTTGTATAACTTAATTTGTTTAATTAAACCACGAGTATGAATGATAATAAATATTTGACACCATATTGTTCAACAAGCTCCGTGGGGCAGTTCAACTAGCCCCATCTGTGAGGCAAGTTGAACCATTTCTCTTTCTCTGTGAAAATTAAAATATCTTGCATAAGGTCAACATATTACATTAGTTCATGAATATCATTATAAATCCAGGTAATGAAACTATCTTAAAAAGTAGAAAATCAAAAATTTCTATAAGAATTTTGAGTCTAGGGTCAAATAAGCCAAATCTTGTTTAACTAGCCCCGCCCTGCCCTTTAACATTATTTTCCGCCACCGCTGTCTATAGTTTGTTGAATGTGATATAAAATATACAACGCGAAATCTTTTCCTATTTAAAAAGTTTCGATGCATGCTTCGTTATATTTAAAATTAATAGGTTCTCATTACTTCGAAACTTACGCGAACTACCAAAGTTGTATAACTCGACATTCATTTGTAAACCCGGGATGTCACCCGCCCACGCAACTCGAAATATGTAAACTTTGCGAGAAATATTCACTCGACAAGGAGGTTGTAGGCTCAAAGCATATTTACAAACTAAATTGAAACAGTTTTGCATACTATTAAAATACATTATTGCATAGTTTTCACCCTGGTGGTTATACTAAATTATATGTTTACAGATATTAAGTAAATAATTATGAGAAGTATGAATATATTAGTAAATTCTTCTTCGCACACTCTATTGTAATAAACTTATTTTATGTCACCATTATAATAAACAAAATAAACCAACGCTTAGTTTTAACCACTTGTATTGTGTAAAAACCAACATGTTTTGTTAGCAACAATTTTCTGCCTTTAGAGAGTATATAAATAGTAAATAAATAAAATGCATCTACATTTTTACCCAGCAGCGCGTTCATTGGTCGATTGCAATCTACATATAGTTTTGTATCACTGATCGGAGAATTACTTTTTAATATAAACTCGTTATGTAAGAAAAAGGGGCCTTTCTGGCCAGGAGCTCTGTATGTCAAAAGTCAAAAGTGATTTATTTTTTAGCCATAAGTTGTTATAAAGTTGCAAGTTATAAGTCTGTAGTTAGAAGTAAGATTGCAGAAATATATTATAAATTTGTTCAGCGATCTTGAGGGATTTTTCACAAAAACGGTGCTGTACAAATCATCGAAATATTATTATTAACAAATTACATTATTTTTTCATGAATTTAAGCTTCCTTGTTTCAATATCCTTTTCCGAGTAGGTACCAAAATTTCTGTTGATTTCCGTGGAAGTCAAAACATTAATAAATATTAAGTTTTTTCTACGGTATTTTTCTTCGATAAAGGTTAATCAATCTTTCTAGTGACCTAGTTTTCGTGAAGTTTTTGGACGGCCTTACTATTTATTGGAATGTTTGTTGTTGAACATCCTGTGGTTATAAAGTTTATCGGGCGTGGCTCAGCTGTCAAATGAATTTAGAATTTAGCATACTGAATTTTATAGTCATACCCGTAATCGTATTTTATAGCAGTCGCAGGAATGATACGTCTCCGCCATGGAGCGATGAAGGTAAATAATAATAAGTGATGATAAAAATGATCAAAATATTCAATTTTCATTGGAATAACTCTTTTTATAATAATTTTATAAAGGTTATACCCATTATTGTAATATGTCATTGAAGAAGATAAAAATAAAATATACATATAAACGAATATATGAAGAAAAAAAAACAAGACACAGAAAAATAAAAAGGTGACTCTATCTGGGTTACAAACCAATTATTTAGAACTTTGTGATCATTTAAAAAGATAGCAGCCAAAAATGTTAAAAAATTAGTAGTAGATAATGTTGTTAATTATGAATTTGAAATATGAGATCGACCAAATTGACTTCAAAATAAGAGGTCTCAATGGCCGAGTTGATTAAGGCGTTCCGACCGTTACCTTTTTATTTTTCTGTGTCTTGTTCATTTTCATATTTTCGTTTAGTATTATCATTATTAGAACAATTAAGATTTTGAAATTAATAAGAAAAGCTGTTACCTGTATTAATTAAACTCGTTCTTACGTGTGAAGATAGGCTGTCAAATTGGGTTAAGGGCTATTACGATATCATACGTGTAGATTTCGTGGCATAACGAAGCTTTGTTATAGCAGATTAGCATACGCTGTTATCTCCATGTTTAATTATTACGCCTACACGTGCACACTGTCGCACAAAGTCATTACACCTACGGTATCGTTTGGCGTAATTTTTTTAAAAATAATCGTTTAAAAAAATATATACTTATTCATCAATTTTCAACACACAATACTTTTATTAAATGCCGGGTTCTGCTGATTTGAACTCGGTTCATAAAACTGCCAGCTTAGCGAATAATCCACTCTGCTAACTATTATTTTTATTATTTATAGCATCCTAAAGCAGTCTTTTACAAATTAATAATATTAAACTGCAAAATTGTCCTAAATCGTAACCTGTTTGGTTGTTTCGTTTCCCACAAATTTCCTGAAATTCGGTCACGCAGTGCTACTTACTCTAGTAAGCGAAAAACTTATGAAACAAACACACAAAATGAAATATTATGAATATTATGTACGCACGACAGAAAACTTTGACATCTCGGTGACTCTAGTTATTTAACACTTGAAGGGGAAATTTTACTTTTCCTTGTCAATTTAAATTTCCGTGTCTTCCTTGGATTTCCTGAGGTACACTTTCATGCGCGGCGGTTTGCGTGACTAGAATAAATTCCTACCGAATATGTTATGTGACTGGAGACATGTTAAAGAATATTACTTTTTAAAGAAGAAGCAAGCGGTGATTCTTAATCAAGCAAAGTTAGCTAACCATTCATAAAATTCTAACAAAAAAACTCACCAAGCTGTGAATAAAACATGTCCTAATCATATTATGGGCATAAAAATATATTTTGGTCACCGGATTTGCGAAGGTCATTGTTCAAATAAAGGTAACCTTTGATATTCTAACTGTTGTCTCAACATGGAATTAAATTAGGCATAACGTCTCTGCAAATACCTATTTTCATAATACTCTTGTAAGTCGTTTGTTAATGGTTTTAAATTAATAATTTACTCAGGGCTTCAGCATACTAACCTTTTTGATATTCTTTGTTGGGTTACCGATTACTAATGGAATCACATTAAAAATTTGGTTCTTTCCGTGGGTTGAATGTATCTTAAAGCTAAACTAAATAACTCACAAAGTGTAATTTTAAGAGTACGAAGAAAATAATTGGTGTATTTTCGAAATATTTTGGATCTATTGGAATATAATAATCATTAAAGAAAAATGTTTAATTTTTCAGTTATAAATGCTTTTTTTCTAGTAACTGAATGACACATATTCAGTTTTTTCCCATAGACTAGGCCAAGAAACTTGAAAAATCACGAAATCTGATTTTGCTGGTCAAGATTAACCCTAAAAAATTTAAACATAAGTAATGTACTCTCGGGTATAGAATTTATTATTATAACAAATCTCTGGTAAAAAATATAATATTAATATAGTTACGACCCTATCTATATACAGAAGACATTTATACGAAGGAAGTATGAACATATTATGTTATATATATATATAGGTACTTTATTACAATCAGTTCAAATCTTGAAGACACTTAAATTCTAGCAAATCATAGTTCTGGAGTTCATTGAACTACATTTAAGACATATACCTATAACATATTCACTTACTTTATTTCAAACACAACCATGTATGTGACCATGTGACCTAAGAGTATGGATATTAGAGAGACGGCATGTGAAATGTGCCCGCGCGCTCCAAGTGTGCCCTTTCGAGAATTTTACCCAAACGGCTTACATTGGCTGCTGGTTTTTGGCCGTTTAATACGTTCCGACATTTTTATGACAGCAGCCATGTTACATGGTGACAGCCAATGTCAGCCGTGTGGGTAGAATTCATGCAAAAGCACACTTGGAGCGCGCGGGCACACTTCACATGCCGTCTCTCTAATATCCATACTCTTAGAATGTGACCTTAGACCGGGTTACCCCACTAATGACACGTTATCTCATTAAACAATTGTTAAATTTAAAAAAAAAAAAAATTAAAACAGCGTACATTTTTAAGGTTTCGCATTTTTCAATCATCGTTCTATGGCAACGATATGCGTGTACGTGAATTCTATTATAAATAGTCCGGAATCACCTTCTCAAATTATTTCAAGTCAACCACCTGATAATATTCTATTATACCTATGTATATACCCTGATTCGTGTTTGATCGCACGTTTTGAATTAATTTTACGAAATGATCTCGTAGGGACGTACTAACTCTCAGAAGGAATGGTAAACACATTACACATATCAACTTTCCAATTCCGCCAGGGGAAATGATGACTCCATTGTTGGTCCTTCTCCAAACATAATAACTATGCAAATCATCCCAATATTTCGCTTGACTGATTCCCTTTCATGATCGATGTAGGTTTGACGGAATCACCATTCACCGCTGGGCGGGGGCTCTTGAATGATTTTGCTATCTCCATACATATTTTGATTCGCGGCTATCTTTGGAATCGCGTGTACATGTATTACAAATCCACACCACCTCTATTAATATTCCGTATTATTTTATATCGTTCCCAGTGGCGTTTATAAATAAATGATAATATATAATAATTCAACTAAAAAAATAAACCCCCTTACCCGGCAACATGTACCTATTGTTTTGTAGCAATATTGCGGTGACTACTGTACCCATTTCTTATTCTTTGCGCAAGTACCTACCTCTATAGAAAATAATATATCTAGTAGGTACATCAATTTAAAATATTATAATTAAACAAAATTAAAATAAAGAAACCTTCCAGAGTTACAAATAACCTGATGTATTTGAATAACTATTATCATGGTAAGCCAAATGTTTTGTTTGTATCGTAAGAGAGGACTTAGCCAGCCGAGGAATTGACTACACGACGCCTGGGAGGGAATCAGACACGATACGAACTCAGCCACTGACCGCTCATATAAATGAATAAAAATGCTTGCCATCCTTGTCTGTAATTGCATCCAAATATTTTAACATTAAAAATATTATGTTCTTTTTTAGGTAGAAGTCAATTCCAATAAAATTCTGGTTACTTTAAAATCCACTCTGATGCATTTGAAAATATTCAGCATACATTTAAAAGATATATTCACCACAAACTCGGTCTACCTACAGGGTGTTGAGAGACGTACGTGACTTACTTTAACCAGTGACATTATTTGGAGTAAAAAATGTAAATAAAATTTTGATCTCCTTTTTTTTCATTTTTTTTCTTCATATGAAACAAAAAAAAGCCATAATAACATACCTTATAGATAAAACCTAATGTTACCTTATGTTAATCTTCTGCATGGATTCTATTTTAATATATATACTATACTCACTATAACAACTTTTACGTGGTACACGGAGAAAAATGTTATTCGAAAATACAATCATTTTATTCGTAAAAACGGTTAAAAACGGGACTGAAGTTCTTACGAACAAATTAACAGGGTTTCAATGTTTATTGGCGGGAACATGTAAGAATAATTAGTTGTTATACGTAATTTCGTACGTATAGCAACAAATTATTCTTACTTTTTCCCGCCAATAAACATTGAAACACTGTTGATTTGTTCGTAAGAACTTCAGCCCCGTTTTTAACCGTTTTTACGAATAAAATGATCGTGATTCAGAATAACATTTTTCTCCGTTTATAGTATAGAAAAAGCCCGTATAAGCATATAATAAAAATTAATAAAACAGTTGATCGATGACCAAATACTTATTATTTCCCAATGTAAAATACGCCTTTTGACTCATTGAGCCTGTTAAATTTTCCCATCGGCGTGAATTTTTTAATTATTTTTCATTGTCAACATTTCCACAACTTTAAAAACCGTATTTATGGTTATTAAACGCTTTTCATTCCTACCACTAGAGATAATGATTCAATAACTGTCCGATCCACGTGTCATCGGGGATGTTGGATTACCGCGCACGTCACAAAACAAAATTGTATTATATTCCCTTCTTTTCTTTCTACAGCCTTTTTATATATCAATAAAAATATCTGATGGTGTCATATTAATTTCCTCTGGGGTTAAGGAAGAAGGGACGTGACTGTATTAAGAGTTCATTCTTCATGGCGGATGTGTCTCAATGTTTCGTGGTTTTCGTATTACAGCTTTTCCTACGCTTTCTGCCCGTCTCGCCTCGAATACTTCCAAGGGTGGAATATAATAAACCTTTCCTCCTTATCGCGTTACCGTCCAATCAATGTCGACATTTATGAACAATATTTCTTGATCGTACGCGTTACAATATTTTTATTTTAGCCGATAATATGAACAGAATCTGTTTCGTAAAATTTACTAATAATTTTTACCCCGAAACTTTGTTCGTTAACCAATGTAAAATGCAAAATTTAAAGCCGCCTTTCTTCTACGTTCTCTTGACGTTGTATCATACATAATACATTATTATTTCAGGTATTTAGGAATCCATAGTTCGAAATTGAAATATGAACGCAATATTTCTAGAAAACCACAATAATTTAGCCAATAATATTTGGACATTATTCCGAAAGCTCGCTATACGTTTACCTTAATTAACTGAAATCATGAACCAATGTTAAAATGTAAAACTGAAATCCGTATTCATGCTTGATCTCCTGACATTTGTATATGATTGTTTCTGACATTCTGAAATCCACATCAAATTTGAAATTCCTCAGAGGTGGAAGAGAACCCGAATTGCTCATTATTAATCTTCACGTCTCTCGCATCTTGGCCCATAAGTTTGACATCTAATAAAGAAAGTTGTTTCCGATTTGACAATAGTTACGCAAACAATACCTGTCGTGTTAATGGATTTCTGGAATCCAGGATGATGTCGTGATTAATGTGAAGATAGTAAATTTAGATGGGTACGGGCAACGGTTTTGTACCCATTGGTTACCTCACACTACTTGTCAGAAACGTACCTAACTATTGTTCCGGGATAGAGGGGTGATTTAGGCCCGTGGGGTGAGGATTTATTTGTGAGCGCGCATTTGGAAATTAGTTCATTTAGCTGTTGCGACAGACGGCCGGCGATACGTGTTGTGATTTACAAGCAACATTGTTTCAAAGTTCTGTAACATTCATAGTTCCTTCCTCGGTAGGCATGGACATTGTACATCCTTTGTAATTACTAGCTTTGGTCTCCCCATTATTTCCAAGTTATTTAGTTACGAAGTGTCCACGTGTTACGCAGTTGAACTATTAGCGTTTGTACAAAATTATAAATAAATATACCAATAAAAAAAAAAAACACCTCTGAAGACATTTTATTACTTAGATATATGTAACAATATTTTTAAATATCAACACAAAAAAATGCATTCGTTGGGGCAGATATAATAAACTCCACCCCAAAAACGCACAGTTGTACCGAAACCGGTTGGCACTTTGTTATAAAAAAAGTGGTGTAAATTGAGTTACTTATTTATAAAGAGAAATACGAGTTACTTATTTATAAAAAAAATAGTGAAATAAGTCATTATGTACCTACCTGTTTCATTGTGTGTAATTTATGAAAAGTTTATTTAAATGTTATTTATTGAGGTTTATTGAATGTCGGCTGTATATTAAGTTTTATTGCAATAAATCAACACTAGTAAATCAAAATCACAGCGAAATATAAACAAACACCCAGCCGTTATAATAAAAAAATTATACTGGCGATATATTATTTTCATTTTAGTATTCATAATAATTTTCGTTCACTTTATTATGGCAAAAGTTCAAAAGAAACACTAAAACGAGCTATAAAAAGCTTTTATTGTGGATTTATTTTGCTATTTACTTTGCCGGTTCACACTGAGGTAAAATTTAACACATTAGGTATTAATTTATTATTCTCTGCCATGTGTATAAGTCACTCTTTCCCCCAAACTCCCTCGGTTATTTATCTCCGTCTAACAAGGCAGTCGGCTTATTCCCACTGTGTATCGCCACATTTTATCTAAGTGTTTTTGATATTATTAATAAGGGTAAGGCTATAAACGAAAGTTATGTAAGTTTGTGCTCACTGCTCGTGCTACATTGCGATATTGTTTATAATAAAGTACTTACAAATTAAAGCTCTGTTTTTTTTTGGCAATGCGTTTTAAATTTTTTTTCAACCCTTTTTTATTGTGGTACCATCTATTGTCGGAGGTTGGCTATCATCAGGGTACTCTACACCAGCTAGATTGCAGCCCACAACAATGTTTTTTTTACTCTTTAATACAATTTCGGAAAAACAAATAACCGCACGAGAGTATCGATTACCGGGTGGATGGGAGAACTGTGATATCCCTAGGAGAATGCTCTGTGGCTAGAGTAAAGGGGTAGGGAAAGGATTTAGGGAAGAGAAGGTATTGAAGTAACTAGTTGGTCGCTGATCAGATCTAGTAACCCTTCCTTTCCTTTCGGAGTGATGGTCTTTCTCTAGCAGCGTTTGAATCTTCCAAATAAAATGTTGAATTATTTTTACAGAGAATGTGCTATTCGATGATATTTTAAAATATACCCGTTAAGTATTCAAGGGGAATTGATATACAAAGGTAAAAAGCTTAATTTATGAGCAACGTGATTCATATTCTATTCACATTACGCTGACGGATCACCTTTCGACCGTCGGGCCCACATAAAAATACCGGGATAAAGTTTTCCAGTGTTTTGCAAGAACGTGATGAAATTTTGATTTAGTGTTCGGAGTCCCTTCGCCCCGCGCTGCGCCCGGGACGGCCCTCTCTCTAAGGGGAAAAGTTGGATGATTCGCTATGCGGTGTTGTATCGTTTTTATGGCCTCATCGTGAAATATGCGCGTGGCGATTATTTTTTCCGCGCCTGCCGTAATAAAATTTGAGAAAACTGGCTAGGAGCGGCCCGGCGAATTAATGGGAGACGTTAGCCTGTTTTATACTTTCCCTCTTATCATATTTCTTCGGTGGATATCGCTCTTTGTCGGTTTCTTTTTGTATTTGCCCAACTTGTTGGTAATTCAATACTTTACTGATTTTTCATATTTTTTGTCTCTAAATAATCTCCCTAATTTTGCAGGGAAACCATTCGTAAAACATTATTTTATTTTTTTAAATTAGCGTCTTCGGGTTGCAAAATAAAATACTGTCTGTACGTTATTTTACAAGACTCTTTTTTCTTTTCTCGGGCTTGACTCTAGTAGTTGAACTGATATTTTCTCGTCAGAAGTAATGTATGTCTCTCCTCCGCCTGACGTTGAGTTGTCGCTGTCAATTTCGCAAGTGTCTCTTTTACGACAATTCATTTTATTTAACACAAAGCGAATCATGGTATCTCCCATCTTTATTTTTCTCGCAAAACTCCGTCGGGTCATAACGCCGGGGAAGATATACAAAAATAGGCTCTATCTACAAATGTGTTACGGCTTTTACGCCGTGTCCTACATTTCGGATTCTCGTATAACCCCTTATCGCCTTAACTCGATCTCCCGACAGAATGGGCTAGGTAGAGGCGCCGGGAAATAAATCCGGCGTATCAGTGTAAAGTTCCAGTAGGTTCTGCAGCCCGAAGCTAACGGTATTCAAATGCAAATACGCTTTTCAGCCCAGTTGGCTCCTGCGCCGATTCCGCTCTGCCAGATCCAAGAGGCTACTCTACCCAAGGAGGCTATTCTGTTCTGTGTTCTCTCTTTTCTCTTCTGTGCTCCGTGCTCTGTGCTCTGATGTACTTGCAGCTTTGTTGGGTTCATTTATACCAGACGCCCGACTCTATTTGTTACAGGCTGCAGTGGCTTCATTTAAGACAGCGCTAAACAATGCCAAGCTTATTTATCATTTAACCTCATTCTAGAGTTGCTTTGTTGGATGAAAGCAGCCACCGAAAACCACGCTGATCTTAAACGTCCTCTTATTCGAACTTTAATGATTTCGATTTCGATTCATATATGCAAGTACAAAAATAAAGTAATTGAGGACTTAATTTTTTTATCGACTTACTTGTTTGCTATCTTATACTACCTGTCATCATTAATTACATTATATAATAATATTTTATTCATCAGTTTTTATATTCTGGCCCATGTAAACTGAGAACGCAATACTATCTATTAATTCTCAACAAAACGCATTCTTACTAAATTTCACAATATTTATTTAACGTTATAGATACTCGTAACTCCCAACTTTTTTCATAAATTATGATTTCAGTTTTTTTAGAATAATAATATATTACTAAATTTTTGCATAAAATAACCATTTTTACAGTTTTTGCTTTGAGTTATTAGTCTTTCATATTAACATTTCCTCCCATTTTCCAGTTTTTAGGTCGTCTTCTGCCACCGTAGCACAGAGCATTTTAAAAGAGTTTGCTCAAAAATTGCACTCCATTCTACTATGAAATACAACAGCGCAGGATGAACGCAAAAGTTCATTGTTATTTTGAGATTAAAATGTTTTTCTCGACCGGCACGGGCGAGTAAATAAAAATGTAATAAACAGTAATAATGTAATAAAATTTGCCTTTATGCAAAATGCAATATCTTCTCACAGAGAAGTTTCTGAATGAACCGTGACTGCCTTTCCTAATCAGGAAGACATTCTAAATAAAAAATGTTGCTCCAATAATTCATTTGACTTGTTTCGTAATACACACACCAATGATATGAACCTGGCTGTTACCTACATTAATCACGGAATAATTAATTTCGTCGGGCTTAATTTATTTGTAGCTTCGCACTGTTTTGTTTAATCAACAATCATTTTGAAGATGAAGGGATGTCGAGAGACTGATAATAAGTTCACTGAAATCTCTAATATATTGTGGAACCCCCTAGTTATATACTGTAGTAGTAGCAGGTAAGCACTAATTATTTTTGAGAAGCAATTTTTAATAAAGTTTTCTCTCTTATTTATTACACGGGTTAATCACAAGACGTTGCTATATTATGCTATCATTTTAGTTATCTTTAGTAAATCCAGTGCAATATGAGATTTTGAAAGCTCTGCTATGCAAAAGTCTGTTATTTTACTTAATATAAAATCATCACCCCAGTTCTACCTTGTCTTAAGGTAAAAATCGTCGTTTTTTAAGTTATGTTGATGGAATTAGGTTTTGAGACTGATCTACTATTTGTTCTAATTTTTTACAGAATTCCATCTTGTCGTGTGTTTAAGTTTAGTGTTTCGTCCGTTATATTTTGTGGTATGTTTTATCAATTCCATTTAACATTAGGTAAATTTATTTAAAATTTTAAAATTAAGTTGTTTCTATTCCTACTTGAAAACTCTTAAATAAATGATTTAAAAAAAAAAATTCATTAAAAAAACTTTAAATATTTACTTCTATTAAATTTTAATATCGACAATGTTTTGGAAAAAAAAACCCTTCAAGCACATTTTATGGGAGAATGTTACCTTTCAGGGGTGTCACGTAATAGTCTTCGAAGTATAACATGTAAAACAATGTTTGCCGATTGGCATTTTGATACTAAAAACTAAATTTAAGCGGAAAAAGTTTTTGGGTTATTTCGAAAAAACCACAGTTGAAATTACTCAAGCCTCAAATCTTTCTTAATTATGAATAGAAATTAAATATTACAAAATGTTCTTAAATGTAAACTTCATCATTTTTAATTACTTTTACGAATTCGGAAACATTTTTTCGCCTCCTGTAAAGTTAACATTTTTATTTCTTCAAACTTCGCAAAATCTTTTTGTGTTGTCATTTTTAATTGAATGAAACAAATAACTTTGTATCAACCACTATTATATAATTACAATTGGTAATTGTAATTATATAATACTGGTTCATACAAAGTTATTTGTTTCATTTAATTAACATTTTTAGGTTTTACCAAACAACAATCAAAAAATGGAATCTTCAGTGAGTGATTTCAGTGAGAATATCATTATCTCTGTTACAAAAAATGAAGTTAATGAAAGGTTTATTATATTATTAATTGCTGTGTTAAATATTATTAAACGGTTCAATTAATGGGTGATTTGCTTTAGATTTCCATTGTAATGATTTAGTTATTTGATTCCATTGTAATGAAGTGGGAAGGTGGGAAAATGTTAAAAAAGTTTTCAAAAACTATTTTGCCTTTTACTTATTATCTATACATCGTACAGCGAAAACACAACCCCCTCTAATTTCAAACACGTTATTCAGCAATACGCTGATTTAATATAATTTGAAAAATGATTCTCACAGTCAGTGGTTTCTTACATCATATATTCCTGCCTTAAAAATGTTTAGATCCTGCTTAGTAGATTATAGTGAGTTTTAATAACACGTCTCTAGCAGTAGTAATAACACCGACCAGCTTGATGAACTTGTGTTGGTATCCCGGGTTAACTTAGCGTATTAATTTATCATCTGGAAAGCCTACAAACAATTGAATAAAACATTTAACACTGTCAGTGGGGTGATTAATAACCAACGGTTTTAATTAAAATGGAACATGGAATAAACTACCGTATCTTTTTCATTTCCTTTAGCCTCCAATTACTGGGCATAAGAAGTGAACTATTGCCGTCTTGATTCGTGTTTTTTTCAATAACAGACTCTTGCGAATCGAAATCGTTGATTAAAGTTTGTGTTTATTTGATTAATATTAAAATTTATCGGTGTTTTAATTATATTCATTTCTTTTTGTTACAGGTAAGTTACTTCAATTTCAAATCGACTGGGAGCAGACTATCACGTCTTGTCGAGGAATGGGCGTGCAGCCAGAACTACAAATCACAATAGAATGTTTCCAGATATTCAAGTAAGCATGAATAGAATTTTGTTCAGACATAATATATGAAGCAAATGTCCTATAAATTCTTCATAAATATGTCAACTATAAGTTTATTTATCTACCTGAACACTGAAGATGTCTTCCTTCTTGCATGACTTGCCTTTTCGCATTTTTAATACCTACATATTTATTTAAAATTTGGAATGACAAGAATATGTTAAAGCTTTGGATGGACATGTGCATTAAGCCTGATAAAATATTAATTCAAAATTCTTAGTGTTACTCAAAATACATCTCTTCGGATATTCATGTCCATAGATTATTAATAATAGTTGGAAAAGTTATTTTCATCGCTAGGCCGTAAATATTAAAATATTTTCTGTTTGCGTTTATTTTTCATTTAGACAGTATTTCCCAAAAGTTCGAACCTTTTCACAGTCCATGTAAACTAAGCATAATAAACTGTTTATTAATAATGCTTCTTTCGAAGCAAAGAAGCTTAGGATACTTGTAAAATTTTATTTTTAAACACCATTTTTTACCTTGCGGTGTGTTATATTATTTTATAACATAGGAGCTTTGTAGGTTAGTCAAGTAATATTATTATTTGAATTGCATAGATTCTCCGAGTTTCATGCACTCTCCCAGCTTTCCCAGATCATCCTACACGGGTCTTACAACAATAATAGTAAGTCAGCTCAGTTCTATGTTCGGGCTTGTAAAGGCAGCCGAATGGTTTGTACTAGCACCAAACTAGCACCGTAGAAGCACAACACCGCCAGCACCATTCTAGCACATGCATAGTACGGGAAACGTGATTGTCCTATCACAGCCCTCTTGTATTGCGGTGTATCCACGTTCGAGGAACTTAAGGTTTCAAGATTATGCAATTTACGATGTATTTTGGTAAACAGGTAACTTCTCTGTGCAATCTTTTACTGAAAAATACCCAAATTCAACCGATGCGTTTCTGATTTTGTTTCATGTATTAAAATTGCTCCAAAGTTAATACATATTTAGATTTTCTTGGATTTTATTGACGTCTATCATATCCATTTGGGTGTCATAATATCTGTGGTGCCATTTTTTGTGTGCTGCGTCGAACTTAACGATCCACCACAAAGCTCTAACGAAATCGAATTTCAGATCATTATATTTTGCGCTACGCTACAGTACATAACGATCTAGTGTCCTCCTGCACAGAGAAAAATGTTGTTAGAAAAAAACGATAATTTTAATATTAAAAAACGGTTAAAATGGGACTGAAGTTCTTACGAACAAATTAACAGGGTTTCAATGTTTATTGGCGGGAACATGAAAGAATAATTTGTTGGTATACGTAATTTCGTACGTATACCAACAAATTGTTCTTACATTTTCCTGCCAATAAACATTGAAACACTGTTAATTTGTTCGTAAGAACTTAAGTGCCGTTTTTAACCGTTTTTACTATTAAAATGATCGTATTTTCGAATAACATTTTTCTCCGTGTGACTCGTAATCGTAGATAATCACGCGTCTTAGGCTTAACACTTGTGTTCGTTTTTTTTAATATAGTCTTTCAGGTGGGTTAAAAGACTATCCATTTGAGTTTATTAGACTGACAGGCCTTATGATTTCAGACAACTTAAAACTACCACTTCTTTACTTAAATGGATTTCATAAAATGACACCTTAATTTCTATAATGCCGCTTTAATTTCTGTGTATGAATATTGAATACACCGGGTTAGTTCAACACTGGGTTCGTACAGCCGGGGCTCCACGCTAAGCGTGCACAACCGTTCTAAGCCCAAACCGGCACTCTGGCACTCTGGGCAGACAATCGCCGCATGGATATCATTTATCTTCTGGTTCTATGCGGAAAGGCCGCGGGATATTTATGATCTAAGTTGGGATCGAAATATCAACACGTTGTGTAATGAAGGCGAGTCTTCCATGAGCTCGGTACACGCTCAGTACAGTACAGTGTGTCTGTAGTAGTATGTACACTTGTACAGTAGGGTGGATCATCAATGCATAGAAATATATGCATAGTTAAAGGGATCATAAAAGTTGCATATGATTTCTTAGATTGTAACCTATTTAATTTTCATAAACATTATGTTTTTCATGTTGCTGCTTAAAATCTTTAATCGACGGGTTTTCTTTATTAACTCCACTCATAAGTAATTGAAATGCTTAAAGTTATCGAAAAATATAGACCTAATATATTGTAGATACAAGGAAAAAATTTTTATTCTAAAATACGATCATTTTATTCGTAAAAACGAGACTGAAGTTCTTACGAACAAATTAACAGTGTTTCAAAGTTTATCGGCGCAAAAATTTAAGAATAATTTGTTGGTATACGTACGAAATTACGTATACCAAAAAATTATTCTTACGTGTTTCCCGCCAATAAACATTGAAACCCTGTTAATTTTTGTTGTTTGTTTTTGGGGTGTTATGCCGTGTTGTGCTACCTCCTTCTTTAGCTGACGTTTCGGACACTGTAACGCTCTCCGAAACTTCGGCTAAAGAAGGAGGTAGCACAACACGGCATAACACCCCAAAACCAAACAACGAAAATGCTTTTGGCCGTGAAAATCTAAAAATGTATCCCCCTGTTAATTTGTTCGTAAGAACTTCAGTCCCGTTATAACGAATAAAATGATCGTATTTTAGAATAAAATTTTTCTCCGTGCAGGTATGTAGGTACTGACTACAGAGAATGTTATACTAATACATAATTTTGTTATAATGTTAAATTTAAGTTAGTAGTATGTAATAATTGTACTTGGGCAGTCGAACAAAAAAGTTATCATATATTTTGGAAAACTTTGGTCTCTGATACCATAGATTATATCCATGTATGGCCAAATGTGAAATGGAATTTTTTGCGGTATCAGTTTCGAAAGTGCAACTTTTAAGACCCGTGACGCATCCAAACGGGAAAAAATGCTTTAAGAGCGATTGACCAGCGTCTGAGAATTAAAGTTTTAAAATGCTTGCAACTGAACAGGGGGGTTGCAATGAGAAATATCGATTATTCCCCGTATCAAATTTTTTAAATTAAAAATTTAATATCGATATATTTCATTCAAAACTTGCTTTAATATATACCTGCACTCAAGTAAGCTATAAAAATGCTCAGAACGCACGATGATTAATAATTAAATATCGTGTACTTTTGTAAGTATTTTTTAATCACAAATATTTTTGAATTTTCAATAATGTCTAAACAAAATAAGTGTGTAAAATTTTAGTTTGTAAGACCTCAAATACATAGTAAAACTGAGGTATTTTTGTCACAAAACACGATCTCGGATTTATTTTTTAATGATTTTATTGTGACTAAATAAAATTTCTGAAAACTGTGTTGACTAGATTATGTACTGATTTATTTTGTTGTCTGATTATATGATTTGAAATGTGGGTCGTTGAATAGAATCTATCGTTTGAAAATTGAACAAATCTGCCAACGACCAACGGTATATTGAAAATAAACTTAGTTTTTCAAAATTTTAAAACTGCGTGAACCAGATAAAATAACAATCTTTCAAAATCAATTTATGTTTTTTTGTAAAAAAGAGTCAATACGTCTAGAATTTAATTTAAAAAGGACTAATTTCCGGTATTCTTTGGTAATCCTTCTTAAGGAGAGAACCTAATATATATGCATCAGGTACAATACAAAGTCTAGAGTTTGCTCTGAGTAGAGAGTAGATATCTTGTACAAGGAATAAGGAACTTGCAGTACAACTGTTGGACTGTGTAGTGTTGTTGTTTGATGCGGTCTGGGTGCAACTCGGTGCAATCTGCAGCTCTCTGGCTATATGGGATGCTTTGGAATTCTAAACAATTTGTACACGCAGGTTTATTGTTGTGATTAATATTACAACTATTGCCAACATTGGTAATCAAGGGTTAGGAGTTTAAGAGTTGTTTTAATTACAAAAAAGGTACTTACCCACTATTAAATAAGGTTTGACAATAAAACATGGAAATTTTTTTTTTCCATTGTTATGGCAACACCAATTACGTAACAAATAAAATAAAATTTATAGACATAATGTATGTACTCTACCTGTATGCAACCAAATACCCTAAAATATACAACCTATGATTTAAGTAAAATTCTTTCTCTTCCACCGTTTGGATGCAGAGTTTGTGGTTTCTACCAGGGTTGTTACGGATGCATACATTTTGACATCTGCGGTTGCAGATGCGGATGCGGATGCGGATTATTAGAAGTTCACATCCAAGGATGCGGATGTGAACTTCAGGATTAAAAAAAAAAAAAACAGTTTTTAGTCTTACTTATTAATAAAGCTTTATAATGAAAAAAATGTAATTATTAAATTTTAAAATTGGTAATAAATAAGAGTACAAGATACGTCCAGATACTGCTTTTTATGGTCGTTTTTATTTAATTTTTCATTTAATATTGAAATCGAAATATTCATCAACCACGCAAAAAATTGGATAAATACAGTAAACAATCACTGTAATTGATTTACAATGGGTAACACATCGATAACTAAAATAAAACAAACAAAACCTGTAGGATTCTGTCACCAATGTGTGCCTTCCTATTGGTCATTTAGCGAACGAACTTCGTGCTAGTTCCTATCTTCATTCAATAAAGATAGCAACTACCAAACACGCGCGAGGCACGCGCCACTCTGGCCCGTCCACTTTCATTACATGTCGCAGATATGAATCTGCAAAAAATATCTGAAAAAATATATCTGCATCACTTGTTGCAGATATGAATCCCGCATCCGTAAAAGCTCCGCATTAATTGATGCGGATGAAGATGTCTGAATCAATGTGAATAATCGACATTTGCGGATGCGGATGCACCGTATTATATCCGTAACACCTGGTTTCTACACATTTAATGGTTTGGTGGTTTGATTTGGTCACTATGTTATGGTTATTTTCCATTACAATATTATCATATCATCTCCCTTGATAGTTGGATAGCACATGAGCACATCCCAAATACATGAAAGTTTGTTATTTCATTTGGTTAACATCCTAACTATGATATGATAACTATGACAACTCTCCTCAAAATAAACAAAAAACAGTAAAAACCGTTTCATTTTCAAACATGCATGTTTATTTATGTCTATGATACGACTAAATATAGTAGACACTTTTACGCCATCACTTATATATTGATAAGAGCCTTATTATAATAGTATACGGGTGGAAAGACCGACAACCAGAACGAACTTTTTATTCAATTTTTAATCCCATCCGATATTTTCACACAACTTGTAATCAAGTCTATAGAATTAATAAACCACCATGTAACGTAATATGGCGTTCTCACGGGGAAATTCAACAGCATCCACGTACCATAGATTAACTAGATTCAACAAACAACACCAACCACATATTATGATTTAGCAGCGTGTGGGCGGCCGGCCATCGGGGCTGGCAAGTGTGCATAATTCTCCCATGGGCGGATTCGCTAATAGGGCGCCGCCTTTATTCCGACCAGGGACGGGATAATCAGGTATCAGGTCCCCAGTAAAACGGATACACGAATATAAATGTCGGTATTAAGTATTCAATAAATTATTTTGTAATGAGATCCTTTAGAAATTGTTAGAAACAAGGTTGTATTTCTCTGTTTTCTCGTTGGTTACCTGTCTCACACCCTCTTCCATAACACCGGTGCGGTGGGCTAATCGATTTTCTGCATGCAACTGCTTTTTATTATTTATCATCGCTGTAATACAAATTTACTAGCTTATCCGGCTGGATCCTGTATATGTATAGTTGATTCCTGAATAAAATGTTTTCAATTCGCTTTATTCTTTTTTGTTGTTGTTGATCATTTACACATGCAATATTAACATGAATAAATAGTTTTCTGCATAATATTAAACAAACTCGATTCTCCAAGAAAGGCATGCAAACAGAGTATTGATTGTAGGTATCGGTGATTCAACTAAATATTTTATTTGTATGCCTTTCTTGAAAGAATTGACTTTGTATACGAACAAAACTCTTTATTCATTTTAATATTGCGTATGACTACAGGCGCAAACAAATAATTAGTCTTAATATTTTAAAAGATAATATGTGTAAAGGAATATGAGTACCTACCTAGAAATGTCTAGGATTCCTTTATATTTATTTACTTACCTACCTAGTATTTAAGTACCTACCTAGAAATGTCTAGGATTCCGTTACATTCATTTACTTACCTACCTACCTAGTATTTAAGTACCTACCTAGAAATGTCAAGGATTCCTTTATATTTGAATTATGAATTTTATTTTATTCTATTGTTTTTCAAAATTTCATTGCTTTGGTTACACATTATGTTATGTGGCTGAATATTATAAAAACAATTTAATTTCTGACAAATAAATTTTAAATGTCGTTTCTTTATACTCCAGAGCAACACATTCTTTTATTTGTCATTAAAAACCTAAAGACAACAAACAGTCTTATATATGTATAATAAAAATTTCTAACATAAATAAATTGGCGCCATCCGTGAACGTAGATTATAACGTACGTTCCGTAACCTTAACATTTTAGCCAGCTTTTGTCCTATTTTTGTTCGGCCTCTCATTGTTATCTTATCACACTAACGGCCGCTGTTCCCAATCCTACTAATCAATTACTAAGCCAAAATTTTGCCTTAGTATTTGATTAGTGCACAACTACGCTTTTTCCAACACACAAGTATCGCTTAAGCATATATCTTAACCTAAGGAAGCCGGACTAGCGGATTAAACTCGTTCCGGCCGCCTCAGTTTTGGACTAGTTCTTAAAAGTGTCACCAGAGTAGAAAAAATACCGCGAACACAATGTATGGTCGATGAAATATCACTTTGACAGAAGACACAGTTTCGCGCTCATTTCACTTCTGTTGTATTGCGTTTATCAATTATCATTTTAATTAATATGGATTGAGAAGTTTGGATGCGTGCGGAGCAGAGACGAAAAACAGTTAATTTATGCGAAAAACTATGTCGTTTTCGAATATTCGCCAAGCCAAGGTGTCAAGTCCAGTACCTACGGTCAAGCTGACACTTGACGAAAGTTCTTACTTTGATGTCATTTTATTGTCTATGAAAGTGGGCGAGGCCAGATAACATAAGATGTTTGGGGACAACATAAATCGAGCGCTACCCTACAAAATGCTTGGCTGATAGCGGCCTCAGATGAATCGATGTAAAAGTTAGAAACAGCGGCCGTAAGCAACGTGTGTTTTTTCACACAGTAAAAACTTCAGAATATTGATTATTTCAGTGAAAAGTTATTTATAGACGTTGTTGCCATATTTAGTTGTATTAACTTCCAACCCTACCCGTTGAACTTCGATAGGTTAACGACATCAAAGTAACGATGACAAGAATTTCATTCCTTCTTACGGCGTTTAATATTCAAATTAACTTTTTGCCGTGCCTTACCTACAGCGCCGTGTGTGGCTTCGAATTAATACGGTTGGTTTTTTTTTTGTTGAATGGCAACTCCAGTCTTTAAAGTCGCTAATGGGATTGAATACAGTTTATTTCAAAGTATTCACCGAATTAATTTAGTATTGACATGAATGTTTCTGGTTTTGATCGTATTTTTTTCTGATTGAAATTAAGGAGTGTCGTATTTTAAAAAAGCTGGCTCATGATTTTTAAAGGTCAATAAAATAATCCACATTGCGGATTTTGAGAAAAATCACAATTTTAATCACCATTTTAATACATTCGTTTTTTTTTTTAATTTAATATATTCTCATAACTAGATCACTATAAATAATATAAAACTGTTCTAAAATCAATACAGGCTAAATATTTATATCTATTGCACGTTTATGTCTATCTAACTACGGGAGAAACATATTTATAAAATTAATTAAAACTATCTATGAATTTGTGATGTCTATAATAATAATGTTGATAACGATAATAGTGATATTATCTTCATTAAATGAGAATTGGAACCCACTAAAATATTGCAAATACGAGTAGCTTTGTCATCAAATCATTTTTAATATTTTTACAAATATTATAAGCAATAATTACTAGCCTGAAACACTCATCCATATTGAAAAAATCTCCCGAGAAAAGATACATGTCGCCGACGGGACTCGAACCCGTGTCATTCTGATTGCCGGGAGGTTTTTTCAATATGTATGAGTGTTTCAGGCGAATAATTAATGCTTATAATAATTTAATCTTTTTCCACAATAAACTATATAAATTTGTTTAAGACCACTATAATTTTAATTACACTCTACCGGTTTCGGAAGAACCCTTCCTTCGTCAGGAGAATATTAAAACTTTAATATTCTCCTAAACAGTTTTAATATTCTCCTGACGAAGGAAGGGTTCTTCCGAAACCGGTAGAGTGTAATTAAAATTATAGTGGTCTTAAAAAAATTTATATAGTTTATTGTAAATTATGGCGAGCCACAAAGTTAATGCTTATTACGAAGAATCTTTTTCTGTTTAAAATTTTTGTTTGAGAGTCCCTAATATTGTATTCAATGATTTAGCGTGAATTATTGCAAGTGAATATCACAGAGAGATGCATAATCTACGTAGGCATCGCTTCAAAACAACATTTAGTTATTATAAGAAAGAATAATATGAGAATGAAAAATAATAATTCGTTGAAGAAGAAGAAGATAACAATAATAATCCTTTTTTAATATGAAAATAAACAAGACACCGAAAAATAATAAAATATAATGGCTGCAACTGGGACTCGAACCCAGAACCTCGCGTCTAACCGGAACATACGCATTAACCAATTTTTCTATATTTATCCGAGACATTATCTAGGTAACAAATACATTATTTGAATACTTGTTTCCAGTAATAAAGGTAGCTGCCAATAATATGGAAAAAAACATTAGTCGATGATAGTATTGTTAATTCTGAAATTTGAAATATGAAGTTGACAAATACGACAGTCTCATAATAGGGTGCAATAGCAAAATTGGTTAATGCGTATGTCCCGGTTAGACGTGAGGTTCTGGGTTCGAGTCCTAGTTGCAGCCATTATATTTTATTATTTTTCTGTGTCTTGTTTATTTTTATATTTAAAAAAAGCATTATTATTGTTATCTTCTTCTTCTTCAATGATATATTACATTGATGGGAATAACCTTCAAAAGTTAAAAAGAGAGTTTTTCTTATAAAAAAATTAATAATAATTCGCGTTTGAAACATCGTTTAGGTACGTGAACAAAATAAATGATCATGAATCCTTCTCCTGTTTGCCAGAGAATATCTAAAAGTGATTTCCATGAAATGTAGCAGCAAAACGACAACACCGAAGTAACCTGTTCTTTACAAAGAGCCCTCGTTAATTGACACTGATAGCTTGTTCCGGATGCGCTCGAGAGCAATTCCTGAAAGGGACCTTTAATTTGATTGTGTACTACCATTTGAAGTGCACTTTCGACTTAAATGTGATTTGTACGACAGTATAGGGGTCCTGATACAGAGACGTATGACTGCTATCGAATTAACTGTATGCATTACAATAACATTGACTCGTGTAGACTGTATAAATCTTGGATAAGACGAGTGGAGTGGGAGTGGAGGCAGACCAGGATTTAACGTTACCAAAAATAAATTGTAAACTCAGAACTACATGCATCACCACAAGAAATCACTAAATTAATATTTTTTTTTGTCTTGTATTTTCATATGTATCTTCTTTAATCCTGTTCAAATATTATGTTTTATTGTTACTTTCTGGTATAGATGTAATGAATTATACAGAATATTCGCATTCATTTATCAACTACCTTACATTGTATAAATTATGTATTATTTCGATCAATGGGTAGGTACTTACAATGTGTTAGTTATAAATTGTTTAGTATTTATTATAAAGGATTCATAAACCATGCAAAATAATTATTTTTTTCTAGGTAAATGTCATTTTTCTTGTAGGTTGGGAACCCATTGTTTCGACGTGTCACATTCTATCATTTTTTTTTAATCAAGAACCATATAATGTAGATTAATATACTTTATTCTAAGCCAACAACTACCTTTGCAATAATACTATCTTCATAATATTATTTAAGGCCTTTACGATGCATTTGAAAATATAGCAAACCCCTTTACAAATCTTAATACGAACTTAAATATAATATTAATAAATTATGGAATATGAAGATTATACTAATAAATCTAAGAGAAAATATTAAAAATAACAAGAAAAAGAAAAAAATGGTAAAGGTTCCAACTGGGACTCGAATACATCTCGTCTTAACGGGGCATGCGCCTCAATCAACTCGGCCATTGTTACCTCTTATTTTTAAATAATTTTTTTTTGATCTCATATTAAAAAAAATCTGATTTAAAAATATTTTCTGCAACTATTTTTTCACGTTAAGTCGCGAAATCCCGGGTTCGACTCCCAGTTGCGATCGTTTTTTTTCTGTGACTTGTTCTTTATCATATTTTTTCTTAGATTTATTAATATTGATATATCAATCAACAATAACAAATTACATGTGTAACGTAATTGAGGCAATGAGTGGGTGAGATTGATAGTTCAGATCGTGCATTAATCTAACCTAATAACAGTCCTCCGTACTTTATCCATCTTTATGTTCTCCCATGAGTCAGTACTGATTTGATTTAAATGCAACAGAGGGCGTTAGTTAATCAAGTGATTGGAGTGCAACCGCAGAACAGCATCGGCAACGGCGCACAGTGGGCTGAAAATCGCCTTTCATAGACATAGAGACTTGAATTTTCTAGGCTCTTTTTTAGGCTAGAAATGGAT
Organism: Limnephilus auricula; assembly: GCA_951813805.1. Taxonomy (NCBI): domain Eukaryota; kingdom Metazoa; phylum Arthropoda; class Insecta; order Trichoptera; family Limnephilidae; genus Limnephilus; species Limnephilus auricula. The sequence continues at coordinate 33,041,508 of OX638389.1, read as the reverse complement.
TCTGCTGATCATTACTATGCTATAAAATTTCATATGAAGCAATTGCGTGTACAAATGAAGCAGTTATCATTTTTTTAAGAAAAAATTGTATGGCACTGACATTAAAAATTAGGCTTATCTCTGGAATCATAAGGTGGGCCATTATATCCTTACACACAGATATACTACTATTTATTTGTATTTTTTTACATACTTCGTATTGTGGCCCAACAATTTTTTTTAATCCTTCATGTTGAAAAAAAAACTTTTTTTATGTTGATGATTCATTTTAATGCAAAATTGTGATTTATAGTGTCAATAAAATTTTGTAAACTAGACAAAGCATACTCATATGTAAAGCATTTAAGCATTAAAATGAATCATCAACATAAAAACGTTTTTTTTTCAACTTTGAGAATTTAAAAAAAATGCGCAAGTTGCGCCACAATGCGAAGTATGTCAAAAAAATAAAAATAAATAGTAGTATATCTGTGTGTTAGGATGTAATGGCCAACTTTATGATTCCAGAGATAGCCTCATTTTTAATGTCAGTGCCATACAAATTTTTCTTTAAAAAATGAAAACTCCTTCAATTGCTTCATACGAAATTTTATAGCATAGTAATGATCAGCAGAATCCATTTCTAGCCAAAAAAAGAGCCTTGAAAATTCAAGTCTCTATGTCTATGAAAGGCGATTTTCAGCCCACTGTGCGGCGGTGGCCGGCTTGCTTTGCTTTCAAACCTCTTTCTTTGTGCATTGATTATTGCATTGTGAATGTACGTATTTCCCGGTATCCGAATGGGCAATTTTACTAATAAATAAAGCAATGTCCGTTGCGGTTATTTTATTTGAAAACGGATATGTACGTTAATTGTTTACCTTTCGAATGTATTTATGTAGGTACCGCATACAGTATTTAAATTTGTAATGAAAACATTAATTATAACTATCCGTATTTGGCATGCTTTTGGTGGCTTAAAAATACTAGATTTTTAAAACTGATATTTATTGTAGAATTATAATTTTTAAATTAATTCATTCTCTCATAAGCGAAAAACAATTTCAGAAAAGTGTATTTATTTGAAACAATAATTTCAGAATCGATATGTTGCTGTAGTGGCTTTATAATTTTTTGTATTATGTTTTCTGGCTAGATCTTTGGAGGGTTAAAACATTCGAGGATCAAATTCCGGCGTGCGCAAGTAAATTTTACTTGATTAGTTGTGTTATTTTATGATTTTTTTCATCAAAAATAATTAATGTATATATGCAGCACGTTACAGAATAGTAGGTACTTTCAGTATCGCTTTGGTGAAACACCATTATTCAAATTCAAAACGTTGCTTGAAATGGCTTTAGCTGTGTGTGGTGACCAGATTTGAAGAGTCTGGTATTTTCTGCATTTCTACTCCCATCTCCAACCACTCCGCACTACCTTCAGACTCACAACATACCTACCCCGATTGTTGATGCCTGACAAGGACTCTTAAATAATAATAATAATTGGATAATTTGTGGATCGACATTTTTGTGAGAAATCACCTCAAGGACCCTGTACAATTTATTATGAATTCTTAGGCTCTTTCTAAATTTATTATTTACAAATAGATACAGAAAACATACTTACCTGGCAGGTCACTTTCGATCTTCTTCACTTCTTGTGCTATCTACATTTAAAAAAGATCGGAATAGCCCAACTTTCCTCTATCTTTTATCCCCTCTTGTCCTAAAAGATTCAACCTCACAATCTTCCCTAAATATAAATGCCGACTCCTGTCAAATAGATCTCTGCAGTATAACATTTAAAAAAAATCGAAATCAATAAAAGAGAAACAAAAAAAAACACCAATAAAACCGAATGAAGTTGGAAATACAATATGTAGGTTATGTCTTGGGCACTTATTATTTAAGCGAACGCTTCGTATTTCATGGGAGGGATAAAATGGGAGAGATCGTACAACATACATATTCTTTTGGAGGGAATATCAAACAAAGACTCGTCACAAGTGGGCCTAGATTAGATTTATCTTTCCACAATAGTCCACGTACAATGGAGTCGTAGGTGGTATCGCTGGATGTATCAAAACCTAGACATTTCAGATTATGAAACTGCGGATTCAGCAAAGCGATAAAAGTGTGGAACGAAAAAGATCATGCGTTGTAATAATAATAAATGGATCATTTTTAAAACGCGATTTTTTGTGGAAAATCACTCCAGGGGCGCTTTAACGCGATAAAAAAAACCCTGAGAAAAGTGAAAATAATAAAGTATCGAAAAGGGTTATTATATTATTGTAGAATGCAATCACTTTGTGGTTTGAGATATTTAATAAAAATAAAACACATTTTTGTTTTAAAACCACAAAAGGAAATCCTCTTGTCACTTTTGATAACCCATTAGTCTATAATTATATGTTGGTTTTTTCCCAATTCATTTGTATTAATGTATCCCCACTGTTTGTAATAATTTTATACTGTTTTCTCTCTCTATATGTATATATTGTTGCCTCTCTCTATATGTATATATAAGCACACATTTTGTAGTTATTGTTTAGTATTAATTTGTACCCTGAAGATGCTTGAGTAAAGCGAAACCGGTCAGTAAAGTAAAGAAAATTAAATTTAATTAAAACAAAAAAGTGTTTTTTGTTTGTGTTGAACTGTATTTAACCACAACTAATGATGGCTTATGGTAATGACAGTTTCATTATAGATAAGTAATAATACAAAAAAGCAATAATTGGATGTATTATTTAATCTAGGTAAAGGGTGTATATTTGTATGCAATGTGACAGATTATCCTATATTGTGTCAATATTATTAAGAAATATTTATGCAAATAGACTTTTGCAATAGGTCAGAGATCCAGCCTTCTACTTTCAAATTCGTATTCAACAAATCAGCTATTCAACCCTGAAGGTCATCCAATCTAATAAACCTCTTTAATTCATACATCGTATCACCGTGTGTATCAAAATTCTGTGTTTCCGCCGTTCGTAACGTTGTTTATTTACATCTTGCAGATCAACTAGGATTATGCAGATAAAAAATACTCACGCGAGGGAAACGGAATTGGATTATATTTTCAATTGTACGTACGCGTGTGATCTTTTTACATTTAGTGAAAATTTCTCACGATAAAAAATGGAAGAGACAACAACTTAATTTTGTGTTTTTAATATATTTTTTTCTAGAGTTCTTGATAATTATGCTGTATGGGAATAAGATCCTCATTAGATTTTTTATCTATGCATCAATAATGAGTTAATTATTCACATGCTTCAGCTCTATTAGACCTATTTATCATAAAATATTCAGTAACTACATTTTCACTTTAAAGCAACATATATTTTCGTATAAAATGGCTAAACTCTCGATCCGTGAGCTCTGTCGTGAGAGGTTTTTATGCCTGAGATTTACAAATTATCCCAATTGTTTTTAGCTCTCCATGTCATTTTTATTGTTATGGGATTTATATTAGCGAACGTTAAAATATACATAACTGCTGGAAGATGCCCGGTATAATTATTATTTCTTTGAATTATTCAAATTAGAAATTATTAGTTTTGTATCTTTGGCAAAAGAAGGTTGGATCTGAAATAAATAATGCATCTGAATAAATAAAAAACGTCTTATAATTTTTGGTAGACCATCTTAATTATTTGAGAAAAATATTTAACTGTCTATTTCGGGTGAATGCTATTTTGACGAAATTTGTTTATTTGTTTTTTTATAGAGAAACTTCACAAGAGTCCCAACTGCTCCCTTCTGGAGCCAGTGAGACTATGGCATCCCCAATTGGAGTATGTTGTGAGGCTGAAGGTAAATGGGGAAGGGGGGGTAGAGGAAGGTGGGAAAGTACCTGGCTATTCAGATCTAGTCACTAATCACGGCTAAAGCCATTATTAAGCAATGTTTCATTTCTGAATGGTGGTCTTACACCAGAGCGATACTGAGAGTATCTTCCACTCTGGAACGTGCCGCAAATATAACATATATTATTTTTATTAATTAATTGTGAAATAATACAAACTAATCAAATAAAATTTATTTGCGCACGCCGGGTTCGAACCCAAGACCTTCCGAATGGGAGTCAAGTGTCTTACCACTCGACCACGAACGGTCGTCTTGTTATCGAAGAAAGCAAACACTTTGCGGCTTGTATTATACACATGAAAAAAGTTCTTTGTTTATAATCACTTTATTTGATTTATACACGTCGACCGGTTTCGTTTGATCTCAACCTTCACCAATATACCATAAACATATTAACTAAATTACAGTACAGAGGAAGATTATAAGGTAAACAAAAGATGAAGTATATAAGAAAGAAGGAGGTCCTCAGAGACAGGCTTGTAGAAGGGTAGGTAAAGGGGCAGGGGAGGGATGGTGTGGAAGTCCCCTATCCTCCTTCTAAGGAACACCCGTGATAGAAGGACTTTAACTTAAAGTATTTAATGCTTCGCTCCAGTGAGTCCTTCTAGAGTCTTGAGCAGGCCTGACAAACCAAATTGCACCACGGGCCGCACTGACGACCTTAAATTTTCTAAGGGCCGCACAGGTTATTCTGTTACTAGAGAGGGGGAGGGGGGGGGGGGGGGGGGGGGTTGTGAATTCTCAAACGCATAACGAGCGAGAAGTTATGCGCTCCATCTGTTGTTAAGGGCCGGTAGTACCCGCCAAAAAAAAAGAATTAGGAGAGACACGACAATACGAATGTTGGAGGGAAGCGAAAATGTTTAATAAAATACGACTCATTTACAATAGAGCGAAATTCTCTCTTCAACACCTTAAGTAGCACTTTTGAAATTAGCTATCACTTTGTGGTTATCCATTTTATAATTAAATGAAACAATATAACTTAGTTACAACCACTGATTTATTTAGTTAAACGCCGACCGGTTTCGAAACAACCGTTCCTTCCTCAGGACAAACATATAATGATGACAATTACAAAGTAGTGGGTGGGTACAATTTATCAGTAGGCTATTTAGCAGTGTGGCTAGGAATTAATGTAAGTAGCATTTAAACAAAAACTGTGAATTTTTTCACTATGATGTGTAAAATAACAGAACATTATATGTTTTTTTTTTTTAATTTTCAAAGCATACTCTGCGATTTTTTTCTATCGAGGGAATTTTATGTAATTAACGTTTGGACTCTACAAATCTTCAGATATTATCTTAAAAAATAACATATATTTTTTTAAGAACTTAGAAACTTATAGTGTTCAAGGGACATATCTTATAAATCGGTAGAAAATCGAAATTTTGGCCCTTAAAGCGGTTTCTCGAGCGAGAAGTTATGCGCGGGAAATATAAATCAGTATAATAAGAGCATTTAGTGTAATAATAGAAACTTTATCGGTTTCAGTAACTTAAACGTGATTTTAAAGACATTCTGAAGTAACCGGTACTTTAAAAAAAAAACTTCATACATGACCGCGGGCCGTACGCATGGGCGCCGCGGGCCGCGGGTTAGCCAGGAGCTTAGCGGGTTGGTCTAGAGCACAACATAATACCCAATCGCGCCAAGACGTTCACATAATCCTTATGTGTACATGCATAATATATCGATTGATTGTTTTCCCACATACTCGCACATCTAAAAGGCAAGTTTATGCGAACAGGGAAATTAACATTGCCGAAAAAGCGTTCTGCTCTTTGTCAAACAGCTTTTGACGTGATATTAGTGGCACAAATAGTCATAATTTAATATCAGGAGCCAAGCCACATAATAACGGCATTACACCCCCTGCGAGCTTTAATGGGGAACTAATGTATCGAACACGCGTTGCCTAAGTGGAGAAAGCTCTCTTGTTAGTGAATGTATTTGCAATGTTTGCATCATCTGAATAATAACTAAAAAATATTCGATAGAGGTTCCTAAATTATTATATTAATCATACTTAATTGTAGAATTAAAACAATGTTACTGGGGGTAGGTTCAGTTACATTGGGAATCCCTACGTGGGATTTATATCGATAAAAAGTATTAATAAAATTTATGACGGTTTCCTTAATATTTTTTTATAGAGCAATTATAATGAAAATTGTAAATAAAAGTGTTTGTAACACTTATTTTTATTAAATGAAGTAATTGTTCATTATATATTATAACTGAATCGTTCCATTAGATTTAGGTAAGCACCTGATTAACCGTAATATAAAAAAGAGAAGATATTTGAGATCAAAGTTGCTAGTACGGCAAAACGCTAATTTCATGTGTAATGACCTAATATTATATTTTAATTTTTTTGACTATTCGCCTGCACATAATAACATAGTTGTTAAGAGGATATTACCAGAGAATACCGGAAATTAGTCATTTTTAAATCAAATTCTAGACGTATTGACTCTTTTTTACAAAAAAGCATAAATTGATTTTTAAACCTTGTTATTTTATCTGGTAAACGCATTTTTAAAATTTTAAAAAACTAAGCTTATTTTTAGGTTATAACCGTTGGTCGTTGGCAGATTTGTTCAATTTTCAAACGAAATATTGTATTATACAACACAAATTTCAAATCATATAATCATACAGCAAAATAAATCAATACATAATCTAGTAAACAAATTTTTAGAATTTTAATTGTAGTTCAATTAAAATCATTAAAAATAAATCCGAGAACATGTTTTGTGACGAAAATACCAGAGTTTTTTTATTTATTTATTTAAGGTCTTACAAACTAAAATATTTCAGATTTTTTTTGCATACTTATTTTTTTTAGACATTATTGAAAAATCATAAATACTTATGATCAAAAAATACTTACAAGAAGTACACGATATTTAATAATTTATCATCGTGCGTGTTGAGCATTTTTATTGCTAACTTGAATGTAGCTATATATTTAAGCAAGTTTTTAATGAAATAAATCGATATTAAATCTTTAGTTTAAAAAAATTGATACGGAGAATAATCGATCTTTCTCATCGGAACCTCCCTGTACAGTTGCAAGCATTTTAAAACTTTTATTCTCAGCCGCCGGTCAATGGCTCTTAACATATGAATTGTAATGAATGATATTTCACCCCTCAGGCTAATTTGTTCGCTTTCGGGAACCGCTCACATGGTCTTAAGGAAATCGTTGTGTCTCCCTTACACCAACTAAGAAAAAATACCAAGCTATACATCAAAATCTAAATTTAAACCACAGAATAATTAAAATGTACACATTTTTGAAACCAAATTTTCCGAATGCAATTTGAAAAAAAAAAAAAAACTTTGTGGATGTTTATTAAATATTTTTACGTCAAACGACAAAAGTGAAATGACAATAAAGTTATAAAATACAATTGTCTAATAATAAAAATATTGTGAATATTTAGTTTTTTTCGTCATCAGTAATTTTAGTTTAAAAAAAGGACATTTATTCAGTAGGACATTTCTATTGACTTTATTATATATTTTTACTTCAACTCTACACAAGAGGCTTTAAGGAAAATAATTTCCCTTAAGGCCTATGTCATCTATGGGATCCATGTTGTAGGAGGTAGAACCCACAGACCGGCAAATCGTTCCACAGCAGAGCTGTTGCACTCAAGTTGGGTCAACTGTGTACAAATGTATGTCCTGATTGAATGTATCCTGATATTACTACTACTAAAACGCCCTTGACGAAATATTTCACAAAAACAGCCCTCTAAAAACTAACTAATATAAATATATGAACGAACAATGGACATATTGACATCGTTCGTCCATTTCATACGCTGCCTAGAAATACCTGCTTTTGTTTTTTGGGGTCTAAGATTATCATTGTTCAGCTGTATAGATGACATTCATCTGTATAGATGACATAATTAATATAATTATTATAACATTATTAGATAATTTTTACAACGCTGTTTTTGTGAAATATTATCCAATAATAATAAATATTATTAGATCATTTTTAGAGCGTTGTTTTTGTGAAATATGTTATTAAGATTTTAGTAATTATATTATTTAACTAATCTTTGTAGCGCCGATTTCAGAAATATTACCTCAATGGTGTTTTAAGAAACTTTATGAGTCTTTAAGTTATTTTTTTAATAACAGTTTCTCCCCACCGTTAAAAATACGGCAATTTTCTAGATGCACGAAATTTTACTTGTGAAAAGATCCCATATTTGATTTGATGAAAAGATACCATTTCTTAAAATACCAGTAAGTACGTGAGACTGAGAAATATTATTTAATGTTTATTTATTTATTAACGCCCTTTTGAGGGGGTTTTACACATGGATAATAAAAATTATTAAATACATATTGTATAAAACCGAACATCTTTAGTAACAACGTTTTATATTTGTTTAGTGACAAATTAAAGATGCCCACTGAATTGGTATAATTATTTCCGTCCATTAATATCCTGGGCAAAGAGGAATACAAATGGTAGTTAGTCCCAGAATTTCTACACTGAAACCCGACTTCTTGTATTACTTACTGAAATCCATAAGCTTATCTGTTAATTCTGGACTATCAACTAAATCATTTAATATTTTATATAAAAATACCGAGTCTGCGAAAATCCTTCTGTCTGACAATTTAAGCATATTCATATCATTTAAAAGATTGTTGTAGTTCGATATAATTGCTGGAATACCTACTTTATTTAAACTTTATTAGTTAAGTTACTGCATTTCGTGGATTCAAATCTTTTTCTAATAATGTTGATGTTTACAAGCGAAGTTTTTTCATGTTTTGTTTGCATTTTTTCAACCACTAGTGGTTGTTTTGATGTGTTGTTTCTTTTGCCAGTGAAGTGCGGCTCCAATGCCAGATGCCGGTGGCAATGCCACGTGCCTTTAAAATGCATACACGCCTCCTTGCAGCTTTTTTGAGCGAAGTAACTTAGGAATACGAAAGAAGCAAGTTTATCAAAGAGTATGTACAATTTATATGGTAAGTAAAAAAAAACTACAAAGGTTTAACTTGGAGCTTAGAGCTGACCGCAATACAGGACCGAAATAATAATATTTTTTGGATGATAAATCCCCTCAAGGGTGCATTCAGGTACACGACTACAAATAAATCTACACGAAATACCTACAACATTTCCACGGTAATTTTGCTATTTTCTTCACTTCAATATCGTGAACGATTTTACATAAACTTTTACAATCAAGCATTTTCATTGATCGATTTTATCTAACTACCCATTTCTTTTACGATTACTTAATGAACATTTAATTTAGGCAATTATTTTCTAAAGACTGTGGCGTGAAATAACTGGGGCGGATAATTCTCAAACACTATAAATAGGCAGTTATTTTTAAGTAATTACTTTTCGCATATTTTGGTACTTTTCGCACATTTTGTGTTGGAGATTGGGGGTATCGAAAAGGCCGTTATTTAATATGGCCATTTTGTGCTTTTAAGCTTGAAGAACATTTGATAAATAAATACACATTTTCAAATACATTGGGATTGACCAAAAATGTATCCACAGATTAATGCTTCTTGTTTTTTAAAATATAAGGCTGCCTAAGCACATATAAATATTTTTGTTTCTGTGAAAAATTACATCAAATTTTTCAAAAACAAAAAGCAAAAAACTAAGAAATTAAACCCATGTTGCTGTCTTTCAGGCGGCCTGTTCTCATATTTAGTCATTCACATCCTATATAACGATCAATCAGAATCATCAGCTATCAGAAATCAGAATCATCAGCTACCAGAAGGTTGAAGGAACCACAGCGCACACCAGATACTAAGTTCGGTGAGCGTGCTTTTGGAGTGTAAGGACCTCAAGCCTGGAATAGAATGCCGCATGAGTTAAGAATGATCACAGACTCGGCGGAATTTAGAGCTAATCTCATCTTTTCAGACAGTCTTTTCCATAAAATCAAAAACCTTTTACCTTCACTACCCGCGACATTGTAAATAACTAATTGTGTAAAAATATTAAGCTTTTGTAAAGGTCATTTCATGAATATTCTCCAGTCCTAAGGAGTCCTAAATTCTCAAGTCTTTCAAAATAAAATAAATATTAACTCTACTTTGGTATTAATCTTCTTATAAATGTATTCCAACAGTGATGGGGGAAGCAAATGTAAAATCATGCAATGTCCAATGTGTTCCATATGATCTCTTCCGCGTCCAAATTGGTATCTTCTCCAAGCATAAACTTTCTAATTAAAGTGTGTTTATCGGAAGTGACCGGCCAGGTAAGTATGTTTCTGTATCTATTTGTAAATAATAAACTTAGGTTTATTTTTATTTTATTTATTTACTTATCTAAGAAAAGTTTTTTTACATTCGGTTTTTCGATGCCTGTCTCGCTGGGATATACCTGTGTCGAGACTGATATAGTGATACATACATGTATACACAATAGTTACACGAATAATATGAAGGTAAGATAGAGCCTAAGAATTCATAAAAAAATGTACTGCGGCCTTGAGGTGATTTCTCACCAAAACGGCACTCTAAAATTATCCAATTATTATTATTATTTTAACTAATTTCTTATATCCCTCAAAAAACTATTTAAATTTTTATTTGTTTATTAAGAGAATTAATTTATGAATTTCATAGTCTTACAAAACTCAGTTGTCTGTTCTAAGTACTAAACTAATATTCCTACTAACTTATAAACGTATAACCTGTTTTTAAGCAAGTATCAATAATAATGATTAATAATGGGTAGGTAGATGGATAATAATAAAGGCAGGTAGGTAGGTATTGTGAACGAAATATGTATCAGATTCTAAGTAAAATATCATATTTTCTACGAAACAATAAAGTCTCAAAACCCTTCTTAAAACAAAGAATATTTAAAAATGTATTTTTTATTTCTTGTGCTGGTTCCGAGTTCTGAGTTCTGAGTGCAGTTTGCATCCTCCAGTGCACCTTATTTGCATCCACATGTTGTCTATCTGTCTACTGTTGTATGTATCTACCGACTGCACGCATGCCACGCCACCTGCGTTCGTTGCACCAGCTGCATCCTATGCCCTTTTTTCATGTCCACATTGCACGAATAATGAGAAATCTTCTCTGGTCGTTAATGATTGTGCGAATGAAGAAGATTTATGTCGAGAAATACAAAGTACGGTAATGATAATAATGCCGCCCCGGGAATCATTCATTGGATAACCAACACTTCTACCATAGGTCAACCCAAGTGGTTCGCTAAGTTTGGTGACTTAGCTTTGGGATTTGGCACAGTGGAGAGCATGGTTTACTAGTTAGTCAAACATTTTTTTTTAATTTTTAAAAGTCATTTGAAAATAGGTGTATTATAGTAAAAAACGTTGTTTTGTGCGGGTTTATTTTTTTTAATTGTCTTATTAAAATTGTATCTTCCTGTGTTTTGCCTAATGGCTTTTTAAAGATGGGCAGTATGTTTTGGTTCATTAGCCTGTCCCGTTAACTCTCCTAATCTAACAAGTCGACAGTCGTTTTAGAAATCGGGATTTCGTCATTTTTAATCTCGTTCTGTTTGCTTATGTTCCAAAGTATTGTTAATTTGAATAATCCACCTTATTTCCATTAATTAGCATTTAAATTAACATCTCAGCGATACAGTCATATATAGCGACGTTTTCGAATGAATCGAGGGAATGGGTACGCCTTGTTGATGACTGTTTTACCTTCACAAAATTGGAAGTTGAATAAATTACGTTAATCGCCTCTGATTCACAGGAATTAGAATAATTGATAGACGTTAAGACATAGAGAGAAATTAAGAGATATTATAAAACTATGTGAGACCCAGAATTGAAAAGGAAATTTCAACCGCACGGAGAAAAATGTTATTCTAAAAAACGATCATTTTATTCGTAAAAACGGTTAAAAACGGAACTGCAGTTCTTACGAACAAATTAACAGTGTTTCAATGTTTATTGGCGGGAAAATGTAAGAATAATTTGTTGGTTTACGTACGAAATTACGTATACCAACAAATTATTCTTTCATGTTCCCGCCAATAAACATTGAAACCCTGTTAATTTTTTCGTAAGAACTTAAGTCCCGTTTTTACGAATAAAATGATCATATTTTAGAATAACATTTTTCTCCGTGTACGAGTCAACAATTTTACAACATTCTAAATCATTCCTTATTCCTCTCTAGTGCATCAAATTAGCAACAAAGTTATCGTTCTCTCGCCTAGAACGTGAAGGTTTTATTTTCAACGCGTATGTTTAAATCTTTCTCGCATTGAGGTTGGTAGCTTTATTGTGAATCACGAGTTAAAGTTCAACAATTAACACTGCATTATCATCTTTCCTTGGTAACCTGAGCCGACAAAGGTGGCGTACGTATATTTCCTGGCCAAACAAAGCTTCTAAAGTTACCCGCATTAGCACTGGTAACTGGTAACTCCTGAAGGCAAGTGTTTTGTGTCCACTGTGTGCAACAGCGTGAGAATTGAATGCATTTGTAGCACCTGCAGACCACAGAACTGTTTTTGTTCACAGACTCGACGAGCGGCATGTGGTAGTCCGCAGTTAATGCATCTAGGGAGGTCAGGAAAACTCGTTTTTATATTTTTATTGTTACATTGTTGCCGTTTTTTTTACTTGTCCACGCATTCCATAGTACGGTACCTACTACTAAATATTTTGCTAATTTACTGAATATGCATTTAAATACAATTAATGAAAATATAATTACTGCCACCTCGGAACAGGCTCAGCCTAGTGAGGTGGCATATACCTAAAAGAATGTACATAACATGTATTTTTTGGTTAATAAATAATAAAAAAAAAAAAAAAAAAAAAAAAAAAAATACATATATGAACCCTGGATTTGATTAAAATTATACCCAGCTATATTTATACTTCAAAAAATTTACCGAAAATATTTTGAACTCATTCCATATTTTAGTGCATATAGGAATCATAAATATATATTATTTAGTGTTTTAGAGTTAATTTGAATATCTCGATTTAATTTTAATTTCTTTTATATATTAAGCCAGCCATATTAGCGAGATAAGTATGTTTTCTGTGTTTATTTGTTAATTATAAATTTAGATACAGCTTAACAATTCATAACAAATAATAAGTATATTCATAATAAATTCATCGTACTTACAGCGCCATTTAGGTGACTTTTCACAAAAACGACGCACTACAAATGATCCAATTATTATTATTATTCAATAATATCAGTTTGATTGCTTGATATATATCAGTTTGATAATGCCTTCTGAATACAAAACAGCTGTTACATGTAATAATAATTTCAGATCGGAATTTGTTTGTTATAGATCAACTGTTTTTATAAATTAAATAGTTATATTATCGAATATATGAGATATAAAAAAATAATTTAATAAAAAATTAACTAAAGTAAAGCATTTCACTCGTATGATGTCAAGTAAAGTCAACTACGTGTAGAAAATATTAATTCGACTAGGACCTTCGACCAAGATGACTAGGACGCATGATATTATAAAGAATAGTAAATTCTAGGGTACAAAACAAATTACACATGTTCACCTAATAATTATTATTTGCATTAATTCACACTTATTTGATTCTCTGAGAATATTCTCCATTCTATGGTCGAACCTCTTTTACTCATCGTTTGGTTTAATCAGAATCTGAACCTCTATTTTATCGCGCTGTCGGGCAGTGAACAAACCAGTGAATATAATTTCACTTTGCATATTAAAAATAGGTTCTGTCAACTGTTTCGATTCGGAGCAGATGATACTTCGAATATTCGCTTTAGTTATACAGTTCTTGTGTTTGCCACACTCGTGCATCTTTGAGGGTAAACACAGTCGGGGCTATCTTTTTCCTTTGAGTGCGCTCGTTTCTCCATACATTATCTGATCCGAAACTTTATAAGTATGGCTCCCTGCATTACCGAGAATTCCACATGCAATATGTACATTGAAGGTGAGATCTTTGCAGAGCACGTTATTTTTGTACTTGTAGAACTTGGAATATTTCCTCTGAAACTTGGTGCATTTTTGGTCATGCACACTACAACAAAGTGGAGAAACAGGGCGGATTTGAAGGTTGACACGATAGTTCGGAGGTTAGATTCAGGTTTTATTAAGGCTCTAATTTCACGAATGAAGTGATTTTTTACTGTTTGTTTTATGACCACACAAATGTTCAAGAGTTGTAGACTTAAACACATTTTTGTTTTATGCTTTGGATTTAACATGTTTCACATAAGTGTTCTCACAGTTAAAGAGGGTATAACAAGAGAATACCTTCCGAAAATTAGTCCTTTTTAAATCAAATTCTAGACGTATTTACTATTTTTTACTAAAAAACATAATTTGTTTTCAAAAGATTGTTATTTTTTGTTCGTAATAAGCATTAACTTTGTGGCTCGCCATATTGCTGGATTTCCCGCAACTACCCCCCTCCCCCTTTGACCTCCCACTCCAGCACCTAAATGTTTGGTATATATCTATCAATATTTTGTATCATAGGTTAGTTTTAATATTCTCCTGACGAAGGAAGGGTTCTTCCGAAACCGGTAGAGTGTAATTAAAATTAAAGTGGTCTAAAACAAATTTATGTATTTTATTGTAGATTGTTATTTTACCTGGTAAAGTAATTTTTTAAATTTTGAAAAACCGAGTTAATTTTTAATATAGTAAGGTTATACCGTTGGCCGTTGGCAGATTTGTTAAATTTTCAAATAAAATATTGTATTTTACAACACACATTTCGAATCATATAATCATACAGTAAAATAAATCGAGAAATTATCTAGTACAGAGAGTTTCTTTCTCAGTTGCAAGGGCAGGATCGCAATTTGAATTTCAATTCTCGGCCGGTGGTTAATGGGCCTAAAATCATATTGACATTTTCAACTGTACCCTTATGATGAAGTTATACGCCAAATCACTATTTAGATTAATCTTTATTACGAATCGGTTTACATTATGAACATAAAAAAATATGTCTTGGATACATTGAAGCTTTTCCTATCTTTTCAACGAATGGAATTAAAATAAAATTATTAATTACGTTACAAAAAAATATAAGCGCTAAGTATTAAATAAGTTGTTTTTTCATTAGATTAATATTAAATTATATAAGAAATACCCTTTTAAAATTACCTTTTTACTTTATTGATTGACTAACTTTTTTTCGTTCTTCTAAAATAATTAAAAAAAAAAATAAAAACAACTTTGGTGCTACTTTCGATAATATCAAAAATACGCGGAGTTTTCAAGGGTTAAGAAATCGAATATTTCTGGAGTTTATTTTCCTCTTAAATCGTTTAAAGTCAAACTAATCTTACAATGTGCCTAAATTTAAACTATTACTTCTGTATTGTTTATTATTTTCTTATTAATAATTTTTTTATTCATGCTATGTAATATTTTAAATTTTAATTACTTGCTTCCTAATCAAAATAACGATAACAAAATATTATAAACGGAACTTAACTGGTTTATATTATGTTCACTATTTTATTTTCAATGATTTTTTATGCAACTGTATGTTTTCTAAATAAACTTAATAAAAAAAAATAAAGTTTTTAAAATGAATTTTAATATTTTGGAATCGCGAGATCCAGAAAGATCGAGAAATAAAAAGCCTCCTATGAATAAATGTTAGAACACATCCCCGTAGGTAGCGACGATTACATTTACTATACCACATCACATTACCTATCGCTTTTCTGCGACTATTGAAAAATATATATATGTATTAGGGAGGAGAAAGAGATGGAAAAGAGGAAGATGGGGAAGAACTTAAATATTCAGATCTGGTCGCCAAACATTGTCAAAGCCATTTCAAGCAACGTTTCGATTCTGAATGGTGGTCTTTCACCAGGGCTATACTGAGCTTATCTACTATTCACTAAATATACTATATGTATTTTATTTTATACAAATAATTGTAATTTTTTCGGATAAATATCAGGTTTTACCTGATACACCCGAACCCACCAAATCTTTTTAATGGGAAATCTGTGAATAAATAATTTATTAATGTTTTTATTGATTATTTTGAATCATTTAGCTCTTTATTATTGTTTTATTGGGACTTGATTAAAGAATGCCGCGCATTGTCATTCAGTTTTAATGTATGCAAATTAACCACATGGAAATTCAGAAACCATTCATATGTCTAAAATCACTAATCACCAATATCAAGAATAACATCCGTTGATTAAACAGACAAAAAGCCAAGTGTACACAGTTCAGGGAACTAATTACCATTAAGTCCGATGTTGATGAGTCTAGAAAATATACCGCACTGTACATCTGTGCACACTGGATAGAAGTGTTTGGGCGTGTCCGTGTGCCGAAGTAAGCTCAAATTAATAATTTTTAATAATTTCTCATATTGAAATTGATTTGATTTATCTTAGTTGAAAGGTTTGGTGAAAATTGCCGACATTACTTTTCTTTCAATATATATATATGTATAATATTAATTAGGCTGCTTCAAAAAGTGAAAGTCAGTATTTTTATCGGGCACCCTTGTACATTATTTTAATATCTAAAAAATATAATATACATTTATTTATTTATTTTACATTTAAATAAATTTTGGGGTCGCTAGGATTGATCAACTTTTCGAAAATGCGCGACGTTTAGGGCAATGATTGCGACACTAAGCCACAGATAGGTTAGACTCCTTCAGTTTTGTAAACAAGCATGTTTAAACGTGTTAGTGTCGCAATTAGAGTCTTTGAGTTATAACGTACTTTTGTTGGTAGACTGAATTTACAATTGTTTCATAAAATAAGGCGTCTAGAAAATAAGAAGTCAGTAGACTGAATTTACAATTGTTTCAAAAAAAGGCGTCTACAAGCGTATATAACAAATATATTAATTTAATTGATTTTAATCTTGTGTTAAACTGCATTTCGTAAAAATTTAATTAAATATCGAATTCTTACTTTCTGGTCAAATCCCTGCATGTTTACAGCTGACCGCAACTCCTAAAACCCAATTAAAAAATCTGAAAAAAATATGTGCAATTTTTTAAACATTAAAACTGGTGAAAGGGTGCCCTAAAACTTTCGAAAAAAAAAACTTTTCTAAAGCTTCTTAATTCATTAGTTTTCCTTCAATATATATTTCAAAATAATATGTATAGGGTGTAATAGGACGTACCCGAAGGATTTTAACCAGCGATTCCTAAGCTTATTCGGAGTAAAAAATGTCTTAAAAAAAAGATTTTTTTTTGTTTGATTTTGAGAAAAAAAATTGAAAAAAAAAAACGTCATCGAAAAAGTCAACGGAGACAATTTCATTTACGTTTTTGACTCCAAATGAGCTCAGGAATCGCTGGTTAAAATTACTCGGGTATGTCCTGTTGCATCCTGTATATTATGTATCAAAACAATATATGTAGACAATAAAGGTTTACTAACCGTTGGAAGTATGTCGTGAACGTGTGCCCGAAGTAAAAAAAATCCTTATTTTTGATTGATTTGTTTTTTATACATTTTCAAATATCGACATTTCTTTTTTCAACATAAAATCATTTTCATTGGCCTGTCCGCGGCCCTAAAGTGACCCAGTGCGTCATTTAAGTCAGCTATTTTCATTGACTTGTCTGCGGTCCTAAAGTGACCCAGCACGTCATTTAAGTCAGATATTTTCATTGGCCTGTCTGCGGTCCTAAAGTGACCCAGCGCGTCATTTAAGTCAGCTATTTTCCTTCAAACGGCTCGCGGCTTCTCGAGTGGGGGAGTTGGCAAAAAGTAATAATTTTCTTGCCTCTCCCTCACTCGTATTAAAGAAATGGGATTAAAACATGTATTTAAAAAGTATTTCAAAAATGGCGAGAGCCGTTCCCGTTATCGTTCCGTTTTCGCGGGAATACTACAAGCGCGTTTTAGGTGTAGATCGGACACTTCTAGGAATTTTCTATTTAGCATTCTGTGGATGTGGTCGATAGCCGGTATGTTTGTAAAGCTCGCCGTGTACATTTCCATACTTTCTAAAGCGGCTGTGTAGCGAAGCACTTCATTAAATTCAAGCACAAGAAGTTGCCGACGAATGGCAAATTTGAATAGAAAATAACTCACGTTTGAATTTTTCCTTAATGATTTTCTGTTCACGTGGAGAAATGATAGCACAAGCAAGCCAATTACATGAAACTACCGTTGATTTATAAATTGGTAATAATCATTTTTTTAATGTTCAAATATTGCAAAGCATTCTAAAAGTAACTAATCGGCCACTTTAAACCTCATTATCATAATTATTATATTATCAGTAAACGTACTTCATTACCTTAAATTATATAATCTGCATACTTCACCCGCTGCATACTTGGACGCTGAAGATCTCTCAAATTACCGACCAGTTTCAAATCTGCCATTAATATCGAAAATCTTAGAAATAATCACTGCTGCGCAGATAATATGTCACTTAAATTCAAATGAATTGCTGACTAAATACCAATCGGCATATAGAAGGTTTCACTCAACGGAAACTGGATTACTACGTGTTTTGTCGGATATAACTCTTGCTATCGAGTCGGGTAAACTGGCGCTCCTTTCAGTCTTGGACATGAGTGCCGCTTTTGACACGATTGACCACGATCTTCTTATTAAACGATTAGAGGAATCCTTTGGTTTAAACGGCGACGTTAAAAGCTGGCTGACATCTTACTTGGGCAACCGTGTACAAGCCGTTAAGGTGGGAAAAAAACAATCAAAATATGCAAACCTTTCATCAGGAGTACCCCAGGGGTCTGTTCTGGGCCCACTTCTCTTCATCCTCTTCACAAATGATGTCGCTAAAATAATCGAATCATTTGGTCTTCTATCTCACTGCTACGCTGATGACCAGCAAGTCTACTTTTACTGCTTACCAGAGGAAATAGACAGTCTTAAAACTCGTATAACTGAGTGTCTAGAAGCAATCACCCGCTGGATGACCTCAAATAGATTGAAACTGAATCCTTCAAAGACTGAGTTTCTCTGGACCGCCACCAGCAGACGTCAGCGTAACATTGATAACTCCCCAATAACCATTTCAGGAAGTGACATCAGTCCAAAGACTTGTATAAAACTACTGGGTGTAAATCTCGACGCTGATTTTTCCCTGAAAACTCAAGTGAACAGAACCGTAAGCACGGGGTTCTTTCAATTGAGGCAAATTAAAGCAGTGCGAAGAAACCTGCCAACAGAGGCGACTAAATTACTAGTCAATTCGTATGTTGTTTCACGTCTAGATTATTGTAACGGTATATATGCAAGTCTCCCAAAATATCAAATAAACAAATTACAATCCGTTTTCAACGCTGCGGCAAGACTTATCACCGGCGTATCTAAATATTCCCATATTTCAGAACATCTCAAAAATCTTCACTGGCTTAAATGTCCTGAAAGAATCCAGTTCAAGCTCTGCTGGATGGTATTTAAGTCGCTTAACGCAATGGCTCCGGCTTACTTATCGGAACTGTGTATTCCTGAAAATTCCAATTCTCGACAATCAACCCTCAGGTCAGCAGCATCATCAGCTATCGGAAGGTTGAAGGAACCAAAGCGCACACCAGACACTAAGTTCGGTGAGCGCGCTTTCGGAGTGTCGGGACCTAAAGCATGGAATAGGCTGCCACATGAGTTAAGAATGATTACAGATTCGGCGGAATTTAGAGCTAAACTTAAAACTCATCTGTTCGGACTGTCTTATCCATAAAGTCAAAACCTTTTCACTTTCACATTCACAGCCCGCGACATTGTAAATAACTAATTGTGAAAATATGAGCTAATTCTTATTTGTAAGCTTTTATAACAGTCACTTGATGAAAATTCTCCAGTCATAAAAAATCATTAAATTCTCAAGTCTTTCAAAGTAAGTATTAACTCACCTTTGGCATTATACTTCTTATAAGTGAATACGAAAAGTGATGGGGGGCAGTAAATGTAAAATCATGCAATGTCCAGTGTTTTCAATATAATGTCCTCCGCGTGCAAATTGGTATCTTCTCCAAGCATAAACTTTCTTATTAAAGTGTGTTTATCGGAAGTGACCGACCAGGTAAGTATGTTTCTGTATACAATTGTAAATAATAAACTTAAATATAGCCTAAGAATTATTTTATAAATTGTACAGCGCCCTTGAGGTGATTTCTCACAAAAACGGCGCTATACAAATTATCCAATTATTATTATTATTATTATTATTCACCCGCCATAACACAGGGACATCCCTAGCATGGCGGGCGAAATAACACAATATGTACACTATGTATAAAATTCTTTAATAAATAAATAAATAAATTCTTACGTAAAATGCTTTTTTTTTTATTCTGGTATTGCGTTTATGTATTGTTTATTGAGGCATTTTAAGTAGGTACATAGTTATCTATGTCCTAATACAATCCTTATATATATAAATAATTAAAGTAATACATTTACAAAATATGAATCACATATTATCGTAATTTAATTTTAAATGTTTTTATGTTTTCTTCTAATTTTATTTCTTCTGGTAATTCTCCAAATATCTTCAACGCTCCTTTGACTCTGTGTTTTTTTCCCGAAGGGGAGTCTCAGTTCATTTCTTTTCCTCGTCTCATATCTGTGTGTGTTCTGAAGTTTATCGATTTTTCTTAGAAATTCAATTGATGTATGGCCAGGCCATCTTGTAGATTAACGAAATAGTATTGAAGTAAATTATTTGTTTGAAAGACAAGATATTTAACTCCTTCAACATTTTCTTAATTTTTGTGTACCTATTTTTCTTCAATATATATGTAGTGATTACCAAGTTATATTTTCTCTTTATGTTTGTTGTTTGCTTCACTCATTTGTGTAAATTATCAACCTCGATACAGGCATAGTCCTGGTGGGGTTGATTCTCATGTGAAAGATAATGCTTTATATTCTGTATAAAAGCAATATATAATATTTGACCGGAAATCGTTGCTCTTTTTTTTAATGTCGTAATGCTTGAAACATTGTCTCAAAGATGCTTAGGAGTGAGTTTATAAAATCATAGTTAAAACACATAGTTATTTTGGTACATCTAACTAATGATATTTATACTTAAATTTTGTATTTTTAACAGCTTATGACTAACAAATTGCGACTGCCAACCCATCAATCAACATTAGGAAAAAATGCTACGAAGTTGATTAATGGAATAATATTCTGAATAGGTACCTAAATTGTTCAATTCGATTCAAATATTGTATTATTCAAAATTCGTACTTTAAAATATTTTGTTATTAAATCAAATTGTGCGGCCTTAGACGTTAGCGATGAAGAAAGTGACATATTGAGGGAAACGTAATATTATGAATGAAGGCATAAGGCGATCCGCTCACTGAGGCAACTGAAAACTGTCAACTGGCAACTGTCTTTGTATGATAATGTGATGGCCCGCACACTTACAATTACTCAAAAACCCGTTGTCAATGGTAACGCAAGCGGTGACTCGCGACTCGCACTGCTGATTGCCGTGGCCGGCCGTTGCTAGTTGCCAGCTGTCAGCTGATTGTTCTTCGTATATGGTTAAACAAGCTTTTTGACACAATCAACACATAGACACCAGCCGGTTTTAGTTTGGTTTCAGTTGCCTCGTCAGCGGAGCGCCTAAACCGATCCGCTCACTGAGGCAACTGAAAACTGTCAACTGGCAACTGTCTTTGTATGACAATGTGATGGCCCGCACACTACACAATCACTCAAAAACCCGTTGTCAATGGTAACGCAAGCGGTGAATCGCGACTCGCACTGCTGATATCCGTGGCCGGCCGTTGATAGTTGCCAGCTGTCAGCTGATTGTTCTTCGTCTGTGGTTAAACAAGCTTTTTGACTAATCAAGACATAGAAACCGGCCGGTTTTAGTTTGGTTTCGGTTGCCTCGTCAGCGGAGCGCCTAATAACTCTTTTAGTTAACATTGCATTTTCTTACCGACTAACAATTCAACGATTTTGAATTCAATTTTACAACTGAAAGTTTTAATCTTTTTTGACTTCATAATTTTATCTACCTTATGAAAATTTAATTGTTTTCGTTTTGATATTCTTTTCTTTGACTTTATTTCGATTATACTTATGTCTAACAAATGGTTTTCATTTGTTCAAAATATTAACCAATAAAAACCCCATAACACAACGTAACACGCAAGTTTATTTTAGTGAAGCATACTTGAAGTGAAAAAGCACAATACTGCGCTATACAAGTATTATATTATTATTATTATAACACTTTTATCAGGAATAAGCACCCGTAGCCCGCTCTGTTAGTTTGCAACGCTTGCGTGATATGAAGGTCCTTTCACCAAGAATATACGATTCCTTTGGCGGTTATCGCACGGTTATATCATCGAGGATGAAAATTTCAATGGGGGAATGCAGCCTGTGCGGTATACATACCTATACATACGCTGTCAAAAGTTTATAATATTTAGCAGCGCTCAGGTAAATTCTTGGAACTTTGAGTTGAGATCCTTTGAAAGGAATCATTCCAAATTCCTAGGTACCGAGGAGCTTTAACTATAGCTATATAGATTCTATATCTTGTCAAAAGTGTAAAATATTCATCAGCGCAGGATTCTTTCAAAATAGCTGTAAATTTTTAGGTAACCGAGGTGATTACCCTACTTAATCATTAACTACACATTTTTTTGACATAAGCACATAATCACCTGGTAATTGATACTGAATCTCGTCAAATTACTAGTAAATATCGTCTAAAAGTCTTGCATTTTTTTCGTGGATTATGTCTCGATGACGTAAAGTCCAAATTTTAGTAAGCAGGTAGTAAATAATATTTTAGTATTCTTAGAAAAGATAAGATGTAAATTTTATAAGTTAACAAATTTTTGTTTCTTTTGTTTTTTAATGTTATTACTACCCTGACAAAGAAACCATCGGTTTCGAAACATGTAGGTCTTTGTGATTATATAATAGTGGTAGATACAAAACAATGACGCCACAAAATGATTTTGCGAGGTTTGAAGAAATAAATGAAATATACTCTAAAAAAAGTCTATAGCTTTAATAAAGTACATAAGATACGTTACCTGCTTAACAATCTACAGATACAATATTAACCTATCTAGATTCGTTATTGAATGGTATGAAAGACAAAAAATATTTCAAAATACTTTCATTGTAAGGCTGATTATATTTTCTGGTATTTACTGTTGCAAGTATATCTATTAAAAAAAATCCGCATGTACAGAAATTTACAAATTTAAACTTTTATCGGACATGTAGAGGGGGTGGATTTTGTAATCTAGTGTCAGCAACTTAATTTAAAAAAATTAATAATAATTGGATAATTTGTAGAGCGCCGTTTTTTGTGAAGAATCACTTAAAGGGCGCTGTTAAATTTATTGTGATTTCTTATGCTAATGCATGCAGAAAACCTGGCAAGTCACTTACGATAAACTTTTATTAGAAAGTTTATGCTTGGAGAAGATATCTACGACTTTGCACGCGGAGGACACTATATTTAAAACACCTGTCATTGCCTGATTTTACATTTGATACAACCATCGCTGTTGATATTAAATTAACGCAGTATTATATGATACGATGTATGAATGTTTATAATGCTAGAAGTGTGTACATGACAAAGTTGTGTGGCATTCCATCCTCCCTGCGGCGAAATGGCGTAACGGATAATTTGTGAATTCGTTGGAAAACAACATAAATTTAAACCCTGTTCTGCAATGTGTATTCTATGTTGCAGGTATTTCAGTGTTAGCATAGGTTCCGTAATTAACTCTAAAATACTATATAGAAGATTCGGAGGTGGAAGAAAAGTTACGAGAAGAGGCTCTGGAAATGCAGCAATGCGGGACAAAGCTTTTTAATTTAGAAAAACGCGCAAACGGGCACAATAAAATAAACTCACTTACCGACTTATCCAGCTAAAACCCCCGTAGTATACAGAATACGTGGAGCGTATAACAACATTATCCGGTAAATTTAATTTAAATATTTTAAAATAAGCTCTCATCTTGCGCGATAAACCCGAGACAGAATAGGTATTCCGAGAGACGCCGAATTACGCTACTTGTCATTTAATTCATGTTAATACCTCCACATTAAACAAGCATTCCCATACCACTCCTTCTACTTTGTACCTACATAAAAGTGGAATTGGTTGTAAAACATTGTTGAATAAATGTCACATAAACGTTTAAGACAGTACCGTAGTAGGTACCTAAACAAGTAAAGAAAGGTGTGTATGTTTTTTTTCTTCCATAATGGCACCTTTAGCGTTTATGTGCTTCAATAGGGGTGGTAATACATTTATCCGTTATTCATTCCATGCTCAATCGATGATCGGGGTTTGTAATTTTACCTTTGAAAGCGTTTGATGCATGCTGATTGCCAATAGCCTTATCATTTTATGTATTTCAATCGCCTTTGAAAAAGTGTACCTACAGTTGCAATAAAACATTATTACTACGTACAGAAATTATCTAGAAATACTGGTTTTACTTTTTGTATTTGTGTAAAATTTACATTTCATTTACCACAATGTTTTCTGACATTTTAATATTTCATCTTTCAACATTCTTGGTAGTCTTGCTTAGGTGCGCTGTTGATTGCGCTTCTTCAACATGAACTTTAAAATGACCTGCTTGAATCAATATGAAATTAAACTTTTAATCGCTTGGAATGCGGTTGAAAGAGAGTGGCGTTGTTTTATAATAAGGTGATCGCCTTCGTTCGTTTATCCTGGACCCGGGAGATAATTTTATATTGAACACTGGGTGTAAATAATAAAAGCATCGGGTGGTCCCGTCGATCTTGACTTGTCCTTGAATAACGTTCTCACATTATGACTTTGTAATCCTATAAGAATTCTTGGACCTTGTTTGAAACCACAGAAAAAAACAATAAAGTCAACTAAAATTAGCACCTCTCATCAAAACACTCAAATAGTCATCTTCTTAAATATATTGTAATACAAATTCTGGGTATTTTTTTACATCGTGTCCTCCGATATTCAGTAAACCCGATTTCGTCAGTATCTTAAAAAGGTCATGTTAGATGATCCATTTGGTTTTGCGTGTATGGCATTTTCAAACACCTTTCTGTTTGGTGCCCTTTTATTAAAAATACATTCGTTTCTGGATTGCGAAGACGAAGCTTGTATACTTGCGCTTGGGAGTGGGATGAAAATAAAAGCAAATTCGTTGTTCAAAACCTTACTGTTATGTTATTTATACTAAAATGATGCAAGAATAAAGAAAAATTGTTGGTTAATTATTTAAAGCAGGTATATTTATTAGATTATTTACATATTTACCACACAAGAGTTCCAACCACCACAAGCCAAATGTAAGCATGCCAAATGGCAACCTCAATTTGGAGGGCTGGATTTTGTAAGGCTGATCTTTCAACTAAACATATAGCTATTTAAGCACAGCTTTCAGATTCCGAAGTCTTTCGCCAAGACAATACGGAGAACATCTTCTACTCTGAAACGTTGTGCAAATTTACTGTAATAACATGATCACAATTAATTTTAGAATTGAGATCTTCGGCGCTTAGCTTAATAATATAACTTCTTTGCCTTATTCTAATATACAAATGAGTATTAGTAAAAAAATAATGAATGTTAGAGAGGAATGAAAAAAAACGCAGAAGATAATAGTTTTCTTCAAACTGAAAGAAACCTCACAATGAGCCCGAGTCAAAAGTAGGAAAGCTGTAATCTTCTGTTATATTATGTTATATATTTTTTTAATATCACTATTCGTTGTTGCTGTTGTTTTTTCCAAATCCGTTTGACGCTGTAACCGGAAGCATTGGATTTGTACATTTTAAACTTGTAAGCAAGGAAATGTATAACAACTCGGTCAACAATGCAAGGTATCTGACCGAAAATGTCCATAGGTGAAACCAGTTCGGTCAGGAGTAAGCTAGTTAATAAACATCGCTAAATCTATTACAAACGATGCCAATGATTCGAATCGTGAACTCTTATCACGTTTAATTAATAACTACATAAGTGCGTATTCCCCTGGAACACATGTGAAAAAATCCCCACAATTTTTATGCATTTTTGTGTTTGAAAAAAATGCCGCTTTAAATTTTAATGAATGTTTTCTAATTACCTAGTTAACGAAAAAGGACTGACTTTAAAACCCCTTAATTATATTTCTCCGTTATTTTCCAGTTCAGCTTCCGGTTTTTACTCCACAATCGCATGTCTTTTAGTAGCCACTATGTTTCGAGGGCTTTGATAAAAAAAAACATTCGCCGCCAGTTCGCTTCATTGTAAGATTTTATGGACAGAATGATTCATAATTATTTCCTAAGAATAAAACCGAATGAATATTAATGGAACTGAAGCCTTTTTTTAGAAAAACTTGCTTCGAAATTAAGAGGCAACTAATAAATACCTTTTTTAAAATAGTTAAGATCTATTATATTTTTGTATCTAACAAGTTGTATTTATTTATTTCAGGTAAGTTCCTGATTCTACATGCATAAACTAATAAGCGGATTGGTCAATACTATGGTAAGTAAAATAACTATGCAGTTAAAAAATAACAAATTTCTCATTAAGAAAGGAGTGTGTGCTAAGACCAAATTCTTTGTATTTGCTATTGCGTGGTAGTTGGATTATAAATTAAAAAATCAAGTCTAATTTGAAGTGTTTTGAACGTACGTCATTAATTCATATTTATTTATTTATTTATTTATTCACGCCCTAATAGGCCTTTACATGAAAATTTTATACATTGGTAACAGTCATTAAGTATAAAAATGCAGTTGTAATAATTGTAAAAAAGCAACACATATGAATGTAAAAAAATTTTTTGAAAATAAATATATAATTTTATATGTATGTAAAGAAGTTTTTTTGCAAAATTAATTAAAACATATTGTACAAATAATTCAATTCAATTTAATTCAATTCTTTATTCATTTTAATAACATTACAAAAATTTTAAATTTCATTTCGTTAATTAGTGATAATAATTAATAATACAACAATAAGATACAGTTAAAGATACAATTTTAAAGGAAAAAATTAAGTTTACTAATAATAAACTCGCTCATAATCATAACCGTATACAACTGAAAAACAACCATTAATGTGTGGTAAATGGCCGTTTATCAGCTGTGCAAAATCCAAAATATGTCCAACAGCAAGCGGTTGATTATGTAAAATCAGATTTTATTCTAGCAACAATAAAGCTTGCCGTCTAAATTGTGCTTCGTTTATGTGAAATATATCAATATCCGAAGTGATTCTATTTAACAACAAGATAGCTCTCCCCACTGGCATGACCATCGGCATTTATTGTAGGTAAGACTTTAACCTATGATTTACCTACTAGGTAGGTACTAACTTGATGTGGTATAAAGTCTTACAAACTTTAGGAAGCTATAACGGTTTATGTTTTTCTATCGGAAATGGCGTGACGATAATTGGTTCAAAAATCGTAAAATTCTTCAATAAAACCTCGTTGTTTTAAAACAACTGACCGTAAAGTGAGTTACATAAATCATAGGTGAAAACACGATTCATGGGGATTTTCACTGTCATTTTTTTTAATCAGGTACCCGAAGGCGGCTTTATCAACAAAGCTTTTTATTACTGGGGCATCACACATTTTATTTTTAAATGTAACTCGATAAACGTGCTTTCAGACATTACGCAAAAATTGAATTAACAAGATTTGATTTGGAATTTTGTTTGGAGTTTTGTTTTGTTTGGAACAGTTGACAAACTGATGTTAATCAGTTTAACGGGACAAAGGCCCTCCGCTGACGAGGCAACTGAAACCAAACTAAAACCCGCTGGTTTCTATGTCTTGATTGGTCAAAAAGCTTGTTTAACCATAGACGAAGAACAATCAGCTGGCAGCTGGCAACTAGCAACGGCCGGCCACGAAAATAAGGCGCTCCGCTGACGAGGCAACTGAAAACCAACTAAAATCGGCTGTTTTCTCTGTCTTGATTGGTCAAAAAGCTCGTTTAACAATAGACGAAGAACAATCAGCTGACAGCTGGCAACTAGCAACGGCCGGCCAGGGCAATCAGCAGTGCAAGTTGCAAGTCACCGCTTGCGTTACCATTGACAACGGGTTTTTGAGTGATTGTGTAGTGTGCGGGCCATCACATTGTCATACAAAGACAGTTGCCAGTTGACAGTTTTCAGTTGCCTCAGTGAGCGGAACGCCTAACGGGACCAAGGCGCTCCGCTGACGAGGTAACTGAAACCAAACTAAAACCGGCCGGTTTCTATGTCTTTATTGGTCAAAAAGCTTGTTTAACCATAGACGAGGAACAATCAGCTGACAGCTGGCAACTAGCAACGGCCGGCCAGGGCAATCAGCAGTGCAAGTTGCAAGTCACCGCTTGCGTTACCATTGACAACGGGTGTTTGAGTGATTGTGTAGTGTGCGGGCCATCACATTGTCATACAAAGACAGTTGGCAGTTGAGAGTTTTCAGTTGCCTCAGTGAGCGGATCGCCTTAATGTTAAAAAAAAAAAACTAAGTACCTACGAACTTGAAAACCCTGGACTCGTTTCTAAGTGACACAATAAAAAAGGCAATCGACATTATTTTATCTATATAGCGTATTATTATAGTAATCGCAGTGGAAATTGAACGACAAAAGTTAGACTCATTAACTTCAAAGCCAACACAGGAACGCCTGTGTCGGTGTCGACGCAGAGATTGACCTGTCGGTTAACTAAGCGATGTTTACATTTATTTCCTTGCTTTGTTGCGAGTTATTCTTAAACGCTTTTTGTTTGAAAGGAATCTAATGTCAATCTGAATTTCAAGACCATTCCTGTACTGATCTTTCAATTTTCTTCATTCATACATAAGTATTTTAATTTAGGATTGTATATCAAGGGCGTAGGTATAGGATTCACACGGGGTGGTTCGATTCTATAGATATAGGTTTTTCGGACCTTTACTTTCTTCTACTACAACATTTACACAACATTGATAAAATATACACAGAGAAATTTTTTATTCTAAAATACGATCATTTTATTCGTAAAAACGGTTAAAACGGGACTGAAGTTCTTACGAACAAATTAACAGGGTTTCAATGTTTATTGGCGGGACCATGTAAGAATAATTTGTTAGTATACGTAATTTCGTGCATATACACCAACAAATTATTCTTACATTTTCCCGCCAGTAAACATTGAACCACTGTTGATTTGTTTGTAAGAACTTCAGTCCGTTTTTAACCGTTTTTTACGAATAATATCGTATTTTAGAATAACATTTTTCTCCGTGTACACTGCAAAATGTATCGTTGTTATTTCAGCTTTGTTGTCTTGATTGAATGAATGGAAGGAAGGAAGGTTCAAAACCTCAGTCAAATGAAATGTTTTATTTACGTTTTTTACGATGATAAAAATGATAAAATAATAAAATTATTTGTGGTAAAATTAAAATTGGTAAATTATGGTAAAAAAACTCTGCTTTTCACTGATTGATATTTTTCCTACGCATGCTGAGACCGATAAGTGGGTGGGGGATTGTTCCCCCAACCCGCCCCCTCTCGTAAAAGCTTTTGCTGTACAGTAATAATAATACAAAAGGCAAACTATACAGGCAGCTACATTAATAGATTAACTTAAAATAATACTTTATATCGCACCATTTAACTTTTGTTCTACCGAAGCTAGGGCTCTTTTGAAACCGGACTTTTATTTGTACTGAAAAATAAATTTATCGGCTCGTATAGTATTTGTGTCATGTAACGTCAAATTATATTTTTATGTTGTTTTTTTTTTTTATGAAACGTCACCGAAAATAAATGGTGGTGTTTCTTCGCCAGCGACTTATGAATAAAAAAAAAGCAATGAACATAGACTACCGATTAGGTAAAACATGTTTCCTTTACCATGTTCATTTATTTACTTTCAAAGAACGATCGGGTGATCCGGGACCAGATTTACGAACTTATTTTTATTGTTGTATTGTAATTCGAGCCTTTCATAGAATGTCAGTTAGTTAGTTTAAAAATATCTACGGCTGTCTGCTTGGAATATCTATATATTTTTTCACACTGAACCACACCACGTGGCTTATCTATAAAGTTCTGTTATCGACTTACGGCTAAATTTTTAAGTTTTTATATTAAGGGGCTTTTCACAAACGGAAATTTCTACCTCAAACGGTATATTTTTTATTTCTTATTCTCTATCTGTCGTTTTGGTGAAATGAGATTCAGATTTTTTTTTAAATCCATTTATTTACCTGCTTTATGTGTAATAGAAAATGATAATTTTTCACATATTTACATATTAGCTTATATCAAAAGATTTTATTTTTCACAATTTAATTGAATTTTCTTTTTATTCACAGTTAATTGAATGCGCCTTTTAAAAATTATCATACAATATTGACCCCGAGTGATTATTCACTAAAAACTGTCACACGAAACAAAAGTTTTGTGGATTTGTATTTTCCTTTGAGAGAACGATCCTTATTTATTAATACACAGATTTGCCAATGATCTGATTGAACGCTGTTGGAGCCAACAAAAAGTTGTCCACAGAAGCGAAGCTAGCAGTCCACAATGGAGTACTGGTACCTACCCTGATGTATGGCAGTGAAAGGATGAAAGTAGACTGAATGCTGTAGAAATGATATCCCTGTGGCGTATGTGTGGTAAAACCACGTATGATCGTGTAAGGAATGTGGAAATCCGAAAAGAATGCAAGGCTGATGTGAGCGTAATAAGTAAGATTAAGAAAGGGACGCTAAGATGGTTTGGGCATGTTGAGCGAATAAATGAAGAAAGGAGTGTAAAGAGATTTTATGATGCGAATGTGAATGGTAGAAGAAGCCGAGGACGCCCAAGGAAGACGTGGCACGATCAAGTAATACTTGAGTCGGGCCATGTCGAGAGTCAGAATAATAGAAGAGTATGTATGAGAAGATGTATGAATGTGAATGAGGCAAGGAGTGGGTGCCAAGACCGAGTTGCTTGGCGGTCCGTCCTCTCTGCGTACCCCTGCGGAGAAACGGCGTGATGGTTAGTTAGTTAGTTATTATTATTATTATTATTATCTGTATTTCATTTTGGGATAGGTACGTTCGAAAATAGCGAATCTATTTGAAATTGTATGTCAAGCGAAAAAAAATTGTATCATTTTGTCTCGGCCTAAGGAGTGTACACTGTGTTTACCACACACGTTTCATAATGTTTTTACCACACACGATCTGTCCGAAGCCGATTTTCAAAATAATTCAACAAATTCAGTGAATAACCGATTTTTCCGAAAGTACATTATTTGAGTAACATTCTATTTTTGATTGCATAGTTTATGCAAATGTATTCGGTTTAGGTACTTATTTCATCTTTTTATTCAATTTATTTCTCTAGAATTTATATCAAACACGATCCGCGATATCATTAATGTTTATTTTTGGCTTTATTTATTGTTGTTGCTACTCTCTAACTACCTACGCAAAATGTTTTATTAATTTAAAAACGTTCTTGATTTGAGCGGCAAGATAAAATTTAGTCAGATTGCTGTGTATTGTAGTTTGCATAGAGAAGATGATTGTTTTAGAGTTTAAGGGGCCAACAGATCTAGCTATAAAAGTTCAAGCGTTATTTGGCTTGGCCTACTTCAGCATATTGCTCGTCATACATTCCCAATGGGAATGTATGACGAGCAATATGCTGAAGTAGGCCAAGCCAAATAACGCTTGAGCTTTTATAGCTAGGTCTGTTGGCCCCATTAGAGTCTTAATTTTGTGAGCAAATGTTGCATTTAATGTCTAATTGAGAGGATACATTGTATGACATGCCTATTTTTGTCTAGATAGATTAGTAAGATTTAATCATAGACATTTGTTAGTCGTGAATCTCTAACTTTAAGTCACAGGTGTAAATATAAATGTAAGTCACTAGTTTAGTCAGTATTTATAAGTCTTAGTCGTAAGTCAATAGCTATAAGTCTTAGATGCAAGTCCTAGTTATAATTATAAATCTTAGTTTATTTGTACAGCGCCCTTGAGGTGATTTTTCACGAAAACGGCGCTATATAAATTAGCCAAATATTATTATTATTATCCAAACTTGAAAGTATGGATTTGATCGCTTTTGTATAAAAAACCTAGGTGAGTATATTAACTTAAAGCACACCAGAGAATCGGCTTCTTTGTCACAGTACAATCTGATCGAGCTCTTGAGTCATGAAATTTTCATACATATATGTATTTTTTAAATCAATGCACATGTATTATTTTCAACCATCAAAGCCATTTCAGTAACGAGCTTGAAATTTGAAATATATCTTTTTTTCTTTATTTTCCGTGTAAATGCATAATATTATTATCGTTTGAATCCGGTAGTAAAATGACTGATCTGTACATAATAGTATCTAGTATGATCAGCCATTCATCATCTCTCCAGGAAGAAATTTTTAGAAATTTTAGAATGAAGAATTTTAACTAACTAACCATCACGCCGTTTCTCCGCAGGGGTAGGCAGAGAGGACGGAACGGTATTGGCATAAAAAAAACTCGGTATTGGCACACACTCCTCGCCTCCTTCACATTCATACATGCTCTTCTATTATTCTGACTCTTGACTGGCCCGACTCAAGTATCTGATTTACTTGGTCATATATTCTCCTTACACTCCTTTCCTCGTTCATTTGCTCTACATGCCCAAACCATCTGAACATCCCGTTATTAATCTTACTCATTACGCTTACATCCGCCTTGAATTCTTTGCGGATCTCCACTTATCTCACACGATCGTACATGGTTTTACCACACATACCCCTCAGGGATTTCATTTATACAGCATTCAGCATACTTTCACCCTTCCTCAGCTAGTTCCATGCCTCACAGCCATACATCAGGGTAGGTACCAGCACTCCATTGTGGACGGCTAGCTTCGCTACTTTGGACAGTTTTTTGTTGGCGCCAATGGCGTTCAAAAAAAAATTAATAAAAAATACATGTACATGTACATTTTTAGGCAGCATCGCGTTAATTAGTCAGATGCTTTGTACAACGTATCAACGATCGAAGAACCGGTGGATGTAATGTTTTAGGCATAGATTTTTTATGTTTGACTAGTGTGTAGTTAGAAGTAAGATTGTAGAAATGTATTGAAATTTGTACAGCGCCCTTGAGGTGATTTTTCAGAAAAACTGCTCTGTACATGTACAAGTCATCCAAATATTATTATTATTAATGGAGTTATTAATGAAGAATTTTTCCATAATATAATGAAATCAAACTTACTCGCTTATCCATATTCATAAAAAGGACATAGGTAAACAATATTCTGCATGCATTTTGGCATAAGGACGCGACATATGATACTTTTTAAAGGATAATCATTTCACTGTACAGGATCAGTGAGCAATTACTCGTCGTGTTTTGATGAAGGCATTTTTATAGCGTGAGCTTCTCCCCGGTTACTGGAGATAAGCTGATTTGTGGAGGCCCCATCCACGTGTTTCCGAAGAACGAATTGGTTTATTTGTTTTGACCCTAGGGCCCTAAATCATCTGCAGGTATGGGCCCCGGACCCCTGTCACTAAGGGTTATTTATGCCCGGTCATATTATTTGTTTATTTAACAGGCCACGAAAACGATTTGATTTTTGGCGTCTGTTTACAATAATAATAATAATAAATCTGTCACACGTTCGATGAGTTTACGTCACTTGTGGGCCCCGTTTATACCGCTCCCCAAGGGTCTGGGAATCTGATAAGTTAACCCCAAAATTGCCAATACAAATTATTTCACGTAGTGAACTGCAACACGAGTTTCGTCAAATCAATTTTCTGAAAAAGATTAATGACATTAATCTTTTTGACATTGTTTTTCACTTGTGAAAAAACGAGTGTGCTTTAGAGCAGACGACGGAAGTAAAACATTTTTAGCTCCATCTATACGTATGTATATATATGATTATATGTATAAAATATACATGTATATACATATTTTAAATTTCTACAAATATTTATTTAAATTTATTATCGTTCGCCTCGCCCGATCACACTTTTCGTAACGCTCTCGTCACGAATTCGCTAGCTTACTCCCCAAGTCAAGCGTGCGTAAATAAGTTTTAAGCAAACCATCTGAGGGTCCCTTTTTTAATTTTAATCATTACGCTTACATCAGCCTTCACGGATAAAATGTTATTCTAAAATACGATCATTTTATTCGTAAAAACGGTTAAAAACGGGTCTGAAATTCTTTTGAACAAATTATCAGGGTTTCAATGTTTATCAAACTAAATTAACGTTCGAACTAAATTTCCGAATTTAGATGAACAACAATAATTTGTACATTTTGTTTTTATGGTTGTATTATTTATTCCGTTTTGTCTAATCTTTTATTGATTTCAATTTGAATTTATTAGTTATATTACCATTTGCAGTCACATAACTTGGTAGCATTCAATTATAAATACGATTAGACACGGCCTCTACCAAAGCACATACAAAAAATGTAGTGAAAAACTTTTGAAACGAGAAGAGCCGGTCGCCTACTTGGATATCCTGATGGCTGTCACCTAAACTTCACAGGTTAAAACCAGTCGTAGGTATGTACTGACAATGTTGGTAGTAAAACTATTTACACCACACGAACTTATGAGTAAACATAAATAGTTCACCCACCGACGCTACCGGAAGACTATAAAATATTTAATTATACGTAAATGAAATTATTTATTAATTGAGTATAAATCTTAAGAGGTAATATCCATTATTCCGTTTTTGTTAACAGCGCTGCGCGCGGATGTTTTTACAACCATGAAGCTAAACGGTATCAGTTTTAAATTTAATGCAAAATTTTGTTATTAAGAGCGACGCGAACACAGGACCTCACACGGCCGCATCTCAGCGACTTTTTATGTCTTGAACTGCCATAAAAATTTTCAAACGGGAGATGGTAAATGAATGAAAATTACATACTTCTTAAAATTAATTTTTGATGAAAATAATTTATAATTTTTCAATGATGTCTAAACAAAATAAGTGTGTAAAAAAAATCTGAAATATTTTAGTTTGTACCTTTAATAAATAGAAAAACTGAGGTATTTTTGTCACAAAACACGTTCTAGGATTTACTTTTTAATGATATTAATTTGTCTAAAATTTAAATCTTGTGAACTGCGTTGACTAGATTATTTAATGATTTATTTTGTTGTATGATTATATGATTTGAAATTTGTGTTGTTTAATAGAATCTATCGTTTGAAAATTGAACAAATCTGCCAACGACCAACGGTATAACCTTATTATCTTTAAAATTCACTTTAAAACTTCGTGTACCAGATAAAATAACAATCTTTCAAAATCAATTTATGTTTTTTTGTAAAAAAGAGTCAATTCGTCTAGAATTTGATTTAAAAATGACTAATTTCCTGTATTCTCTGGTAATACTCTCTTATTGGTTCACATTCCAAATACTAGACATAATTTTCGTCATTGGAAAATAAATGCTACTGCTGCCATTCTCTTTTTAGTAAAATATCACGGGATATTATTATTCCAATGTTGAAAAAGACTTGTTAAGTAATTTTCCAACTAAAAATATAAGTATTTAGGTACTTTTTCGGT
Source organism: Limnephilus auricula (assembly GCA_951813805.1). Lineage (NCBI taxonomy): Eukaryota > Metazoa > Arthropoda > Insecta > Trichoptera > Limnephilidae > Limnephilus > Limnephilus auricula. The sequence continues at coordinate 33,006,078 of OX638389.1, read as the reverse complement.
TGTCTGAATTTGTTAAAAATTGACACCTAAATTCAAAGGAAATCAGAGTTTTATGTAATGTTCATTGAACACAAGTTACAGACACATAACCGAAATAATGATTTTTTTTTTTCTTAACAGTTTATACTTATACCACAAATCTTAACCTTTTCCCAGCCTGCACCATAATAAAATTATGTTAATTGTTTACCTATGTGTGCGAACATGTTAATACCACTTATACTTTGTTTAGTGTATTTATGTTACATTTGTTTAATATTAAAAAAAATAATCAATATTTTTATTAAGAACCCAATAATGTGTAAAATTCGGGTTCATGCCGCTAAGAATAACACTCCTTTTGTAGATGGCGATTAAGTTTAAATTCCCGCATAACACCAGTCGTCTTTTGATTTATTCACGAAAAAACGATCGTCAAAAAGCTTGTTTTATTTTATTTTGCGAAGCTCAAGCACAAATGTTTTACGATCATTTTCTAAAGAATTTAATTTTTGACATTTTTCAATAAAACCACAACGAAAAGGGGTTCCTCAAAAGTAGGGTTTTGAACTTTAAAGGAGTTGTTGAACTTTAAAGCATATAGGACATATAGGTCTAATACTTAATTTTTTTCTGGGGTCTTTAAAAAATACTCAAATTATTTCAAAGGCAAAATATGTGTTCTACTCGTAGTATTTAATTAAGGCATTCAAAATATTTAAAATATAAGTGATCTAATTATCAAACCAAAACACATGATTTTGCATTTCTTAGTGGTTCATCACCTTATTTCTCAACTATTAAACTATTCCTAATTACTGAAACATTTGAAATTTTTGTCAGAATTTTCCATGAGAGATTAAAGATTTATGACGCCCTTTTAACCCACTTTTGTGTCACTCGAAAACAATTTATTTCTCGAACGAAAACAGAGATCATTAATAACACGAGCCCCTTTCTGTTGATTTTTTTATCCCTCTTAAATCACGGGTTAAAATAAACAAAACAATCCTTTTTATAATATATTTAAATTTCTACCACCCAAGATTTTTAAAGGGTTAAAGGGTGATGAGGCTGCTAACCGTATCTACTTGGAAATTAAATCATTTAACCTGCTTATCTTTTTCAAAGAATAATATAAATAAATAGATAATCTTAGGCTCTACCTAAATTTATTGTTTACAAAAAGATACAGAAAACATACTTACCTTCAAGTGATCGACTTTTTGATGCGATCTTTATCGCAAAGGTTAAAAATTATTTCGTCTAATACTAATAACAGCAATCCGAAGGTCGCAGTAAATTTTATTTGATCAATTAAAATAATACCAGGTGTATTTGCGGCACGTTCCAGAATCGCACTGGTGTAAGACCCACCATTTAAAATTGAATGGTTGCTTGAAATGGCTTTGGCCGTTTTGGTGACCAGATCTGAATACCCAGTTACTCTCCTACCTCACAAAATACCGCAATTGGGGATGCCATAGTCTCACTGGCTCCAGGCGGTTAAGAGAAGCTGGGCCTTTTCACTCCTCCCTCTTCTCAATAAACCTTCCACACAGAATCCTCAAGAATGACTAGGGTGAGGGAAATTATTTTCCTCAGGGTTTCCTGTTTGGAGTTAATGTAAAAAAAACGTTGCTCTATTTTGTTTAACATCATAAAAATCTAAATCTTATGGTTCTTTGAGATTAAAGATTAAATATGATAACTAAATTAATCAATATTTTCACAAGAAGTGACTTCTCAGGGGACCGATTTTAGAGTTTGTTAAATTTTTACATTTTGTTTGCATAAATACGTTTAAAAGGCAATTAAATTATTGATTACCTTCAATTGGATAAACTTGAGAAGCTCATTTTTGTTTTCCTCAAAAATAATGATCCGTGTGAGGCGTCCTGTTGTGTAAATTTTTTTTCCGAGCTTATAATTCTTATAAAAACCAGTACGATACCTACTGACTTGTCCGTTTGTTCAAATTGTATTTCGTAGTACAAATAACTTTGATTTTGTCAAATGTGTGACTCGCGATCTGTTGGACGCCGATGATATCAGAAAATGCGAATAATTTAAATGAAACCAAAAAAAAAGAAAGTAAATTGTTTGGAATTAAAATGTAATATATTTTTGGTTGATCAATTTTAGAATGAACTTCTGTAATCATTTAACAGGTACATCTAATGTTTATGGACGTCCATTAAAAATACGAAAATAATATCAAGTCATGTTGATGTTTTCCAATTTTGTTCTGAAAAAGTTTTTTGTACACAACACGTGTGGGTTTTATGTCACAAACCAATTTTATTACATTCCCATCAAACTCAAGGGAAACAATTTTTCAATACGCCGAATGAGTATAAATACATATTTGTATCTACAGCACGTTAGTAGGTATCTACAATGTCTATCAGTATTAATTTTGTGAGTGTATATTGTTGAATTCCGGAGAGACTTCATAACTTTTATATTCACAGTTATTTATTTTTACTGTTGAAAAAAAAAAGATTTGTCTTACCAGACCGATTTCGATGAATTTTCCCGATTTAATTGAAACATTTATGTGAGCAGTATAATGTCATAGATGTAATTAATACCTGACCATCTACTGGGGCGTGTACTGTAGAGTTTTCACAGTGATATTATTATAAATCTAAATGTTGATATCGCTGTATCGTAATTCCGTGTATGATAGTATTTTGCCTTTACGGAAATTCATCACGAGTATTTTGTGGTGTTGTCCAAACAATTTATCGTCCCAATATCCCATTAAATGGCAATGAGTTGTCGACTTTGAAACTGATAAAATGAGTCATTTTCGCGAACATCAATTGGATCGCCCGTTTCATAATAGTCTTTGTCCTGTTTATGTCACTCGTGTCCAGCCCAGGGGAAGGTGGTCGATCCCTAATTCTGAACATCATCCCTTCCCCGTACATTGAATGCGGCCCACCCCCATATTATGGTCTGTACCCTTGTTTGTTCTCCCCGTGTCCACCGTCAAACTTTTTGAGTAACTTAAGCCTTTCCCGTGTGTGGTGGCTGCTCCATTAATTAAATATTTAAAGCCCTCTTTGTTTGAAGTATGTAACAGGAATTCCGGACGCCCAGCGTCATAGAGCTTTGATATTTTTAACTGTCTGATTCTGACTAACTGAACTGCTCTTTATGCTCTTTTGATGTTATATAACTTAGGGGACTCTCGCTTTACGTCTTTGCGGTTTATTTATAATACTTTTAACAACAAAATATACTGCTCTAATGAAATTACCTGCTTTAAGAACATTTTTTTGCTATGGTGAATGGGTGTAAAACCTATTATATTTGGGCCGATTTCTCACAAAAACGGCCTTCTGCAAATAATTCAATTATTATTATTATTTTGAAACGAGGGTTAAGGAACATTTGAGATGTCTAAATAGCAATAATTATTCGGAATTTGCTAACCATCTAATTGAATTTAACCATTCATTTTACATAAATACTGGTTTTAAAATTTTACATACTAACGCTAGTGGTTTTCAATTAGATCTTTTAGAAATTTTAGAAATCAGGAAAAATGTCAATAGAAATTTAAATATTATTAATAATCAAATCAATTTTGTGAATAACCCTATTTTAAACATATTTCCATTGTAATTTTTTGTCTTTGATGTTCTAAGCACCTCCCCTTTCCACCTCTCCCGCCCCCCCTCCCCACTCTTCCCTGTTGATCTTCTAATCACCTCCCCTCTCCACCTCTCTCCCCCCACTACTTTCATTCCTACCCACGCTTAGCTTTATACTTGATTATTTAGTTTTAGTACATATTATGTCCTGAGGAAGAGAACATCGTTCCCGAAACATGTCGATGTGTTAAAATAAAGATTATCGTGGTAAAAACAAAGTGTTTTAATTTTTAATTTTTTCTTTATTATTATTATGTTAAAATTTTGTGAAATTGCATGGAATCTATTTCCATATTAATAAGATCCACGCATTTTTAGGGGGTTTTACATTGAAATTGTTATTTTAATATAAGTAGATATTTTAATTAAAACTGTAATGGTTTCCTATATATTATTCTCTGATATTTTAAGGGCTGGTTTTTACATGCCAAAATTACATAGCACCCAATATTTCGTTTGCTTTCACTTAAGTTGGCTCCTATCCGATTAAACATGAAAGCTCACAAGATATTCAATGAATTACGCCGAGGAAATCTATCCTCTATTCCGGCAGTGTTTACTGTGGATGTTTGCTTGCCTTCGCCTTTCTATTTATTTTACGTCATTCGATATGCTGGTACCGAGGCCATACTACTTGACTGTAATTAATCTATCTGACACTCCGTGCCGCAATCGATTTTTCTAGAACATGATAATACGAGAACAGTCGTGACTTGGAAGAAAATCATTCATCGGCCTCAGCGAACAAATCTTTGCGTTATTTCTGCTCGAAGAGTCACTCTGTTTTATCGTGAGGCATTATTGTCTAAAATTTCTGTATTCATACCCGCCTTTCAGTGACGTGCATTGCTTTTGGGTAAATAGTAAGCTGCGGTTTTCGGTGGCTGATTTCAAGTAAACGAACCTTGTTTTTAATATATTAAGATAAATTTACCTTGTTTTATATAAAATTTATATTTTTCAAGATATGAAGGTATACAATTAATCATCCTCTTTTCAAAATACAATCCATAAAATTGGTGAGTTTGTCATGACTTCCGAAGCAATACAACAGTATGTTATAGGTCGTATGAAATGCTTTTTTTTGTTCTCCGTATAAGCAAAATTTTCAGTAAACCGCGGACAATAGTAATGCTATATTTTGCATTAGTCAGAAGTACACTGGAATATGCATCGCAAATATGGAACCCACAGTACAAAATATACATAGTTAGCATTGAAAATATTTAAAACAAATTTGTAAAATTAATATTTTAACTTTAAATTCAACAATAACTTTGAATAAACATTTAATACTTTGCAACAGAGGCGGGCACTGATTTAACATTTATACACAGAATTTTAAATAATAAAATCAACTGTACCGAACTTCCATCCTAAATAAATTTCAATATACCTATTAATTAAGACGTACACGCTTACATCACCATTCCACATACTTGATTACAAAACAAATGCAGCAACGATTTCGCCAATTAGTTGCTCTTCATACATTCAATAAAGTTTGCCTTAACTCTAACATCGACATTTTATCGGACTCACTGCCCAAATTTAAAAGGAGCATCATATCAATGATATAAACTGTTTAATGCGCATATACATATCCCTTCACAGTTCACCACTTATCACACTTGCAAACATACTCACTCATACACACACACATTCTTAAACATTAAATAAATAATAATAATAATTGGATGACTTGTATAGCGCCGTTTTTGTGAAAAATCACCTCAAGGGCGCTGTACAAATTTCAATAATTTCTACAATCTTACTTCTAACTACACACTAGACAAATATAAAAAACCTATGGCTAAAACAATGGATGCAAATCCACCGGTTCTTTGATCAGCGATACAAAACTATATTATGTACAATGCATCTGAACAACTAGCGCGGTGCTGCCGAAAAATGTACATGTACATGTACATGTTTTTTAAATATTTTTTTTTTAATGAACCACTAATGTAACCAATGTACTGTTTGTTTCGATAATATAAATTAAATAAAATGTCTCTAAAGAAACAAGCGTATACTATACATCGGTATGTTTTATGTGCCATGCTGTATTAAAGCATGCATAGTCCAAAACGCATTGACATTGTGAATTATTATTATTTTGATCCGTATTAATTTAAAATAAACACTATTGATTCGATACGAAAGTATAACCCCAACCATTAGAAGTGGAACTCCTGTTAAGGGAGCATCGCATTTTAAGGGCTTATAAGAAAACATTTGGGAGGCGGGTATGGGTACCACCGCCCCGGAAACATTTGTTAGCTAACACCTCTGCCATGGATCTCCCCAAGTGGTTCGCTACGTTTGGTGATTTAGCAAATTGTGGTGGTTTATCTAGGTCTTGGCCATCGCCTTGCACCGTATGAAAGTGATGGAATCATACGTTTGCCGCTTCTTAACACATGACCCCTTAGATTACTACTCGGGAAAAAATGTTATTCTAAAATACGATCATTTTATTCGTAAATACGGTTAAAAACGGGACTGAAGTTCTAACCAACAAATTAACAGTGTTTCAATGTTTATTGGCGGGAAAATGTAAGAATAAGTTATTGATATACGTACGAAATTACGTATACCAATAAATTATTCTTACATGCTCCCGCCAATAAACATTGAAACCCCATTAATTTGTCCGTAAGAACTTCATTCCCGTTTTTAACCGTTTTTACGAATAAAATGATCGTATTTTAGAATAACATGTTTCTCCGTGTAACCATCCCTCATACCAACATTTCCCTTAAAAGACTATCCACACCTACATCCCCAAAGATGGCGGAGGCACTGGAGCCTTTTTTCTTCCCCAGGGCCTCCAGTGTTAAAAAACATTAAAATTGAAAGTAGGTTGAAGTGCCTACAGCCGGTATACGTTTACGTAGCAACCTATAGCTAATTTCGGATATGATATGATATCATAAAACACCGTTCTTTCTTTTTTTAACGTAATTTTTTAGCTTACGTACACTACTGCATGTAGGTAATATATTAACTTTTTATTTCACATTCATAATTTGATATAAAGTACCACCGCTTGAAACTATTAATTTCACATTAACCTGAGGCATGTGAAATTATTGATTGTAAGGTTCTAAATCAGTTAACGTGTTGAAATGATTACAGTTACGAAATGTAATGTTTTTCAACGCATGTATTCATGGTATATTTTCGTGATGCCGAAAGTATTTCGCTCAATACACACAAGATACGGCACACAATCGTACGAATCTCAACATTGGATGACCATAAAAATTTGTGAAAAAATTTAAATACCAGCATAATAATGTGTTTTGAAGGAACAAAATACTTTATGTTGATATTCCTGCATACAAATCTTTTATTTATTTATTTATTTTCTCATGTTCTCCATAAAACAGTATACACCAATATATCATGGAGAAGATTATAAATTACAAAGTACACAAGGGCAGTTTTACTATTTAGTGACATGTGCTAAAAGATAGTTGCTGAACTGTCTATAAGTGACAATGAAAATATCGATGGTCAATGCAGAATCGTTAAGTAGTTGAGTCGCTCTGTTTATTGGCGCGTTCAAGCAGAAGTCCTCACTTTCGGAGCATAAAAAAGTGCACGGGATCTCCCACGAGTATACTTGTTAGGGACATAAAAATTAACCTCTTTTAACATAGGCGGATTGAGTATGATACCAGAGATTAGCTTAAAAAAGTGTTTACCTAAAAATATTTTTCTGCGGGCTTCTAAGGTGTTGAAATCGAGCATCCCTGTTAAGAACAAGGATGGATACGCAAGAATATCAACTAATTTATGATAAAAGTATCTCGAACTAATTTTTTTCCAAAAACAAAATAAATGGTTTTCGTTTATCCAATCACTGACCATAAGAAACTTAATATTTATAACCCACATAGACATCCAGGGCAGATTTTTAAACTAGTATCCAAAGAAAAATGGTTGCTCTACTTTAATCGATCGTTTTTTTTCCGAAATTTATTTAATTTTTTTTTAAGGATCTTGGCGAGATTATACTGTAGGTAATAGTATGTATACGAAGTAGCGGGTTTGTGGCACTGCCATTCCCAGAAAAGCGTTATACAAACGGCCTAAAATGATAAATAGTGCTTGTACCAAACAACTACTGCCGGGGCGGCACCGCGATCTACTGTGCATATCACATGGTAATAGACTCAGAATAGCATGGCGCGGAGTATGGCGTGGCTAAATAACGTATCTTGATTTCTTAAGAGGGTATTACCAGAGAATACCGGAAATTAGTAATTTTTAAATCAAATTTTAGACCGTACACCATGTTAGGAACTGTTGCAAGTTTCGTTAAAAAATGACATTTCGTGTTTTTAAATTTAAAAAATAACCATTATAATGCAATTTTTTCGAAATTCCGGTAAATGAATCGATTAAGTACTAGTTAATGTCTAACTACTACAAGTTTTAAATTTTATTTTTTTTGTCCATATTAAGCGTGAAACGGTTTTGTAAATATTTTACCTTATATTTCACACAATCAAGGACCGGGTTACGTCACGAACTCTCCCGCACGGTATTATACTCTTTCCGGCGTGTTCGCAGGCTTAATAAAATTCAAACTTGTAGAATTAATTTAATTATGAAAATGAACTAAAAAAAATTAAAAATACTAGTATTTTAGTTTGCATGTGAACATTGATAAAAAATAAAATAAAATAAAGGACTCAACTTATTGCATTAAACAAATTATTGAAATAAAAATCTTGGCCAGCTAAAGTTTCGGTTTGGAACTTAGTGCGGCGGCAATGCGAGTAATCGTGTTTCCCAGCAATTCCATTGTGGTCTTGTATGTTTTACAGCCGAGACTGCGCCAGACTCTTGACACGTATTACCTGTATGTAAAATTTTATTACAATTTTTTCTGTTTTATTGCTGTACCTAATAAAAACAAACACCTTTTAATCCCTGATCCTGCTGCTTAATTGTCCCAGGAACACAATTTCCACATTTCTACATGGGAACGTGAGCCGAGCATTAGTTTTAATTCTTCCGTATGGGACTTTTATTTAAGTAAATTGCCGTAAACTTTATGGTTCATATTTTAATAAAATTCGTTTGATACAGATTTAATTTTTTTCATCTCGTGTTTTAAAAATTTATTTATTTATTTATTTATTGGTAAGAGACAGACAGCTTATACATAAAATATAAAGATAAATATATACATTGTTAAATGAATTCAAGCCAAAATAGTCTCCTATGTTAAAGTTGAATGGAGATGGAGTTTTATTACATACAATTAGTTTTGGGTGAGAAGGAGAGGAGGAGGAATATAGGATGAGGATAGGAGATGCTCCGAATACATTCCACACTCTTGTATTAATTTTCGATCGTACGTGTTACTTCTAATCGATATTTGTGAAGTGTATTGTTAAATATGTCAATATTTTGAAATTTTGTGTTATATTGTGCACATATACGGGGAATTGGTGAATTTTTTCTAAAGTTAGTTCTATGTGTGGGCAAATGAAACAAATGGGATTGCCGTGTTGATCTTGTCGGAATATGAATATTTATTAAGTTGGTTAGTTCTGGCGAGTCCAGGCCATTATTAAGAATTTTAAATAATAAGATTTGGTCAAAAATTAAACGTCGTGTATGAAGGGAGTCGAAGTTATGGTAATTAATAGATTCGGTGTTATTTGAGAAGTTTTTTTTTTTTTTAATAATTTATGTGTTTAAAAAACTTTTTTTGAATTCTTTCGATTCTTTCAATGTGAGCTTGGTAAAAAGGAGTCCAAATCGGTGTGCAGTGTTCTAAGTGGGGACGGATGAACGCTGTAGTAATATGTCGTATTTATTATACACCCACATGATTCTCAATGTTTCATTTTGTCTTTTAGAGGAGGTGTTTTATAAAAACTTTACTTTCCTCCATCGATTGCCGGCAAAAACCAGTGTGCTGGAATTATGACTTTCAGAATCATATTTTAATGAAAAATCGCTCTTTTCAAGCTGATGTTTTGCATACCCGCATTGCTTTTGATGCAATTTTAAAAAAGTCCAAAAATCATTTATAGCGTTGATATTCGTTTACTAGTTAATATCCAACTACTACAACTTTTTAAATTTATTTTTTAGTCCGTATTAAGCGTGTCCTGGTTTTGTAAATATTTACCCTTATATTTCACACAAAATGGGACCAGATGACGTGAGACGACGTCACACGCTCTCCCGCGTCTTACCGGGCGTTATGGTGAGCCTTAACAAATTCAAACTTGTAGATTTAATTTAATTATGAAGACGATCTTTAAAAAAAAAAATTGGTATTTAAGTTTGCATGTAATCTACATAAATATATTTTTTATAGTCAAAATATTTTTCACTCAACTTCCTTATTACATTGCATCAAAAACCAATACTTGGGTGAATTCACATGTTTGATGTTAACTTAGTGGATTGGTAAAACATATTAAAAATCCATTCCAACCCTATTCCTAAATCTTCGGTCATCTCTTTGTAAACCTATCTGATCACTGTTTTCTTTTAAATTTTAGTTTCTTGTATTTTTATTTCATGTATGTTATTTTTATTTGCTGTAATTTTATTTTTATTATTTCTTATGTTCAAAATTATTTCTCATGTTAAAGTAATACTACTTATATTTATGTTGAAGCCCCCAGGGCGTAATAAATGAATATATGATTAAAAAACATACTAAAGATGTAGATGTACATATTACGTGAAATTAATAGTTAAAATCATAACTTTATCACAAACAACGTAAACAAAATGATAAAAGATAAAAAAATGAAGAAAGAAAATAAAACAACGAAAGTGAGGAAAATAACATCAGACGGCGGGGGTAGGGAGTTGATAATTTTATTTTCCCTTTGATTTAATTTTTTTCGTCAATATTCGTCAATTCTGCATGTTTTTCTGGAAAGCGATTGTTGTGTGTTTTGAGTGTGGAGGTGGAATAGATTTAATTTTGTTTTTAAAATTAAAAAAAAAAAAATTATTAAGTTAAAAGAAATTTACATTCCACTTTCTTAACTTTAATACAAAATAGTAAAATTAATTTTGTTCTTTCAAATTAAAGTAAAATAGTTTGAAAAAAATAAATATTTATTTATCCGTTTATAGGTTGTCCGGAAGGAGATTATATATATGAACACCCTCGTGACCAATGCTTCTATTGTGATGTAATGTGATCTCACGATAAGTAATTATCTACGTATGTTAGACGAGTGTTAAGATTTCTCTACTTTACAAAGTATGTCTCCGATCCTTATAGCCTAACAACTTCCTCCTAGGCATAAACATAATACAGATTGGAACCTAAAATGATAAGATGATTCTAATATGTATCGATTATGGATAGCTTTTGATTTTATGTTTCCGATGGTTATTTCTTCATCGACAGCATAAACTGTTTTATCTCCTGGCCTGTAGGATTAATTGGCCTACATTCATGTCAGTGGGGAGAGCAACCATGTTGATAAATGACATCGATTCGGGTATCGACATTTTTTGCATTGGTGGGGTAGCTTTTAAACGGTAAGCGCTTTTTTGGAAATGTACTGAAAATTACTCAACCATTTTTGCACTTTTGTATACAATTTGATATTTTTTTAACATTCTATTATTGTTTACATTAATTTCATATGTGATTTAACAGTTTATAGACACATTTCACAATTTTAGTTAGATGTTCACACAGTTTCTCTTTTGAACACACTCAATTTTTTCATAAATTGTTTCTATTCCACGGTGATGTTATTTTTAAAAGAAATTGAAATAAAATGCTTAGCTCAAACTCAAGTAATGAAATGTTAAAAAAATATATTATAAGCAAACGTAGCTTTTGATTAAGTTTGTTTTTTCGGCTGTCAGCTTTGAGATGGATCCCGCGAGAAAAAAATAAGAATTCTACAGCCTCGTGGTTTTAATCGCATCAAAGAAAGCCTACTTTATGTTAATATCCCGTCAGAAATATCAGTTAACCAAAGAAGCTGTCGTCTACACTTGACAGATTCTTTCATATTTGGGGAAGAAATGTTTATTTCTCGAACGAAATTACAATTTTATTGGGTTTCAAAATACTCATTAAATCGGTTTGAAAAAAAAGAATCTTTAGGGTGGTTTGATGTTTGTCAAATTTACACAGTTCTTGCTGTTTGTCTGCACAATAATCTTCTAATCTAATAAACCTCACAACGTGATTTCCATCTCCAACTATGGACTTTTGAAACATCCAATTAGCTATCAGAATATCATTAATTACTTTTTTTTAAATTTAATAATATTATTATTGATAACAAATTAAAACACTTTGTTTTTACCACGATAATCTTTATTTTAACACATCGACATGTTTCGAGAACGATGTTCTCTTCCTCGGGACATAATATGTACTATAACTAAATAATCAAGTATAAAGCTATGGGTGGGTAGAAATGAAAGTAGTGGGGGGAGGGAGGTGGTGAGGGGAGGTGCTTAGAAGATCAACAGGGAAGATTATTAATAATCAAATCAATTTTGTGAATAACCCTATTTTAAACATATTTCTATTGTAATTTTTTGTCTTTGATGTTCTAAGCACCTCCCCTTTCCACCCCTCCCCCCCCCCCCCTCCCCACTCTTCCCTGTTGATCTTCTAAGCACCTCCCCTCACCACCTCCCTCCCCCCACTACTTTCATTTCTACCCACCCATAGCTTTATACTTGATTATTTAGTTTTAGTACATATTATGTACTGAGGAAGAGAACATCGTTCTCGAAACATGTCGATGTGTTAAAATAAAGATTATCGTGGTAAAAACAAAGTGTTTTAATTTGTTATTAATAAAATGGTGCCACAAAGTGAATTTGCAAAATTTGAAGAAGATATTATTATTAAGTTCTGCAAGTATTTTAGATTTGTATTTTTGTTACAGCTGTTTCGGCTTACAAAGCCATTTTCAAACTGAGTTTTGAGTTTTAACAGAAAAAAATAAATCGATAAAATAGATTGAAACTTAGAAACGTACTCGTAACCAGATTCGTGATTGACTTTTAAACCGACAAGACAGTGTGTCAGTAAGGTCACACTCGCAATGAACCTTTTGTATATTTATAAATTTCCCTTTCTCCGTGCTCCAGTTTTTATTTTTGATTCCTTTCTATTCGCCCCGAAGCCCCTCATTTGTAATTGCTTTTCCATGTTTTGTTGGTGTCAGATAAAACAACAGACGCTGCCTTTTGTTATAAATAATTATATTTCTTTGGTATTTTTTTAGGGAAGACAAAAATAAGAATAGATTCCTACATATCGAAAATAATGGTCGGAGTTATGAGGCCTTGGTTTTTGTCTTTCTATTTGTTAATATATATATATATATATATATATATATATATATATATATATACCTGACTTTTCGTGACCTGCATTTTTCTTCACAATAAACATTTAAATTGCAACAAATTTTTATTCAGCCCATTTTTTTAAAATTCTGTAGGTACTTATTTACCTACTAATATTATGTTATTTAAGTGTACTCTTTACTTTAAGTTGACTAAATAAAAATTATAACGTTTAAATTTTTCAAAGCTTGTAGGTATTGAAATAAAATCGATTCACAGATAGTATTTCTATATTTTGAAATTATTGAATTAGAAAGTATTAGGTATTACAAGGAGATGCGAAAGAGGAAGGTTGTTCAGAATTTGACTATTCAGATCTAGTAACAAAACACGGTTAATTCCGTTTCAAGCGACACGTTTCAATTCGAATGGTGCCTTTCACCAAAGCATCATAAAGAGTATCATAATATAATTTTGCAATAACTCATAAGTACGTTAAGTGCGATTGCCCAGCGGCTGAGAATAAAAGTTTAAAAATGCTTGTAACTTTACAGGAAGGTTCCAATGAAAAAGATCGATTATTCCCCGTATAAAATTGTTGAAATTAAAAATTTAATATCGATTTATTTCATTCAAAACTTGCATTAATATTTACCTACATTCAAGTAAGCAATAATATAATAACATAATGTTTACCAGATTATGTATTGATTTATTTTGTTGTATGATTTTATGATATGAAATTTGTGTTGTTTAATAGAATCTATCGTTTGAAAATTGAACAAAGCTTCCAACGACCAACGGTATAACCGTAGTATATTAAAAATAAACTTAGTTTTTTTAAATTGTAAAACTGCGTGTACCAGATAAAATAACAATATTTCAAAATCAATTTATGTTTTTTTGTAAAAAATAGTCAATATGTCTAGAATTTGATATAAAAATGACTAATTGTATTCTCTGGTTTGGTATTTTTATTATCGGACCCGTTGGCTGAGTAGCCGAGTAGCCGAGTAGCCGAGTAGCCGACAGTTCTGACACAGAATATAATAAATAATTTACCTATTTTACCTTTCTTTCATAATGAAAAATTGCAAGGAATAATGCAGCTATCACCTAATAGAATATTCATGAAGATTATCCCGAGTAGAACTTTTCCGACTTATAAAACGCAGGGTCTCTAACTATGACGTATCCTCGTAGCTTTTATACATTTAATGTCCCCTTTATCGCATTCCTTACCGCGTTAGCTTTGTCCTACTGGTGGTTATTTATCGCCCATGTCAGGCAATAAAATAACCAATCCAATTAACGGGTTTTTGTATTTTAGGAAATTGAATATTTAAGGTAGGGATCCAATATATTTCTTTACAGAAAAACTCGATCAATAATGCCGAGGCTAATAAAGCCTTTACAAAATCCCCCTACTGAATCTACTTTAATTTTATCTATTAATTATTTTTTGTTGATTTGTCTGCATTCTTTTGTTGTCTTACATAACTTGAGAAAGTATATGCCCTACAATATTTTTGACTAGCCGTAATTTTATTTTCGTAAAAATTGTCTAAAAATGTGAAAATTAAATTCCAGAATAGTCTTGCAATAAATTTTATTCGTTTTATAATGTGTTATTTTTTTGCTGAGAATGTATTAAACCAACCACCTACATCTAAGGACTTGTGACTATTTTATTTTTTTTTACGCCCGTGGGGCTTTTACATTTGATACACAATGTTTTCATTTTTAGTAATAAACAGTAGGTTATTAAAAATAATTTCTTACAGTACAGTGGTTTACAACTGATAAATTCGAAGAAAATAAAATGATAACAAAAATCAACTGAAATTATTAGAAATAATGTGTTCACATGAAAAAATTGTTTATGTATGTTTTAAACATAGTGTCTAGTAATCACTAGTGACATATTATATCTAATGAATTATCAGCCAACGAAAAGAGTAAGTATATATGAAAAAAAATGATGTAAATAACTGTGCGTATTATGTAATACGGACTATTGCTAAGGCACCTACTGTTTTTTCACCGATTAAGATAATATAATTTTTAATAATTTAAATTAAAAGTGGCACTTTTTGCGATATAATGATCAGGTATTCATAGTAAGGTACCCATAACCTCTGTGTTTTGTCTTAAAAATACATTTAAATTCCTTAGTTACGTCTTTTTTGCTAGCGATTGATTTTATGCATTCGAGTGGGAACATAGTCAAGGATATGGTAGAATCTGTCAAGTTGCCACTGGCAACCCCATTAAACCTCTGATAGGCGATGACCGAACCTTTTGTCACCCGATGAGTTTTACCACCGGTACTGCCACAAAGGTGGAATGCCGATTATCTCATTTATTCCCGTTTATGTGTTTATTAAGGTGCCGCGCCAAAGGAAATCTCAAATATTCCGGGGCCGGAGCAATTAAGCCGGTCATTGTCGGAAACTGGACAAATCAATTAGATCCGATAAGGACGCTTTGGATGGAGAAGAGGCAGACATTAAGTAGCGCTTATGTTCTGTGTGATTATTTTTATAAATGTGCACCTCGATGATGTCCCTCGTAAAGTGGCATCAGTTGCAGTCCAAATTACTAAAGTTGGATACAAGATGTCGTGCTACATAGGTCGGGTGTATAATGTTGTGTGGGTCTGAAATACGTCATTCATCCGTATATATCAAATTCTTAATTATCATGTATTCTCTCCATGGTATGCCAGGAGTTTTATGTGTGGATTCTGTATCTTTTAAATTCGGAAACCATTTTTAACAAGTTCATTAATGCCCAACCAACAAGTGAACATATTTTGTCTGTACTGCCTATACGAGTATTGTATAACTTAGTGAAAATGGTGTGCGTAATATGTGATTTGTTTCGTTTGAGCCCTTTTCATTGGTTTTGAAAATGAGTCACTATTTTGATCTTGGTGGCATTTGCCCATTCGAAGCAATTACCCATGTTCTTTTCAATTCGTTAGCCCGTGTCCCATCGTTAGCCTATTTCTTCAAAACGATTGACCTTGAATTTTTATTTCGAATTTGAATCCTTTGTCAAATACTTTCGCGACATTTTTAAATAGCTTTTTATACCTTCCTGCTATAGAGATCTTAATTGTATGAATTCGACCTAGATCTCTGGAATCTAGGTAAGCACCTAAAAAGTTGTTATTCCCATTAGATCCTTTACACGCAAGTAGGCTCCTGACCATTACGTAATGCCCAGTCGAACATTAAAGTACTAAGTAGTACCGGAGAAGTAGACGGTAAAGTAGTTCGTTTCGTGACAAGGTACTCGTCCTCGGTGACCGAGTGGTCCCTCGGGTCCCTTTCCCCGAAACCAGACCCAGACCCAACCACAACAAACTACAGACTAGTGGTCACTGGTCACTGGTCGTCTCCGCCCTTTCTGATTCCCTTCTCAGCATACTGCTTATCGAATTTCTCACCTGATTGAGATATGCGTATCCACAAATAAGCATAGGTAACCAAAATAAATTCATTCGAAAAACTTTACATTTTCACTTTGGCACAGACCCCTACCTTCATTTACATTCATAAATCGTCTGACTGTCATTCTGACTATTCTGCAAAATAACTTTTTACAAAAGACATGTTATGTTATAAATTAAACAAACCAAAGTTAAGATTTGTGTAAAGTAAAATTTTGTAAAGAAAAAACTTATATCTTCAAACTTCGCAAAATCACTTTGTGGCGTCATTTTGAATTAAATTAAACAAATAACTTTGTATTAAACCAATATTTTATAATCACAATTACCTACATGTTTCGAAACTGATAGATTCTTCGTCAGGGCAGTAATTACATTAAATAACAAAAGAAACAAACAAGTATAGACTAAAAAGAACTATAGACAAAAATATTATAGAGAGAGGTGATTAATTAATTAAAAAATATCGTAAAAAACAATTATTTTAAATTAAATATAAAAATTATTTTAGAATATGAAAAATTACATTATATAAATTATCAAAACATTATAAAGAAATTATTTTAAATATAAGTATCTATTAATAAGAAAATAAATTTAAGAGATGGCTATTTTTTTAAATATTTGGTTATTAATAATATTTAATTTACTATTAACACTTTTCGAATTTCTAAAATTTCAAAGTTTGCTAATTGTAAATCTGTTGTGTTTGTGTGTAAAATTTTTAACCTTTTATTTATATTTAATGTAATTACTACCCTGACGAAGAAACCATCGGTTTCGAAACATGTTGGTAATTGTGATTATATAATAGTGGTTTAATACAAAGTTATTTGTTTAATTTAATAAAAAACTTATAGGCTATAGCTACAGCGTATTTTCATAGTTTGATACTAGGTTATGATATGCGTAGTACGTACGCGCAATTCATTTCATACTCATCAACGAAACCTGAATTTTCGCAAACACAAAAAATTGTACGTCTAACAGAACAGTGAGAGAGATTGTCGAATTTTCAACGCTATTTAATACAATTAACGTTACAGTTTAATTTTGCAACAATATATAAACAAAAATAGTTTTGATCAAAAACCATGAACTAGACGCATAAATAATGTTCTGACTCGCTTGATAATTTTGCGAACAAATTGTACCCACTGGATTAATGCAGGTATATTCACGACCTCGTTGAATTTAACATTTTCGCTACAACATTCGAGTACCCAGGGACTTGGTTTTCCTATTCTATTTTTTACACGTTTTGTGCAGTTATGACTCGAATGCCATCATTAATTCGTAATGGTAAGTAATGAGTTAATAAATGAATATTAATTTCTTTTTAATGCACATATTCAATTACATATTTTAAAAGTCAAATTCAGGGTTTTACATTCTTAGATATATAAATACCTTGTACATACAAGAGATTAGGTATTCCTGGCTGAATTATACATATAATAATGGAGGTCTTCAATATTACTTTGTCAAAATTTGAAATCATAGCCGACTTTTAGAATAACATTTTTCTCCGTGTAGCATAGCTAAACAAATTGACATTTTTTATGACTTCTCGACAAAAAGTTTTACTTTCTATGATTCTTAAAATTTCAGCACGGTTCCGAGATGAGCCTTTTTTACATGCGTGTATTTTTTACTTTATCTTTTGCTGATTGGCCAAACCGTCTCACCATAACCAATGTGTACGGCTGTAAGATTGCTCAATGGACTACAAATACAAACTACTGAAACTACATACAAAGTGTTGCTCCGTTATGCGAGATTCCTCCGAAGTCAATTGTCTGACCTGCCATCGCGATCGCAGATGCCGTAAATTATTCACAGCTGATCCGCTCTCATCCACCGAACAAAGAAGCGAGATGATAGTGAATATTGTGATCATGTTAACATGAACCCGGGATTCTGCAGTTTGCGTCGGAATATTATGAGGACGTTCGTGTTTTATTCTGTAAGATTTTTCGTTGCGCAAAGAGGGTGCTATATTGTGTATAGGAAAGTTTTTATATTATATGTGATGCAATATTGAAACGGACCTGAATAAATATAGGATGCAAACACGAGTATTCAATAACCCACACTAAAGAAATCCTTCGCGTTATTGGCAACTAGATTTTTCAACTATTTTTCCCTACTGAACTAGATAGAGGAAACTACTATCTAACAAGAGATGTCGTTTCTTGTCTTATTATTTTGACATTTTTATGCTATGGATAACTAAATAAATTCATATTTTTATTTAAACTTTTTTCTTTAAATTTATTAATGTATGTCCTCGCTTCGGCCAGCCTTACAATGTCCATCATCAAGGCAGACTTGTAATGTTGGTGGATGTAGTTATTTGTATATTTGATCTTTTAAGCATCGCCGATGCCTACTATTCCCCTGTCAATGGGAAGTTTTTATTTATAATTATTTTTTACTGATAAAATAATACTATTTATGTATTTTAAAAAATTATCATGTTAATGTGGCCCCTCACCGGGTACTTTGGGTACACCGGGTGATGAGGCCTTTATTTTATAATATCCTAACGTAAAGTTTTAACATTAGCTGCACACAGGAGACCCTGAGGAAACAATTTCCCTCGGGGACTATTTTATCTTTCGGGACATTATTTTGTTAATGTGGTCCCTCACCGGGTACTTTTCACTTACTGAGGCCTCCAATTTACAATATCCTAACGTGATGTTTGAACATTAGCTCCACACAGGAGACCCTGAGGTTTCCCTATTTTTTTTTACTATTTTATCTTTCGGGATGCTGTGTAGGGGGTCGTTTTAGGAAAAGAAGGAGAGGAAGTTCTGGAAAGGAAAAAAAGTATGAAGGGTTTCAAGGAATTTGGGCGTCAATGTGTTCATGAATGACGGACGTATGATTCTATGCCTTCCACTGCGGTGCAAGACAATGGGTACAGAGAGTCCGACTGGAGAGGTAAAAAGGTTTCTCTCAACCAATCTCTCCCAATCCGGACCGCCAAGCAGTAGATGGCCAAATACATGTGCCGCCAAGACCTAGAAAAACACAATTTCGTAAACTCGGGCATCCCTGCTAAGTCACCAAACGTAGGGAACTATTTGGTATGGCAGGGGTGTTGGTTATCCAATAATTGGTACCTTGGACGGCGGTACCCATAACCGCATAAAGTGTGTATTGTAATGGTTTTGTGTACTACGTTTATACGTTTTATTTTTTTCTTTATAATATTATTGTCTACAGTTTTTATGTGTATATACTTGTTTGTTTCTTTTGTTATTTTTGTTCATGTTCTTGTTATCCTGTCAAAGAAACCATCACTTTCGAAACATATCGATAATTGTGATTATATATTGGTGGTGTACACAAAGTTATTTGTTTCATTTAATTAAAAATGACGCCACAAAGTGATTTTGCAAAGATTATAGAAGTTTTTTTTTATTGGTAAAAACTTTAATACTTCATAGATTATAGGTATTTTTATTATGAATACTAAAATTTGATTGCGTACTTAATCACTTTTCAAAAGTTTTTAGTTTTCGGACATGTTCAGAAATATTACATTTATTTGGATTTTATTACAGGGCTGAAATATTTTTATCTTCTGACGTTTTTTGACGGGTAATTTGAAAGATAATAAATTGAATGCACCGGCTCAAAATAACACGATCCTAGACTAAAATATCACTAGGATAGCATTAATTCAATGCAGTTTATTGAAGTGCTTGTATCTTCACAGCCAAGCGGTGAGTTATAAATTCTCATAACAAAATAAATATCCCTTCATTGTTTGCTCTGGTTCGCGATGAATTAACAAGGTACGTGAGAGGAGATCTCATAGCAGAGGCACTTCCTCCGCGGATGCAGTGAAGTTCCTTCAGTCACGAAATATGTCAGACGGGGAATAGAAATGAAAGCTGTTTAAAGTGCCACTCCGCCTCATTGTTATCAAGACTGAGCCGAATTCAGATCGAATTTCATAACAATAATTTATTACCGGCTTAGGCAACGATCTACTTCTGCTAAACAACAGTAATTTTAAATATTTTTGCGCTCAGTTTTTTTGTATGAAATTTGATTTGACACGGTCCCTGTCTTACGAAAATGAGCTTTACGGTCGGCAGAGGGCAGAGTGGTCGTTTTTTGCCTGAAGGACCCCTACTGAAAAACGACTTATTATTAAGGTATCTACCTTAATAATAAGCTTTTACAACATAATTTAGGTTCTTTTTCTAGCACACTGAGGTGATATTATTCACAAAGTTGTTTTCAAATAAAATACCTATTTAACAACAATTAATATTTTTTTATGATAAAAGTTCAATGTTTTCGACATGTTTATGGTATACCGTTGATAACTCCGTTGTAAGCTTTCAATATTTTTATAAACGACGTATTTAACAAAAATCGAGGTAAAAACAGAACTCTCAGCGGCGGAACAATGTAACCGTGAATAGTTGACTTAATTTAAAACGTTGTAAAACCAATCCGTTTAGTAAAGACGTGGAACTAATAAAGAATGGGTTTAATGAAACCAGTGCCAAACGCGGAAGGAAGTCATAAATTGTACAAAAGCATTCAAAGGTTTAATTTTGGCTCGGAATTCGCACGGTGTTTTTTTGTGGAACAAAATACCGTATCGCGCCGTAGTCTTAATTAGAAGATATCGCCCCACTGCTATTAGACTAATTAATGAAAATAAGGTAACAAGGTTTTTTGTTAAAAGAGGGGCTTGACCAAACACATTGGACAAAAATATATGTTTTTATGCAAATTGAAGTCATTGCTATTTTATTTCAATTTAAGAATATTACAGTTTATGAGATTACCAACTTTTTCAAAAGTTGATAGTTTTTGAGTTATGATAAAAATCCGGAATTCTCTTAAAAATTTATTACTTAATTATTAAAACCGATAAGTTTTTATTAATTAGGACAGAGCTATCCAACTATGAGACTGGTAGGTAAACTAGTCCCAGCGAGAGATTGCACGGACGTCATTGACGTGTGTCCCTTTCCTTTTCACGCTTCTTGTTTGAAATCGAAATAGACAGAAGATACTAGAACGATGACGTCACGTACGGTCTCTCGCTGGGACTAGTATACCTAATAGTCAATGCTGATATTGAAAATATACGGTATATAATATATAAACGCATTTCATTTACGTAATTTTTAATAAATATTATCAAAAATTATCGTGATTAATTTTGTTTATTATGCCATGTTACGCTTCATCTTTTAGCCTACGTTTCGTAGAGCGTTACACTGTCCATAATCAGGGCAAATTCGTAGATTGCAGTGAAACTAGTAAGGTGTATTTATTAATGTAGTGATGCCGGCATTTTAGTATATCACTTAGTTAAATTAATTTAGTTTTAGGCGTTTATTTTAGATGAAGCCATCAATTACCGAATGCAAATAAATAGTAGGCCCCGTCTTTTCTATTCAAAAATATAATAATATTAATAACACGCCATAATAAATCAATATTAATCACGTTAATACTTTTGGCCGTAAAAATCGCAAATAATATTATCAATAATAATTGTGTAGTTCTTCTGAAGTGATCAGTGATCATCGGGCACTATTAAAAATGATTAATTAATAATATTATTTACTCTTAAAGTATGTTTATTTTTAATATCGCTATTGACCAGAACAAACACAATATATCTTTTCATCTGCAGAGATTATTCTCGTCTGACGACATTCCAATTTGTCTCTCCGAAAGATAGTAGGTAAGTTGTGTAGATGCACGTCCGTTGATTGAACGTGTATGTGGTGAAACCGGTTTAGTTTGAAATATGGGGCTTTATTCGTAGGATTAGGATATACGATACAAAGTATTATACCCAGTGAAGCTTACTACGCCGGATAGTAAAAAACCTCCGCTGGCCGGTCTTAATGCTAACCTTTCGGTGTTTCTTTTATTTACTTAGACACTGACATTTGGGATCGACAGAATGTGGAAGGAGTGGGTACATCAAAGCCCGAGCTGTTAAAACCGCACTGCTTTTGGGTCAGTTCATGCAACATGATCTTACATTGATGCCATTAGTTCAGTACAATTATTTATGTAAGTATATATATATAGAAGTGTTTATCTATATATTTCTAATATTATCGAATGATTTCATATGGTGAAATGATATGGTGACCCGACAGTTGTTGCCCCAACAGTTAACCCCCGATTTAGCAATCGGGGGGTCAATTCGATTACGATTTCGTTCCAATATATAATCAACTGAAATCGTCACCAAAAATACCTAAGTTAGTATGGATATCAAACGAATTTATTTACAGTGTCGATTTTTGTACTTATACGCTGGTACATACAGTATACACGGAGAAAAATGTTATTCTAAAATACAATCATTTTATTCGTAAAAACTGTTAAAAACGGGACTGAAGTTCTTACGAACAAATTAACAGTGTTTCAATGTTTATTGGCGGGAAAATATAAGAATAATTTGTTGGTATACGTACGAAATTACGTATACCAACAAATTATTCTTACATGTTCCCGCCAACAAACATTGAAACCCTGTTAATTTGTTCGTAAGAACTTCAGTTCCGTTTTTACGAATAAAATAATCGTATTTTAGAATAACATTTTTCTCCGTACAGACGGTTGGGAGCAGGGCGGAGTCTTGTGCGGGAATCACATAAAAAGTTGCTGTACCCCTACTTCAGAAATATCTTTGTAGGTACATCGCTAAATATAGGTAGGTACCTACATTTTTAAAACTTCTCGATGGATAGCTTGAAAAATGGTCAAGTAGCGGAAATCCTCTGCACATTCCTCACTAGTTTCAACGGCGGGAATGCAAGAATTCTTGCAGCAACATGTACCTACATGTATTGGAGCACTTCACCCCGGTGCAGTGATAAATAATGCACGGTCAGTTCGGGCATTGCAATGACCTGCACGCCAGAATCATACCGTGACCCTTACAAATTACATTTTGCCGTAAACATTGAACGTTATTATCCATACCGTAACACCTCATGAATTCTGAATAGGCTGGAAATACGCTGGCTCATTTTCTATCGGGGAGCATATTAAAAGCCAAATCTACCAGCTCAAATTTTTTAAAATACATATAAATTAATGAATTAAATTTTTTAAAAGATATTATTCTGGTTGTCCATTTTATTTTGGCAGAGTAGCATTTGGATCCGATACAAGCGATATCCTCGTTTACAATTAATGTCGGTGCCATGATATCCATTTGTTCTTACGAGTATTTAATACAGAATCAATGAGGAATGAGCTACCTGCATTCGTCTTTCCTCTCTCATTTTTTCCGGTTCTGTTTTAAAGCCGCATCATGTAATCCCTTTCTTGTGCTCCTTCCTTAACCCTCCTCACGACCGGGTGATAATATTGTCCCCCTTGTACACAGTACTCATGCCTACAGACAGAGAAGCTCTTGTATCACGAAAAAGCATTTCAAAAAATTTATAGGTATAGGTACTATGTTAGTAGTATATTTTTCTTCAAACTTATTTTGTGACACCATTCAAATTCCAAATTAATAAAGTACTTTTTAAGTTTCAAATTTCCGAGTAACTAAGTTCTTGTCGTATTTATCCTTTGGATTGATTGAAAGTTTTCCATTAATTTCTATAATTATATATAAGCTCACACAATATATTTTTGATTAGTTTAATTTTGTACCCTGATGATGCCTATTTTAAGCGAAACTGGCATTTATTAATAAATTAAATAAATTTCGTGATTATAAACAAAGTAATTATGTTATTTATTCTTTCCAACAACAGATCTCGAGTGATCTAAGTTTTTAACGCAGCATAAATAAAAAAATTAAAAAAATCTCTCATTGCTAATAAGCTTCCATATTTTATTTATTTATTTATTAACAGTTAAATTGAGCATAAAACAATCCGATATGAAACATATTCCGTGACAACAGTCAATGACCGGCTAAAGAAACGACCTGTTCAACTTAGTTATATCACGAATATCGTATTTTATTTTTGTTTTAATTACCAAAAAATAATCCGTGAACCAGTGGTGAATCCCATCACGAGTTTACCAATGTACATATATTCTAAATTAGCATTTTACGATTGACATGTAATTTTAATAATTAAGATGCTAGATTGAGATTATATAATTCTTTCATTAATTCGAAGTTAGTCGCGCGTTAACCATATGAATCAATCAATTTATTTGTCTTGTAGTCTATAAATTACAATTAACGTTGCTTAAAAAACACTTTATCATTTTAAATCAACAAAGCGTGTAATTTTTCCTCTACTCTGAAGACAGTTTTCGGGTCGTATGTTATCCAAAGACACCTCAACGACGTTTTTCCGATATCTCATTCCGGAGGATTTTGGCGTGACGTGATCTGTATTGTGAAATTTATGTCTCGGGAAAATGCGCCATAGTTTGATTTCCAAACGGTTCTTTTTCCAAATCCCTTTATATTGGGTAGACAAACTTATATAAAAGGTCACATCTTTGCGAAAACAAAGAGTTGCTCAGTTCATTCACTTCAATAATTCGTTAAAACTCATTTCACCAACAAATATGAGGTTTGTGTTTGTGCCGCTGGTTAAAGGCCCATTAACCAGCGGCTGAGAATAAAAATTTCAACTCGCGATCATGCTCTTGCAACTGTACAAGGCGGTTCCGATGAGAAAGATTGATTATTCTCCGTACCCAAAATGTTAACTACTCAATATCGACTTTATTTCATCAAGTTAGCAAGAAAAATGCTCAAACGCGTGATGATACATTTTTTCATATCGTGTACTTCTTCTAAGTATTTTTTGATCATAAGTATTTGTGATTTTTTCAATAATGTCGAAGCAAAATAAGTGTGTAAAAAAATTTGAAATATTTCAGTTTGTAAGACCTTAAATAAATAGACAAACTGAGGTATTTTCGTCACAAAACACGTTCTCGGATTTATTTTTTAATCATTTTACTTTAACTAAAATTAAATTTCTGAAAAGTGTCTTTACTAGATTATATATTGATTTATTTTACTGTATGATTAATATGATTTGAATTAATATGTGTGTTGTAGGAGAAACATGTTATTCTAAAATACGATAATTTTATTCGTAAAAACGGTTAAAAACGGGACTGAAGTTCGTACAAACAAATTAACATTGTTTCAATGTTTATTGTTAGGAAAATGTAAAAATAAATATTGAAACCCCGTTAATTTGTTCGTAAGAACTTCAGTCCCGTTTTTAACCGATTTTACGAATAAAATGATCGTATCTTAGAATAACGTTTTTCTCGGTGTATACAATATTTCGTTTGAAAATTTAACAAATCTGCCAACGACCAACGGTATAATATTACTATATTTAAAATAAAATTGGATTTTCAAAATTTAAATCATAACTTTACCAGATAAAATAACAATCTTTCGAAATCAATTTATGTTTTTTTGTAAACAAGAGTCAATACGTCAAGGTTTTGATTTAAAAAGGACAAATTTCAGGTATTCTCTGGTTATACCCACTTAAAGTATTTTCAATCGTCTATTAATTCTTTGCGGAAGTCAAAATAAATTGTCTTGAGTTTCGTTAAACGTTAAGTAATATAAAATATTATCTAGTAATATCAAGACGACATTTTTAACTGCCGAAAAACACGCATGGGCATCTTTTCAACTTTGCGCAATTTATGCAAATGTACGATTTATTTCGAAGTATACTGCCCATTATCAGGTATCTTTGATTTTAAATCACCAATAAATTAAAATTGATAATTCTGTTTGAAATCGAACCATCGTTTCAATAACATCTCCGGGTGACTCAAAGATAAAATTAAAAACTCGTCTTTCACACTGGAAAGATGCTATCTGATATTAGGGATGTCGAAAGTATCGATATATCGATGTATTGATATTTATTAAAATATCAATATCGATGTTGATATATCAAGGAAAAAATATCGATCTATCGATATATCTGTCAAATGTTTAGATTGTACGTTTTTAAAATAAAAGTGTATATATACACGATGTGTAAAAATGAAAGTGTATATTTACACAATGTACATTATTTTAATCAGGCGCCTCCCCCCCCGAAATTGAAAAAATATCGTTGTTGATACAATTTTCTATATTGTATATTTTGTATTGTTACATCGGTTCAAAATATATCGGTTAAAAATATCGATATATTTTATTAAACATATCGATATATTGATGTATTGATACTTTTTCAACAAGCCTATCTGATATCTTCGTCAATTTAAATGGAATATAAATGAAACTTGGAAAATTTATTGTTTCTCGGCTAAATCTCCTATTTAACCTAGCTTATTGAAGCAAGATTAAAAACTTATTATCTAATCGTTTCATCTTCGCTAATATTCTCATTTTGAGAAGAATACAAGTACAGATTGTCTTTAAATGAAAATTTAAACGGGCTTTGTTCTTGCAAGAATTTAACTTCGCTTTATTTTATGCGTGACAAAATATTTTAATATCTTATTTCATAATTTGCTTTATCTTATATGTGAATACAGTAGAAATTAATTCCCATTGTATTAAATATACCTAGATAATTTTGTATTTCATGTTACAAGCAACCTCTTAGTCGAGAGGTAAGGCTCTAGACCAGCAATCCGAAGGTCATGGGTTAGAATCTCTACGTGCGCAAGTGAATTTAATATTATTGATTCGTGTTTTTTCACAATTTGTTAATTAAAAAAATAATAATACTTAGTAAATTTGAGGCACGTTTCAGAGTGGAAGATACTCTCAGAATCGCCTTGGTGTAAGACCACCATTAAGAATTGAAACATTGATTGATATAGCTTGTGATGAATTCAACATTACGTTCGAAAGAAAAAAAACATTTTCTTCATCGGAAAAGCTCATACAATTTTTTCCCACCTAAACGAAATTTCAAATCGACTACACTAGCGACCGCTATTGAAAAGGGACAGAAAATCACAACTGGTGCCGAGAGCCAAGAGGGTGGTTCATTACAACTGGTGCCGGGAAGCCCAGGAGACTAGACCATTACAACTGGGCCGAGACCCATAGGAGCTAGGAAAGGCAGGGGTTTGGATCGTCACAAATTAGTATCCGCGGCTGGTAGGGGGACGACTCCGGTCCATCACAAGCTTAAGCCGTATCAGACCAGATCTGAATAGCTGGGTACTTTCCAACCTCCCTCTATCCCATCTACTTCCCCTCCCGACTTTAGTCTCAGAACATACCCCGATTGGGGATGACATAACTGGCTCATTGTTAACATTTGAGATAGCGGATTGGTAATATTATTTAGAGTGTTTCTCACCATCCTCCCAACAGCTTACTCATACTGCAACGAATGTTATTAAAAATTTAAATAAAATACTCGCAGTGGTTAGAAAACTCGGCCAACTTATCCAATATATAGCCACTATTTATAGGTTCGAGTACCGAATTATAAACTCCAACTTAATAAATAAATTAACCATAATTTCTAAATCGAAAATATTCGTTATTGGTGTAGATAAGCTATTGGGAGGATGGTGAGAAACCCTCTCAGTGACATTAGTCTGGGTGTTGTTAAATTTTGAGTAAGATTTTATAGAGTTTGTTGTCGTAAAAGTTTTAGGGCAGATTATATTGACATAATAATGTACATTTTACTACTACGAGCATCTACAATCTGCATTAAAGTGTGATCTTTTTGAAAAGTGGCACACCTTGATACCACATTCGATTAAAAAATAGCAGTTACATCCTTTCGATTTGAACATATGAGATTGCAGAGTTATATTATTACAACCAGGAAGAATTGCGCTATTTGAATCGTTTTATTTAATATCTATTTTAATCGTACAACTTTTCATGCAACGATGACTCTACATTTTCAATTCATTTCTGATATTAATCTCAGGGGATTTGAAGCTAATTATCAGAGTATTAGAATGAATATTACCCTTTCAACACAAAATTGGTTCTAGTGTTACAGATTCAATTTAATTTTGCAACGGTTAAAACCTTGCTATTCAGCGCTTTAAGTTCATAATTTGGTGAAATTAGTTTGATTTTTGGCATACAAACATAGAAGATTTTTATTAAAAAGATTACAGGTAATACGAATTAATTACTTAAAATTGTGTTTTTTTTATGATAATACGTATACAGGTTTTGAAGATAACACGCTATTACAGAGATTCTTTACAATCATCCTTTTTACGTACCAGACTTTTAGGTCCACACACTTTTCCATATAAATGATCATCTAGTAAATCCACGCTATGCAAGTGTATTATATAAGTATAATTAATACAAAACAATACAAGAACAACATGTTAACCTACCAGACTATTAAATGGGAAAATAATTCACCGACTCAAGATATTTTCATATCAGAGAGTTCGGCTCGGTGGAATTCCTAATTTGACCGATAAATCCTACTGATCCCTCAATATAAATATTTAAAGCATCTTTTGTAATCCTACATGTACTTAAAATGACTGATTTCTGCATTTTTATACACAAATTCTTTGACAAATCTAATATGCCTACATTTTTAATGAGAGAGCTAGATATAATGCCAGTAGCCGAAATAACAAATGGTAATATTTTTATAGAAAATTAATGCCAAATTATTTTAATTTCATTTCCTAAATCTGTATACTTTCTTATTTTTTCAGAAACAGATTTTTGAATATTACAGGAATTTGGAATAGCTACATCAATAATATAAGTTATTTTTTTAATTTTGTCATGTATATGATGACCAATTGGTCTGTCTGTTAGTATAGTTTTATCATAGTAAATTTTAAAGAAATTATTTTCTAAAAATGAATTTGGTTCGTATTCATAATATGGTACTATATTATGACATTCAATCAAGTCACGTTTAATTACCAAACTTTGGTGAATTATTTTTAAAACCTGATTGTGCCTAAATGTATACTCAGACGGCGCTAATATAGAACATCCTGATATAATGTGTTCTATAGTTTCCGGAAAAGCCATAAATTTTCTACATAAATCATCAATTTGATTTGGATCTTTGATAATATGCTTCCTATAATTTTTGGTATTTATGACTCTATCTTGAATAGCAAGCATAAATCCTTCTATTTCTGCGCTCAACTCTCCAATACTCAACCATTTGTTTGACGAAAGTTTGTCAACATACGTTTGGTTGAGATAATTGAAGTGTTTTGCGTGAAAAATTTTATTTGACCAGGAATCTAATCATTCCTGGTTGGTATTTATTAAAATATGGTACTATAATTAATATTATTATTCTGTGTGTTATATTCGATTCCTACAGCAGTTAGGATGGTAGCAGTTCTTTTTTAAATTTTCTATTATTTCGCTGACTGAGGGTAAAAATAACCGCGATTTCGTGAACACTTCCAGGGGTTATTTTAATTAATCGCTTGACGGACAGTGGCGCAAAGGCCGGCGGTTCGTGATAGTCGATTTCATTACTGCGTTTGTATGCAAACTCAAAGGATATAGCGATTAACACCAGTGTGATAGTAAACGTTGATTGCAATGAATGCGATGTGTATGATAATTTGTGAATAAATTTACACATTTGTTTGTTAATGATGGGCGCTCTTTATGTGGAGTTTTAAAACATCCGTCTGTTTTGACATTGTTGAAGAAATTAAATTTATTTCCAAACAACGCATCACAATAATATGAATTTTCGATGCATACAGTCAATATTTGTATTTATTATAGAATAAACATGACTTATTTAACAAACTTTTTCAAAAATCTAACTAACCAACCATCACGCCGTTTCCCCGCAGGGGTAGGCAGAGAGGACGGACCGCCAAACACATCGGTCTTGGCACAAACTCTTTGCCTCATTCACATTCATACATCGTCTCATAGATACTCTTCTATTTTTCTGACTCTTGACATGGCCCGACTCAAGTATCTGATTCACTTGATCGTGCCATGTCTTCCTTGGACGTCCCCTACTTCTTATACTATTCACACTTGCATCATATATTCTCCTTACGCTCCTTTCTCAAAAATCAATTATGTTATTGACCGATTAGTAGTCCAGTGGACCAATGCGTCTGAGTTCAATCCACTGCTAGAATCTGCTTAAATCCTCGATACTTCCACAAGGATCTTTTCACGCTTAAAATGATGAAAGCATTATTATTATTATTTATTTTATACACCTTTAAGGGCTTTTACAAACATATGATATGAATAGTAATTTTGTGGAATGGTAATCGTGAAGTAAATTATGCTATTTAAAAATATAGAACCCATGCAAAAGAATAGTATTGTAATCAATACTAGGATTATTGTTATTTAGGAATGTTATTAAAGCTCTATAACTATATTCTGTGCAGTTGAACACATTTACTACTTCCGAGAAAGTATTTCCTACTTGATTGTAGCGGCGGAACGAGTTGGAGCATTTCAAAGATTTTCAGGTTTTTCGCAACTCGAGAATGTTTGTCTCGTTAAAAAATGACAAAATAATCGATGACAAGTCATTCGTTTAAAGATTATGAGGGTATATGCTCCCTGTACTGGTTAATTCGTTAAGTAATTATTTAGTAATGACACTAATGACAAATTAAAACACTTTGTTTTTACCACGATAATCTTTATTTTAACATATCGACATAGTTCTCGAAACATGTCGATGTGTTAAAGTAAAGATTATCGTGGTAAAAACAAAGTGTTTTAATTTGTCATTAATAAAATGGTGCCACAAAGTGAATTTGCAAAATTTGAAGTAGTGTTTAGGCCCCTCAGATACTCACTTAAATGCATTGATGGTCCTGCATTTTATATAGGAAAAACGCGACAAAATATTATTACCCCTCTCAAAGAGCCTCTATGACGTCTAAATAATGAATGAGAAGTCTCCGAATTTGCAAGCCATCTCATTTAAGCAAACCTACGTTTAATGAAAATACTACATTAAAAAACGGCATAGGGAACAGACTGGATAACTCAGAAGTATTAGTTACGGAAAGCCAAAAACATTAATAGCAAAGTCATCAACAACCAAATAAATCTAAATAAAAGTCCGATACTTAGATTGTTCCCTGTTGACAAAGAGCACGCTCTTCCCAATCCCCCAACTACCCCTGCCTACTCCACTGGAGCTTGACCATTTTTGCAACCAACTGTGACAACACAATAATAAAAAATAAAAAAATATTTGGCTGATATTATTTTATAGCGCCGCGGCGCTATAAAATGATTTTTTACTAAAACGGCGCGCCGTTTTAGTAAAAAATCATTTCAAAGGCGCTGTACAAATAACTATAGAACAGAATTGGTACGTATTTAAAACACATGTTACTTGAATATTTCAGATATCAAATTGAGTATTGTACAGCCCCAAAAAGCTGCGGTTTTAGCGAAACAAGTTCGACATTAAGATGAAACCCGGGTGGTGAAAAATAGATTTTACTAAATTGTTGCTGTCACTGTTGCTCTTACTCCACCGGATATTGAGCGAAAGGGACAATGCACCTCGGGCTACTAATACCTAACTAAAATCGAAGTTTTGTATTCCCCACTTTTCTCCTCCAAAAGTGGACTTATTTTCATTTTTTTTACCAACTACATAAGAAAAAACTATTCTATGTCTGTACGTTTTGCTTTTTTTTTTTTTAAACATTGTCTAGTTTGTAAACTGAACGTCTTTTGACGGTGTTTAAACCAGTCAATTTTATTGATTTTTGGAAGGTCATAACATCTATAAAAAGTAACAAAAAGTACCGACACGGTAGTAGTTGATATCTATCTTATGTAAAAACAATATTTTCTCTAGTATTAAAATCCAGAGAGATAACAGAATACGTTTGTATGGAAAAATCACCGCTGGGTGTCCCCTTAAGTATTCAAATAAAGTTGTGTTGTGTTGTTATTTTAAATAATTCATCATTATTACAAGGAAGTTGATGATGATGAACCGGTTCGACCGACGTGGTGCAATATAGTTTATCATAGATTTGTTTGTACGTGCAAAGCAAATGTTCTTGTACAAACAAAACCAACTTTTTATTAACGGAATTGGGTAAATGATGGTTCACATACCAGCTACCTATTAATTGGTGTTTGCGTTGGATTTGATTGCCTGGTTCGTAAAGTTAAATTAAATGAAACGCGAATAAATTCATTTAAATGCCACATGCTCGGTAAAAAAATAAATTAAACGTGGCTGCTGGATATTCCTCGGACTGTTAAAAAATTTAAAAAATTTATATTTTATTATGCTGTTCTTTATTAAGTTTAATCAGGAAAAATGATGAGATAATATAATAATATTTCAATTAATGAATATTGAATCCTTAGAATTAGTTAATTGTGGTTTATTGTAAATTTAAAGTACATTTATTTATTGTTTTGGAACATTTACAGAATATTAACATGAAAAATTATAGAATAAGCACTGTTGAGAGCGTAGGCGTTAATATTTCACTTAAAAATGTTCACAGCATGCACAGTCTAAGAATTGCCTTTCACTACGGAGTAACAATGATTATAAATAACAAAAATGAGAAATAACAGAATATAAAGATAAGTATAGTGTTTAAAAGTATAAGTAAGATAAAACATAAAGTTTAAGGAAACATATGATGTATAAATAGAATAATAGATAGAGTTAGTAACTGCATTCAAGTAAAATTATGACTATTCTCTAGACTTTTTTCGTTGTTTGTTTTTGGGGTGTTATGCCGTGTTGTGCTACCTCCTTCTTTAGCCGACGTTTCGGACAGCGTTGCAGTGTCCATCATCAGGGCAGATCCGGCAGATCCGTCGATGTGAATTTGTAGTGTTGCTTATTTAGTTGGAATATAATGATGATGGACACTGCAACGCTGTCCGAAACGTCGGCTAAAGAAGGAGGTAGCACAACACGGCATAACACCCCAAAAACAAACAACGAAAATGCTTTTGGCCGTGAAAATCTAAAAACGTATCTATTCTCTATACTTTTATAAATATGTTTTTTAAAATATGCGAGACTGTCAGCATAAATATCTGTATAGTCACATTCGATACAATTATAAAGAAGACACATTCGTTACAGTGGATTGTAATACCTATGCAATATTGTTATTAAATAATTCAAGATGGAATATATTATGATTCCTTAAATTGCGTCTATTAGGAACTATAATGTTAATACTGCCCAGGGAATGAGTAATTTCAAGTTTATCATGAATTATTTTATGTAAACATATTAAGTCTGCAAATTGTCTTCTTTTAGCCAGAGTTGTAAAATTAAAATGTTGGAGTCGTTCTTCGTAAGATTGAAGTAAGGAATTTAGGCCAAGTTCAAATGATAACATTCTTAGAAACTTTTTTTGTACAAATTCAATAGTTTTAGATATTTTAATATTTTTACATAATATTGTAATTGAGCAGCGATGTCGGTATTAATAATATATAAATGGTTTCCATTGAAATAATCATAAAAATATCATTCAAGAAAAAAAAAGTTATTTAAAGTTTTCCAATAAAATTTTATAATATAAAATATTTATGTGGTTTGTATTTTTCCGTTTTTCTGAAAAAATCTCCGCAAGGGCGCAGTACACATATTTTTTTAAATGTTATTATGAACGTCTCTTTTTAGTGTTATTATGAACGTTAGACAGGATTGCATCCACCAGCTCGTCTATCAATAATACAAAACTATCTACGCATTTGACCAATGAATGTGATGCTGCCTTAAAATATACATATACCCCTACTTATAATTCGATATCCGCCGACTAACGTTTGGTTTTGTAAAGTTGGCCTTAAACCTGGTTTAAAGCCGTTTTAACCATACACAAGTTTTGAAAATAAGTATAGTTTTTCACTGTTACAACGCAATACGACGCGTATTAGTTATACTACAATTATAAGTAAGGAGGGTTATTTACATTATGTACAGGAGGCAGATGAAAATATATGGGACCATACTTATCTGACAGGTCACTTAAGATTAACACTATTTATTAGAGAAATTTAATTTTGCACGGAGATTCTACAATGTATTTTGTGTTAATAATTTAATAATTTATATTATTTAATGTATTTATGTATTTATGAAAGGAAAAGCAAAATTTATAATGGGCGGTACAATAGAAGGGTTTGATTATTATTTACTTTTCTAAATGTGATTCAACCCTCGAAAATAATAATAAAAATAATGGTTATAATAAAAGTCATTTTAGATGTAGGATTACGAAAGATTTTTTAAATATTTATACTGAGGGATTAAGATATATCGGTTAAATTAGGAGTTCCACCGAGCCTAGAAATAATTCACCCTCTGATATGAAAATATCTGGAGTCGGTGAATTATTTTCCCATTTAATAGTCTGGTAGGTTAACATGTTGTTCTTGTATTGTTTTGTATTAATTATACTTATATAATACACTGGCATAGCGTGGGTTTACTAAATGATCATTTTTATGGAAAAGTGTGTGAAAGGGTTTAATTTTTCCTATGAGGAAAACTAAACCCGGACGGCTTTATCCAATTCAGCTATTGCCACCTATTTTAGAATTAACTATATTGTCTTCGAATTTTTTTTTATTTTAAGTATTCTTTTGATTAAACCTAGTAGTTTCATACTAAGCGGTCAAAGGGTACAGAATTTAGACTGAGAACCGAGAGTAAACATAGCAACCAGTTCGAGGTAAAGGTTTATTGTTTTATTGGGGAGGTTCACTGCATCTTATGCAAATCTTCCTCTTACAAAGACGTGTTTGTTTGTGCACCAATTTTCTCCTAGTCTCGGGTTACACAAACGATGCCCGCAATTTACGGTGTCCGCCAAGTGACACCGGGCGAATTAAATTGAAACATCTTCTTTACTCTACTTATTTAATAATTTATCTTGGAGGATTATCATATTAAAATAACATTCACTTACACTGTTAACAAGATATCTTTCCAGTTCTCTTATAATAATTATTGAGGAATGATTTTTTTATTTATTTAAAAAACAATTATTATTAACGACAATACAAATTAAAATACAATATTAAGTAAATTAAGAATACAAAGTGAAGTATTTCGTCCTCAGCCTCCTCACTAGGTATTCCTGTTCCGAGGCGGGCTGTACACGGAGAAAAATGTTATTCTAAAATACGATCATTTTAATCGTAAAAGCGGGACTGAAGTTTTTACGAATAAATTAACATTGTTTCAATGTTTATTGGCGGGAAAATGTAAGAATAATTTGTTGGTATACCTACGAAATTACGTTTACCAACAAATTATGCTTACATGTTCCCGCCAATAAACATTGAAACCCTGTCAATTTGTTCTTAAAAACTTCAGTCCCGTTTTTAACCGTTTTTTCGAATAAAATGATCGTATATTAGAATAACATTTTTCTCCGTGTAAGTTGTTGTACGGTGTTGATCACGGTTTGTTGGCTTCCACGAAATAAAAATAAATAAAGCAAAAAGTATTTATGTCTGTTGTCTGTAGGTTGCATTGGGGTTACTTAATAAATTTAATTAGTTCCTCATTAAAATCGACTTGTAAAATCTATTGCTTAAACCAACATTCGAAATAGAACCTAAAACAATATAATATCGATCAGGTATTTGTAATCAGTGTCTTTCACACCTTTCGCGCAACAAATGTTTGAAATATCAAAGTCCGGCATTTTCGGAATTGTGAGGTGATTGCAATATTATTGAAAGGTATAAATAAAACAAGCCTATTGGTACATAAATTCTTTAGCATTCCGCAATAAGATCGAATTACCTTTCCCTTTTTCATTATAAATAATAACATTGGCTTTTGATTTTACGTCCGTTCCAATCCATCGGCTACCAACTTTTTTAGATTTTAGTTATCTACCGAGTTCTTCAGAAGAAAATTTGATTTGAATCTTAAAAATTAAAAAAAAATGCGTGAAGATAATTTTATGAAGATATATTTATAGTTTTGATGCATGGTAGAGTTTGACATAGGTTGTCACGAGGTATTTTTGGTGACTTGTTTTCGGACGTAAAATAACACTGGCTTCCCTCAAAGACAAAGGAAAAGATATGGCAAGGCGTATTGGAATGTCATAAGTGAAGCTGGTGAAAACTTTTTCATTTCCTACCTACTTCCCATTCTTCGCTCGTTTTGGAAGACGCCTTTTCAGTTGTTCGGAAGCTTAAGTTTTTTTTATACATCAAGGTGAAGCCATGCTCATCCGAGTCATATACCTTCATATGTATAGGTGTCGTGTTTTGTCCTAATGCACGAATAACACAACATGTATAGTATAATTTTGCTAAATATTATAAAAGAAAAATTACCTCACAATTTCATATTACACGGATGTAGATATAATTATATTAGGCATTTTTGTTTTGGTAACAGATTGATTCCTAAGTTTCTGGATGAAAACGTTAATTACTAAACATAATCCCAAGTAAGGCATTCAAACTTTAAGTGTTTTAGACATTAAGCTGCGATAGTAAGAAACCTACGAACAAGTTTACGCACGACCAAGGCGACTAGTTAATAATAAAAAATATCAACATATTACACGGAGAAAAATGTTATTCTAAAATACGATAAATTTATTCGTAAAAACGGTTAAAACCGGGACTGAAGTTCTTACGAACAGATTAACAGGGTTTCAATGTTTATTGGCGGGAATATGTAAGAATAATTTGTTGGTAGGTATATGTAATTTCGTACGTATAACAACAAATTATTCTTACATTTTCCCGCCAATAACCATTGAAACACTGTTAATTTGTCCGTAAGAACTTCAGTCCCGTTTTTAATTGTTTTTACGAATAAAATGGTCGTATTTTAGAATAACATTTTTCTCTGTGTAGGGGTTAAAGATCTTGTGATCTCTATATTACAGGGATAAATGCAGTGTTCCGGATCGAGAACCTTTACCCACAGGCATCACCCAATCTATATACAGCATTCGAGAAGAAGAAGAGGAATTGAGGAGTGTTTGTTGATTTTCGAAGTAATTTATTCATGATTTTAGAAAATTAGCTACGTACGCCATAAATAAGAATCGTCTTTGTCAAGCTTTCGACGTACCTCTCTTATTTTAGGCAGCCAAGTGATAGAGCACAGCGTAACGTAGCATCTATCTCAATTATCTTCGTGGACTTCTTGAATTCCTATGTCCGTCGCTCGACCGTTAGTCTCATATTTTATGGTCCTCGCTGTACCAAAGTTACGGCGCAGAGCTCAGTGCTTTTCTCTTGAATGGGTCACGTACACGGACGTCGGACAATCATAGTATAATTTTATTCCACCTATAACTTCCTACAGTTTTCTCATTTAACTACAAATAGGTATATATTGAATTGTCGGTAACTACGAAGATCAGCTTCCTCATCACTCATCAGCTAAGGGAAAGGTTGAAAGAACTAAATCGCAGTAGGTGCATGTACTTCGAGTGTTTGGCTTTCGGAGAATATATTAGGTCATTACATATGAAATTGGTGTTTTGCCGTACTGGCAACTTTGATCTCAAATATCTTCTTTTTGGTTAGGAATTCCAAATTCAAATTTATACAGCTATATACGCATGTATTTGTGTTTTAAAAACTATAATTCATTTGTTTTTTACTTTATTGTTTTTTCTTTGCGTCACCAAACGCTCACAAGTAACTTTTTTGGAGTCATTTTTCGCCTGGGGCATGGTTTTGCTGGTTCGGCAGGGTTCAGCCATTGCGATGAGCGCTTCCGATTATCGTACAGGATCCACTTTTCATCACAGGTAATGATTCGATTTAAAATCCCTTCATTATGTGCGGGTTGAGTAATGCAACGCAGCAGTCAACACGCGTTTGTTGATTTGCTTCACTCAAATTGTAGGTACCCACCTTTCAAGCTTTTTCACCTTCCCAATTTGCTTCAAGTGGATTAAAACAGTTTTATCACTAACATCGCAGCCTGCAGCTAACTCGGACGTGGTTTGCGATGGATCCGCTTCCACAAGAGCCTTCAATTCTTCATTATCAACTTTGGTCTCCGGCCATCCACGGGGCTTGTTCTGCAGGTCGAAATTTCCAGAACGAAAACGTTGGAACCAAAAACGCGCTGTGTTTTCTTTTGTGGCACCGTCGCCATACACATCATTAATCCTTCGAGCCGTTTCTGCAGCACTGGTGCCACGGTGGAACTCGTACTCGTAAATAACGCGATATTTCAAGTTTTCCATTTTGTAAACTTAGTGACGCAAAGAAAAAAACAATTAAGGAAAAAACAAATGAATGATAATTTTCGAAACACAAATACATGAGTAAATAGTTGTATAAATTTGAATTCGGAATTCCTAACCAAAGAGAAGATATTTGAGATCAAAGTTGCCAGTACGGCAAAACACCAATTTCATATGTAATGACCTAATATTATAAGATGATGTCAAAGCTTGCAATAAACTCTTAATTTCTTCAGTTTTAGCTCACATATTTCTCAGTGCTCAAAACTCAAAGATATCATATTAAATAATAAAGGTACAAGTATCTTAAATCTCAAATTAATGAGTATTTAAAACGTGTGGTTTTTTTTAATAAGCAAAACATAATTTCTCAGAAATCTGAACCCTTTCGTAAGCCTAATGTATAATAAACATCAAGGTTCATTGAGATTACAAGTTGCTTTATTTACCTTATCTGAAGGTTTACATTGAACATTTAACTGGACCAGACGTCCGTCCTATTGGAAGCTCTTCTGAAGCTAGGGAACCCAACACTGCCGGAGCCCCGCTATCTATCGTGTATCATCGGCTATTAACGTAACCGTTCGTGCATTAGACACGACAATAATCGACACTCTTCTTAGGTACTACTTAATTGACTCTGTTAACTGCATGTAACATATAACTATCTATACTCTACACTATCGACCTCTATTGAAAGATGTTGAAACTAAATGTATTATCCTTTATACCACACTACCTTGAATATTCGTAAATTGTGTATTGGAATATAATATTATATCATTAATTTAATGAAGTGCGGTCAATATTGAAAACTAAATAACGATTGTGGTGGTATCTACCTAAAAGTATTAGTAGTGTATTGACATCAATCAAAATACGATATATTTTTGTTTTTTTATACAGTTATCAGATTGTCCGAAAATATATGTATGTTAGATAATATCAGGTTTTTAAGGGCATATCCAATATTATTTAATATTTAATTTTAAAAGTTAATTTCGCAGAACAAATGTTTACGGTAGGGTTGTTTTTAAAATAACTTGTTAACCTATGGTAAGTCAAACAGCACGTATAAAAAAATAACTTTTTCTTTTCAATGGCACACAAACTTGTTGTATATGTTGTGAGACTTTTTATTATCCTTTCTGGATTTATAATTTAGTAAATAGTTGTCAATGAATACGACCACACAGTTGGAAGCTTCTGTTATAGCTTCCTACGAATATTTAAAAACGTAGGTAATAATTTATCGGAAATCGATTTAAGCCATGGGTAGGCGTTTTTCCAATTTACACTATTGATACAAAATATTCATTGTTTGTTAGCATTTCTTCTATTTGGTAGGTGTAGGTACAAACGGAAATGGGTAACGGTAATGGAATTGAAAAATGGTTTTTATTTGGATAGAAGATTGAATAGATGCCTATGATAAGTAATTTTTTGCCGTTATACAATGTATATGCAGAGTGAAAAAACTACTTCATCGATCACATCGATAGTGACCTATGAATGTTATTCGAAAAAAACGATCATTTTAATACTAAAAACGGTTAAAAACGGGACTGAAGTTCTTACGAACAAATTACAGTGTTTCAATGTTTATTGGCGGGAACACGTAAGAATAATTTGTTGGTATACGTAATTTCGTACGTATTCCATTACACGTAAGAATAATTTGTTGGTATACGTAATTTCGTACGTATTCCATTAAATTATTCTTACATTTTCCCGCCAATAAACATTGAAACACTGTTAATTTGTTCGTAAGAACTTCAGTCCCGTTTTTACTATATAAATTATCGTTTTTTCGAATAACATTTTTCTCCGTGTACTATCAGGGAACCTTACTTAATTGGGCGAAGATCAACAGAAAGCCACCTGCAGGTCCTAGCAGCAAAAAAACCCTAAAACTAATTTGATTTGTACGTTTTGGTTATGAAAATATGAACTTTTGTCAAAAAAAAATATGTCAGATTTCCCTTTTTCGATACTGTCGCTGTAACACTGAGTAATCGAAATGTGAAATGCGATACTTCGGGTTATAAACATTTGAATACTTATAACATTATATTAATCGCTGTAATTTTGATGAGGGTTTCACGATCCCTTCACCAGAGTAAGGTACCAACAGCACCTCGACTCTTTCCATATCTCGTACTATCCATCAGAGTTGAACAAAGTTTGATGAGTCGTTAACGATGTCATTTAAGGCACCACTTCGATACTTGAGCTCTAGTACTCTAAAAGTTGTTGAGAACTTTGAATAATATTATTTTGTCACCATCCATCCATAGTGGAAATTGTAAGAGAGAATTTTATTGACATGAAGGGATCAAAAATATATTCCTTTTCAAAAGCTCTCTAACTTAGCATGCCTCAAAACTTTTTTTTTTTTTTTTCAAAAGAAGCAAACACATTGTGACTTGACATTTTAAATAAATGAAAAGAAAATACTTTGTTTTAAGTCACTTTATTTTTATTTAACGTCTACCGGTTTCCATAATGTTGTGAAAGAAAGGGACAGTATACTAGAGTGGGACAGAGCGTCAGTTGTTGGAGGGAGGAGGGGAATGGGGGATAAGTGAAGACATGAGGAACATACTTAAAATTGGACTGAAGGTTAAATTTAATTGTTTATTAATGATTTCTTCTTTTGAATTTACTGATTTTTTTTTATTTCTAAAACTTCCAAATTGTTAAGTCTTAAACGTATTCCGATCTTATGTAGGACTTTAATTCCCGAATCGTGGATAAAAGTATGATCTTTATTCAATATTTTGTATTCAATTTCCTTCAAGTGATATTTCCAATCTGGGCTGCGCGGTGCAAAGACAATGCAGTTGGTTTGCTTAATACAATCATTGCATTTGTCATGACTAACTACTAAATTGTAAGGTGATCAAATAACTGTTTATTGTAAACTAAATCGTGTGAGCAAGTAATGCTCTATTATCACGGCTAGGTATTCTTTAAAAGTGACGCTTGACATTTAAGATGTGAAAGACACGATGTTGACTTTTAGACCTGATGCATAATATTCTTTTGTCTTCTTAGCCCGGTAGTATCACGCTCCGACCAATTATCGTAAGATCGCCCCAACCGTAATGTCTTTTTGTAGAAAGTTTCTAGTTTCTACGAGTCAGGAAAGAGCCCATCGATTTAATGGCTTTTAGATTATAGGGAGTCTGTGGTGGATGCATCATATTGATGAAATTATGTTAATAAAATCATTATTCAGTGATTGCGGTAATTCACGTTTTACGTTCTACAGAATCATTGAAATATTTAATTAAACTTTGGTAATTTTAAAAGTTTTTGTAAGTTCTGAAGATTTAAAATATTTCTTGGTTAGTTTGTGTATGTATGTATGTATTTAAGGGTGCGTTACAGAGCTAGATAAAAACTTATTATATTAAAATACCTAGTTTTGCAAATTAGAAAAATAATGATTTTCTACATATTTACTGATATCGCGAATACTTACAAAACATAATTTTTCTGAAAGCTCTAATAACCAGCTAATAAGAGCAGAAAATTTGATGCTGATGAACTCGATTTTCTGAAGATGTTATGTCGTAATAACCGAAAAGAGGAACTCTTAAAGTTTTCGTAATTTGTTCTAGAATTGTTAGTAAGTTTTTATTGTATTTTTCTGTGCCTTGTTGCCAGTGAAACGTAAAATATAATATAATTTGGAAAAAATGTTAATCGCTCAAAAACTTGTTAATGAATAATCACTGAAAACATTTCAAAAGAATGTTATAAATCAGTTTCATCTAAATGCATCAGATACCCTCATTAGTTCTTCAGAGCTAAACTTAAAACTCACCTTTTTAGACAGTCGTACCCATAAAGCCAAAAACAAAAACCTTCACTTTCACCTTCTCAGCCCGCGACATAGTAAATAACTAATTGCATAAAAATGTTAACAAATTCTTAATGGTGAATTATTTGTACATCTAATTTCATTCAAATCCTCCAGTCCTAATGAGTCCTAAATTCACAAGTCTTTCGAAACAACTTCAATTTATTAACTCCATTTTTGGCAGTAATCTTCTTATAAATGTAATATGAAAAATGATGGTGTAGCAAATGTAAAGTTATGTAATGTCCAGTGTTTTAATATAGCGTCCTCCGCGTGCAAAGTCGTATCTCCTCCAAGCATAAACTTTCTAATTAAAGTGTGTTTATCGGAAGTGACCTGCCAGGTAAGTATGTTCTCTGTGTCCATTTGTAAATAATAGTTCTAGGTAGAGCCTAAGAAGTAATAATAAGATGTACAGCGCCCTTGAGGTGATTTCTCACAAAAACGGCGCTCTACAAATTTTCCAATTATTATTATTATTATTATTATTATTCTTCCAGCTGATAGATGGTTACAATATCTTTCATTCTTGCGGTTGGCAGGCAGAAATATTCGTGACCGCTGAATGGAGTTGATCTCATGAATATGTAACTGTTCGAATATCTCCTCTCGGTGGCAATCACGACTCTAATTACTGCTGAATCCAGATTCCATGGACCCGTTACTGTCAGCCTCCTTTCGAGCTGTGGACTGGGGACTGAGGACTGTGGAATGACCTGTGAGTGCGAATGCCCAACGGTACGTGAATATAAACCGACGAATTCTAGTCAATCCGTTCTCCCAAATATCTCAAGTAATTCGTCTAAAACTACAAAATACCTGCAATAGATGCTTTGATTTTATTTCAGGAAAGAATTTCTAGTTTTTAGACGTGAAAAATTCACATTCAATTCAAAAGATACAATTATCGTTAAGGCTTTTGGGTGCGCGGTCTGTTTCATACAAAACTTAGTTATGGATTTTAGGCCAAAATACTTACACAAAGTGAAAAATAATTTTTGTAATTAAAAGGTATGTTAAATGTTGATCTCGGACAGGTGCTATTTTTTTACGGACCTTTCAAAAGCTTACTGGTTATGATAATGATAAAACTAAAACAAACCTTTTTTTTCATTTTGTAATTGAGAAATCAAATAACCATTCTATGGTTCTATTTTAATCAATGATAATGTAGAAAATCGACTTAAATCAACAATTTCATTATTTTACTTGTGAATATTTTTCTTTTGTATATTAGGATTTTATGTTTCTTATTTGAAATATTTTTTTTTAAATTAATTTTTCAGCTTACTTTTAATTTTTATATTTGTATTTAGTTTTCTTTCTTTGTATTTTGTTTTCTTTCTTATTTTTTATTATCTGTTTCTATAAAATATTAAAAAAAAAAATTATAACAATTATTTTGTGTGTGACTACAACAACACGGTTATTACGTTATTAGCCTAGTGTAGTTAAAAAAAATAACAAAAAAAACTGTGACTTATAAAAATTTATGAAATAATAATTTTAAAAAAATATATGTATATATTTTAGGCGGATTATATATACAATTAAAACAATGTACTATGTCAGATGACAGGTGAT
The DNA here is from genome assembly GCA_951813805.1 of Limnephilus auricula. Lineage (NCBI taxonomy): Eukaryota > Metazoa > Arthropoda > Insecta > Trichoptera > Limnephilidae > Limnephilus > Limnephilus auricula. The sequence goes on along the minus strand of OX638389.1, from coordinate 32,962,052 downwards.
AAGTAAGAGACACTGAACTTCAATGCATTTTTATATCCCTACATTGTTATCTTTCTTTCGGGTAAACGAGACTTTAGGCGCACATATATAAGAAACGCTTAGGGGGGTTCTCACCACCAATGGCTTATCGGCACTAATAACGAATATTTTAGATTTAATAACTCAGGTATGGGGCATACATCATTCATATGTCTACTTACGTTAAATAGTCGTGAAAACAAGCTTATGTGCCCAAGCGGTTAAGATTTGCGGTTTATTTATTTATTAAGTTGGAGTTTATAATTCGGTACTCGAACCTACAACTAGTGGCTATATATTGGATTTGTTTTGGTTGGCCGAGTTTTCTAACCACTGCGAGTATTATATTTTTATTTTTAATAATATTCGTTGAGGGTAATAAGCTATTGGGAGGATGGTGAGAAACCCCCTTAGAATAATTGTTGTATTTCCTAAATACGTACCGGTCTACAATCAGACGCCTCGACGTCATTTACTCCAGTGACAGCTCTGCTTCCGAGCTTGATGAATCGGAATGGCGGACAACGTGTAACTGATGTATGAATTATTATTATTGTTTTGTACTTCTATTCTGTATTCCGTCTGTCACGCCCAGACGTCTGCAGGATATTTCAATGTGGTTTTTTCACCGGCTTCACGTACATTCGTTTGATTCGGCTTCGCTGATGTTATCTGACGGGGCCGTTTAGTCATGATCGAAACTACTAACAAACGTTCTGCTATGGTATTTTTTTACGGTGGACCATTTTTTTTGTTACAAGTTGTTTGGCAGGTGTCTGAAATTGACCTGTTTATTAATTTCTTCTCCAGTGAATCTACATTCGCTAATCAAGAAAAAACTTAAATGCTTGCCGTATAAAATCTAATATTTTTATAATGTATGAAAGCAAATACCCTGTAATAGTAATGATACGTCCAACTCCAGTAAAATAATGGCAGTATCAACAATTCTGGCCGCTTGACTAGCATACTGACGTTGACATTCCTTTTTACTGGCGGCAAATTGATTTTATTTAGTACTTGGTGATAGTGATTTAAAATACGAGTACATCAATATTAATTAAAAAATGTGTAAAAATGTCCCAAAAAGTAGGTTTTATGTGTGCAGTTTACAAATGTAATAATTACAAACAACAAAAACACTCCCGTGTGGTGAAATATAATATTTAGTTAGTTAAATCCTAGCGAATAAAATGTTCTTGGTTTCACACAAAGGATTATACCATGAAAAATATAATTACAAAGATTTATTCAACAAAAATGTCGATAATTATGTACAACATTGTAGAAACTCGCTTTGGAGTTTGGACAATGACTGAATAAAAAACATATGATAATTCATCTAAATTCCCAAAAGAATCTCAGATTTCATTAACATGTAATTATAGAAATTTTGAATTTCTGTAAATAGTGTTAAACCTAGATTTATGTTAGATTTAAGTAATGAAAATTGAAAATCTGAGGGTCAATGTTTCCAGGGGTGACGGACGGGAGAGCCCGGCTAAAGAGGTCAAAAGCTTCTTAACCAGTTTCTCCCGATCTGGACCATCACGCAGTAGGTGGCCAAGACTTAGACAAACCCCATCCTTTGAACCTGGGAACTCCTGCTAAGTCACCAAACGTAGCGTACGAATTTGGGTGACCTATGGCAGGGGTGTTGGTTATCCAATAAATGATTCCCGTGGCAGCGGCACCCATATCCGCCATATCCCAAATTAATACATGTATATCCTCCCAAATACCTACCATTATAATTATAAAGGACCTTAAAAACATATTAATTTAAAACAGTAATGAATATTTTTAATGAGTTTTTCCAATTTCTGTAAAGAATGCAACTTTCCTATTATGTTTATTTAAGTATTAATTATTTCCCTTAGAACTTTGCCCATGTTTTGCTGACGCTTACGTGTCTCCCGTGTATCTTTATGTCAATTTAAATTTCAATGTTAAATTATTACCCCAAAGCAAACAGCTTCGGTCAGCGGGTTATTGATGTGCTGGTGGAAACGTTGAATTTCCCCTGGCGAAATGTTAATAAAAACACTGGCTGTAAATTTATAAATTTGTATTTTTTTTAAAAGACGTATTAATGAAAGCTAGGGGACTACCCCAGCGATTTAACATACTGCTTATAAATAGCATGTACCTACAGTTACAACAACAAAAATACAGTATCTAAAATATTGGACAATGAGTAAAAAATACATACAACAATATCAACTGTTACTCTCTGTAGGTATTGTTCTATTCAAAGATCGCCATTCGAGTACGGATCGTTTGTTTAAGAGGGTATTAAGAGAGAATACCGGAAATTAGTCCATTTTATATCAAATTTTAGACGTATTGACATAAATTGATTTTGTATTGTGATTTGGTTGGTACACGCAGTTTTAAAATTTTGAAAAAATAAGTTTATTTTTAATATACTAAGGTCGTAATATACCGTTAGTCGTTGGCAGATTTGTTCAATTTTCAAACGATTGATTCTATTAAACAACACAAATTTCAAATCACAAATCATACAACAAAATAAATGAATACATATAATAAGTCAACATAGTTTTTAAATTTTTAAATTGTAGTTAAATTAAAATCATTAAAAAATAAATCCGAGAACGAAAAATACCTCAGTTTTTCTATTTATTTAAGGTCTTACAAACTGAAATATTTAAAAAAAAATTTACACACTTATTTTCTTTAGAAATGATTGAAAAATCATAAATACTTATGATCAAAAAATACTTACAAAGAAGTACACGATATTTAATAATTTATCATCTTGCATTTCGAGCATTTTTATTGCTTACTTGAATATAGGTATATATTAAAGCAAGTTTTGAATGAAATCATTCGATATAAAATTTTTAATTTAAAAAATTTGATATGGGAAATAATTGATCTTTCTCATTGGAACCTCCCTGTAGAGTTGCAAGCATATTGAAACTTTTATACTCAGCTGCTGGTCAATCGCTCTTAAATCTATAGTCTTGTTTTGTGACCAAATCTGAATAACAAAGTACTTCTCAAACTTTCTTTCACTCTCCTCCATTCCCTTCCCACATCCGTTTGGTCCCACGGGCCCTGGGAAGTTGGGAGTTTTGTGCGGTAATGATATAAAAAATAACCTTGGTCTTTGGTAGGTTTAGTCCTTGGTTGAGTACTGCCCTCTCTCTCCGATCCTGCTGTTAACGTTTAATTAATTTTCCTTCAAGTTCGGTCACCCAATACTCCAACGTCTTTTGTATACTCTAACTATAAAATCACCAATATAGCCACTAAACACAATCAATAAATTAATAAAAAAAATATTTAGAATATGTAGAAATTCGAATGTTCACGTGAAATTAATGTCGTTCGCTGCACGATATTACTACGTTCCCAGTTATAAAAACGATCATTGTGGAAGCGAGTTAGGCACTTTGGCCGCATTGTTTGCTTGTGGAGTGGTTTAAATTCCATCAGAAAAATTAATCGGATCAATTGGTATTGCCCGATGTTGACCCCATTTAGCGCAATGTTAAAGGTTGCTGACTTTCGCATATGTGTTTTTTTTTGGGGAAAATTATTCTATGTATGATACTAATTTCAATTATTGCACGGTTTTATGTAACATTTTTATATAATATTTTATTTTATAATGCGTTCTCTCTCTATTTTGTTTATCTGAAATTGTTTCTCTGTATTATGATTTAGTTTACATTTTTTTGTCCTGATGAAGATTGATTGCAATCGAAACCGGTCAACAAATATAAATAAAAATAAAGTGGTTTAAAACTAAGTATTTGTTTCATTTGGTATAATGTCAAGCCACAGAGTGTTAGCATCTTTCGATAATAAACTTTTTTTTAATTGTTGTAGTATTTGAAAACATCGTTTTTGCGATCTTAAATGAGATCAAGGCATAGCATCTACATAAATAGCTGTAGATGACCCATGGTGCCAGTTTGAGAATTATGTTATTGGCTTCTTCTTGCATCTCTTTTCCTGATGAATATAATATCAATATAATAAATGCCGGAACTATTATGTAAAGTTGGTTTAATTGTTTCAAGTTTAGCAGGCGGGAATGCGTACCGCCGCCCTGAGAACCAACATTTATTGGAAAACCAACACCAAAACAAACAGGTCACCCCAAGTGATTCACTATGTTCACTACCTACTGTGTGGCGGGCAAGATTTGGAGAGATTGGTTGAGGGAGAGATTGGTTTGGAGAGATTGGTTTTACCTCTCCAGCAGGACTCTCGACCCTCTCACCTAGTGGATAAACACACTGACCCCTAGATTCCCTCCCGCCTATCATACTTTTTTCCTTCCCAGATCTTTATCTCCTAACTTTCCTTAAAAAAAATCTTACTAAAAAGCATCAATTAAGAAATTATTTTCCTCAGTGCTCTTAGCATAGAGCTAATGTAAAAAAATATAAGTATAATGTATGCTGAGATAAAGATACTGTTCTTATTACGATTACATGTTATGTTTTAGTATACTACAGAACGAATATATAAATGGGATATGTTTATTAAACAAATAATACTATGACGGATGTGCGATAAATGCAAAATGTCAACACATCCCATTACCGAAAATATACCAGGATTTTACGGATCACGTGAAATATTCTGACGCTTCTGATAATTTTACTGGCGAATTTTTTTTATCTCGCCAAAAAAATCCTTGTTGAGTTTAATCATTTCGCAACGGATTTACCTCTGTCAACCGCAGATTTTAATATGATGTGCTTAATATGATTGAGAGCAGGAACGAACTGGGCCTCGAATTGTGCGAATGTTTTTTTATTCGCAAATTCATTATAATATTACAGAAGTTCATAAATAGAATCACGATCACATTACAATCAACTCTGTCTTTATATATTCACTGCTTCATTCAGTTTCATACACATCATTTCATTACACTGATTTTAGACACTATCCGACACGTATATTATTTGATCTTGTTTGTGCCATGGAGTCGAAGACTTCTAATTTTATTCACTTACGCGTCGTAAATCTTCAAAATAACATGTGTAAATCAAAACCTTTAATTTTTTAAATCTTTTCATGTATTTTTATAGCCTAAGATTTGTAATGCTAATCCGGCAGAATTAATCTAAAACCAATACAAAATTTTTAAAAAATACGAGTGTACTTTAGACTACACGAATGAAGTAAATACTTCTTTAGTAATCTAATCTAATTTTCTTTCTGGCATCGAATAAAACCATTCCAAGCTACAGTGTTTAAGAATCTATATTGAAGATTCATTTGGATTGTTTCCAATCATCGTGAAAAATCAGTCGTTTCAATGCACTGAGTTCGCACACTCTAAACGATAATTTTATTAATTTTATTATAGGAATTACGCTTAGAATAAGATTTTTGATTTAATTCTCACAAAGATTAAAATAAGTGCCAGCACCCATTCCAAACGTCATTACTATGGATTTGACCACTGTTGTCACGATTAGATTGTTATGAATAACCCTCAAAATTAATTTTAATTTATTATCGTTCGCCTCCGTAAAGTTCGTAACGCCCTATATTACGCCTCTCGTAACGCTGTAATTTCCGTAACGCATTCGCCAGTTTACCCCTCAAGTCAAGCGTACGTAAAGAAGTATTTACTTCAAAAAATATCTTAAAAGGTATTTTACTTCGTCTTTCTGCCCAAATTCCGAGCGGCATTTTTCGCAGGCGCCGATCCGGCCTGTCGTATACCCACATGGTTTTAGGCTTATATGTACAGATTCTGATATTATCATCCATTAGCATATTCATATACGGATATGACATTCAGCCGTGGACCTCTACAAAATTTGACATCCAATTAACAATTTGGAATGAAGAGAAGTTATCCGTTTACAATTTTCAACATGTCGAGGATGTCAAAAGTTCGGTAGGTACTTTCGGTTCCACGAGTGTGGCTTCCGGATTATTTTGTCATGGAGATGATTGAGTCAACGAGTCATCGATGACGTAAAACGCTTGTCAACGCCTATTTCGTAACAATCAAATTTGATCTAATAAATCATTTTTAAAAATAATTATTTTTTATATTTGTAGTGTTTACTCGTATAAATTTGGAACACCCTCTAGGAATATTTTGAATTTGAGAGTGTCAACTTGAATTATAGGGGTGGCAGGTTCCATTTTCGTATGTTAAATGAAATGTAAGGCAAATCATGTTTGTTGGTATGCATGGAAAAATAACTGACTAATACTTTTCGTCATAGAAATTACTTAAAAAACATTTCCCTACCATGGATTTGTATCGTAGAAGTCGCTGAAAACCTACCTATCCAAAATATGGTCCTCAACACAGGATCTCCTAGTAAGAGTACTTAAAAAACATTTCCTTACCATGGAGCTGTATCGTAGAAGTCGCTGAAAACCTATCTATCCAAAATATGGTCCTCCTCACTAAGAAAATAATCTACGTCTCTTTTATATTTCATAATGCCTTCTAAAAATGTTAAAATTATAATATAGTGATTTAATAAAAATATATATTAATGTTCCTTTAAAAATATGACTTTGATGTTTGGGTAAAAGTATTAATCTAATTTGTCAAGCAGAAAAAACATTGAGTTATGGTGGTATGAAATTTTCACATTTTTCTCTGTCGGTGATTTGTGGGTCGTCGCACAATTATCAACTCGCAAATGGTATAATTTCCATAAAGAAATGTCGAATTTCAAAATGCCTAGCTGTAGCTATTTAGCATTTTATGTTATATAACATAATAGTGAATACAATGTCTGTTTTCACTTATTTACCTTCCTTCTTACTTATTTACTTCCTTACTTGCCTTCAGGTGGGAGTCTATTCCAAGCTTTAGGGCCTGATATCGCAAAAGCCATAAAACCTTGTATTTGCCTGCCTAGAGACCTGGCACCAGGTGGCTAGGGTTCGTACACCGTACTAATGGATCTGACTCCTTCGCAATCCATGCTGGTCGACTGGATCTAGGGTTAATGGGTCATCGTACTAGTGCGTCTTTATTACTACCTTCTATAACTGTAATATATGCTCCTATAACCTACGTTCCTGCTGTAATAACTTGTATCGGATCATTCGAAGGACTCTGTTCTCTGATCAGAGGTTACGTGCTAGCTATTTAGAGTCGTTGATCATGATTCTGCATCGTAGATGTACACTTGTTTGTGAATGGCATCGTATAATTTAAGTTGCTATGAATTATCACATAACTTTTGTTGCCACAGATAGTGGACTCATTTTGCTTTCGTTTTTAGTGATTTGTACCCCAAAATAAGGCGTTTTTATTACTTAACTTCATAGAGTTTATTAAAGTTTGTATTAAATAAAATCCGCAATGAAATAAAATACATTAATTTAATGAGTAAATTAATTTATTAATTCATTGTAACAGCTATCGGTGTTTTATCTTAGGAATTTCAAAAATACAAAAGATCTTAGAACTAGTCAATATAGTAAACAAATCAGTCAAGTTTTTGTGTTAGGCATCAGCAATATAACAAGTAATTAATATTTAAAGGATACACATTGACAAACTTAACTAAGGATGGATTTGAACAATTCATGAATTTTAAAAGTTATTTTTCAAATTCGGTGTAAGATATATTCAAGTTATGTTCTATTTATTATACAGTTTTGGGCCAGTTGCTTCAACAAATAAATATCCTAAATTTTCCTGTCTCTTTATGTACCATTAATGTGTTAACTACATATAAAATGCTCGATTCACGAACATTCATTTTTAAATGTTTTAGTATGTTATTTCCAAAAAAATATATTTGAATATCCAAACAGTTCATTCTGTAGTTAGTTATGCATTTTAAACATTTGTTGGAAATTCGTTCATTATAGTGACGTGTAGAATTACTTAATAAATAACTAAAAAGTGCTTACTTGTTTAAAATTTACATTTACCCCTGCTGAATGAGCCTTTTCTAGAGCGGAATTACCTCCATTCCTCGTCACGACGTGCTCCTATCAATATTTAAAACCTAGTTCAGAGCGCTCTTTAGTACGAATCTTAATCAGCCTACCTACGCTATACAAATCTACAAAAAGAGATTAACAAAGTTGCAAGTCACCGAAGAATAGTGATTCCGCGTTGATTGCTCTCTTCAACGCATCCTTACCCCGGCGAGATTACACTGATGCCCTTAAGAGGCTGCATGAGGCAGTAGTGGTAATCCCTAGTGCCTTAATGGATTGATAAGTCAGAGCCACGGAGGCATTAAACGCGTAAGACCCACAGCTCTAATGGAGGGCATTAAGGGAATGATGACCGGTGTCTCTTGTGTCTTATTTTACTCTTTCCTCTGATCTCCTGGGTTTGCGATGTCTAGCATCCATTAATGATGAGTTCCATAACATTTTTATATGAAATATACATCATACTGAAATATAAAATCTTCTGGCGCTAAAAAAATATTAATAAGAGTATTTATTTATTTGCGTTATAAACAGTCTATACATATATATATATATATATATATGACAGGGAATAAGTATGTTTATGTCATTGACCAATAAAATCACGACATTTAGATACAGGACCATAATAAAAAAAATATGCAACAATATACCTAATACAAACAATTCTGATTAGGTGCATCTTCAATTTACAAAGTGTTTTATGATATACATATTTCTAAGGTTTACACTTAAATTTAATAATTTGTAATATGTAATATGTACAAAATATGTAGAATGCAGAATATAATATGTATGTGTAAAACCCTCAAACTGCTACGTCTCGCAGAATTTCCTTACTTCTATGTTACCTGTTTGTGCCTATACTTACAGAGTTTTGTATGTTATTTGGTTTTTAATGTTATCAGTGACAACCCTGGCAAAAACCAACATTTGCACGCAGAAAAATGTTATTCTAAAATAAGATCAATTTTATTCTAAAAACGGGACTGAAGTTTTTACGAACAAATTAACAGTGTTTCAATGTTTATTGCTGGGAAAATGGAAGAATAATTTGTTGGTATACATACGAAATTACGTATACCAACAAATTATTTTTACATGTTCCCGCCAATAAAAATTGAAACCATGTTAATTTGTTCGTAACAACTTCAGTCCCGTTTTTACGAATAAAATGATCGTATTTTAGAATAACACTTTTCTCAGTGTGTAATTTTAAATATAAGTACCTGTGTTAGTTGTAAATCTCTAACTTTAAGTCACAGGTGTAAATATAAAGGTAAGTCACTAGTTAAGTCAGTAGTTATAAGTCTTATTCATAAGTCACAAGCTAAAAGTCTTGAAAGATGTAAGTCACTAGTTATAATTATAAATCTTAGTTTATTTGTACAGCGCCCTTGAGGAGATTTTTCACGAAAACGGCGCTATATAAATTAACTTAATATTATTATTATTATAAACATCAAAAAACTGCAGTACCTAAAATTAGTTAATAAATTTAAAACCTTTTAATAGTTCGAAAACAATAATCATAATAATCACTTTCAGAGTATCGTTTTCACTTTGCTTATACCCTAATATCTAATATTTCCATGTTTTCTAATAATTTCAAAGAAATTATCCATTAATATTTTAATCACAAGCTATAAAGGAAAATTCGAATACTCCATTAGAAATTTCAATTGATAGGTTATTTGTTTTTTTCCTAGTAAAAATACCACAGGAAAAAAGATATGTCGCGTCGCGCGTCGTTTTGAAGCGAGTGAGGTACATTGTATTCGTACCTCAATTGCTTTCCAATACATGGTCTACCCATACCAATATAATGTTTAAAGTAGTCATTCAATTTACCCCTCGGAAAATTAAATATCCAATATTTTTAATGGCACCGTTTTACTTAATCTTTTTTCAGCTAGAGAGTCCGTGCATTCTGGATTCCAGCTCACTTAGTGCCAGCTAGCACCATTTACATAAACATCGTGGAAGAGCACTATAAAATTGCGGGGCTTATTACGTACGAAAAAGCAACCGGTTGGATATTCCTGCACTACCGAGTACTAAAGGCAAATCGATGAAAAGGTATCGTCCGACCTTGGACCGTACTTTGTGACCTATTCATTATTTTTATACACCGTGCCGCGGCGGGTGTAGTTTTGATCCAAATTACTTCTACGCACGGAAACAAATCGTAAAGGTGTTTATAAAAAGCATTTACTCGCCTTTAATCATGTTGTGATTTTTCTTTTCGCGGGAAAATAGCCGGTAGCACACGATGAAGATATAAAATGCATAAAAGCACATTATAATAATACACTTATATTTTTTTTTAGTAAATCAGATACTTGAGTCGGGCCATGTCAAGAGTCAGAATAATAGAAGAGTATGTATGAGAAGATGTATGAATGAGGCAAAGAGCGTGTGTCAAGACCGAGTTGTTTGACGGTCCGTCCTCTCTGCCTACCCCTGCGGGGAAACGGCTTGATGGTTAGTTAGTTAGTTAGTTCACTTATATTTTATGTTTTTCTTCCAAAAAAATTTCCATGCTGCCTAATTATAATGTAACTAACTAAATAACCATCACGTCGTTTCTCCACATGGTTAGGCAGAGAGAACGGACAACCAAACAACGCGGTCTTGGCATACACTCTTTGCCTCAACCACATTCGTAAATCGTCTCATACATACTCTTCTATTATTCTGATTCTTGACATGGCCCGACTCAAGTATCTATCTTCTACCATTCACATATGCGTCATATATTCTTTTAACACTTCTTTCATTGTTCATTCGCTCTACATGCCCAAACCATCTGAGTTTTTCTTAATCTTACTCATTACGCCTTGCATGCCTTGCGGATCTTCAAATTTTTCACACGATCATTCATGGTTTTACCACACATACACCTCAGATTACAATATTTATAGCTCACAATATGTTAAACAAGCAGAAAAATATAAGCATTTTTAATGCTCATATTCGCTTTTTTCTTTCCTATAAATCTTCTCAGAGCAGCACTGTCACCGGTGACATAGGCCTCCAGGGAACACATCACGGTCTCTTTGTATCAAGTAAAAAAGTACGGCAACCTTACAACTTTTTTATGTTGACAACGGAGCCTGTGTTATAATGAATTCAAGGAAAAATTAAAAATGTAGGCCTCATTTGACATTCACGTGGATGAAGAAAGACGGGATACACGAAAAACGTAACTATCTCGTATGACGAACCGTAAAACTAGAATTGAGTGACTTTATGTCTAGCTACGTGCGTACATACCTATTACGGCTACATACTGCCTTCATCCTACCCACAGCATTCCTCCGCTGTTCCTAGTGTTCAGCTTTTCAACCCCTACTTCAGAGGAGTAAGCAACCATTACAGACCTTGCACCTTTCTCAGCGCAGAAAAGGATAGTAAGGCCTATTTACCAGCGGTCGAGAATTCAAATTTCTAATTGCGGTCGTACCATTGAAACTGTACAGGGTGTGGTTCCGATGACAAAGTTTGATTATTCTCCGTACCAATTTTTTAAACTAATAACTCAATTTCGATTTTATTTCATTCAAAATTTGCTTTAGTTTATACCTACATTCAAGTAAGCAATAAAAATGCTCAAACGCGTGATGATAAATTTTTTGATATCGTGTACTTCTTGTAAGTATTTTTTGATCATAAATATTTATGATTTTTCAATAATGTCTAAGCAAAATAAGTGTGTAAATTTTTTATTTTAATATTTTAGTTTGTAAGACTGTAAATAAATAGACGAAATGTTTTTTCGTTACAAAACTCGGATTTTTTGATGATTTCATTTAAACTAAAATTAAAATTCCGTAAAGTAGCTCAACTAATTTGACGTATTTATTTATTTTACTGTATAATTATATAATTTGAAATCTGTGTTGTATAATTCAATCTTTCGTTTGAAAATATAACAAATCTGCCAACGACCAACGGTACAACCTTATTATTTTAAAAATTAAATTATTTTATAAAATGAAATAACATAACTTTACAAGATAAAATAACATCTTTCGAAATCAATTTACGATTTTTTTGTAAAAAAGAGTCGAAATACGACTAAAATTTCATTTGAAAAGACAAATTTCCGGTATTGTCTGGTTATATATACCCTCGTAAACAAGTGTTTAAGTAGAGTTAATTAATTTTTTCTCAAAAAGCCTACATTTCTCACTTCTTTGAAAAAAAATTATTTTGGACAGTGGAGACCACACTGGAAGCCCATGAGAAAAGTAATTTTTCTCAGGGCCTATGCCATATTTGGGAATGCTGTGTGAAAGGTCTTTTTAAGGAAAGGAAGTATAGAAAGTTGTGGGAACAAAAAAGGTATGAGGGGTGGGTAGGAGTCTAGGGGTCAGAGTGTTCAGGTATGACGGACTTACGAATTCATCCCTCCCGCTGCGGTGCAAGACGATGGGTCGAGAAAGACCGGCTGGAGAGATCAAAGGGACTCCTCAAACCGGCCTCTCAGAATCCGGCCCACCACGGCATACCCACCTTACCCGACGAACCCGGGCACCCCTGCTAAGTCACCAAACATAGCGAAACACTTTGAATGACCCACTGCAGAGGTGTTGGTTATCCAATGAATGATTTCCGGGGTGAATGATAATACTTAAACAATTTATACAGCCCCATTTTTTTGAAATATCACATCTAATAGTTGATTTGCCCGACTAATTTTCTTCTTATCTTTTTTAAATCCACTAAAATATAAAGGAAACTCAAAATTATTCAAAACTCGAAGAAAACTTAATAGCCAGACATTTTCTAATCTTCCTCTTTCCCAACACCCTCCCCTTCTACTATCGTTTCAACAAATTGTTGATACAATAGTCCCACTGGCACAGTGCAGTTTAGTGCGGTGATATCAAAGAAATTTTAGATCCACTAAAATAGAAAGGAAACTCAAGGTTATTCAAAATTCGAAGACTGACTGGAGCGTCTTGAGGATTGGCGACACTGCTTCGTCGCGCGCTCTCTTGAAATGACTCCCTTCGGGTCCCAACTCCGTCATCGTTCGGGTCGTTGCTCGTAGAGCCCGCCCATACTACCATAGAGACGAAGCAGTGTTGCATACACCACACTTGTTAAGTGACAAAATCTTAATAGCCAGACATTTCCTAAACTTGCTCTTCCTTTCCCATTCTAATATCGTTTCCACAAATTTGTGATGCAATCGTCCCACTAGCTCCAGACAGTTGAGTGCGATGATATAAAAAAATATTCAACGAATAATATGAAGTGGAATTGAAAATACCTGTCGAAATTAACTTACACCCTTGCCCAAATTTTTCGCTTATTTTAGCTTGTGTATTTTTAGACGAACGCTTTAATTTTCACTGTGTAAAATAGGCTTCGAGACTGTTTTGCGATCTCTGACCCAGCATTTTCACGGGGGTAGGTATAGCTGGGGATGGAACCACGCGTTATGGAGACCTCTGCGGGGTGCGTACTGAATTATTCAAAGCCGACAGTCGGCTGCGACGTGGGCGGGTAGTTACTCTGCCGAGGGGTTGTCTAAAAGTGACTGTTGCATAGGGCTGGCTGCTTCCTAGCCCTAGCTACTACTAACTGCTGACTTTAGTACTTATTCCCTCTGTACGCGGCCACCCTATCATGGTCTTCATTGAACGGCGATAGAATTAATTGATAGATTGAAATAGGTTTTGAATGGGAATAAGGTCTTTTAGGTATAAACTGGTTTTTGAATATTGTTCTTTGCGTATTATCTAGTTTTAAAATGTCGATTTTTAATGCCTTGTCATATTTTTGTGAGTTTTACAAAATATGAAATAAAGGTGTTTTTTAATCCAAAAATTATTTTTCTAATCCATAACCAATTGGTAGGTAATACATGATGTATATGATAATAATTAAAGGACTTCGTTTGTAATCAAAAACATTGAAAATTAATTCACATTAACTGGCATCCTAAAGTAGGTAATAAATATGTTTATCTTATTCCCTGTAAACTATTTGCTTAGGTTATGGAACCTAAATACGATTAAGTAGCTCGAAAAGTGTTAGTTAAGGAGATGCACCCCGTCGTGTAACATTCGGAATCGGACCACTAACAATAAAAAATAAAGCATTAATACAATCTAAAACAACTGTAATTGTAATAAATAAATTCAAAAAAAAATACATAATAATAAGTCTTATGTAAATGGCGATAAGGTTGAAATTCATAAACATTGTCAAAAAGCATTTTATTTTATTTTCTGAAGTTCAGGCACAAATAATAAAATGTTTCCTGGTCATTTTCTAAAGAACTTTAATTGCCACATTATACAATAAAACTACAATCGAAAATAGGTTCGCAAGTGGGAGATTTTGCATTTTGAAGCAGTTTTTTTATGCCTGATACTTTATTTATTTCTGGGATTATAAAAAAACTTAAAAAATGATCGATTATTTGAAAGGCAAATATGAGTTCTACTCATAGTATCGCGAATATTTCTAAACGATAAATTTTTTAAACCAAAAACACAATATTTTGCATTACTTTGCAGGTGCACCTACATACCTCAATTCACTGACGGTTGTTTTATGTGGCTTTAGCTTTACTCGATATGTATTCTTTTTGCATACATTATAATATATGTCGCAGTGGTTTTCTTTTTAATGTAAGAGACCTACCTACGAAATACGGTTAAATATAATATTCTTAATTTATTCATGACGTTTTTCGAAGTTGAGCTGTATTATGGTTGCTTATTATCTTATTTCGAATGCAAGTTAGCAACTTTTAATACCAAGAAAACATTTATGGCCCAGTTCGAGCATTTTTACAAGTTCACTACTTCCTTCACATTCTACATGCTATCCCTTATCGTCGACTAATTACCATAATTGACAAGCTAGTACAACATAAATTACGTACATCCCTAGAGTGTGGAGTGGCTACACCTCTGCAGCCCCTATTTTCTTTACCCACTTCTCTCTCCCCTCCCCCTCCCTTAATACAACCTTCCCACCAATACCCTCCCGACTGCCACCCCACTCGAGTCTCGCCACCAAAGACGTGCCGTCCAGTATAGAAAGACACACCTTTACCACAAAATACAAAACAATGAAAGCTTTAGTTTAATAAGATGAAGTTAAGAATTCAGTGGGGAAATTGACGCAATGCAGATTTTTCATCTTCTATCTAAAATACCTAATTTCGGAATCAATATCTACAAAAAGCATGTGTTTTTTATTTAATATTTATAACTTGGATACATAACATAAGCGAATAATCTGACAATTTGGTATTCAATACTGCTTACTGTAATAACTGCTGATTATCGTTTTTAATAAAAATAAGTTTAACCTCTTGTAGGCCGCAGTCCCCCCGGCGGTTCCGGATTTTTTAAGCGATTTTGCCCCTTATGCATAAAGAAATTGTATAAAGAACAAGGTCAGAATCGCTTGGGCCATTCTCGATCTTGACATTACGAATTACTGGATAGCATTTAGCGACTCCGAATAATTCATATTAATTGCTAATGACACGCCGGGCACCAAAGATGGGGAACAAAATGGCTGCCCCTTGATAATATGAACGCTCTCATATTCGAAGTCTATAATTATTCATTGTTTTTGATGTAAATCAATTGTCAAAAGCATAGATTTGAGTGATTATTAAGAAGTTCGTTTTATTTAGATTATTTTGATGTAATTTTTGTATTATATCACAATTTTTTTTTAATAAAAATGAATTCGTAAAAAAGGTGAGAACTGTTAAATATTTTACGTCGTATTGAAAAAATATATTTTTTGTATGCTGGCTTTCAACAAGTTAAAGTATTTCATTATTCGCACGTTTCAGAGCGGAAGTTCTCAGAATCGCACTTCAGAATTGAACTTTGCTTAAAATGGCTTTTGCTGTGTTTGGTAATCAGATCTGAATAGCCAGGCGATTCACCACCTTCCTCTTACTCACCCCTTTCCCACTCCTCTGTCATCATTCATAATTATATACAGATAATATCTTGTTATATTTATAAGATTAATTTAAATAATTATATACAGATATATTGTTATTGTTAAAGAGATTTAAAATAAATTGAATAGTGAATGTAGTATTCCGCATTATTGTCTTCCTAGAACACAACGGTTTACAGCAGAAATTCTTAGAAATTCATGTCTTTTAGCAATTATTTACAAATTTTTGAAGAATGGTTGATTTTGCATGTTCACAGTGGTATTAATAACGTTATGAAAAAATATACCGCAAGTAGATTCGTGCCTCTTCCATACAAACTTCTTACAGACTATTCAAATATTGGCGGTCTCTGTCCCGAGTCTACGAGTGTTATTACTTGAGTCGGTTTGTTCTTGTTCTACTTGACATGAATTTGTACGTAAAATTGCCTGTTGTTTGTGGCGAATCTTGTAGTACGGAAACTTCCAACTTTTGATTTGCAAATAAACATTGTCTCAGAAAACAAACGAATTATTTGCCCCGAATATTATTAATGTATTTATAAGCTCAACAACATATTATTTATTTTTAATTTATAAACTAATGTTTAAGACAAGATTTAATGCATATCACAAAGGGTAACAATTATTATAAGCAATAATTATCAGCCTGAAACTCGAGCAAACACTAAGAGCACCTGACCGGACATCAGAAGGGCGCGGGTTCGAGTCCCGTCGGCGGCATGTATCTTTTCTCCGAAGATTGTTTCAATGTGGATGAGTGTTTCACTGATAATTATTGCTTATAATAATTGTTAACATATTATTTATTTATTTTATTTTAGGGAAATCAACAGTTTACTATATGGTTCATTTATAAGTGTGTGATTTATCTAACTGAGAAGCCAATTATAGATTTTCTCATTATATTTGTGAAGGGTGTCCCAATTCCCAATATATATTCTACCTGCCATAAAAAGTACAAAAGTATTGTTTTTTAATTAATTATTTTTCTTCTATTTTTACAGGTAAGTTCCAGTCCAACTATCTTAAACCGATGTCGACCTTTCTATTTCTGGTAAGCCGATTATTTTCACGAACATCTTGTAATATTTAATGCAATTTTAATTTGCTACCGATCTTTGGACTTACGACGTAGGCTTTTAGGAAACGTGAAATTAAAACAAAAGTAGGTAATAAAAGTTTTTTTTTTTAAATAATGTCGTTATCATCTTTACCTTCTTACGGAATAGCCTACGGACCTACCTGTATTGAACGATGAGCTCTGGAATCTTTTCTACTAATATTGTCCTGTGCTATAACAGCACTATTATTGTTAATTTTGCTCTCTTGTTTATTGCCTTGTATACTCGTATACATATGTATTGTATAAAATTACTTTTCAATACTTTGTAAGAACTCGTAAGAGCACTCGTTATGGTTAAGCGCACTTGAAGTGAAATATCACAAAACTGCGCTGTACAAATGTTTCGTTATTATTATGAAATTTGTACATTTTTCCTGTCTGTAATTTCAAAGTCACCGCAACAATTTTCAGCTCACAATATCAATTTGATTGTTATCTAAGTAGTAGCTTTGGTGTATCCATTTAACTTTAAAAAAAAACACTTTTCAAACGTTTTTTCCATAATACGAATTCATAATATTTAATTATATAGCATTGTTAAGGGACGTACTTGAATTAATTTAACCATTGATTCCTGATATTATTTCGAGTAAAATTTAGGTCTGGTAATTTTTTTAAAATTTTGTTCTAATTTAAAACCTTACAAAAAACCACATTTCATCGCTGGTCTCTGAGCTGAGTAATCATTTAAGCCCCCATCCCGACCTTATCTCTCCAATACCTACAGATTTTTTTATGTTTTAAGTTGAAAAAAAAACAATTAAGTCATCGGAGACCAAAATTCTATTTATATTTTTAGTCCAAATAATCTCACGAATTCCTGGTTAAAAGTAAGTCAAGTTCGTCCCTTAACACCCTGTATGGAAGATTTCTCATATAATGTTGAAACTCAGGTGAAACCAAGTTGTAAATCTGGTACAATAAAATACTTATCTATATTTCAGTATTAAGATTCCTGACTAATTTTTAAATGAGAATACAACACAAGAGTCCCAAATTCTACCAGTCATTCCAGTGAGACTATGGTCGTCTCCCCAATTGAGTTATGTTGTGAAGCTGAATGTAGTGGGGAGGAGAAGAAGATGCACGGAGAAAAATTTTATTCGAAAAAACGATCATTTTGATAGTAAAAACGGGACTGAAGTTCTTACGAACAAATTAACAGTGTTTCTATTAATAGTATAATAAAACAAATTTAAAACTTTTTCCACTTTTAATTTATTGAATTAAAAGTGGAAAAAGTTTTAAATTTGTTTTATTATACTATTATAATGGAATTCCACCACGAATTATCAGTTTCAAAAATAGAAATATTAAAAAGTGTTTCTATGTTTATTAACGGGAAAATGTAAAAATTATTTGTTGGTATACGTACGAAATTACGTATACCAACAAATTATTCTTACATGTTCCCGTCAATAAACATTGAAACCCTGTTAATTTGTTCCTAAGAACTTCAGTCCCGTTTTTACTATTAAAATGATCGTTTTTTCGAATAACATTTTTCTCCATGTGGGGAAGAGTAAGGTGGGAACGTTTCAATTCTGAATAATGGTCTTACTTCAGGGCTAACTGCGAGTACCTTCCACTCTGGAACATGCTGCAAATATCCTATATATTATTTTTAATAAATAAATTGTGACATAAAACAAATTAATCAAATAATTGTTTTTGCTCACGCCGGATTTGAACCCGCGACCTCTGGATTGCTAGTCGAGAGCCTTAACCCTCGACCACAGAGGCCGTTTTAAACATGGAGGCTTTAAAATAATGTCTGATGAAATCGACTGCATTAGCATACTATAATGAAATTCACGGTCATTCAAAAACTTGAAATACCCATCTTCAGAGTTCAAAGAAGCCCTTTGATATTTGAAGGCAATGTTAACAGTATTTTAGGGCGTGTAACTCCCCGTTTTGTCAGGTTTATAGAGTTTTAGATTACTACCCTCCAGTCTGCCCTCCGACATTCACCCCCTGTAGAACTTTTTCCCATTTCGCCAATCGAACTGCCCCCCGATTTATCAAGTTTTTGTGCAGGACTAGTCCTAGGTTGGTGCTCGAATACGAATTTGGCCAGTTTCTCGAGTGTCCGATTATGAAACGGAGAACTATTGGGTAAAAAGTTTTCGTTGAAATTTTGTAAGCTTCATAGTGCCATTTTTGTAATTTGCTTCTCTTTTCGTGCAGTAAGTTTACTACCAATTTTTTTCAGTCAGTTTTTGGTATAAAAGGATGACAATGAAAATTTGAATAAAATAATTCGAAAAACAAAAATTAACCAATACTACCTAAATACATATTATATAACATGGTGGTTTTATGGTACAAAAATCTTTGAAATTTTAAAAATTGTTTTTTTTTTTAATGTTCCTAGGCAAAAACACCTTTTTGTACGTGATAATCGCACATATGGTTTTTTTTTAACATTATCTTCACATAGTTGGCCCTGAGGAAAAAAATCCCTCAGGGCCTATGTCATCTTTGGAGATACTGTGTGGAGAGGACAACGAGGGAAAGGAAGTTGAGGAAGTTCTGGAAAGTAAAATGGTATGAGGGGCGGGTAGGAATCTGGGGTCAATGTGTTCTATACCGCCTCTCAAATTACAAAAAATAAGTCCCGACTATGTAATCTTCAACTTGGGAAATATTTTGAGGCAATAAAAAAAGCGACCGAAAAGTACTGGTCGACGATTTACGAAACGATTTTTAGATACTGAACTTGAAAACTGCTATTAGTATTTTTTTCGTTATTCCGTTGTAAATTTTCAATTCTTCTTGTTTTTTCAATAAATCAAAATTCCAATATTACTTACTCTACCACTTTCATGATATAGGGTAAGCGAGATAGAATTATCGGAAAAATACATTTAATTATTTTCCATGATAATATTTTGATATTAATTATCTTGACCTACCGTCTTCCTACCTTTTATCTCGCATGAACCCAAAAGTCTCTCAATCTCCACCAAAGCACGCGCTGACAATTCTTCATAAAAAGTCATTAATTTCTACCTTTTCGCTTCTCCCTTTGTCTCCGCAGAAGTTTAAATGCAAACTTTGTTTTAGGCGGAATGCCCGGGAGGCATACGCGTGAGGAGAGCAACCGCCAACCCCCGAATGTCGGAACACATTTCACACTTTCCCGAGCCTCCCGAAACTCATTTAGCCGGCCAGATATTTCCCTTCTGATAATGTTTCGTATTTATTCGTCTTCCACCGTGTAATGGAGGCGACGTTCTGGTCTCTAAATACTCCCATAGCAATGATCTTGACTTGAAATTATTGAAATTAATCCAGTTAGGTACTTCTACATACCTATCCCTAAACATAGGTAATTTCATACGTTAAGAAAAACCTGATGGCATTAAGAAGCAATCACTTTCAAACGGTGAGTTCTGGAATTTTGAATTATACAGCATTTCTATCTGGAATTTGTAGGTAAATGCAGCTAGCTCGCTTTTCGCGTCATTTCAATCATGAGATTTTAAATATCCATTTAACTGTCAAAATACGAAAAGATACTATGGTGGTTACGTTTTAAGATTTTCACGGCCAAAAGCATTTTCGTTGTTTGTTTTTGGGATGTTATGTCGACGGATCTGCCGGATCTGCCCTGATGATGGACACTGCAACGCTGTCCAAAACGTCGGCTAAAGAAGGAGGTAGCAAAACACGGCATAACACCCCAAAAACAAACAACGAAAAATATACTATGGTGTTTATAACATGCCCAAAACTGAATAGTAAATTTTTTTGAAATTTAATTTAAATTAAATTTAATAATGTTTATTATTAAGTTCTGCAAGTGTTATAGTTTTTTTATTATTGTGACAGCTGTTTCGGCAGCAGTAACGTCATTATTAAACAATTAAGAACACATTTACAAATTTCAAAATACCCATGGGGGAGAATCTATTACTTTCCCAAGAATTCGGTTTAACCGAAAATAAATCAATTTACTCACTTTCAAATTGACATTTTAAATCGTATAAATATCGTCGTCTAATTATGAAACACCTCAGTTTGAAAATGGCATTGTAAGCCGAAACAGCTGTCACATTAATAATAAACATTATTAAATTAAATTTAAATTAAATTTAAAAACAAAAAAAATAAATGGAGTTCTACGAATTAAACACAAAAACAATAAATGAATAGTAAATACTATTTACTGTTAGGAAAAGAAAATCTGATCGAAATCAAAACCTTTTGCTTCATTCTATCTTGTGCATGTCTGTTCAGTGAGTTCAGTCACTCAATACACACTACACAGTACAAATATGTGCGGATTATATTTACTTAACAAACCGCAAAGTACCATGGTCTCTAATCGTCTTATGTTTGGTTTATAAAGCAGCGATATAAAATTACCAAACTTGTCTTTCACAAACCTTTATGAATACGACTAATAATACACGAATGTCATAGTACCTTGTACGTTGTTGATTGTTTGGCGTTTTGGTAGGTATCGTATTATACAAATAATATGGACGCAAATGAGCCGTGGTGTAATTCGAACCCAAGTCCGGTTAAAATTACCCGCTGCGGTCGAGACACGCACCTATTCATCTTTATTGTTTGCATTATGCATATTTGCCGTATGTAATTTACCAGTGCGGCTAAATACACAACTATAGCTTTAACAACGGCAATATTTAGTAATGCGATCGGTGAATAATGAGTATTATTCGTCACACAGGTACTTCATCCGTTTAGGCTTGAATTTTGACTGATTAACTCTATGTTTTTGTTCATTGGATAAAGTTTTTTTTCTCACACGGAGAAAAATGTTATTAAAAAATACGATAATTTTATTCGTAAAACGGGACTGAAGTTCTTACGAACAAATTAACAGGGTTTCAATGTTTATTAACGGGAAAATGTAAGGATAATTTGTTGGTATATGTAAATTTCGTACGTATACCAACAAATTATTCTTACATTTTCCCGCCAATAAACATTAAAACCCTGACGGGAAAATATAAGGATAATTTGTTGGTATACGTAAATTTCGTACGTATACCAACAAATTATTCTTACATTTTCCCGCCAATAAACATTAAAACCCTGTTAATTTGTTCGTAAGAAGTTCAGTCCCGTTTTTAACCGTGTTACGAATAAAATGTTCGTATTTTTTAATAACATTTTTCTCCATGCACAATTATGAGAATGACAAATTTGAGACCAGAAGTCAAAGCTGGTTCCAAACCCGAAGAAATCTTAAATGATTTTTTTTATATGACGGTTTGCAGTGAAGATTCTCTAAGGATCAAATGGGCGATACCATAATTTAAAATGAACGCAATGATTAAAATTATTTTTAATACATTAATACTTGGTATCTACTCCTCATAACAAACACTATTTGTGTCAACAGTATCAAAACTTTTGTAAAAATAATCTGCACTGTAAATGCACCCTTTCACTTCAATGTTTTTTCAATAAATATTTGATGCAATGTTATGCCATATTTTGTGCCAACTCATGACCAAGTCAACTACACGCTTCTCTTCGTTTTGCAACAATAACATTTCTTAGTCGACACCCTTTTTTCTCACCCCTCTGAAAGTATCCTACGCGGTTGATTAGCTATAAAAAGCAGACAGGTATTGTATGAAGGGGTCTATGTAATTTGGGCACGTCTATGAAAGGGCGAGGTTGCTATTCCGGGGGTTAAAATAATTTAAAGCTCTATTTTACGGACTCCTTTTCGAGTTGTCTATAAAAAACCCCCATCCGGTTGAAATACGTTGAAAGCGACTCTTAACAATACAATATTATTTAAAATATTAAGCCGTCGACAGAGGAAACCTTTCCGCTTATTATCGGCGTGTCAAAGTCAAATATTTAGCAATTAATCCGATCGAAACGTTTTCGTGATCATTATAAATATCTAAAATAATACCATATTTTCTATGACTCTTTCAATGTCAGATATGTAATATTGTATTGTATTACGTTTGACATAAAATGAAACACTTTCAGTCTCGGATAATGGAAGTTTATAGGTTTAACTTTAGATCATATTGTCATTGTCCCTTCTCTGCGAAAACGCGTTAAATCTAATTTTAACTTATTAAAGAGTTAACGTTTTATGTTAGAATATGTTTTACATTACATTATATCTGTGAGAAAACAGTTAATGTAAAAACATAGCGATGAGCTAAAAATGAAAATAAGCTCTTATTTAGATTTTCCAACGGCTCGGAGGGCTTTGAAAAAAGAATGGACGGTTACTTCGATAGTGTTTTTTTCTCTTGGGGTAAGGACTATCTCGTTGAATTTATGGTTGCAAAGACCTGATCATGTCTGATTGCGTCTAAAGGGGATCGAAAATCTAGTGTCCTTCAACGGAATCCAGCAATCTTCCCAACAGGTCCTCCATTGATATGCTCGGTGTAAATCTTAGTGACCAGCTCAGATACGGGGGCTCCATCGAAGCCAGAGTTAAATTAGCTTCTCAAAAACTGGGTGTACTGTACAGGTCCCGCAGATATAGTGCTATCCCTATACAGATTGCAAGTGCGCCCCACGGTTGAATTTGGCAGCCATCTCTGTTCTGGAGCTCCAAAATACCTAAAAAAGACGCTGTGCAGAAACCGGCGGGCGGTCCGTTTGATAGTTTCTCCCATCTTAACAAACGGATTGCAATCTTTAGAGCACAGGCGTCAGGTGGAATGCTGTGGATGCTCCAAGGAACTAGCGTCATTGATCCTCTCGGTACCGAAGCATAATCGGGAAACACACCAAACGCGTGCCCAACATATGTATACGGTTGACATTTGTCACATGAGAACGGGTCACCTCTACGACTGGTTCTTGTTCAACAGCTTGGCTGAGGAACGATTTGTTTCCTCTTTCCTTCAATATAGATCTATTTTATACCCATGTTCACTCCTTCCTTTCTAAAAATGACCCTCCACACAGCATCTCTAAAGACGACTTTGGCTCCGAGGGAAATAGTTTTCTTCAGGGCCTCCTTTGTGGAATTAATGTAAAAAAATAAGTTAAAATTAGATGTTTTAAAATACATTTTTTTATAGAATTTTATTCTATATAATTCAGCATTTAGTTTAAAAACACTTGAACTTACGTTTAAGTATTGCTTTGACTCGTTCATTCTTTTCTCGCACAGATTCTGTCTATATTGGTTATTCACGGGTCGTATTTTTCCCTAAACTAGTAATTTCATGTCGGAAGGAGCTTCGATTACGAATTTTCAGCATCACGTTTCTTTTTCAAATAGCAATCAATTTTATTTAAATGCATTCACCTAAAAGTCCGTCGATCCTTTGAAGCAGCTGATGTGTGAAAGCCACAAAGCAAAGATTGCATCAAATTTCTCCCCTTTCTTTTATATACCTATTTTTTGCGCAAAGCGTCGAGGAAAGAAGACATTATGGTCTTAGTTTGCGTAAGGGAGGAAACTAACTCCATTTTCTCCCTTTAGGGGTGCACCAAGATAGGCGGAGAACTAAGAAAGCTCAACATTTTAAATAAATTAGGAGAACTCAATTCGAACCGAGGAACGTGTTATTCTGTTAATAGCAGCCTTTACTCGCAATAAAAGGGCCAGTACGTAGACATTGGATGATTTTGTTAGCCACTTATTCGAAGAATCCAGTTCTATTTTCATTTATTTCTCTTCCCTACTGTGTAGATACTATATGCTGCCCTTCTTTTATTCGGGAATTCTTTACTTCTTAGTTCATGATTCAATAAGCCTCAATTTGAAGGAATTATTCGCTCACACCCAATAAGGACATTTAGCTGACAAAATACATTTGAATCGTTGAGTCGTCTCTTCCCTTTTTACAGCACCGTTCTGACATCCATTGATTCCGTTAATATGAAAACAATGGCGCATTCTAACGATAAAATAAAATCGAGATTCTTTTCTTTTGGGCTTCTCTCGCGTCCACCTTCGTTTTATTATTCCTATTGCGCGACAAGCCCCGTCCGCGGGGTCTATTATGTCGGCTGCAGACTTAATTGTACGTCCGCACCACACCGAGGAATAAAGCGAATTACAAAAGCGTTAAGTTTAATCCACACCATCTCCCAAAAAACTCATCATTTTTAAAAAGTTCCTCAAAGTTCAATCATAAATGTTTCCTACCTTACAAATTCTCAAAACCTTTTTACCCACGTGCGTACTTTATCAGCTCTTTGCTTGAATATATACCTACTGTTGGATCTTTGCTTCTTTTCCCAGTCTAGTGTTGTCCTCTTTTATCGCACGTATGGTTCCATACGCGTTTCCTGCTTCCTTAGGCGTTCCACACGGCTCCCTGTGGGTACCGCCTATAAGAGGTACCCATGCATCTGCGGCCGTGGTCAAACAGATACACAGGGAAGAATTGACGTGTCATATTGTATTCCCGCAGTTGCCTTTGTATGTACTAGTACTGGCATTCTCAAAGCGGTCCTGGAATCACGGCCCATGTAGCGGGGCGTATTTATCGACCGTTTTTATTGCGCGTGTAAACTCAAAGATGCATTTTAGGTATTTACTTGGCCGATTGGACGGCTACTGAAAATGTGCGCACGCCATTTCATCATTCACCGAAGTTTATCGGTATTTATATGCGGAAAGTTATTTTTCGGAGAAAAGTCGGTACTTTTTGCAGGGAATAAAAAGGAACGCAATTGGGAGAACTTTGAACAGATCACTTGCGATAATGGATAGATACCTATTGGTATCAACACTCTTTTGAGTTTCAACACTCTTTTTCATTTTTCTACTCACATTATAAACTATAATGGCGCTACTCACCGATTCAAACAAACCCGAGATATTATTTATCTGTTGAGTAAAGCAGTTTTGTTAAAAAAACAATCATAAACAACCTTTTAATTATACACAAAACAATTTTTAATTAGTATTAAACCATCTGTATTATTAAATTATAATATGTATTTATATTAAATATTTTTACAAATAAATCGGTCTTGGCACACACTATTTTTTTCGTTCATATGCTCTACGTCCCTTACGTTTTCTTAATTGTTACTATTAGTCTTGCATTCTTTGCGAATCGCCACAAATCTCTTTACCATATTTTTTTCTTTCTTGAAATTTATTTTTTCAAATAAAATAATTAATATTTTACATATCACGACGAAAAAATTTTGCGAGTCTAAAAAGGTTCATTGACCTAGAAAATCCGACCCGAAAATCGCGAGACTTTTAAATATCTCTAGGCATCCGGCTTAGACCAAAATTAACAATAATTATTCTGTAGATACTCTTAACGGTTATAAATTCAATACAGTTTTTTCCAGAAATCTCTTATTATATTATACAATTTATGAATAAGTTAATATTAACAAATTTAAATGAAAACATAAAAAAGAACAAGACACAGAAAAATAAAACTAACTAACTAACTAACTAACCATCACGCCGTTTCCCCGCAGGGGTAGGCAGAGAGGATGGACCGCCAAACAACTCGGTCTTGGCATACACTCCTCGCCTCATTCACATTCATACATCTTATCATACATGCTCTTCTATTATTCTGACTCTTGACATGGCCCGACTCAAGTATCTGATTCACTTGATCGTGCCATGTCTTCCTCGGGCGTCCTCGACTTCTTCTACCATTCACATTAGTATCATATATTCTCTTGACACTCCTTTCTTCGTTCATTCGCTCTATATGTCCAAACCATCTAAGCGTCCCTTTTTTAATCTTACTTATGACGCTCACATCGGCCTTGCATTCTTTTCGGATCTCAACATTCCTCACACGATCATACATGGTTTTACCACACATACGCCTCAGAGATCTCATTTCTACAGCATTCAGTCTACTTTCATCCTTTTTCTGCCAGTTCCATGCTTCACTGCCATACATCAGGGTAGGTACCAGCACTCCATTGTGAACTGCTAGCTTCGCTTCTTTGGACAGCTTTTTGTTGGCGCCAACAGCATTCAGTCCACCATTAATAGAGTTACCTGCATTTACCCTTCTTTCAATATCCCTATCAGCCTTCCCATCTCTCGTAAACATACTTCCCAAATACACAAAAACACAGAAAAATAAAAAGCTAATAATCACAACTTTCTTGTTTTTTAGTTCTGTTTTTTATTATTGTGACCGCTGTTTCGGCTTACAAGGCCATTTTCAAATTGTGGTAGCTCCAGAAATATTCATGGCACTAACGTCATTATTAAACAATTAAGAACGTATTAACAAATTGCAAAATACCCCTGGAGGAGAATCTATTATTTTTCCAAGAAATCGGTTAAACCGATAATAAATCAATTTACTTACTTTCAAAATTGACATTTACAATCGTATAAATAAGTGGTCTAATTGTGGAACAACCACAGTTAGAAAATGGCCTTGTAAGTCGAAACATCTGTCACAATGATAAAAAAGTAAATCACTTGCAGAACTAAATAATAAACACCATTAAATTTAATTGAAATTAAAGTTTAAAAAAATTAAATGGAGTTAAAACGAATTAAACACAAAAACAATAAATAATGATGTCTTGTTTTTTTTTTTCATATTTTCGTATTATGATTTATTATTCATGATGGGAATAACTTATTCTAATAAAAAAATCCTTATTATTTAGTTTGTTTTTTTATCTTATTTTAGTGAAAATATTATAACGTATCTTCATCATATTTCTTTATATACGATTGTATTTGATGCACAGGGGAGTATCAAAATACTTACTAATTTAATTGATTTATAGGTTTAATAAAGGGCTAGTTTCTAGGGAAGCACGTGTCTTCTAGGGATAAAGGTTTACATATTACATTTGGCTAATCATTCCGTGCCACCCCCCCCGAGTATTATAAGGAAACTAAATCCCACAGTTTATTGTTTCGGCTGCGTCTAGTCTCTGTGTCTGTGTAATTCTGGTTTCCTTCTTGATTCCAAACGTCCCCAAATAATATTCCCATTGTACAACAGTCACACTCGCGCCGCCGGCCAGGTTAAACAAAGGGGATAATATTATTATTATGTGTAACGTTATTTGATTTTCGGCTTCTGTCCAATACTGGGGATGGACTACTTTGCTATTTTGACAATGTTTATTGTTTTGGGGTTTCCGAGGAATGGTTTCGAACCTTCAATTCGTGGGGTCCTTATCATGTTAAATCAAAATATATTCCTAAATAATAAGAGCAATTGACTAGCAGCTGAGAATAAAAGTTTAAAAATGCTTCCTGTATAGCGAGGTTCCAATGAGAAAGATCGATTATTTCCCGTATCAAATTTTTAGAATTAAAAATTTAATATCGATTTATTTCATTCTAAACTTGCTTTAATATATACCTACATTCAAGTAAGCATTAAAAATGCTCAAAACGCACGATGATACATTATTAAATATCGTGCACTTTTTGTAAGTATTCTTTGATCATAAGTATTTATGATTTTTCAATAATATCTAAACAAAATAAGCGTGTAAAAAAAAAGTTAATATTTTAGTTTGTAAGACCTTAAATAAATAGAAAAACTTAGGTATTTTTGTCACAAAACACGTTCTCGGGTTTATTTCCTAATGATTTTAATTTAACTGAAATTAAAAATTTTAAAACTGTGATGACTAGATAATGTTTTGATTTATTTTGTTGTGTGATTATATGATTTGAAATTTGTGTTGTTTAAATTGAACAAATCTGCCAACGCCATCGGTTTAGCATATTAAAAATAAACTTAGTTTTTTTTAAATTTAAAACTGCGTGTACCAAATAAAATAACAATCTATCAAAATTAATTTATGTTTTTTTGCAAAAAGAGTCAAAAAGTCTAGAATTTGATTTTAAAATGACTAATTTTCAGTATTCTCTGGTAAAAAAAAGTAAAATGCCAAATAGCTATAAAATGTTAAATTTATAAGTTAACAAATTATACTGTTTTATAATAACATGCCAATCGGCTTCGCTTAACGGTATTTTGAAAAATTACCGTGTGTCATATTGTGTTCTATCATGAAGTAATAGATTTTAAAAATCTTAAATGCACCTGATTAATATTTGGATAATTTATATAGTCCCATTTTGTGAAAAATCACCTCAAGTGCGATGTACAAATTTATAATATATTTCTACAATCTTACTTCCAACTACTATGTTGTTATTGGCGGTGAATGCTTTTTGTATCGCCCTGGTGAAAGATCATCTACAGCCAGACACTTCCAATCCCTTTTCAACTCCCTCTTTTTTCAGCTCCACAACGCCAACATACCCCAAATTGGAGATCCCATAATGGTCCTGCTATTTAGGTTGGAAATTAATGATATAAATAAGTTACTTTCGTTCCAAAGAGTGCAAAACAATAGCAGGTAGTTTAATTCAACGTTTTGTTATTGTTTACAATAAAATATATAAATTTGTTTTAGACCACTTTAATTTTAATTACACTCTACCGGTTTCGGAAGAACCCTTCCTTCGTCAGGAGAATATTAAAACTAACCTATGATACAAAATATTGATAGATATATACCAAACATTTAGGTGCTGGAGTGGGAGGTCAAAGGGGGAGGGGGGTAGTTGCGGGAAATCCAGCAATAACAGAGCGGTTTATTGGAAAAATATCTAGAATGGGACTAAACGATAAATTAATTTGGTTATTCAATATATTAGCGTTATTATTTAGGGATTTTTTAATTTCAAGTGCTTCCAGGTTATCTATAGGTTTTGTTATTGTATTTATAAATCTTCGATAGAAATAGCTACGCAGGTGTTGCAGGTAATCGATATTTTGAAATTGTAAAAAAGTTTTGATATCAGTTTTGTATCCCCTTTACTGCCTGCACCCCTGGTCTGCAAATTGTCTCCCGGTACTGCCTTCAAATGTATGGGTATTTTCCCCATGGTTGTTTGCTGCAACCCTCTTTCCCTAATTGTCCAGCGTAGCCTACACCCTCCTGTTGGTTTAGGCTGCACACTGGCGGATAGGGAATGTTAAATTAATGCATATAAATTAGACGAAGTGTGTCGTGGTACTTAATTGTAAGTAAACATATACTCGAAATCATTCTCCATTAGTCATAGTCCTATGTTTGAATTATTCATTCAGTTTCTGTCTTCCTACTGTATATTGATGTGTGAATGTAAACAAACATACAATCTAGCACTACTAGATATTCTAGAATACCTACTGTATCGAGTTATAAGGCAAAACGAGATATTTTAGAAAAAATGTTTAAAATTTAATTTTTTGTTTTTAGAAACAAAAAATTGCTAACATATTATACCTACATATTTATAGCAGTAAAATAAAAGTGAGTTCATAAAATCATTTACAAAATATATTCTTTATACGTTGAGTTTTGGATACAAAAAGAAAAATATTAAACATCATTTTAGGAGGCGGGTATTGGTACCGCCGCCCGGGAACCATTTATTGGATAACCTACACCAATGCCATATGTCGCCCCAAGTCGTTTAGTGGTTTAGCAGGGGTGCCTGGGTTCGTGGGGCGAGGTTTTTTTAGGTCTTTTGCCCACCCGCTGCAGGCTGGTTGAAGGCTGGCCTTACCTGGACCTTTGCATACGGACTTACGAACCATCGGCTTGCACCGTGGTGGGAGGGATGGATTCATACTATTGGACACATTAAACCCCAGATTCCTGCCCACCCCTCACATCCTTTTCCTATCAAGAACTTCCTCTCCTTCCTTTCCCTAAAAATACCCTCCATACAGCATCCCCAATGATGACATGGGCTTTGAGAGATTTCTTTCCTCGTCCTGCTGTGTGGAGCTAATAATAATAATAATAACTGGACCATTTGTAGAGCGCCGTTTTTGTGAGAAATCACCTATGTAAATAAAGTATCATTACGAAGTAGAGAAGAAAAGTAAAACAATAGTAGGTACCCAACAAGTGCAAATTGAAGAAAAAAAAATTTTGTTTGTTTATTTTGTAAGTCAATATGCCGTATCAGATTTATTTGAATTTGATAGGTAGGTTGTAGAATATATCAATTGCTTTGATCTTGCCATCTTATATATACAATCGACAAATGCGAGAGATTGATTAAAAAATCACAATTGTCCGTTAAATGTTTCTAATCTAAAGTTTGCACATTTTCTTTAGGTTTGGTTCGAACATTGAGATTATTTTAGAAATTACTTCGAATTCAATTATATAAATACATTTTTTTATAAATATTGTATTGCCTTGGTAAAATAATACGTTCCAGAAATAATTTGTTAATTTAAATGGCGACTTTCCTCTTTCCCACCTTCTTCAACTTCGAACTCCCTCTATCTTCATAACAAGTCAAAATTTGGGATGCCATGGTGTCTCTGAGTTCGAGCAATTAGAACTCTGCTGTGGTATTCATAGAAACATAAAGAATTCCCACGTTTGTTAGAATTGTTTCTTTAAAACGAAAATTGTCGCTTTACAACGAAATAGTTTTTATTGTGATTACGAAAGTAAAAATGTCTTACATGTTTTCATTTTCCTTGCCCTCCTTACTTACGATTAACAAGTAAGTTTCATATTAGTTTATAAGCCCTGTACCTTAACTTTTTGAGCATTTAATACGATAATATTAACAATGAGTAATAAAGGTCTACCTGTACACTCTACATATCTAGCCGAAGTTTAATATTTCATTTGATACAACAATGAGAAACAATTTAAGTTCTACAAAGTAATCATTTTTAATCATTGGTTAAAACGTATTCTTTTACCTTTTAAATATCGCCAGATAGTTATGTATTTATGATGTCTCGGATCGGCCAGAACAGGTATTTCCAATTTACTCTAAACGTTTCGCATTTATTTGATTTCTCGAATTTCCAACCCAGTTTCACGCTTTGACCGTGGCCGATTATCCCAAAACCGATCATTAAAATATTACCTAGCCCTCGACGTGAGAATCAAGACCGGACGTTTAGCTGATAATTCTGATTGTTTTTGAGAAGGAACGAGAAATCGTTAATTTAATTATGCCAATAGAACATTTATCATATTAAAGGTTAAGGACCGAACAATTAGAAAACTAGTAGTGTGCCGATTATGATTATGTTTCCGATGCTTCGTTACTGTATGTTATAAGATTCCTTAAAATAATCGAGTCTCTGATTGATTAACTGTGCAATTTAAAAAAATAACTATTTGACGTGTAAAACCTTAAAGTGTAATATTTAATAATAGCGACTCTCAAAGGAAAATTTGAAACAGAAAAATCTTGAAAAGATATACTGTCGCATAAGGAATTGAACCCAGGGTAATAACTATAAAACACTCCATACGTATATCACAATAAATTTATATTTCAATGACTTTGATATTAAATATATAAAACCTATTTATATTCGTATTTTCGTGATTCTAAGTTCACATTTTTCGCTTTTACATATCGACATTTTTAATGATTTGTACCTTTATCCCATAAACATGACAGCAATGATTTATTCCTAATTTTATATTGCTTTTTAATGTTTGTTTTTTTTTTTTGTCTTTCTTATGTACCAAAAGGTTATTTTATTATTTACGTCAATAAAACCATTAACTTAGCGTAACCTCATATAATAATATAATATATTTATATAACCTCATAATTTGATAATTTATAGCTGCTATTGAAACATCGATGTATTCAATGCAAATTACCTCATAGAACTTCAACATTAAAAAAATTATGGGAATTGTATTATTTTTCATTTCGTTGAAAATATACACTATATTTTATCAAAGAAGTAGATAACAATAATAATCTTACCAGACTAGAATACCTTCTTAATGCCTCGTTCGGACTGGACAAGTAATTTAGTCGAGTAGCGAGTAACTTGACTGACCAAAATGCTACTACTAACTACTAAATTTATGGTGTTCGGACTCGTTTAGTTGGACTACTATAACTACGGGCTTAATGGATGCGATGTAGGTATATGTAGGTATAGGTAAACCAACTGATATACACTTTGGTTTGCTTTAACATTAAACGGCTTCCGATTGAATAAAACATTAATTTTGAGAAAAACCTTATTATCCGACCCACCCAGTTGGCTCGCTTGTAAAAAGCTCAGGCGCGCATGTATCGAATAATTTAAAAAGCCGTTCTCACTTATCAAACAATCTGACAGCTATCGCGGGTACATTAACAATAAATATGTGGTATGAATCGAGTAATGGCAAATTCAAATTTGTCTTGCACGAGAAATTAGCCAATCTCGGGACCATTGCCAATAAAGCACGCAGCGTGGCGCACGGGCAGCGTGGCCCGCCGCATGTCTCACGCATTGCTCTGAACCACCACTCCTCCAACTATATTATCCCTTACGATACACGCTTCTATCAGGAATAAAAGATTTAATTGTATACTTAGAAAAATGAGATAATAATCAATATGTTTTCATGAATTTTTATTTTTATTGGTTTTAATTATTATAATATTCGTCTACTTTATTACGGATATGTGTTGGTATTTTCGATCTTCATTTAATGAAAATTTGAACTAACTAACTAACCATCACGCCGTTTCCGTGTAGTACAAAGAAATGTTAATATTCAGTAACAGGATGTAAAACGGTATGTAAAAAGGTTAGTAGTAGCATTTTATGAACACCTCACTGGTACCTGTGCTGAGGTGTTCGCATATTTCTACATCACTTATTAGTAGACATCGGATTATATGCACTAACAAAGTGCAAAAATATGCATGCAAATATGCACTAAAAAAGGCCGAAATATGCATTAAAAACTCTTGATATGCCCAAAATATGCACAATGCAAAATCAATTTTTATTTTTATGTATTTTAATTAAAGACGGTACAAAAACAGCGAAATATTCTTTAAATTACGCATAGTTTTTGTGACAATATGCAATTCAGTATTTTTACAAATTTTCGATCGCAAATTTGTGACTTTTGCCACCCAGTATTAATTTGTACGCCGAAAATGACCTCTCTACATCAACTGACGTCATTGGAAAAAAATTAAAATTTGGCGCCATTTCTGGAGATACCTGTTTAGGCAAGGTGCCGTTGATGTAGGCAATGTTCTTCATGTCTTCAAGACTCGTGTTTTTAAGCAAAATAGCGTCTACCTTTTTACGAATCTTTTCTGATATTAAATTAGGAAGGACGTTGGCGAGTTGTTCCAGTTTCTATTGATTTAAATAGAAGAAGGTTTCTTGTTTCCAATTTTTCTATGACATCTGGTAACTTCTGGAAATGTGTTTAGATGAGGGAGATATTATGTTTAATGGATGCGTCTTCAAACGCCAGCTTGCTTTACTGAATTGCAATGGCCTCAGAACTGTCAAATTGATCAACGAAATCAACGAAATATACACGATTGGGAAAAAAGGCTAAAATATGCATTAACGCCGTAATTTACGAGAGTTATATGCATTTGCATATGCAAATACGCAAATGCATATAATCCGATGTCGACTTATTACCAATTTGGGAGGCGGGTATGGGTACCGCCGCCCCGGGAACCATTTATTGGACGACCAACACCTCTGCCATAGGTCACCCCAAGTGGTTCGCTACGTTTGGTGACTTAGCAGGGGTGCCCGGGTTCATGGGGTTAGGTTTGTCAGGGACTTGGGGGCAGATGCATCTGCCGACCATCTGCATGGCAGGCCGGATCGGGTGAGGCTGGTTAAGGGAGACCTTTTGATCTCTCCAGCCGGACCTTCTCGACCCATCGCCTTGCACCGCAGTGGGAGAGATGGCTTCACACGTCCTTCACTCCTGGACATATTTATCCCCAGATTTCTACCCACCCCTCAAACCTTTTTCCTTCCCAAGACTTCCTCTCCTTCCTTTCCCTTCAAAATCCCTCCACACAGCATCTTCAAAGATGACATAGGCCCTGAGGGAATTTTTCCCTCAGGGCCTCCTGTGTGGAGCTAATTTAAAAAAAAAAAAAATAGTATGCAACGTGTGCACCACATAATAAGATGTACGATTTGAGTATTCCATTATGTATCGTGGAAATGGAACCGATCCAACGACACCATTCTTTAACAATCCCTTTGAGGATCTGTGGACCGGGTTGGTTGATATATCGGCGGCCGAGCGGCCTGGGGCGCCGCTCGCGTCCCGCAGGCCATGGTTCGATTCCCACCCACGCTCAGTGTATCCGCATAGTTATGCAGAGGAGCCTGTAATTGTACGTGTGCGGTGTTTGGATGTGCAATTATACGCACACTCGCAATTACAAGTTTTACTCGCTTAACACTTGCGGATGAATATTCATTATTTTTGGAGCGTTCGCATATATTCAGGATCACCCACGGTTCGCGACTGAAGGGACTATTGTTACGACCCTTAAAATAACCCCCATAAACAACGTTATGGAACTAATGGAAGGTACTTATTTAAGTTCTACGAGAATACCGGCTATAATAATACACTAGCACGTAATATTATGGCAATCCTGCACGGAGAAAAATGTTATTCTAAAATACTATCATTTTATTCGTAAAAACGGTTAAAAACAAGACTGAAGTTCTTACGAACAAATTACTAGGGTTTCAATGTTTATTGGCGGGAACATGTAAGAATAATTTGTATAATGGTATACGTAATTTTGTACGTATACCGACAAATTATTCTTACATTTTCCCGCCAATAAACATTGAAACACTGTTAGTTTGTTCGTTTGTTCAGTCCCGTTTTTAACCGTTTTTACGAATAAAATGATCGTATTTAAAATAACATTTTTCTCCATGTGCAACTAAACTGCCGCCTGAAAATCAAGTTTTTACAATAAAATTGAAGTATAAAGTTAAAAATTTTACACACAAACTCAACAGATATACAATTAGCAAACTTAGAAATTTTAGAAATTAGAAAAAGTGTTAATAGTAAATTAAATATTATTAATAACCAAATATTTTTTTTAAATAGCCATCTCTTAAATTTATTTTCTTATTAATAATTATATTTAAAATAATTTATTTTTGTTGTTTAAACATCTTTATTATGTTTTGATAATTTATATAATGTAATTTTTCATATTTTTTAAATAATATTTATATTTAATTTTAAATAATTGTTTTTTACGATATTTTTAATTAATTAATCACCTCTCTCTAAAATATTTTTGTCCATAGTTCTTTTTAGTCTATACTTGTTTGATTATTTTGTTATTAATGTCATTACTACCCTGACGAAGAAACCATCGGTTTTGAAACATGTAGGTAATTGTGATTATATTAGTGGTTTAAACAAAGTTATTTGTTTTAATTTAATTAGTATAAAAAAAAGATTGAGAAATCCGAGATTCGTATGAACATTTAAGTAATTAATCGTTCCGACGGTTTCTTGGTTCTAATTTGTAAATTGATTATAATATTTATCTTAGAGTTATCTAATTACAAGATAACTCTCAATATGATAATTATTTATGCAATATTTTTATAATGGAAAATAAATTGTTGAGTATTTTTAAAGAATGAAGTCAATGTTAACCACTCACAAACGAAAAATGTCAAACAGAGAAGATTCGGTCGTATCTTGGAATTTATCCCAGGACCTCTGTCTTGCCGGGGCATTGCTCTTATCACTAAACTAATGCGACAGTATTAACTTCCGTTATTTTGAGCTGTTTCATACTTCAACAAACTAAAAACACTACCATTTGTTATTATAGATTATTTAAAAGAAAAATTACTGAGTTTTAAACAACTTTACATATTATTATTATTGCTTATATAATTATATTTCTGAAAAAGGTTTAGTTATAACCGAAATTAGTTGATATTGTGTGTCATAAATAAAGTGATTTTAACTATGTATTTTTTCATTTAAATTATAATGTCAAGCCACAAAGATATCGCTTTCTTCGATAATATTACTTATGCTTTCAAATTTTAACACGCGCGTAAAAATCTTCTTTTATGCCTGTGTCAGTTCACGCTTTATGCGCGTTATACTTTCGTGGCTTGGCCTATTTCAGCATATTGCTCGCCATACATTCCCATTGTGAATGTATGGCGAACGATATGCTGAAATTGGCCAAGCCCAAAAAAAATAACTTGCTACTTTATAGCCCAGTCGCACAGTACCGTTAATCTTATCCATCAATATAATTAAGTAGGTACCTAGTGGAGATGCGAAACTTAAAAATCCTATCTCATATTTTAGTTTGACGTTTTTTGACTTACGGCAGTCTGGTAGCGGGAGAGCGATGTATGCCTTAACCCTTTTATATCAAAATATGAGGTTTATTCCTCAACCGGATATTTTTCTCCACTTATGACTATTATATCGTTATTTGATAGATTTATCTTTTATTTTGATATTCGTTTATTATTGTCCAAGTCCTTATTGGATTCCTGAGGTCAAGCTAAATAAATACCCCTATTAATCAAACGATAAATAACATAATAATAACAAGTCACATTTACAAAAAGTATCTTTATAAGTTCTTGAGAAATTGAACTTTTTCTATAATATTCGAGTAAGTGATTTCCCAAGGCAGTAGTAACTTATTAACTTTATTATAATTTGTAAATTAAAAATAATTATTATAAGACAATTATTCCGCGTTTTTGAGGGGTTCAATTTTTTTTTTCAATTTCAATGCCGGTAACCCGGGCGTTTATTAACATTAAAGTATATTTACAGTTCATGTGCGCTACCCGACTCACTAGACAATATTATTTGTTCCGAGTCGGGTAATATCTGTTCCGAGTCGGGTATATCTGTCCCGAGTCGGGTCGGGTTATAGTGATCAATGGTTTATCAGCTTATATTCTGTTTCTTTTTACTTCACACATGTGAAAGTCATGATGGTACGGGTGATGATTTTTGCATCATCTTTTATAATAGGTCGTTTCTCGTTCTTGAGTTTAACAGCTCGGCTGCGGATCAGTTTGCCGGATTCCCCTTCTTCTCTTAAAAAAGACCCTCTACATAGCATTCCCAAAGATAACACAGGCCAATGAAATGAGGGAAATTATTTTCCGCAGTGTGGAAGAAATGTAAAAAAAAATTGCGCCCATGATCCATGAAATTACTATAAATATATTATTTCGGTAAAAATGTTAAGGAGGTTTCTCACTATCCTTCCAATAGCTTATTTACACTAATAACGAATATTTTCGATTTATGACTTACGGTTTATTTATTTATTAAGTTGGAGTTTATAATTTGGTACACGAACCTATGAATAGTGGCTATATATTGGATAAGTTGGTCGAATTTTCTAACCACTGCGAGTATTTTATTTTTAATAATATTCGTTATTAGTGTAGATAAGCTATTGAGCGAAGCGATGAGGGACTCGGATATCAAATTGCATGACGCTAGCGCTCCCCAACCTGGTTTTAGAATACAGATTAAATTTGCTAATAAGGTGTACGAGATTCAGTGATGAAATGACAGGCGTTGGGATTTTTCTAATTATTTAATCCGATTAAGTTTTCTATTGGTTCTAGACATTTTTAATTGAACACTTATTTCTTTGTCTACCACAATTAATTCCTCTGCACATACAATGCTCATACGTTCTAATTTAAAATGTTCGGGTGTGATTATTTACCTTTGTCGGGGAATGAAACAGTAAGGGAAGTAATATGGGTGGATTTTGGGGGTGGTATGAGGTGGTCCTAATGGGGTTGACCGCCTACCTTCGATAAATTGATGTAACATAGTCCTGTGTAAATACCCTTTATTATTTCAATGTGATTAAAACTTGTCGGAACGAAC
The DNA here is from genome assembly GCA_951813805.1 of Limnephilus auricula. Taxonomy (NCBI): domain Eukaryota; kingdom Metazoa; phylum Arthropoda; class Insecta; order Trichoptera; family Limnephilidae; genus Limnephilus; species Limnephilus auricula. The sequence continues at coordinate 32,923,369 of OX638389.1, read as the reverse complement.
CGTTTGGGCCAAATTGGGGGACAATGCTCGGATTTTAGAAATGGGAGCATGCGGCAATACGGTGTAGGTGGATTAGAAATAACAAAATTTTAGCTAGTAGAGAAAATACACGACGTTTAAATGTTTAAATGGAGGGATTTGCATACGAATAATAAAAAAAGAAGCAATTTAACCCGTCAGGCTAATTTAGTCTTTGGGAACTACTCACAAGAGGCTCATAGAAGTCGTTGTATCTGCCTTACTATCATGGTGAGAAATATGATCTAAACAGATTTAAAAAGAGAAAATATCATGCTTTATATCCAATTCTAAAAATTAACTACTAAATTACTAAAATAAACTCCTTTATGAAACCAAAGTTTCCTTTTAATTTTTTTTAAAAATTATTTTTTACTTGAAATAACCAAAAGATGACGAGATGATAACATTTATAAATACATTTGTCTAATAAAATATGTGTGTTTTTAATATTTTTTTCTTATCACCAATTTTTGTTAGAAAAAACGTACGGTGAGCCATTAAATTTTTTTTATATGTTCAGTCACAGACCGGTCAGTGGTTCAGTGGGCATCGCGTTTGGGTCCCACCCAGGCGTTCCGTGTTCGATTCCTCGGCTGGCTAAGTCCTCCATCACAACACAAGCAACATCTTCCGCTTAGTGTGGTGGTAGTAGGAGATTTTCAAATATTGTTGGGTTATTCGTAACCCGGGAATGTTTGTCTTTCTTAAAAAAAAAAAAAAAAACTTTAAAATAATTTATACAGGTTGGCGCAAAAGTTGTCACTTGAAGTTTTTTGGTTGTGTTTGTTTTTATCAATAAAAAAATTTGGTTCTACTTTTAGATTGTGTTTATTTCATATGTAAATTTTTTTTTTATTAAGTCAAAAAATGATATCGGCCAATTAGCCGCCGCCAAAATTGTGACCATACGGGCCCGATTTATAGCATTTTCCATCACCCTTCCGGCGATAGGTTCTCGCATTCTTGACGGATATTTTCTTAGAGGGCTTCAAGAGTCTGAGTCTTGTCGACAGACTCGTGATTTCAAAAAACTCCACAAAAAGAAGTCTGGAACGGTTAAATTGGGCGATCTTGCCGGCTAGTGCAACTCACCAAACGAGAGTTTTGGTGATTTGCACTGGCCGGTGTCAAACAAAAAAACATTTATTCCGCGTTTTTGAGGGATATATAGCTGTATATATTTATTTTATTGACGTGTATTTTGTTTTTGTTTACTTTAAAAGTGTCAAAGCAGAATCATATATTTATTTCAAATTGTTAAATTTGAAGGCGTATTTTATCACCTTGCAAAAACAGTTGTATTTTTTATTCAAATATTAATGGATGTGTGCCGAATGAAGGTGAAGTTTCCCATCCTTCATCTTTTACTTCCCGTCCTCTACACCCACTCTCACCCTTACCAAAAAAATTGAAGTGCCATAAGTCCTTTGTTCAAATTAGGTTCACTTTGAACTATACGAAAGTCCATTGCGAACATAGTAACACAGACTTTAAATCTTCGTTCTTTCATCACGGGGTCAAAGCACTCGTTCAATTGCGGTATCTACCTAATTTGTTAATGCAAAATATTCCCAGTGCGGAAAATATAAGGGACTGTAGTGGAATAATTTAAATTAAGTAGGGATGTTTAAAACACTAACTCGACAGTGTTTCCATTTCAATGACGTGAAGTTTGATTTCCAAGAAATTTGTTGTTAATACTAACCCTTTATGTTATTTTAATGTTGATGTGCCATTTTTACAGGCTAAGGTTTTTTTGCTAAAGAAGACGTATAGTAGGATGGGGAAGGGTAAAACAGGATAAAGGGAATGCGAGGCTCATTTGGATTACGTGCATAAAAAGCTAAACAGAATTAAGTCTAGATTTAAGAGGAACAAAAAATTCATTTCTTCTTCTGTTTCTTCTGCAACAACTTACCTTTTGTAAGTGCAATTCTTTTGAATTGCATTTACTTTCTCTGGATACAGTTTTCTTTATCCAGACAAAGTGTTTTTTCTGTATCCAGACAAAGTGTCGAATATTAATTTGATGTATCTAAACATTAAACCCAACAAATCAACTTAAGTTTGATACAGGTTTTTTTCTGTCCTTAGGCAGTATCTTAGACTTTTTCCTAAAATAATTAATTTTAAAGATTGTAAAAATTCAATGATTACTTCAAAAATACATTGCTCGTGATAGAAATTACGTTCCGAACTTAATAGATACTAATATGATTTTTTTGTTGTTTTTAATAAGTTCTATGAAAAAATTATAACTCATGATAGAAATGGCATTGCAGTCTGCAAATATGAATGCGCTTACCATCTGATAAAAAATTCAAATCACACCGCTAGCCACTAGTCTTTGCAGGTCTAGAGTTTTTGTTGTTCCAGAGCAGTGGTTCCCAAAGTTCCCAGGGGTCCCTGGGATCATTCAGGGGGTCCTTGGAAAAATTGTTTTTGGGGGTCCCTTAACAACCTCTTGGGGTCCCTGAACAACTCAGAGCGTCCGCGCAAGGTTTAAAATAAAATAATAAAAATTGTGTGACGGAATTCTGACCGATGATCTGATGATCTTTATGATTCCTGAAATTATCTTGCACACCCCTCCCCTTTCCCCCTCCCACAGAATGGTTTATATCGGGTGTCTGGCGAAATTTTGACTGATGATCCGTTAATTTTATGATTCCTGAAATTCTCTAGCCACCCTCCCCCTGCAGAATGGATGGTTTACATCGGGTTTCTGACGGAATTTTGACCGATGATTCATCAACTTTATGATTCCTGAAATTCCTTATCCACCCCCCTCCCCAGAATGGATGGTTTTATTGTCAGGGATTTTGACAGGAAAACTCATTCCCTATCTCCGGGATCCATGGGAAAATTTTGACTATGAAAAGGGGTCCGTGGGCCAAAATAGTTTGAGAACCACTGTTCCCGAGAAACCGATTTCTGCTTTGTATGTAGTTATGATAAAATAAAGTGTGCCCACTCCATTCTCTGCAATTACCTGATATTTTCCGTATGCGAACAAGCATAAAAGTAATCAATGAACCGAAAGCAAATTATACTGGGAAGACAATAAACTAAAAAGTGTAATAAATATATCTCACATTGTATGAGATGAACATTCTTGGGATTATTTATGGACGGGATTAATCATGTGTATTGCGTTACAGAGTGTATGTATGTAAGCTGTAAGATGTTGTGATATCATCAGTTTATAGGTTCTGAATACGATTTATCACACCGAAGTACAGTATGAGTAAAAAGTAAATTATTATTTATCATTAAAAAGTTTTAAAAACACAAGATGTTTCGTTATATTCTCGTTAGCTTCCAGAACCTTTTTAAGCTAATTACGACCTTTAGCGACCTTCTTCCCAGGCGGCAAGCTTTTTGACTATTTCGAATATGCAGTTTACATTTCACTGTTAAACCAAATTTGCATAGTTAGAACGCCTTCGTTGACTTTTTTATAATAGAAGATATTTATTATTCATTTAAACATTTCTGGCCTTTCCTAAACTACCCTGCTCTGTACAATATTTTACATGCCTAACCTAACCTAATCTTACCTTACCTAACCCAAACTAACTTTACCTATATTTACCAAGCATTATTTTTTTAATTGATAAACTAATGTTTAAGACAAGATTTTTTATGCATAGTACAAAGGGTAACAATTTTTATAAACAATAATTATTAGCCTGAAACACTCATTCATATTGAAAATTCTCCCGAGAAAAGATACATGTCGCCGACGGGACTCGAACCCGCACCCCTCTGATTGCCGGTCAGGAGCTATACCGTTAGATTTTTCAATATGGATGAGTGTTTCAGGCTAATAATTATTGCTTATTAGAAAGCATTCCCTATACTAACTTATCCTAAACTAACCTTACATTATCTACCCAAACTTAACATAATACATCCTAACCTAGCCCAATCTAACCTAACTTAACATGACGTTACGTTTCCTAATCGAATTTTATTATTAAAATAAGTAAATCATTCGTGTTGTAATTTGATTTCAAAGAATTACAAAAAATGGAAATCGTTGAAAAGGCAATCATAGACTTTTCAGTTCTCTTGCTTTACACCAAAGTTTCTGAAAGTAATGCTTGGTGTGTATCTGTCCCTCGACAGTTTTACATGAGCCTCCTCGTTACTTTGACACCAGTCGTGCTCAACCAAAACCCGTTTTACATGTGCTTTTTATTGGTTGTTCCAGTTGGTGTCTTTTTGTCGTTAAATAAACTTTTTGTCCAGGTTGTACTGTGTACATGCAAAGAACATGGCCTCGTTAGTTGGCCCATAAACAGTTATAAGTAAGTTAGTTGTGAACAATGTACATACGTCGATTCTAGTTCTTGTGTATGTGTACAAGTACATTATTATCAATTTGTTACAACCACTATGAACAAACTACGGAGTACGAAAGTTGAATAACAAAGACATTAAAAACAGCAGATAGCACTCCAAGGTCCAGAAGTAAACATCGAAAGGCCCCATTTTAGATATTTATCAGCATTTTAGATACTTTTGATACAAATACTGAAAGAAACTTACCCATTTTACCCTTGTTTTTGATTAAGAGGACATCTATCGATTTACCAAATTTTAAGAATGTTGCTTATCTTCGATTGGCAACTTTTGCTGTGTCGCTGTGTATTTTTTTAGTTAATTTATGTGAATATTAAGTTTGACGCTTGAACATATTTAATCTCAATATTCTGATGTCCCTATCCGTATTATTTGTTTTCTTTTTTTTATTATTTATTTTGTAGGTGAGTATGGGTACCGTCGCACCGGGAACCATTTATTGGATAACCAACATCCCAACCATAGGTCACCTCAAGTGGATTGGTGACTTAGCAGGGGTGCCCGAGTGAGATTTGTTGTAAAAATTGTGGTGATGTAAAAAAATCTTAGATGACGCTATAGATATAAGGTCCAAGGATTTTTTAAAAATATATAATGTGTTAACAATTTTATTAAAGAGCAAAGCCCGTCTAAAAATTACGGAAAAACGTAAGATACAAAGATTATTAAGTAATAATAAAGTTTTCAGAAATGACTTTTCTTATATGCACAGAGTTAACAAAAGAAAAATAACAAATTAATTTATTGTTATCTAGTTTTGTAGAACTTAATTTTAATTTTATTTTTTTTAAAATTAATAATATAATATAAAAAAATATATAAACACAAATGAAGGTAATAAAGAATATGACAGAAAAATCAATTCCACTGGATACCAGGTAGGAAAATATGATACATAATATTTTACCCTACCTAACCTCTTTCACTTTTCACCTCAGAAAACTCCCTTATATTTGGGGTTCCATAATTCACGTATTTCGAGAAGTTGGGAATCTTATTTGATGGTCACAAAAAAACTTTTTGATAGGACTTGATTACAAAACAAACATAATATAAGCTTGACCCAAGCTTTCGATCCTGATAAAACTTTTTTAATGTGTTTTTTTGTTTACTTAAGCATTAGGTCCCCTTTTGGGTTATTTTTTGTTTTATTTTTGAAGAGTTTTAATTTTCAATGTACTTTCGTTACTTAAATTTTAATTTTTCTGCTACCGATTTCGACACACATCATTCACTAGCAAACTTAAAACTAACATAAAATTTATACAAATAATGATTAGATGTTATTGGGTGGGGGTGGGGAGGGGTGATTTTGGAAACAGTGAGAGGAGTCAACATAGCACGGGAACATTGTCAAAAGGGGTTATTTACATGGTGCTATTATTTTGTTAAGTAAATTAATTTTCGATTTAATTTTTTTTGTATTGCTAAGTATTTAAACTTAGTTTTTTTCTTTATTGAAGGTATGGCCTGTCTATATTAAGTGATTTGCGAACTCAGAGTTCAAACAGAGTTTAATGTCCCTGATTCTAGTTTTAAAATATCTAGTAGTCATTTTTATTTTTTTATTGTGAATACCTCACAAGAGTCCCAACTGCTCCCGTCTGGAGCCAGTGAGACTATGGCATCCCATATATGGAATATGTGGAATATGGTATATTATGAGGCTGAAGGTAAGTGGGGAAGGGAAGGAGAGGAGGAAGAGGAAGGTGGGGAAGTACCTGTCTATTCAGATCTAGTCACTAAACACGGTTAAAGCCTTCAAGCAACGTTTCAATTCTGAATGGTGGTCTTACACCAGGGCGATACTAAAAGCATCTTCCACTCTGGAACGTGCCGCAAATATAGATACTATATATTATTTTAAATAATTAATTGTGAAATAACACAAATCAATTAAATAAAATTTATTTGCGCACTCCGGGTTTGAACCCGCGGCCTTCGGAAAGGGTGTCTAACGCTCTACCGCTGGACTACGCCGGCCGTCATACCTACATTTAAAATTAAAACTCTAAACTAAAACAAAATATCTAGAAATTGTTATATAGTTAATGCGCAAGAAATATATATATATTTTTTTGCATTTCTTGTAAATCTTCTTATTATCTTATCTTATACTGATTGTGAGAAAGCCGAGTACATTTTTTTTTTTGTGGGATATTAAAGTAATTGAAACAGTAAGCAGTTGTAGCCAAACAGTTACATTTGTGTAACTACCGTCTCTTCGATGTGTTGATGCCTCGTTATTTTAGATTACATGTGTTATTACATCAAAATGGTTCTTAAAATCAATATGTTATTAAAAAAATCTCATAGAAGATAACGCAGAAATAAAATCCGATATTTTGGTCTTTTTAAACGCGGATAGTCATCGCATTTGATGTAATAAATTTTCGAAATTGTTTTCCTTGCCCTGGAGTCAGAGGGTCCGGTACCATCATAATATCATTATAAATTGCGAGTTGTGATAAAATAGAAACAGAGGATATTCTTATGTATTTGTGTGCCTTTGCCTATGCTTGGTCTTGTCAATTGTAGTTTTATAATAATTAATCATTATAGATTTATGTAATTCATCGGATTTCTCTACCCCTGAATCTGCACTAAAACAATTGTTATTTTTATTTTTTTTATTTATTTCCATTGTGGTGGAACAGTACCTGATTACTTGAATTTACGAGTACAATCTTTGTTTTCGCTGCTTTGTATTTTAACTAGCGCGATAGAAAATAAATATGTATTTTTTTTTATTTATACAACATTATGTTAGTTACACTCACCAACTTTCAACTAGGTCAATTGCCACAGTTTTCTTAATAAATATTTTATCACTTTCTAATTCCCCAACATTCAGAACTTATGGTCATTCTACACCCATTTCACATACACCTTTTATGTTAATAGTGAACTGGTAAATTTTTTTTTTTTACATTGGGTCCACACAGGAGGCCCTGAGGAAAATAATTTCTCTCAGGGCCTATGTCATCTTTGGGGATGCTGTGTGGAGGGTTTTTTTAAGGAAAGGAAGGAGAGAAAGTTCTGGGAAGAAAAAAGGTATGAGAGTTGAGTAGGAATCTATGGTTCAGTGTGTCTAGATAATCCGCCGCCAAGACCTAGATAAACCTTACCACATGAACCCGGGCACCCCTGCTAACCACTTGGGGTGACCTATGGCAGAGGTGTTGGTTATCCAATAAATGTTTCCCGGGGCGGCGGTACCCATTTCCGCCTCCCAAATTGAGAATAATTAATGTGTCAAAAACTATAGCTGATACGAAAAATCTAATCCAATTTTTTGTACCAGCGTCCCGAACGTAGACACAAGAGAGGATGTCGTATTTCCAGGGAATGAAAACAATTTGTTTTTCATTGGAATGTAATCCATTTCAATATATGGCCAAACGTATAAAATATAAGACAATGATACTTGGAATAATACATTTATTTTGTTATGATACTGTACAGTTCCGTAATCGGAGATATTCAGTAATCGCCTCGATGTGGGAAATTCCCTAAATCATCTGAACCCTATCCCATTATCGGAGTTCGGGACCTTTTGCCCCCGGGCATCGTTAGTAGCCGCCAAGCATTTCGATATCGAGTAATAATACTCTTAGCCCTGTGCCATTGAAATGCAATTCACAAGATTGAATAAACGGTAAAAAATTTGACGATACAAATTTTTATCTCGTGTCGCACCTACACCTAAGTTCTATAACATAAGATGCTCTCACAAACGCGGTACCCATACTATATAAATTATATTGTCATATACACAAACGAAGCAAGAACCAAACGAATGGGTCACGGTATTTTTTTCATACCAATTTAAATTGATAAAACTGGAATTCAAACATTAGGTTAGCTCTGATGTCACGACATTTGTATCCATTATTAAAATTTTCTCCACTATTTTGATCAACGCAACTTTTTACATTGTAAACCACATTCCCCTATCTGTAATTTTTTAGGTCAACGCAACTTTTTACATCGTAAACCACATTCCCCTATCTGTAATTTTTATCCATCTTCAAAGATAGATCGCGCAATGTGTATTGGCACATTTCCAGTCCATCCAAGGGAGCCTGCTATGCCTCTATACAAAGGACTATCCCATCAAAACCGTGATTTCAACAATTCCCCTATTTTCCCTAAAAATAAATGTCCTTACTTATTATTTTTTTTATTTTAAATTAAGTTTATTTCTATTGTGTATGTATACGTTATAGTTAAAACTCGTTTTTAGTTACAACGCGTTTTCTTTAGTTAAAACTAGTTTATATAATATTAAGTAAGCTACTTTGAAATCAGGCCAACGTAGGTTTCATCTAGTGGAATTTCCAGTAGCACTGCCTTTGTTAGTACTAGGGTGTTCTATGAACTATTATCTAGGTTTAGGTTACGATCTTGAATATTGATAATCAGATAAGGTGAAGATTGTTTGAGCAGGTTATGAGCCCATGTATCGACATGACATATTGGTTTGGAATGCCATTTTATGTGTACACAATTTCATTTCGAAGGGCTTTCGAAATAACTGCCTGAGTATCTATCATCTTCAACCTGTCAGATACTTAATATTAAATTCTTTACTACTGGTCACAAAATGGGTACTTAGGTAATGTTTACTTTTCTTTATTAAGTGGGTACTTAATTATACAGAACTCTTCAATTCTATTATACTCGTATAATATCACATCTCTAAATTCAACTCCTTCCAAATATGGCAATGTTAGCAAGAAGAAATTTCTGAGTGTGTTTTCTCAACGGTAACATAATATTTCTACATAATTGTAAATAAAATGATTTAAAAAAAAATGTCGCAGTATGGCACGGCAAATGCAGGATGCCAGTAGAATAATTAATCACATAAATACTTATGTATTGTACCTATGAGTTTATGTAGGTGTAGAGTAAAGCTTTACGGTGTATTTAGGAATGAAGATATATGAAAATAATGCAATGACAATATCAGCGTAATATGCAGGTATATTTGGGTTATCAGGTTCATTTGTAACGCTTGTATATCTTTATTAACTTAGTGACATATTTAGCAATTTTTATTCAACTCTTGTACATCTTTCTAAATGTATTTATGAAATGTTCAACTAACTGTATCAAGTGTGCCTAGTCTGTTTTATTATCTATGTACTTTTCATTGAACTGCCCTTTAAATTCGTATTCTTGTGTAAAAATAATTTTCATAATTGTATAATGTTGTCCTTCCCGAAATGAGTTTTATTAGACTCGATGGGAATAATGTATTATAAATATTATGTTTAATTTTGTAATATATTATCACAAATAAAAAAAAACCATAATAATGGTTTGGACACAGAGAGCAGATAGACAGAAAAATTATTATTTATAATGAAAATATTTGACACGCATGTGGACAAAAAAGGTGGAGATGCCCAAGAAAGACATGCCACGATTAAAATAACTATTTATTTGAGGCCCCGAGGAAAATAATTTCCCTCGGGTCATTTTGGGGATGCTCCATGGAGGGTCTGTTTGAGGAGAAGAGGTAGTGAATATAAGTCTTGAAAATACTCATTATAGGAGGGATGAAAAACAGTGTTTCACAAATCAATCGTATCAAAAAGGACTCGTGGAAAAAACCCGACAAATGTCAACCAGTCAACCGTAAACGAATGTGAGAGATACCACGATATAATATGTTAGAACGTAAGTGGATAAATGCGTGTTTTTGGCGTTCCATTCTCTTTAAATTGTCGTGTAGGTACGTTCCTTATAATTTTTTTTGGCAATAATAATAATAGTAATAATTTTTTTGGCAATAGAAATAATAATAATTTGGATGATTTGTATAGCGCTTACATATGACAACACTCGTCAGTTCAATTTGCAGAACAAACAAGACATCAGATCGCAAAAATGTTCAAGTCCGGGTGCCATCAAGCATTTAGGCGAGGGTAAACGGGGTCGTCCTCCAACTATACGATATACCAACACTATACAGTTTAGCGTATCCAAAACCTACCAACCCCCAGCCCTCAGCTTCCAGCCCTCGGGGCAGCCCTAATGACCACATGCGCTATGCCTCCATTATAAACAAGAATATCCCAAACCACAGACAGCCAGATAGTTCTGAACACACGCCGAGACAAAAGAGCATAAGTGTCGGAAAAAGACTATATATTTTAGAACGGCTGTGAAATTGTTTTCCCTAAATTTTCTGAATTTGTATCCTATAATTTGCACTAAAGCACCCAAAACACCTACACCAACTATTTTATAAACAAACATTGACTGGAAAGAATACGGAAATACCGCACATAACCTGTCTTTCTGTCGTATGATTCGTTTGTTAGAAAGATAGAGAGGTTACAACGGACCCTTCGGTGGATTGCCTGTAGCTCCGTTTCACATTTTCCTATTTCTTATTTAAGTAAAAAATGTATTTAAAATGGAAGTCGCAACCGACGGCAAAAGCACACGAATTTTCGCAATTTATTTTTTTTAAATGTTTCAATATAGGGCGGAAAACAGTTTGATTTTATGTATACTTTTTAAGAAAAGTACCTACACCTAAATCCATTTTTTTCCCAAGGATGAAAAAAACAGACCATAATGATTGCATTTCAAGAAATTTGGAAGAAAGTTCTGGCGCTTACGATGTTTTGAATTCATTATATTTTTGCCCTCTCCAGCGATTGCGTCATGCGATCCCTTTCGAGGGTAATAAATGGTTATTCGTTTTGTACGTAATTGAACGTCTGCTAAATGTTATTTCTCAGTCTATCATTAATCCGGTAAAATTTAAAAATTCACCTTTAAAAATTACAAACATATTTTTAAAGTATCTAATCTACCTGTACCATAAAATAAAGGTTCTTTCTGTACCTACGTATCTCTTGATAATCAAATTTCATTGTGTCATAATAATATGCACCCAAAAATATCAATACGTACGAATATTAAGTGAAAATATTAATCCAGAGGTAGCTCATACTAAATACGATTAAAATCCAATTAAAAAAAATTGTCAACACGAAGTCTTCCTATTTTTATCATCATTGAAAATTTATTAGTGACTGACCGAAGTTTCAGTTAGGCTCAGCCGAAACCTGCATTCGTGACGTATTTATTTATTTGAGACACAAACAGGATATTTATAAAACATTCATGTTGGTAATATAAAACAAAATTAAATACAAATATAAATACCCCTAGACTAATGTGTCTGCAGTAATCATATTTTAATATACTCATAAGCAAACACAAAGAAAAACAATGCCAGTATTTTTAAACTTAACTCTAAAAAACTTAATTATAATAATAAAAAATCGAACAAAAAGAAAATGTTTAGAAAAAATAATAAAACAACAAACAATCTTTTAAACAACAAACTCTAAAAAACTTAATTATAATTAATGGAAAAAACTAAAACTTAATTAATGGAATCACGTTCGGTTTTACTAGCAATCCGATGGTCGCGGGTTCGAATCCCGGCGTGCCCAAGTAATTTTTTTTGTTGATTTTATAATATATAGTATATGTGCGGCATATTACCGAGTGGAAGATGATCTCAGTATCGCCCAGGTATAAAATCACAGTTCAGAATAGAAACGTTGCGTGAAATGCGTAAAATCATTTTAATATATGTGTGTAATATATGTTTAATAACCTCTCCTGTGATTTGTAAGATCAAACTCTTTAGAGAATTAATTCACACTTCTAATCAACTGCCTTTTATTGTATTGAACCTAAAATGTAATTAACCTTCATATTCAAATAACCATGTTTGTATACAATTTATGTAACTCTACGTCTGTCTCGACACAAGTTTACCCTAGTGAGACAGGCATTGAAAAAAATAACATGTAATTATAATATATGTATAGATTAAACAATAAAAAAAATAAATAAAAAAAATGGTTTTAGTCGTGGTTCGTGTTTTAATGGCGTAGTCTCACTGGCTTTAGACGGGATCAGTATCCCAATTGCTGAAAAAATATATTAGAAATATATCGATACACGGGGCGTCGAGGGTAAAGTGCATTAACTTCGGGTGGTGATTCTAAACATGATGGTCGGAGTAAAATACAATACAAAAAGACGTACCTATTAAAAATCCTTAGTGTAAGTTACAAACTTACCCGATAAGTTTGCTGTGAGTCAGCCGGGCGCGTGTGGCGACATTGGTTTTGATTGGCGCGTATCGTAACAGCGGAAAATACCTAATAGTGCAGGCCGCACACGCCGTACTAAATTTACCCTTTTACCAAAAAAGTGCCCCTAAAAGTTTAAATTTCTAAGTTATATATACTATCATCACCTCCCGAAGTTAATGCACTTTACCCCCAGACATCCTGTATATATTTTACTCTGAACCTGGAATTTATAAATTAAGCTTGAAGGCGAATAATCTGTAAAAATCTGAGCTTTCACTTTAATTTGTAATATTATGTTTTAAATCGATATTAAATGGAAGCACAAACATCTCCGCCTCGATTATCTTTTAAAAATACGGCTTTTATTATTTCGTAAGTATTTTTAACAGCTGTGGATTCGAATCTTAATGTTGATCGTTTATTTTTATTGAGGTCTCTTTTCGGAATGAATTTTGGCTCGGTTCTCATATCGGGTTGCTCCAGATCATTCGCCTAGTAATATGGCGATATGAGATAAATATCTTAACGAAATCTTTCTGGTCCTTCAATTATTTGGCGTCCCAATTAACATTTAGCCCTTGCTTCGATTTAGTTTTCGAAGCGTTGGGGAAAAATCATAATGTTTTATTTTATTTATTTAATTCAGAAAACATTGACAATTTTTTGTGTTTTGAATGCCCTCTGAAGATCTTTCCCATTTTAGGATAGTCGTCAACCTTATTAAATTAGATTTATAATTTCTAGTCGAAAATAATTTTTTTTACATAATAATTTTTCAGGTAGGTATAAAAAATGTGAGTAACAATTATTATAAGCAATAATTAGCAGCCTGAAACACTCGTCCACATTGAAAAATCTTCAAAAAAAAAAAGATACGCCGCCGACGGGACTCGAACCCTTGTCCTTTTGATGTCCGGTCAGGTGCTCTGATCCACTGTAGATGAGTGTTTAAGGCTGATAATTATTGCTTATAATAATTGTTACTCTTTGTGCTATGCATAAAAATCTTATCTTAAACATTAGTTTATCAATTACAAAAAATTTCACTCGAAATCGTTTTTAGTTTCTACTTATATTATAAGCTTTCTCACCAGACTTCTATATTATAGTGTCTTCTTAACAAGATAGGTACGTACCTACATTTAATATCTTTCGTTTTACTTAAACACACACCTAAATGGTATTTTAATCGACGTTTGAGACCTAACGTCTTTTTCTATCTATTTTTAAGCGGTTTTTGATGAAATCCATTGTTGGTACAAACTTTTAAAGTTTTTTTCTATATCCACCCACTATTAGACGCCTTCGTAATAGCGTCGTTAAAATAAACGGCCATTATCAACAAATAAAATAAATATAAAAAAAATCTCGTTTTCAATAAATAATATCAAATTGAAAGACATAACTTAAGCGTTATTTTAGAGATATTATTCAGCAGGATAATAACCATTCGAGCGCTTTTTGCCACATAATGGCACTATTTCCAAAACCTCGAAGATTGCTTTGTTGCCAAAATGTGGCAAATTTTCAAAATTTTTTTTTTTTATCATAACGACTATATAATATATTGTACATTCAAAATATAACAAAATAAATATTCTCTAGATTCTTTAAAATGTTTTAAGGTTAAAGATTTAATTATATTTTTTTATAAATCCTACAAATATGTGATAATAGACAAAAGATAGGGGAATTCATTGGCTACATAGAGCTATAATCAATTTGTATGTCTCCATATTCAAATTCGGAGGTATAATTTTTTTAATGTGGGCGGAAAAATTTCCTTTAGCAATCTATTTTAATTGCTCTTAGAAAAATTTCCTTTAGCAAAATATTTTAATTGCTCTGTCGCTCCAGTGGTTATAGAATGCAATCATGAGAACCTTAAAACCACTCCTTAATATTATAATGGAATCCTTTACAAGAGACATAGGTAAATGTGGTAATCAAGTTGAATAATATATAAAATAAAATAATTTATTTATTTATTATTTAACTTAAATTTTTTATTTTACGTATTCAATTAAAATATATAAAAAAAAATATGTGTGATCATGTTAAAAATTTGGAGATTCAATGCAATCACGAGCAAGATTCAGAAAGGGACGCTTAGACGGTTTTGACATGTAGAGCGGATGTACGAAGAATGGAATTGTAAGAAGAATACAATAGGTCGCTGAAGTAAATGGTAGAAGTTGAGGATGCCCGAGGGAACGCATTGGAGGATCAAGTCAATCAAATATTTGATTTGTGTAATTTCAAGTGTCATTAGGAACAGAACAATAGAAAAGTATGTATGAATGTGAATGAAGCAAGGAGTGTTTGCCAAGACCGAGTTGTTTGGTGAGCCATCCTCTACCAACGTTAGTTAGACAGTCGGTAGATTCCTATAAAGATCCATAGTAAATAAGTAATATTATAATAAAATTGTCATACGTGGAAATACTAATTTACTTTTTATAAGGTTCCTGGAAACGTTGATTTACAGAATATGTACACAAAACATTATTTTATTACCTTATAAAATGATAATATTATCTTCGCCTTGCGAAATATGTCACGACAGCAATTATAATATCGAATCGTTAAGCGATATTAAATGTAAGAAGCTTATACGATAAGAGAGCTTTCACAGTCGAAATGTTATTATATCGCTATGTGTACATTATATAGTCACTGTGTACAGGCTCTGGGACGGATTACGCGGAACATTGAATATTTACTACAAACTCACTTGACAGCTCGCGAATTCAGGGGCGGAGTTGCGCTATAAAGTTTAATGTTCTAAGGAAATACGGTCATAATTATTCTATTAATACTTTAATGCTGGCGTTTCATGTCCCTGTTGCGTTAAATCTGGCCTTTAAACAGATGTTCTTTAAAGTTAAGATCTAAAACAGATATGTAGGTGGGTATTAATATTCTGAGGTTTCAGTTTTTGTAAATTTATTTTACGTTTACGTGGGAATGAGACGCACTTATTTTTCAAGAATCCTAATACAAACTTAATACAAACCTAATACAAACTTGTGTCTATATTATATCTATTCGAATTTCTTTCCACTTCGTCCCTTACAGAGTTTATAAAATATACTTTCCTACCCTTATTGTAGTCCTTGCATACTCCCTGTGGAACTAAGATTCACAACAAGCCCAGCAGAGTTTAGGTTCAAACTAAAATCTTACCTTTTTAGGCTTTTATAACATAAATTTAATATTCCTACAAACTACATAGGTACCTACAAACTACATGCCTACACGGAGAAAAATGTTATTCTAAAATACGATCATTTTGTTCGTGAAAACGGTTAAAAACGGGACTGAAGTTTTTATGAACAAATTAACAGTATTTCAATGATTATTGGCGGGAAAATGTAAGAATAATTTGGTAAGGAATAATTTAGTATTTAAGGTATACGTATGAAATTACGTATACCAACAAATTATTCTTACATTGAAACCCTGTTAATTTGTTCATCAGAACTTCAGCACCGTTTTAAACCGTTTTTACTAATAAAATGATCGCATTTTAAAATAACATTTTTCTCCGTGTATGAATATCATTATTGTAAGGCCTATAATATATCCTAATCACACTCCCCTTTTTGGATTAAGATTATTTGAAGCCTTTCACCTCAATCTGTCTCTTATAGAGGGACGAATCACATTTAGGAAGACAAGTTCTAATCAAATCTTTGTACTGTTATACCGTCCATCATAAAATTTGCTTTTGCTTTCCATAAGTTCTTTAAATAACATATTATATACTATTATTAAAATAAATACCATGATTAAATAGCTCATCTTCTGCGTGCGAACTTTACCCAAATTTCTCCAGTAAACGGTAAACAGTGTTAATCTCAAATGACCTCCCAAGTAAGTATTGTTCTAATAATAATAATAATTGGATAATTTGTATAGCGCCGTTTTTGTGAGAAATCAACTCAAGGGCTTCTGTATATTATCTGCTTGTACAAAATATAAGTAAATATTTATAAATGTACATTTTAATTATTTTACGTACTATCAATATTTCAATTGTGAACTTGGGTTCCTTCTGCTCAGTGAAGATGAAACACGAAACTTATAAATAAAAAAGTGGTACAATCAATATTGTATTATATATAATTTGTGTAAAATTTTGAAGAAAAAATCTCGCTTAAATCATTTATCAACGTGCTACAAAGTTTTTAATTAGCACTTATCAGTGCAATCGTCTTCGTTTATTTGCATAATAAAAACATAAGCGTCGGTGCGAGGCGTTACGATTGCGGCGATTAAAAGATAACAAACCACACATGTTGCCAAAGTTGACTCAATGAAAGCGCAGTTATAACAAAACCCCTGTGGATTATTATTCCAAAAAGTAATTATTAGTAACACCATTAAAGTAATCTTATCGTAGCTCTCGATGCAGAAATAGCGAAGGGGTCGCACAAAGCCCATCCTATTATTTAGCTATATTATTGTATTGTATGTAGTTCCATCTGTACTATTCTCACTACAGCCAGCCCCCTTGTGTCGGTATCTCTAACGAATGTTTTTTCAACCCTAAACCTTAGAGGGGTAGTTTGATTTGATCGTAGGCTTTTTATTGTGTTTCAAATTGTTATTTTTTTTAACCATTATAGAGTGTAAATCGCCGGGGGTAGGTAGAATCCATTCATGTTACCACTGCATGAGTCATTAAAAGTCCTTTTTAAATTGAGGAATAACGTAGTTTTTTTTAAGAATAGAAAATAGTTTAATTAGTATCTGCATATTTCAATTCCACCCCATAATGCCCGGGTCACACGAGCTGGTTTTTCAAGCCAGGATAGCAAGCTGGTATTCTAAAGTTCTACTGGCAAGATCATTGCTTACTATCATGGCTTGGCGCAAGGTAGAGCGGTGTACACGGTGCTAGGATATTTTAAACCAATATCATTGCAGTGAATAGGGTTGCCACAAGTCAGTCCGTAGGAAAAAATGAAAATATTACGTAGAATAAACATAAGACTGAAGCTGTTGCTTCGTAAATTGTGCCATGTTGCATTGAAATATTGTGTGAAATATTAGAAGACTTGCCAGAAAAACGTGTTTAATAGTCATTAGTATGCCGATTATCATTAATACGGAATATTTTTGTTGTGATGAATTACGCATTGACTTGTCTTTATAAGATTGAATATTAGCGTTCCACATACATTCTTCATCACGATACGATTGAACAGACTTTAAATTAAAATCGTTACTTTGTTTTCGCATTTTTGCGTAGAAGCGTAGCGTGTGTCTGAAAAAACACCGTGCGTCCTCACCGTATACTAGCCGATCATTTAGTAGCTTCGGGCGGCCATACGAAGCCCAACACAAAGCAAGCAAAGAAGATCGGTGGTGGCGGAAGCTACTAGCTGAAATAACAGAACACCATCTTATTAAATTATCCTGGCTTGAGACGCTATCTTACTAGCTTCCTCACTAGCTTAATATTTAAAAAAAAAACAAAGCTAATTCTAATTCAAAGTGATTTTGCGAAGTTTGAAGAAATAAAGATAATTCTGTCTACACGTAGCTAGAGTTACTAGCTTACTAGGTTACTAGCAATAGCTTGCTATCTTGGCTAGAAATGCTATTCTCGTGTGGCAGGGTATTTTATAATTTAAATCTAAAATAAATAAAATAGCACCTATCCTATTTGATATACCATAAGAGTATGGATATTAGAGAGACGGCATGTGAAGTGTGCCCGCGCGCTCGAAGTGTGCCTTTTCGAGAATTCTACCCACACGGCTGACATTGGCTGTCACCATGTAAAATGGCTGCTGTCGTAAAAATGTCGGAACGTATTAAACGGCCTAAAACCAGCAGCCAATGTAAGCCGTTTGGGTAAAATTCTTGAAAAGGCACACTTGGAGCGCGCGGGCACACTTCACATGCCGTCTCTCTTATATCCATACTCTTAGGATATACCCTTTGATAACAAAACTATTTTTTTGGTTCGGTTGGGTATTTTGCCCTCAAATCTAAAATGAAGATTTATATGAAACATTCCTCTTAAGATATAATAAATAATTTCTTATGTAAACAGGTAGGTGGAATATACTTTAGAGTATTATTGTTTTCTTTACAATATCATAACTAATACCTTTATAAAACTGATCAATAGCTTTTCATGATTTTTTTTTAACGATCCTAAATCGAAACCAATACGGACTTTACCCCGACAAGATAAATAATACATGTAGGTATTAAAAATGCCTAAATAAGCATTTCTAAAGCACCCCGGACACACACAAAAATTATCAATAAAGCTTCAAAATTCTCTTCATGAGAAGTTTCAAATAATAAGCATCATTTTCGTTAAAATGTTTCAATTTTATTAACCCTTTCTGGTGTTTTATGCGAATATTTAGGAAAGTAGCTACTTTCATATTGAATTTTAAAATTTTAAATCAGATAGGATGTATTCTTCCGTTATTAACCAAATTCCTAAGTGATTTATCTCCCTTTTAGCAATGAATCATCAAACATTCCCTCCACCTGATTCACGGAGATAATGATGGATCTCATAAATATTAAACTTGGGTATTTTTAATGATTTCCGAAAACCATCATATTTATGGCAGTGGTCTAAAAACATCGGTGAATTAAGTGTAATTATAATAATACGTTTTGAAGGGCGCCGGACTGAGGTAGTTATTTGAAGCATATACCATTTTCTCATAAATTAATCTAATTGTATGCTGTGCGCTCCAGGTAATATTTTGATTTATTTTCTTTGCATACATTTATAGATTCAATATATTAATTTATCTAACAATATTTTAGTGTTCACATATAAACAATATTGTAATTTATAAAACTTTTTTTTTTATTTTCATATTTACGAATTCTTGTAATTTATTTATTTACGTTACCCATTTCAATAAAAAAATACAAAACACTTATACATTGTAAGCATACTCATATACGGGTATGATTTGAGATTTGGTATTATAGTGATTTATATTTGGGGTAATTCTCAAATAAACATAAAATATTCCATTAAGAGCGATTGACCAGCGGTTGAGAATAAAAGTTTTAAAATGATTGCAACTGTACAGGGAGGTTCCAATGAGAAAGATCGATTATTCCCCGTATCAAATTTTTTTAATTAAAAATTTTATATCAATTTATTTCATTAAAAACTTGCTTTAATATATACCTACATTCAAGTGTAAGTATTTTTTTATCATAATTATTTATGATTTTTCAATAATGTCTAAACAAAATAACGGTTTGAAATTTTTTTTAAATATATGTAAAACCTTAAATAAATAGAAACACTGAGGTATTTTTGTCACAAAACACGTTCTCGGATTTATTTTTAATGATTTTAATTGAACTAAAAAAAAAAAATTCTGAAAAGTGTCTTTATTAGATTATGTATTGATTTATTTTGTTGTAAGATTATATGATTTGAAATGTGTGTTGTATAATACAATATTTCGTTTGAAAATTGAACAAATCTGCCAACGACCAACGGTATAAACCTTATTAAAAATAAACTTGGTTTTTCAAAATTTTAAAACTGCGTTTACCAGATAAAATAACAATCTTTCATAATCAATTTATGTTTTTTTGTAAAAACGAGTCAATACGTCTAGAATTTGATTTAAAAAGGACTAATTTCCGGTATTCTCTGGTTACAAATACCCTCTTAAGCCTTGTTTTTCGAATGATAAAACACTTCGACATCCTAAGACTTACTAAGCTTCTCCTTCATTCACATATCACCCAGAAAAAAATGCTATCAATAAAGTGATATACGATTCTTGTATTTTGAAATACTTCAAATGTCCGATCGAAAGAGAAATATAAGAATGCCATATTACAACAGAGTTCGTCATATTTTTTGATCACCGCCGGAATAGATCGCATTTCTTGCACAAAGACCTTATTGAGGTATAATCAAGGTTCATAACGGTATTCCAACAGCGTCTCTACCCCACTTCACCCCACCCCTTGCGTACAACTTCCCAAGTTAGTCGATTAATATTCCGATCATGTTATCGACTCTTCTTCCACTTCTGATATCAATTGTTTTTTTGTAAATTCGTTTTGGTTCCCCTTAGAACGTGCCCGGTGGCGAAAAAGATGAAAGCATGATCGGTTTGTTGATTGCTATCTTTTAGGACCGTAATTTTATTATGCTCTTTACTCATGTTGAATGTTTTTCGATAATACGTAAATTTCGAATACTGTACATGTCAATTTACCGTCTCGTGCAAGATACTCAAGACGAAAAGTTTGGTACGTAAAATTTAAAAAGCTTCTTGCTGCAAAAAACTAATTTATTTCTGCCAATCAATCAATGACGAGTCTAAGAAAAAAATCTTTTCGATATAATTATTATTTTTACGTATTATATCTTAATATATAAAACAAAGTCGGGTTAGTTACACCATTTATAACTCAAGAACGGCTGAATCGATTTTTATGATTTTTGATTTGTTGGATTTATCTCCGTCCCGATTAACAGAATAACTATTAAAACATCAAAATAATTATGTAGAAAATATTTTTTTTCATATATTTTCTATGGAACGGCTTTTCAAATAATGTGCGATGGTCGATATAATTTGAATCAATTCGAACAGCTAATAAATTAAACACAACATTTATTGATTTTGAGGCGGTACGAAGTTTGCCGGGTCAGCTAGTATTATATAAAACCTGCTACGGTGCCAGTATCTTTTAATACATTTTGCATATTTGTGGCATTTTTTTCTTTGGCTTTTATGTAAGAGCAGTAATATTGTTGTTCCTGATCTTAATATTTGTGAATGTGATTTCTCGATCGATTGCAACTTGACATTTTGAAGTGATTTGTCAGAAGGACTAAGGTAGAATAAATCGGTTACTCCTCAAGAAAACATCAAGTGAATCAAATACTCAAGATAAAAAAACACGTAGTTAGAAATGAAACGAAATATGAAAATAAAAAATGCATAGAGTGCGTTATAAGACAGTATTGTGAGATATTCCATAGTTTCTGTCTTTCTCGCGAAATGAAACCATTTAAGTTTTTAAGTGTTATTTAAATAAATAAATTCTAACACCAAAATCGGTTGATACAACATTTTATTTTGAGAGACAAAATTAATTAAGTGAACTACGTAGTTCCCTCGAGAACGCCTCAAAAACGATCACACGATAAATAAATGCTTTATATTTCACGGTGAATCTTCAGACGTAATCGGATTCCGTCTTTATTCCGTGATAAAATACGTTACACCACATAAATTCCATAAAAAGCAGCCCATGTGTTAGATATGGGTTGAAAACGTTATTATTTCCTTTGAAACATCGCTAAAGATAACCGGGGTATCTGTCGGATTCTAAAAAGATTTAGCAAAGTACAAAAACATCGATAAAATGTAGGTTTGCCGAATTCTATTGATATCGGGTATTACTGAAGATATTACTGGCACACGTTTGTAATACCCACAAAAACTGGTTTAGGTTGCTAAACATTCTTATTTATGCAAGGTATTATATTATTTATTGTTTTTTTTTAATGTATTTTTTTAGAAATTGAATATTCTTTGGTTACGAATATCCTGTTTTTTTTTTGAAAATCTCTTGCTGCCATCTTTATTAGCTGAAGATGTTGCTTGTGCAATGGTGGATGACTTAGCCAACCGAGGAATTGAACTTATGACGCATAGGTGGGTGTACCCTACGCAGTTTTCGAGTCAAAACTGAATCAATTTGTTTTATATATGAAACCTTATAATATGTTATATTTGTGAAATGTCGTGAGGCTGAAAATCAATCTTAATTACATGTATTTGTTTACAAGTATAGTGAGATATTGAATTTATAGTTTACTTAGGTATTACATTCCGTAACAATGTAGTCTCCGTTCTCTATTGTTTTAAAAAAACATTTTAGTAACAAATAGTTTTTCTTTATACATTTTGTTCTACCGGATTTCTTTTTGTTCGCAGGTCGTTACCTGGGCTATTGCCCACGCTCTGTATTCCAGGAATATCGAACTTCAAAAATGGCAGAACTAACTCTATCAAAAACATGTATTAGGTAGTCGCACTAAAACTAGTCTATGGGTAATGGATTCTATTGAGGCAGACTGATGGTTTATCTACTGTTTCCCAGTAATCTATATCTATTCTATACCGAATATCGAAGTCATTTTCTTTTAGCGTCGTTTTAGGGCGTCCGGTGGTCCCACTGTAGGTACTTTGGACGCCCAAGATTTCGGTACGAAAAGGACCTTACAACTTCCGAAATGATGCGTGGGGGCTATATTCTAGACACGTAAACGCCTTGCAATGCCTTAGCGAGACCCGCAGGGCGTTTGTCCATCGCCGCCATCACCGAGGAACGAGATTATTTCGGACAGAGTTCAAAACGACGTGACGGCGATCGTGTGTCCACCGCGACCTATCTCGGTGGTTTTGACGTATACGGGTAATTGCGACGCATAAGCAATCCAAGACGTAGTAGCAGTGTTCATGTTCAGACGTTTTGTATTGCCGGCATTTTGGCCCGTCACGATCTGCAGAGTCGAACTACTAACAATCTTGGTGGCCGAGATGACGGCGCTTGGATGATGGACTTGCGGTGGACACTGTGAACACCCGGCCATAGTAATGTATGTATCGCTATTTCGGCAACGTCATCTTGTACTCGGTTACGGCGGCGGTGGACAAACGCCCTTCGACGCGGTATTTCTTAATTATTTAACATCTTTATTATTTATTTATTTTATCATCCTTGTCCTTTTCAAAATATTTTTTTTTCTATTAAGTTTTTTTTTAAATAACAAGATTTTATTTGAGTTCCATTTGCCAAATCAAAGTGTCACCCTGGTTGTTTTGAACACACACTTTGCTTTACATACACTTTGGTGGGTATAGTGATTAATGATTTATTTATGGTCTAAATATTGTTACAGTTCATTTTACCCATCTGGCCACTAATGTAATACTTTTATTTCTTTCTTTCTCCATATAATATTTTAGTGTTTTGTATATGGTGATTTAACTAATGATTCTTCTCAAATTTTTGAATGTTAACCTCAATACAGGCTTTTAGTCCTAGTAAGGATAAATTTTATTTTTTCTTAGGGTAATTCATCATTTAGGTATAAAAAATTATTCATACCTCACGGATGCTTTAATAAACTATTTATACTGTCAAATTTATTTGCCTTAATCTCTTTACATATTCGTATTTTTTGTCGTTGCTTATGCCCTTCAAGATATCACATTAGAAAGTTTCTACTACTAAACCGACTGCAAACAAAATTTGCATATCCGAGATTTAATATAACAACTTAATATGTTGATGTGTAAACAATATATATTTAATGTTTTTTATTAATATTTGTACCTATCCGTTTATATAGATATATTTTTATTTACATATATATATATTTTTTAATACATATTTTTTTAAATAAATATAATATGTTATTTACTCGGACTGTGTAGTGAGGCAGGTAAAAGGAAACTATGGACATAAATGAACATAATATAAACGGCCGGGTCGCCGGCCCAGAAACCTTAAACAATATTTTTTTTATTAAATACATATACAAATTAAAAGTTTAAAAAAGGTTAGCAAGTTTAAATTTAGTCAAGGCTGAGAACATGTATGAAGCCTTTCCTTCACGCGCATCGAGCCTGTTTCTGCACAGCCTGTAATGTGATCCCAGAGGATGATGTTACTACTCGCCCTTCTACTGTCACCCCACTTGCCTCCCACTTCCCCCACACCACCCACTCGCTCACCACTTGCACCAGTCACTCAAGCACCGTCTGGAGAGTGGCAAGTTGATGTGAAAGCAGAACAAGTGATATTAACGCTAGATCATCGATGCGGTGGAGCCCATTCGACATCTGATGCGGAAACACCTCATTTAAGGGGGTACTTGCACTGTGGGCAGTGAACAACGGACAGTGAACAGTGGACAGTCCCCTCAATCAAATCGTGATTTCGCATTTCGCACGTTTCTGAAATAGGCGGATGAAATAATGACAGAGCAAGTAGTACAGTATATAATACAGTGCCTACCGTCTTATTTATTATTATTATTATATTTATTTGTATTAAATTAAAATGAGTAGTAAACAGTTTGCAAGATTTTAGCCAATGACATGTAAACTTATTAAAATATAAAACACTTTTTGGGGTTTCATGAGGTTAACACTGAATACGACTTTGTCAAATATGAGTGTGGTACTATCTGATACCTATCTAAATAAACAAAAATCTACCACATGCACTTTTAGCACGAACCCCGTAATATACACAATTTGAGTATTTATTTATTTATTGTATAACTGACTGAAAAAACCGGCAATCCTTACTCTCAATGACTACACAAGCGACGTATATCGAGTTTTTCAACATTTTTTTGGCAATTTTATTCCAATTGTTATACTTTCATCAGAAACGAATCCTTTTCATACCATTATTTCATAAAAACGAAAGAAAAAGAACATGGAAGAAATTAAGACAATGGAGGTAGTATATTAAGTCTCGTTTGAAAATGTGCATTAGTGAAGATTTTTTTTTCCCTTATACTTTCGTTCATCAGAATCTGTTGTTAAACTTCTCTATATTGCCATTTCAACTCCATACCATTCTTTAAAAAACCCTACTTTCATAAAAAAATTTAAACATTTGGAGAACTTTTCTGCAGAGTGCCACCACTTGACGAGTGCATTGGGTAGGTACTTACCCCATCACATCGCTTGTCTCCCGCTGTTAATTACCCAGTGAAAGGGAAAGTGGGCTTGTCATATGTCGGCCCATACATGCTCGTTCCTCGTCCTATAACGACTATATTTATATTATGCACCGTGCTTCATGGTTCTACTATGTATGGGAATTGCCCACGCTCTGCGCAGTGATGGAGCTCGCGAAAACAGTTTAACCTTTTGAAAGCTAGCACAGGAAAAATATATTTTTTCATTACGACGTAAGAAATTTGATATTTCTTGCGAATCCAATATTTATAACATTTCTTTTGTGATATATTACAAAAATTACATGAAAATAATGTAGATAAAACGATATTTCTGATAATACCTGAAATCTATTCTTTCCGCAATCTATTATCTCAAATTTATATCAAAAACAATGAAAGAATATAGAGTTTCTTAACCAACTCCGTCCATATTTTGACTTGGTGGCCATTTTGTCGGCTATCTTTGTTGCCCGCCGCATCATAGACAATTTATTAAAATTATTCCGAGAGCTAAACGCTACGCAGTATTTCGTTACGTCAAGAATGAGAATGGCCCAAGCGATTCTGACCTTGTTCTTGATACAATTTCTTTATACATAAGGGACAAAATCACTTCCAAAATCGATAGTACACCGGAGTACGTACGGCCAATGAAAGGTTCGAGTTTTGATCGTGGTGTGTCAAGATTTTACACGGTTAAAGTTTTGAGTTTTCAGACAGAAAAATGAAAAAAAAACTTAATTAAACTTAAAAAAATAGAATTTATATTGGTAGAAAACTTTTCTTACACAGTATTGCAGCAACTCATTGAATTTAAACTAATATTTTTTTTATATCAAGCATGATTGAATGTAGTTATCGAAAAAATATGTTTATTGCGGAAAATTGGTTTCTTATGCAGAAGCCTTTTTTCCGAGCTTTCGCATTCAGAATTTTTAGAATTAAGGCATTTATATACCTACCTACATTATATTCGAGTGAGCGTCTGTCTAGTTCATATTAAATGGTTTACTTACAAAGCGAATTTCAAGGAAATAAATTGATTTCTTATCATTACATCTGTAATATTTCAAGGAAAAAATAAATTTACTTCTTTCTGCAAATTTTTTTTTTCTATTGAAATCCAGATACGTAAAAATTGCGGCTGACACGTTATCTTTGCAGGCAGCCAAACAAGAACTAAATAATGAACAAGCTACTTTTTAATTTTCCATACACAATTAATCCACTGGCGTTGTCACCGACTCCAAAGTAAACCTTGAAGATATGTACCTGCATGTTTTTTCAAATTTTATTTTTGCTGAATAAACTTTCCCTTGGGTATTTTATTATAGGAACAAAACTTCAATGAACTGAAAGCTTTATCGTTGCCTTATCTACTCATACAATTTAGTACGTGTTAGGTTTGAAATTTATTCACAGAACTTGGCTCCACCACTGATTTTTTGTGCATTTTCCAAACAATGGTACAAGCACGCCATTGTAATTCATACCTATTCGTGTCTTTACGCGAATAAATATCTTGAGCTACGTATCTAACCACCTAACTACCTACCTAGAGTGCTTTATAATGATATATGAATGAGCAAGGAACATAAAGTTGCTAGAAGGTACCTACCTATTTGCGTATTGCGATGTATTGTAAGGAATGCTTTTCATCAATGAAGTGAGGGGAGATGCGTGGGTACTTTATGAGAAATAAATTAAGTACTCGGTGTACAATTCCATTAGGGTAGGTAGGTACCTAACTATCTGAGTGATAGTTTTATATGGATCATTAACAAAAGGGTAGCAAAAGATTCAACCGGTTTTAAAAAAATTATAACATGATTTTTTCTCAAACCATTTTAAAAAAAAGTTTTTTTTTATATTTAATTTATTTTAAATGAACGATTACAGTTAACATAACCAATAATAAACAAATATATTTAGATAAGTATTAAAAACTTAAGTTTTTTAAAGCTCTTGCAAAATATCTTTCAGGGGACAAGTTATTTAATAGCAGAATTACGTTTCCGAGTGGCATTACCAATGATAGGTTAGTTCTGCATCTCGGAACAACAGAAGTCCTGTGCCTGCGCGTTCTTGTGAAGTTGTCGGGAACATAAAATTCATATTTTTGTATAAAATCAGGATTACAGATATGACCGTTCAGAATACTTTGTGTTTTCATTATATCGTCGAGCTACCTCCAGAATACCGGACTGATGGATATAACGAGGGATAATATGAAATAGAAAGGCTGATGGATATAACCAGGGATAATATGAAATAGAAAGAATTAAATTAAACAAATAACTTTGTATCAACCACTATTATATAATCACAATTACCTACATGTTTCAAAACCGATGGTTTCTTCATCAGGGTAGTAATGACATAATGTCATTACTAGTTCTTCATTAAGAATTTCGTGTAAAAATGATACGAATCTTGGTTCTGCGAATCATATGTTTACGTTTAGTTTCAAAAGCAAAATTTTGGTAGGTAAACAAGTTAAAAATAATTTAAGTTTTTTTTCATACATAAAAATAAAATGATATCTTTGGAATTCCCGGAGTGGAAATTACATTTATAACATCTAACGTCGACCATCAAAGTTAAATGACGCAGAGATAATTATATATTTTTAAAGAAATAGGAATTTAGTGTCTACGCGATTAATTAAGAAATATCATTATAGTAAATGCATCACTAATCGAAATAATAAAAAATGCGTCCATCAGGTAAGTTACTAAATTGATATTTTAAAAATAATTTAATTGGAATAAATGCAATATATTAACCTACCATTTTACTTCAATGCCTTTCATAACCATTTCTGTAAGTGCCAGTCTTCATGATCCTTCAAATAAAATTGTAATCGTTTTTAACTTGATCGGATTTCAGTAATGGATTTTATTAAGCCAATCATTCAATGACCTAGTTTTTTCAATAATTCCGTTAGCTTCAGAGCGTTAAATTAATTTGGTTAAAGCTTTAATCCAATAATAATAATTTCATTGTGCATAAAATAAATGTGCATAATTTTTTTAAAACAATATAATTTTAATCTGTGGCTTTTCCATCCATTCGCGATGCGATAATTACTATTGGATTTTTTAATAATTTTTCCCTTTATTCTGTTTGAAATTATTCTACTCATTAATTGTACATAAATATATTTTCATACTCAATTTAGTATTGAACACCTCACAAAATATGTTATTATGGTAACTTAACAGCCTAGAAGCCAAGAAAATTGTCATAACCTGATCTTATTTTCAGAGGAATAATTACTCAACTCCAAGATCAATTTTGGGAGAAATTTCTCCCAGACGTCAAATACTCTTAGTCTTTTTCTCCCAGGGTTATAAAATTCATGCTCTCATTTTGTAATACGGCGAGGCAAATGATTTATACATACATTGTTCGAAAGAGATTTATTTGTATGCATGCTTTCAGTATGCATTCAAAAGTTTACCATATACGTCCCCAAAAAAAAGTTTACAAATTATTTTAAATGAAGTGGCAGTAACCTTAATAAAAATACCTTTGTCTAATTAAATATATTTAAATTTATTTTTGTTTCGTTTATAAATTAAATTTATTTAAATATAATTTTTTTAAATTTATTTAAATATACTTATTTAAATTTATTTTTGTTTCGTGTGGTAATTACAGTTAACAAAATAAAACATTTACATCGGTTTGCGATTTAAAAAGCTTTTTCTAGGTACTTTTGAGCTCAAAATTTTATTTAATTTTCATAAAGTGGTAATTACAAACTTAATTAAAAAACTTTGTCTAGTTTCAAAATTTTAATATTTTTAGTTGCATTTTATGTATTTATAATACTAAAATCCGAAGGAGACTTTCATCTGCTGTCAAAAACAGTATTATAATTTGAAATATGTTAAAAAAGCGAATTTATCTAGAAGCGACGGTAATGCGAAAATATTTCCCGCGCAATCAGCGTTTTGACATTTCGCTTAAGAGGAATTGCAAAATATCAGATGCCTTAGTGGTCAAAAGGATTTTGGGAACTGCTAGGCCAGAAGTACTCAGTGAGTACACGGAGAAAAATGTTATTCTAAAATACGATCATTTTATTCGTAAAACGGTTAAAAACGGGACTGAAGTTCTTACGAACAAATTGACAGGGCTTCAATGTTTATTGGCGGGAAAATAAGAATAATTGGTTGGTAAACGTACAAAATTTGTTCTAATAATAAATAATTATCATTTTTTCTTACATTTTCCCGCCAATAAACATTGAAACCCTGTTAATTTGTTCGTAAGAACTTCAGTCCCGTTTTTAACCATTTTACGAATAAAATGGTCGTATTTTAGAATAACATTTTTCTCCGTGTACTTCTTACATTAAAAATTACAACCGTAAATCTAATTCACTAAATGAATGTATAGGTTATATTATTATTATTCGTATTCTAACAGTTCGAGTGGTACAAACCAATATATGTATATTCTGTGAGGTCTAAAACGTAACCGCAAGTTTGTAAAAACACGTTGTAAAACCTGACGGTTACAGATAGATTATAGTAATTTCGAGCAAATATTGAATTCGGTCTATTTTCATGTGTTTTTTGGTCCGATCTCCATTTACATCCCAGTGTGTACTTAATGTTCTCGTTTTGCCGAGAGGCGCTTTCAATGGGACCCCCGTCGGCTCCCGTGACTTTTATAAGCCCAATAGGTTTTGCATATTAATCATAATATCCGCCCACATCGGATAAGGGACTTAGCAAATATCCAGCGGGGTCGGGCGGAAGCGGTCCGTTTGATTCCTACCCCTTAATCGGCCAAAGCGCTTTTTTCTGCGCCAAGTCGAATAATTCACAAAGGGTTTGTTTCGGCGCTGGAGCTTTTTTAGATTGGCGATAAGCTACTTGATGAATGTCGCTTTCGGCACATAGGAATGTGAAGGAATGCCGCCCGGTGAATCCAACAGTTTGGCTATATCAATGGTAACCGACGAGTTCATCGAAAATCAATTCATCAAAATCAAATTTGTAACAAGATTATTACCTGGTTTCTAGTAATTGTATTATATGTGAATGGCTAGCTCAGTATCACATGTAGTTAAAGTAATCCTATGAAATTATTATACCATGAATAAAAAATGTACGTGCCAACAATATGTTTATTATAAAAGGATTACAAAATAAATCAATACATAGCATGCATGAAAGACTCTATATTTTAAATATCTCAGGACGTCTGAGAATCATACTATTGATGTACTCATTTTGAAATCACAAATTACAAATTTACAAAAGCAAATTTACAAAATACACAAAAAAGGTTAGGTTAGGTTAGGTTGAATTTCAGTTAGTTGAACTCGTTTTCGATGAACTCGCCGTGAACCACATCAATCGGTACATGTGTTGGTTTACTTACTTGACAGTAAAATGTTTAAATCTAAGAGAGTCGTCAATATTTCGGAAATGTGTGTTTCTTTACAGTGGGATTGACTATTGCTGAAACTTCTTCATAAAAATTTGTTACTAATTTAACTTAATTGTAATTTCAGGAAGTGATATCACTCCTAAGACATGTATTAAACTACTGGATGTCAATCTGGATGCTGATTTTTCCCTTAAAACTCAAGTGAACAGAACTGTAAGCACTGGGTTCTTTCAATTAAGGCAAATTAAAGCAGTGCGTAGAAACTTGCCAACAGAGGCGACTAAATTACTATTCAATTCGTATGTTGTTTCACGCCTAGATTATTGCAACGGACTATATGCAAGTCTCCCAAAATATCAAATCAACAAATTACAATCCGTTTTCAACGCTGCGGCGAGACTTATCACCGGCGTATCTAAATATTCCCATATTTCAGAGCATCTCAAAAATCTTCACTGGCTCAAATGTCCTGAAAGAATCCAGTTCAAGCTCTGCTGGATGGTATTTAAGTCCCTTAATGGAATGGCTCCTGCTTACTTATCAGAAATGTGTATTCCAGAAAACTCCAATTCCCGACAGTCAACTCTTAGGTCAGCGGCATCATCAGCAATCGGAAGGTTGAAGGAGCCAAAGCGCACACCAAATACTAAGTTCGGTGAGCGTGCTTTCGGAGTGTCGGGACCTAAAGCCTGGAATGGACTGCCACATGACTTAAGAATGATCACAGACTCGGCGAAATTCAGAGCTAAACTTAAAACTCACCTTTTTAGACAGTCGTACCCATAAAGCCAAAAACAAAAACCTTCACTTTCACCTTCTCAGCCCGCGACATAGTAAATAACTAATTGCATAAAAATGTTAACAAATTCTTAATGGTGAATTATTTGTACATCTAATTTCATTAAAATCCTCCAGTCCTAATGAGTCTTAAATTCACAAGTCTTTCGAAATAACATCAATTTATTAACTCCATTTTTGGCAGTAATCTTCTTATAAATGTAATATGAAAAATGATGGTGTAGCAATGTAAAGTTATGCAATGTCCAGTGTTTTAATATAGCGTCCTCCGCGTGCAAAGTCGTATCTCCTCCAAGCATAAACTTTCTAATTAAAGTGTGTTTATCGGAAGTGACCTGCCAGGTAAGTATGTTCTCTGTGTTCATTTGTAAATAATAGTTCTAAGTAGAGCCTAAGAAGTCATAATAAGATGTACAGCGCCCTTGAGGTGATTTCTCACAAAAACGGCGCTTTACAAATCATCCAATTATTATTATTATTATTAAGAAGGAACTGCTTCTTCCTTAATCAACACTCAACTAATATGGATACTGTTCACCGCTTACCAGAATGTGTAGACTCTGTCTTTTGGCATTGCCTTCATGTCCCATCCTTTATTTATAATTTACACTTTTCTTATAATTTCGTGTTGCTCATTTTATTGTAAATTGAACATAATTCCGTTAATCAATTAACTCCTTGACTCTGGAGGTCGTGGGTTCAAAATCCGAATGTGCAGTACAAATTTGATTGATCTGTATCGGTTATTTCACATAAGCTAATTACACAGGACGGCCGGGGTAGTCCAGCGGTAGTGTGTTAGACTCCCATTCCGAAGACCGCGGTTTCGAACCCGGCGTGCGCAAATAAATTTTATTTGATTAATCTGTGTTATTTCACAATTAATTTATAAAAATAATATATGTTATATTTGCGGCACATTCCAGAGTGGAAGATACTCTCAGTATCGCCCTGGTGTAAGACCACCATTCAGAATTGAAACGTTGCTTGAAATGGCTTTAGCCGTGTTCAGTGACTAGATCCGAATAGCCAGGTAATTTTCCACCTTTCTATTCCTCGTCTTCCCTTCCCCACTTACCTTCAGGATCATAACATACCTCAATTGGGGATGCCATAGTCTCACTGGCTCCAGACGGGAGCAGTTGGGACTCTTGTGAGGAATTTAATATAAAAAAATATATAAAAAATAAAAAAAATATAAAAATAAAAAATATAAAAAATAAAAAAATTAAAACATTATTAGCGCTTTGTTTTATAGTGAGTCTTCCATAGTGCTCTCATGTGATAAGACCAAGTTTTAGAATCGAAATTTGTAGGATTAAATGGCTTTCGGTACTTTAAATTGCCTGGTACTTGCCAACTTTCTTAAGCCCCGCAATATTCCCAGATGTGGACGTCATAGTTCGGCTCGGTACAGATGTATTTTCCCCCCAATATGACTTCATAATAAATCAATTGTTCTTCAGTGAGCAGTCAATATTATCCTAGTTTTTGGAGCTGAAATTAAAATGCAATCTAGTTGGTGGGTGTATATTTTGGCTTGCGCATTACACCGTCCAATTTATATGAAAACAGTACCTGCATATTTTATATATCAGTACGGTTTGCACCGTTCAAAATTTGCAAACATTCCAATTGTGTAAAATAGGTTTCCGCTTAACGATAAACCGCTTTCGCATATTTCGTTTGAACTGCAAACTCCGGTTCAAATGCTACTGCGCTAAAATGCAATCGCACAGAAATGCAACTGCAACTGCGACTGCTGGAGTCGAGAAATAAATGCATTTTATCCCGGTGTTGCAATAACAGCACCGCACACGGGGTGACTTGTAGAATTATAGAAGAAAGGGGAACGTTGTATGAGGATTTATTCCCGGCTTAACCGAATGGAGCTACCAGTCACAGTGTGGCGCAGGGCGCCCTCAAACAAATGGTCACCAAAAATATTAAATGAATAATCAATTCTTTATTTTTGATTTCACATTGGAAAGAAAAGTTTTTTTTCTTTGATTCGAATGAACATTAGTCTCGTTTGTCTCCGTGGTATGAAATTGTAAAAACGGCAAATGTCTCATTATAATATTATCAGAACATATCGCTTTAAGCTCTCATTGATTGCAAACATCAAACGTCAAGTGCAAATTCGTAAAAACTTTATATGCACTAGCAGAACTTAACAAATGAATAAAGTTACTACGTACCCGGCTTGGCCCGAGATTTGGATATGAAATTATTGTACGTCGGTTTTGATACTGAGTCAAACAATTATGACTTTTTTTTTTATTATACATCAATCACAATAAAGAGTGTTTCCACTTATATTTTATTATAAAAATGAGGTAGGCACTTCGTGATCACCGTGTGGAACCGTAGTTTTATATGTGGGGCAGTAACAATAGTTATACCGGTATATTTTTAGATTGCCAGACTACAACTCGGTGAAACTGACGGACTCAGTGTTACGTTACGAAGCCTAGCTAGGGTAAGATAAGGGGATTTGGAGGTTATGTCGGAAATTATTAGGGCATTCCAGATATTATTCTTTATTTACACTTTAACTTTTTATGCTTGGACTTTGAAAACACAGATATTATTTAGTTATCTGTAAATTCATACCTAAAAGATATTTGAAATAATTTGCATTCCGTACCTACTTTGTCGGTTTTTTTCATCTTTTAGACATCGGTTAGCCAAGTTTATACATAAAAAAATCATATTTTGAACCCGTCCTAACATTAAAAATATTTTTAATTTGTTTGTTCAGGGTACCAAATACAAAGTTTTGGGTATAATATTGTACACCGTATTCCACGATCATATCCCGAAACTTTTAGGCGTGATTATTTATTCAGAAAAAACTTACCAAAATGGTTTGGCGTATTTCGGCATATCGGTTGCATACATTCCTAATGAGAATGTATGACGAGCGATATGCTGAAGTAGGCCAACCCAAATAACGCTTGAGCTTTTGTAGCTAGGTCTGTTGGCAACACGCAAAAGTAAAGCTATGATTATACTCGAAAATTTTTATTATTATATTTTTTTGGTAATTGCTTTTTTTTTAAACTCTGTTAGGACTTATTTCTCAGATTATAATGAATAACCACTCCAAAGATCCACGCTATGTTCGAAGAAGAATGACTAATAAAAAAAAACTATATAAATTTTACTACGGCGATGTCGGCAACTTTCAGGAAAACTTTCGCCTATCGAGTTTATCTTTATTTTAATAAAGATATTAAAAAGGTTACGAGTAACCTGACAGCATTTGAAAATCTCCTACTACATGTCAGTAAACGTAAAATGTTGGCCGTATTGTTATGGAGGACTTAGATATACGAGGAATTGAATTGAACGACGCCTTTACGATTTTTTTAAGTCAGGTCATGCATTACTGCAGCCTACTCCTGCAGGAAAACTTGATAACTTTTATGTATAAGCTGTTATATTGTTTAACTTTGTATTTGAAGGCAACGGCTTTTATTAAATTATCAAGAGACGTGTCCCCATTCACGCAGGTTTTTATTCTATATAAAAAAAGTTTTGCTGGCATTAAATAATTATGGTTCTTTAATTGTATGTACCGCGTGGTATTGAGTTTACTAACAATAAGACTATGCTGATACAGCTCGAATAAAATAATTGCACACATCCAATTAAAAATACAATATAAGTGATACCACAACGTGAAATATAATGTATTATACAGCTACCGGATAATAGTGCAGCATATTAAATGGCATAAGAAATTTATGATAAGAAAAGTGCGCGACACCAAACCAGTTCATTTGTTTAAATGTGTTACATGTAATTCAAATAGGTTTAAAGTACAGTGCTTTCATTTCCTGCCCAGCCCGGATATTGAATTTCCCTACTGGAACAAATCCCACGATTATTTAACGTGGAAAAATAGCGATGCGGAGAGCATTTTCTACGGTGGTTGCATTTAATTTCATTCCAAATAATGGGAGCTACGCTCAAAGGTGGTCATGACTTG
This sequence comes from Limnephilus auricula, assembly GCA_951813805.1. Taxonomy (NCBI): domain Eukaryota; kingdom Metazoa; phylum Arthropoda; class Insecta; order Trichoptera; family Limnephilidae; genus Limnephilus; species Limnephilus auricula. The sequence continues at coordinate 32,887,899 of OX638389.1, read as the reverse complement.
AATTAGGAAGTGACCTTGCTTTAAAAAGCTTCGGGAGCTTCAAGGAGAGTTTCAAGAAATAGTTTAATTCTCTCAGTGGCTTGCATTTTCCAAAGAGGATACCACTATCTCGAATTCGACAAAAAAGATATTAACGTTTTAAATTATAAGCTTCTCTCATTTTTCGGAACGCATTTTAATATGTATACTTTTTACTAAATTAAATTATCAGATATTTATAAAAAACTTTCTCCACGTTTTATTTTTTATGTAAAATGTCTTGGAATTTTGTACCAAATACGTTCTCTTATTTAATTTCTCTTTCTTTATTTTTTTTTCCTATTTGTTTATCGATCGTTTCATGTTTTAAAGAACGTCGTAGTAATGAATCGAATAACAGGCGGATTAGGCCTCTAATCCCAGACTGAAAAGAGTGTTTCTGCATCCATTATTTCCGTCCAATTCTAGCTTCTACCTCTCTACATCAGTGAGGGTTGTTTTTTTTATCATAGAATTTAGAATTTCTTGAATGAGAGAATGAAGGAATGTTTGAATGTTTTAGCTAAAGAGTAGAAGATTGGGAGGTTTCTTGTGGGGTACTAAGCACCCCCTCGCCGTTATAAAAGTGTGCAAATCACCCGAACAGGATTAAAGTTAAGTGCATTGACATTAATTGGATTCCGTGGTCTCTCATTCCTTATTCACGGCTTTTGTTTGGCTCGAAGCGCTACTGCACTGCAAATAGAATGATGCAAAATTTACCGTAAAAAGTTCTGCTAAAGATGTTTATTTCTGTTAGTAAGTAGCTTATATTAAATCTCCTTAGTTTGTGTACTTTATATTTGGATGATGCTTTGTTGTTAGTATTTTATTGTAAAATATTAATACTGTTTTTATTCTCTTTGTTGCAGGTAAGAAACATTATATTAAGTTATAACTTGAGCGGATCGTTTATCACACAGCTGGTATTAAAGGTTAGTATGTTAAATTTAATTCACCAATTACTATTACGACTGAATATTTTTTGTGCATTTATAGTTTACGAAGTCACCCGATATTGTTACATCATCAAAGTGACAACAAAGAGATATAAGTTATTCCATCAGTGTCATCCCATAATCTCTTGCTTCTCACATACTGCCTTATTAAGCTGATTCTAAAGAAACTATGTGTGCACAAAATAGAAAATCGTTAAGTGTCACACTAAAAAACTGTAATTTCTTGTGCCGTGAAATTGCACAGCTTTTTGAAGGGTCAACTTTTTCAATAAGAACTTGGGGGGTTGAATCTCGGGTGAAGTCGTTTGGTAGCTACTACGTATTTATTGTAATTAAAAATCAATCTATAATATAAAAAATAATGTTTGTTTGTTCGTACCTTATGCGCGGCCATACCGTTCATCCGATTGCCATGAAACTTTGGGAATATGTGCGAAGATGTGCGCATACCCGGGATGGTTATAGGTTAGTGAGCACTGGCGTTATGAAAGTATTTCTTATACTATTCATGCGATTGCGATTAAAATTTCATCCGATTACTTTTAATTTTTTTTGAATTGTTGTGAACATGCCTGTGAATACTTCTATATCTATAATGGTGAGTACTGGCATTATGAAATTTGCATAAAAAAATTAAGTAGGTCACGAGAGTTGTTGGAAAGATGGGTTTATTTTATTAGGCGGCAGGGAAATAAATCTGGCGGTCAATGTATGCGGGAGGGTCATAAGGGGAATTGGGGAAATAAGGAGGGGGTCTTCGCGGGAGGGGGGATGAGGGAAAGAAGAAGGCGAAGAAGCTGGAAGCGAAATGGGGGAGGAGGCTGGCGAGAAAGGGTGAGCGGGAAAGAAGAGGGGGAACGCGGGAAGAAAAGGGGACGAGGGAGGGGAGGAGGAAGAGGAATCGGAAGGGGAAAAGGGACGAATGGGAAATGAAACAATTTATTTAATTAGCATTGCAACGCATGCCGGGTATCAGCTAGTCCATAATAAAATACAAAGCTTTTTACTATATAAGACTATTTTCAATTTTTGGGTAAATCTCTTGGGTCGGCTATTTGCTAATTTCAAAGAAATGCGTGAGTGCCCCCAAAAGTCGATATGATGCAATGTCATCGACGTCAAATCTATCTTCTGAGTTTCAGCTCGCTTGGATATCGGAAAGTGGATCAATTTCCACTTGCAAGATTTGCATTCATTCATTCAAGGAAACAAAATCGAAATTGAAGTAGACTTATTTAAAAATGACACATAATTTCATTATTATTCATTAATTTGTCTTATTTTTCTCCCTTTTGGCCTATTTGATTCCGGACAAAAGGGATGATAAAATGAATATTCGGTTCTTAAAACCGTATTACCGCGGAATTTTATGGTTCAGATATAACACAATTTTCGCATCGCGGCATCTGATTATTGCGTCTGTTTATTTTATTTTATAGTTATGTACATCATAAACAGTCCTGATGGCTAAGGATTATTATATAAGCCCAGGATATTTCCTTCTGGAGCCGGTGATTCTAGATTATATGAAACATTATTTTGCAAATGTAATATACATTTCTTAATAAATAGGTTACTAAATAACCAGTACGTGTTCTATAAAAGATATGCTAGTATGTATTGGTGGTGCTAAAACTTTATTTCTTCGCGAGATATTGAGACCATTATATATTTATGTACATAATATAATAACAAAGTGTACTAAAACTAATACAAAATCAAAAATTTGGTTAATTTCTTTGACTAAATAATTATATAAAAAACGTAGCATAATTAGAGCATAGCATTCGATATAGCGTAATTCGAGCTCTGCCAAATTGAAATTATGGATCATTCCCCCCGAGGGCATCCTCATATACAATTTATTTATTTATTAAAAAAATAGTAATACAATAAAAATCGTAAGCTGCCATGGGCATTCCTGTGTCGAAAAGTTGGTTTAAAGAATATACCTTATATCTCCTTATACAATATCTAACTAAGTGTTAAAGAAAGGGTGTGCAGAGAGGATGAACCGCCAGATAACAAAATTATAAAACGTATTTTAAATCTAATGCATCAAGGGTAAAACTATTTGTATGTTATATCAGCTTATAAGTAAAAAAAATACACTCTAAATAAATTCGTTTGATATATGTACTAACTTATTATTAAAGGTATTTTAAAAGTCGATTTTAGGTTTTAAATTTCGGCCAATTGTCAGAGGATCAAATGTCGAGTCACTGAAATTATTCACCACATCTTTTGTGGTTTGTATTTTGCAGGTCAACGCAATGTTTTCCAGCTCTCATAATTATTTGAATCTTGAGGTGTGTAACTTTTAAAGATCTATACAATTTGTATATATATATATATATATATATATATATATATATATATATATATATATATATATATATATATTTGATAAATGACAGTCCTGATGATGGTAAGGAGGTACCGAAACCGGTAGATAGTGAAAATATATCAATAAAGTGACTTAAAACCAACTAAGTATCTTCTTTTAATTTATTTTAAAGATCTGATAAGTTTTTAAATAAAAAAATTAGATTTACAAAATTTATTGCAATAATCCGGATTTTTGCGATAAGCTTATTTCCTATGAACTTGTCTCTTCTCATATTATTTATATTTTCCATAGTACAGTACTTAATATTATGTATTTTCATTCTTTCAACCCTGTAATTGGTTTATCGGTCCAGACTTTTGCAATTTCCGTACAGAAACAATTTTTTGGTATCCATGTTGCGCAACGTATGGGAAAAGTTTTTTTTACACTTTAGTCAGGTTATTGAAAATCAGGGATGTTTTTTAGAACCGCCTTTCAAATTTAGAGTCCTTTGTAGTGTAGTAGTCGGGCCCCATGGCCGGTGGATTGTAGCTATTTAATAAGCGAACAAAGAAAATAAAATCAGATTGTCTCTCTTGTCGGTATGGGGATGCTGATGGGGCAAATATCCCCTCGTTCCCCCTTCTCCCCTTGTGAATACAACGTGTCTTCTTCCCCTTCTCCCCAAACATTTCACCCCCGAAGCTTGGGAACTACAGTATACAAAATAATTCCTACAGTTCAGAGAACGTATCGAACTGCCCGGTAAAGATGGTATCGGCGTCGAACGAAGTATTTTTAATAATACATAATTTTGTACGAATCGAATACTTTTGTTAAGATTATTTTAATTACAAGATCATCATCATCATCTTCTTCCCCTTGTAGTATTCGGGTCGGGGACCCACTGCATCGATAAGGCTCCTCCATACGTCCCAGTCTTTTGCTGATTGTTCGGCTCCCGTCCATGGCAGACCCATCCTCTCCTCACACACTCTGGAGTTGCCTCAGCCGAGAGGCTGTGTCTGGGGCGGCCCACTGGACGTCTACCCTCTGGAATCGCACTCAGTATTTTCCTCGGAATTCGGTCATCAGACATTCTTATTACATGCCCAAGCCACCTCAGATGCGATTTTTCTAGGGTAGCAGTGAATTACAAGATATTTAATATATATTATGGGTACGGAATAAAAATAGTAGTTAAGATAGGGTTAAATGATTTCACAAAGTTATTTTTGCTTTTTATATTCCGTACTTACATTATTTTATTTTATTTACTTATTTGGTAGCCAGTGGATCTATGACATCGCAAATTGGGATAAGTTGTGAGGTTGGAGGAAGTGAAGATGTTAAAGATACGGTAATAGGAAGTTTTAAAAGTACCAACACTGGGGTAAAGCCATTTACGTTTCGATCCTGAAATATGGACCTTCACCACAAGAGTGCCCTTGTCTGTACAGTGTTAAGACAGGGAAACTATGCCGTCACCTGGTTGGTCAGCGATGTGAGGCGGGTTAAGATAGGGACAGTAGGGAGGAATTTATTAATGCGGGTATTGAATGACCCTGAGCCAGGGAGAGACGAAAAGATCCCAGAAGAGACAAGAAGAAGCAATAATAGAAAAGAAGATACAAGAAAAACTACGAAGATCCAAGAAGAGCCGAGAAGAGGCAAGAATAAGGAAGACATAAAGAAAGGAAATACAAAATCATAACGCTCAATCCATTCCTTTATTCCTGCCCATCCTAAATTCCAATAGTGGCTTATTAGGTTGCCATGTATACCGATCGATTAAACTCCAACCTCCTTCCTATCCTCAGAGCACTTGTTCCTAGTCCTAACGAATCAATGCCCCCTGGTGTACCGGTCTCACCGGGACAGGATTGCTCCTGGCTGGGGTGGTACAATTGCATCGTATCGTATCGCGGGTATTGAATGGCCCTAATTATATCAAGGAGGAAAAACAACCACCACATTGTACTGTTGTTACATAACACTTACCTATATTGGTATTGATTGTGTATAATATTGTTAACATTATTTTATCGGTATTTTAGTCTTTACGAGTTTATTGAAAGCGTTATTATGGTATTAATGGACATTCGTTAAGTTGAAAAATAAAAGCAAAATAAACATAATTTCTAAAGGGTTTAGCGTAACAATTTGTGTAATATTTCCAGCTTTTTATTTTTACCGCGTTAATATTGCGAACTTTTTAATCGCACGTAATTGCATTTATTTTTTATAAAGGGTTTCGGGTGTGTGCACATTTTTTTAACTCGCGTTCATCCGAGCGTGTGGCTAAAAAAGTTTAATTAATTGAAATTAAACATTCGCAGCGCTCTAATTACTGTAATATCATTGGATTTTTTAATTAATTCCCAGTGGAAAAGTATCAATATGGCGTTGCAAATTGTCGTCAATCGACGGTCAATTTTAATTTAATTTGGAAAATCGACAATTATAAAGCAACTTATTACTCTACTGACCAATGACTTTCGCAATTAACTACGCGTATGCATCTACCTCGTATTGGACATATTACACATCACAAAATTAAATAAAAGTATATCGTTCTGTGGATCTATAATTATGATTACATGATGAAATTACACAGGTGCATAGACACTTTAATTAATAGACCAGCCAATCGGGGAAAGGGGAATTCATCAAGTTTTGCGGAGCGCGGGGGGCGACGCGACTGCTACCCCCACCCCCTCCCCTTTCTGCAATTTATCAAAAAAATAATCTGATAGTATACGGGCAACTCGCATACTTGAACTTATCACCATATATAATACTTAAACTGTGTGACAATCATAGATATAAATAAAATAGAATGTATTAATAATATCACCATTTGAGTCCTCGAAAATAAAATCTGCTTACGAATTACAAATGTGTTACAAATTAACCATCTGACTCAATTTTAGCTTCGCTAATCGAAGCGGTTTGTTTAAAAATGAACATCCAGATCCTGCGCAGAAAAGTCTCACAATGGACTGCGCTGTAAACCTTTGACTTATGTTATCTAACTTTACTTTTCTGCGTAGGGTCTGGTCATTTCAATGTGTGCTCTTCAGTGGTCATTTTACGACTGATGTTGTAGTTTATTCAAAGCATTCTCGAACACTCCTGGTGCCAAAAATATGATCACGTGGTTTGCCTCCAGCTCGTCGAAATGATACCCAGATTTCATGTTAGGGCATGTCTATTCATTTGGATGTTGGATGTCTATATGCGTAGTTTTATTGCACCTGTAAATTTTAAATTGCCAGAATTACACACATTAGAAATTACACATGGAGAGAATTGCGCCTACTGGAATTATACACGTTAAAAACTTATCTTTATCTTACTTAATATGAAATTCATTTAGCACACATTAAGAATGTTAAAATTGAAGGTTTCCTCATCAAAAACAACTTTGATATATGTCTGGTATAACATTATTTACATAATGTTTCCAGTTCACTTTGGAATAATTAATTAAATATACCTATAAAAATAAAAATAAATATTTGTTCCTACTGTTGACTTTTTAACTTGATAGTTTATGCATACAGTATACGATCCACCGCCAATCCATTAATAGTGCAATCACCACCCTTCCACGTGAGCCGTTCTTCAATATCCTAAAAAGGATACGAATCGCCATAATCCCGGTTAATCCGTCAGAAGCGTCGCGCCGATAATGAAATAGCCGAGTGTTGCAAATGGCTCCTTGCGTAGGTAGGTACTGTACTGCCCCACATTTCTTCGCTATAAAAGAACCACCCCTCTGGAATTTTCTTTTAATAAACCTTCACCTCTCTCAACCCTCTTCTCCCCTCTCCTTCGCTACGGTATGGTGCTTTGAAGCCCATGCATTCTCCGCCTAAATCGATTGCTATATTGTTGTTCTGAAACAACTTTTAAAAGTATTTCGATTCGTATACCTAATCCAAGTTTCTGATCGATTCGCCACAATGGTGTGTAAGGTATGTTTTTGTCGGCGGATTTATAAGTTTTTTTTAAAACGAGTTTATATATCGGTTATTTTATTATTCACATTGAAGTGTAAATTTTAACTCTGGTGTTGGATAAAACGCGATACAAATTATTATTAACACCTTTGCAAAAATATTTTATGTCGGGAATTCGTAACCATTACTATTTTGCAGAGCAATTATTTTATTCACTTGCAAAATGGAACAAATTTTCCATATTGCATTCTTCGTGTAATCACGTTCATTCATATCATTCGTTTTTATTAAACGGTCCGCTTTTCTGGCATAGAATTTTTATGTTATACCTAATTTGTAGTCACTAGCCTACCTCCTCTGAGTTTTATTATTATTTTTTACCATTCAGAGCAGTTGAAAACTAAATCCTCTTCTGAAAGTTAAATTGTTATTTAAAAAAAAAATTGAGATAGAAGTATGCAATGCGATCATTAAGAGAATATATGGTTTTACTTATAATATGCAAAAAGTAAAATATGTTAAAATTTCGCTTTATTGATACCTGAGCTAACCATGGTGTTTTTGGCGATTGAATGTAAAACCTACGAAGCACTACAACCAACAATATTATAATTCTTTTTTTATTTTTTTTATTTATTGTTTTTGTGTTTAATTCGTAGAACTCGATTTAATATATATATACTTTTTTAAATTTAATTTTAATTAAATTTAATAATGTTTATTATTAAGTTATATACTATAATACTTGCAGAACTTAATAATAAACATTATTAAATTTAATTAAATTAAATAAAAAAAAAACATAAAAAATGGAGTTCTACGAATAAAACATAAAAACAATAAATAACACTTGATAAAGAACTTAATAATAAACATTATTAAATTTAATTTAAATTTTTTATTTTTTTTTTAAATATATATAATTCGTACTTATTAAAATAGTTTTATTACATCATAATGAAAGATCTTCGAACAATGAAAAAGTTTTACGAAGGAGCATAGTATTTTTGTTTGCCGGAACTATCGTCTTATCCAACTCGGCCGCTGGACATCTTTCGTATTGTTTTATTGCGTGTAACAAAGGCGAGCGGTATAACAATGAGAATAAAGCACCCGTTTTGTATGGCACTGACTTAATTATTGTCCCGGATTAGTGTTCAGCCATTAAGCTGGCTGCGGGTTGAGTCAGCCAATAGGAAGTACTTAAGACCGAGGATCAGTAGACTACGTCTGGCTTCAAACTAAATTGTCCAAACTAAAGTCTCACAACCCCTGGGCTTCTACTGTAGTACTACTATTCTACTGTACTAGTCTTTTACTGTACTAGTGCACTGGCTTCCCCTTCTTACTGACTACTTACTGCATGTCGTATCTATTGCCAAGTGTTTAGGGAAGGTACCTACTCGGTTCTCTGTTACTCTATTACCCTGTTATATAGTAACATGTTCCGCGTCTCTCGTCTTTTTTTCTCTTCATTATTAATGAGTTTCCTTGCTTAGCATTAGCCCAAATCTGATGCAGTATGTCGAGTAGACTTACATCCATTACACTATGTAAGGGAAATCAACTTTATCTGCTTCCAAATGGGTGGAACTTTTATTCGTATTGATGCAGTACAAAATACTGCCAGAATATACTTCAATACCGAAATAAAATGAAATATCAATGTCATGATTTTAATATTAAATTAATAGTGAAACTTTCTTTCGTGCTTCGAGAGTGAAATAAATTACATGTTCGTAATAAGTAGTAGGCGGTGGCAAAACGAAGAATTTCAAGTTGAAAATTCGCAAAAACATCATTCGGAGATATTGAGGTTTGAAGTTTAGAATTGATTCGTTATTACAAAAAGATATCATTTCAAAAATTCAAATTTCAATATCTCCGAATGATGTTTTTGCGGATTCGTGACTTGGAATTCTTCGTTTTGCCACCGCTTAGCCGCCTTCTAGTAATAAGCATTAACTTTGTGGCTCGCTATAATTTATAATAATATATTTAAATTTGTTTTAGACCACTTTAAATTTTAATTACATTCTACCGGTTTCGGAAGAACCCTTCCTTCGTCAGGAGAATATTAAAACTAACCCATGATACAAAATAACGATAGATATATACCATACCTTTAGGTGCTGGTTTGGCGGTCAAAGGGGGAGGGGGGGGGGGGGGGGGGGGGGGGTAATTACGGGAATTCCAGTAATAACAGAGTGGTTTATTGGAAACATTTCTAGTGTGTCAAGCTGTATGTCAGTTGTCATTTAAGAAACATGCTAAAATGTATTTCGTCTCATATCGTTTTGTAAACCGATACCATCTTAAATAAGAAACAGAGTCCAACTATTTTGAATTTAATTTGTTGAATTCTGTTTTGCTTTTTTATGATTAATCTTTCTGAAATGAAATACGATGTTTATTTTGCCAATGTGTGTCTTTGGAAGGCTAAATAACTGTGATAACATATCTACTCATAATCTGTATAAAAAAAATAAATAGATCTAAACATCTAAATTATCAGGTCCTTCCCAACATCCTCTTCTCCATCTCCTTTCCTTCTGCACTCCGCCGGTCTCAAAACTTACCCTTTTTGAAAATGATGTAGCCCCGCCGGCTCAAGACTATTAGGAGCATTTGGGAGATATCTTGTGTAATATTTACAATAAATAGGTTTTAACAAAAATATGCACATAACTAACTAACTAACCATCACGCCGTTTCCCCGCAGGGGTAGGCAGAGAGGACGGACCGCCAAACACCTCGGTATTGGCACACACTCTTTGCCTCATTCACATTCATATATCGTCTCATACATACTCTTCTATTTTTCTGACTCTTGACATGGCCCGACTTAAGTATCTAATTCACTTGGTCGTGCCATGTCTTCCTCGGACGTCCCCTACTTCTTATACCATTCACACTTGCATCATATATTCTCCTTGCGCTCCTTTCTTTGTTCATTCGCTCTACATGCCCAAACCATCTGAGGGTTCCTTTCTTAATTTTACTCATTACGCTTACATCAGCCTTGCATTCTTTTCGAATCTCCACATTTCTCACATGATCATACATGGTTTTAACACACATACGCCTCAGGGATCTCATTTCAACAGCATTCAGTCTACTTTCATACTTCCTCTGCCAGTTCCATGCCTCACTGCCATACATCAGGGTACGTAGAAGCACTCCATTGTGGACTGCTAACTTCGCTTCTTTGGACAGCTTTTTGTTAGCGCCAACGGCATTCAGTCCTCCATTAATGAAGTTACCTGCAATCACCCTTCTTTCAATGTCTCTATCAGCCTTCCCATCTTTCGTAAACATACTACCAAAATGTACATTCGTTTGCAATATCCCATTTTGAAACCCACGTTTTACAACGGCAAATGGAAGACGGCTTGAAGCACGCATTAAGACGTTGAATTAATCTCCCTCGAGGAACCCTTGGTGCCTTAGTCCACTTAATGACCATTTAGTCCTTCTAAGATTCCTTTCAGTATCGTCAGTAATTTTGCATTCCGACTTCATCCATTAAATTAGTGTTTACAGCACATTAGTCATTTCCCGATCCCGAGGGAAGTGAATAAAGCATGAGCGAAGTTTTGTTTCGCATTTAGACACTTCGGGTAATTACAGAGGTTGACCATGCACGCTTTTAATCACCTAACTCTGACTTAACTTGTATTTAATCGCGACGCAAAAAGCTTTACATTTCACATACCTCACTTATAATGTATCCATTATTTTGTTCAAAATTATAATAAGACCCAATATTGCTTACTATAAATCAGAAAGATGAAGAAAAAAAATCACTAGCTCATACCCGGCATGCGCTGAAACACCAATTAAATAAATATTTTTTTCTCCCTTCGTGTCATTTCCCATTCGTCCCGTTCCCCTTGCGACTCCTCTTCCTCTTCCTCTACCGCGTCCCCTTCCTTTTCCATTTTCACCTTCCCGCGTTCCCCCTCCCCTCTCCCGCTCTCCCCTTTCTCGCCTTCCCCTCTACCTCGCCCCCCCTCCCGTGAAGCCCCCTCCTTAATTTCCCAAACGCCCCACCCGCATACCCCCCCCAGCCCCTTTTCCCTGCCGCCTTACTCCATAAAATACACCCATTTTTCCTACAACTCGCGTGACCTATTTGATTTTTTATGCAAATTTTATAATGTCAGAGCATATAAGCAGTATTCACGGGCATGTTCACAACAATTCAAAAAAAATTAATAGCAATTGGATGAAATTTTAATCGCAATCGTATGAACAGTATAGGAAATAATTTCATAACGCCAGAGCTCAATATCCTATAACCATACAGGGTATGCGCACATCATATTCCCAAAGTTTCATCGCAATCGGATGAATGGTATGGCCGCGCAGAATGTACGAACAAACAAACAAACATTCATTTTTGTATTATAGATTTATTAATCTGCACAAAAAGCAATTATTAATATTCTTACATAAAGTAACCACAAAAGCAAAAATGATAAAAATTTTCCATTAAAATTGAAAAAAAAAATCCCAAATGTGAATTAAATTCCCTGAATCATAAAAGTTTGACATTGTTTTGACAAACAGCAACTTTGTTATATTCGACAAAAGGAAAAATAATTAGCAATGGAAGGATGGATGACTCTTTAGTTATCGTGTGCGGCAAGTTTAAAACCGGAGTATTAATCATCCTGCCTCTTTTGTGACCATTTTATTAAAAAAACCAAAGTAACATTGTCGTTTATTAGCCATTTTAGATTAAATCGTCCAAAGATTTTTTTATTGGTTTTTAAAATAAAATAAATTAATACTAGATAATTATTTTATTTATTTCCAAATCTTGATAGTTTGCAATTAAAAATATGTCGACAACTTAACATATCAGGCCCTGAATAAACTATCACATAATCTAAAACTGACAAAAAGCCGAACAGATTTCAGACCAAAATTAAATAATACGTTTTATAATTTACTTTTAATTTACAATTAATATAATTTACTTTTTGCATTGCTCAGCAAATGTTTTATTTTCTTCGATTTTATTTAAAATCACAATATCACAAAACCTAATCACAGTGCGCGACATCATATTTATATTAAATTATTTTATTAAATTATTTTTAAAATTATTTTTTCAATCACAGTGCGCGACATCATATTTATATTAAATTATTTTTTCAATTTTGGTAGGCGGGTACGGGTACTGCTGTCCCGAAAATCATTTATTGGATAACCAACACCTCCGCCACAGGTCACCCCAAGTGGTTCGCTACACTTGGTGACTAAGCAAGGGTGCCCGGTTCATGGGGTGAGGTCTGTTTAGGTATTGGCGGCGGATGCTTTTGCCCACCTACTGCGTTACCGGGGAGAGACTGGTTAAAGTAGATCTTTTGACTTCTCCAGCCGGATTCTCTCGACCCATCGCCTTGCACCACTCTCTCGACCCCCAGATTTTTAGTCACACCTCATACCTTTTTTCCTCTCCTTCCTTTCTAAAAAAAAAACCATCTACACAGCATCCCCAAAGATGAGATAGGCCCAGAGTGTGAAGGTAATGTAAAATAAAATGTAAATTCTTTCGTTCGTTTCATCAATCCTAAATTATCTAGAATTAAAAGATTATGTTTGTGAAGTATTAATATTGCATTCTAATTAAACAATAAAAACATTCGAAGAATATATAACATAAAAAGCAAAAAAGATATATTCAAAATATTTCGCCCGTCCCAGGGTGCATTTAATTTTTTAAAATTATTATATCGATTCTCAATTCGCCTGCAAAAGTAAGAACAGCGTTTTTCATTTAAAATAATCCACTTTAAAGCCGATTCATAGGGCCTAGAATCAATCAAGAGTACAGTTTAACCAAGGGAATGGAATTTTTTCTACGATTCGTATTGAAAAGCTAATAAAACTAGAGCCCGTTCTCACTCGATGCGGCTGAGGCTTCATTCCCTGACGAGATTTGTCAGGCAGTCACTCAAAGTCGCTTTAAATCAGCATCCGTTCCGGGGATTGCCGATCCCTCTCCAAATAAATACACATACGCTCCAACTAAAGTAACGCTCTCCCATCCAAGCCTCGTGACCACCCAGACAACCAGTAAGCTAGAAAATTCTACAGATTTATTTTTCGACGGGGACTTGATCCGGGGTGATTTTGTAGTTTGGATTTTGGTGTCGGTGGTGCCTGCACTGGCTAGGTCACAATGAAATTAAGCTTCTTTCAATCGTGTGAACGCCGATTTACTGGAAGCAGTTGACAACTTGGGTGACAGTGATGAGGGGGTTTACTCTTTATATCCTTCCAACTATTCCCTGATAGAACACACACTTCGGCGGTAATCTATTTTCACACGCTTTGGTCCTGTCATTCAACCCGTTCTGTGGAAGAAATGCTCGGTCAAAGACCAAATTTTCCTTGGAACTAACTGTCAAGTGGAAAATCTGAGAGCCGAAGCAGCAAAACTTCTCAACCGTTGAGCTCTGACATAATTTGATTCGATTTGGACAGCCTTTTTTAACTTAAAACTATTGCAACTATTTTAAACCAAACCTTTTTTTAAAATTAAATTACCTCCACACAAGAGGACCTGAGGAAAATAAACCTACTCAGAGCCTATGTCATGTTTGGGGATGCTGTGTGGAGGGTCTTTTATAGAAAAGGAGATGAAGTTTTGGTAATGAAAAAAAGGATGAGGGGCGGGTAGGAATCTGGAGTCAGTGTCTCTAGGAGTGATGGACGTATAAATCGATCCGTCCCACTACAGTACAAGTCGATGTTCCGAGAGAGTCCTGCTGGATAGGTCAAAAGGTCTCCCGATTCAGCCTGCCTCGCAGCTGGAGGGCATATGCAACCACCGCCAAGACCCGGACAAACCTCACGTCATGAACCCGTGCACCCCCGCTAAGTTATCAAACGTAGCGAACCACTTGGGGAGACCTATGGCAGAGTTGTCGGTTATCCAATAAATAGTTCCCGGGTCGGCGGTACCCATATCCGCTTCACAAATTGTGAATGTTCCATTATGAGCTCTCAAGTTTTGAAACATCAGTTTAACCGTCATTCAATGGAAATTTACTTCAGAATTATTGTGACATATTTTTCAAAATGCTGTATTTCTAAGTTTACTAACATTAGATAATTAGTCGAGGACGCCCGAGGAAGACATGGCACGATCAAGTGAATCAGATACTTGAGTCGGGCCATGTCAAGAGTCAGAATAATAGAAGAGCATGTATGATAAGATGTATGAATGTGAATGAGGCGAGGAGTGTATGCCAAGACCGAGTTGTTTGGCGGTCCGTCCTCTCTGCCTACCCCTGCGGGGAAACGGCGTGATGGCTAGTTAGTTAGTTAGTTAGTTACAAGCTCGTCACGCATTTTATTCACATGAGCGAGCAGCGGTCATAAGCGAGCCAAATTTCTATCCCCTCTTGAACCGCCCGATTTACAAATTCTGACGTTGAACCAAATCCGACCGTCGAATAAATACGACCTAAAACCTATTTTACTATCCCATACTTATGGATGTTCTTAATTTGGGACAACTCGGAATATAAACCTTCATATTTCACGACATCAGAATTGTCTTTAGAATGGGCGATTTCACATTTCTGATAGGATTTTCCCTACAGATTAGATTGTACAGTAATATATAATGTATAAACGCGTACAATAGCAACAGATGTTCGGAAGTGCGTATCTTCTGAGATACGAACAAGGCGATAGGGAGGCCGATAGCAAGCTTTAGCTAAACATAAATTTCCCCTTTTAATCAAGGAATTTTGAAGATCCTTTAATAAACTCCTTTGTTTGATGAAGTTTACAGATTCTCCGGCGAAATTCGCCAAAATAATAGAGAAATTAGTTTAATCCTGTCCACAAAAATATTTTGGATGCCTTTCTGAGATATCTTATGACTTTAATATAACCGTTTTCACGGGTTAAGAGTTTTTTTTTTCATCCGTTTCCAAAATGAATCTGTCCAGTATATAAGAAAATGGTTAATTTGAATTAACCGCCACACAACTATATTGTCATAGATTAATAAATGTTTGTGATTGAAGCAATGGCTTGATTCGCGGTTATTCAAGAACACATTAGGTATTACACTTCCGTCATAGGTCACCCTAAGTGACATGTGGTTCGCGACTTAGCAGAGGTGTCCGGTTACATCGGGTGAGGTGTGTAAAGGTCTTGGCGGCGAAAGCGCCTGCACATCAACTGACCCATTGACCTCTCCACCTGGCCTCTCTCGACCCATCACATTACACTGCAGCGGGAGGGATGGATTCATATGACCGTCACTCCTGGATACACTGACCGCTAATTTTCTATCCTCCCTCATTTATTTTTCCTTCCCATGACTTCCTCTCCTTCCTTACCTTAAAAGGACTCTCCACGCAGCCTCCCCAAATATGACATATGCCCTGAGGGAAATTATTTTCCTTATGTGTAGGGTTGTAAAAAATAACATAGTTAATCTTCAGTTATACCTGCTTTTGTCAACCCCTGACTCAAATATTTGATCAATTTAATATTTTATCTTTTGCCGCGCGTCCCAGATATCATATAACATTCATTCGCGCTTCGAAAACATATTCTTCGGACTAGGTAGACTAGTTTTCGATTACCTCTTCCTTCTTTGTAATAACTTTGGACTCAAAAATTTAATTACTCATTCATTATAATAAATATATATATATTTTTTTTCTCTTCAAACTTCGCAAAATCACTTTGTGGCGTAATAATTAATAATAAAGGATAAGGGTGATTTTTTTAACAAATCTGGTGTTTATAAATTAATTTGTTACGATAGTATTTTTGTTTATATAGGAAAAACTTCTAGAATTTTTAATATTAGAGTTAAGGAACATCTAAGGTGTTTGAATAATAAACTAATCATTCTTTTGATATAAATAAAGGCTTAAAAATTTTACACACAAACACAACAGATTTACAATTAGCAAAAGAAATTTTAGAAATTAGTAAAAGTGTTAATAATATTTATTTTAATATTTATTAATAATATTTCATTGTAAATGAAATATTATTAATAACCAAATTTTTTTTTTAAAAAGCCATCTCTTAAATTTATTTTCTTATTAATACCTACTTATATTTAAAATAATTTATTTTTGTTGTTTAAACATCTTGATTATCTGTTAATAATTTATATAATGTAATTGTTTCATATTCTTATTTATTTTTTATATTTAATAATTATATTTTACGATATTTTTTAATTAATTAATCACCTCTCTTTATAATATGTTTGTCCATAGTTCTTTTTAGTCTATACTTGTTTGTTTCTTTTGTTTTTTAATGTTATTACTACCCTGACGAAGAAACCATCGGTTTCGAAACATGTAGGTAATTGTGATTATATAATAGTGGTTGATACAAAGTTATTTATTTCATTTAAATTTTGTTCGTTAGAATGAACGCTAGCATTAATATTAAACAAAGCATTGTACAAGTTAAGTCTTGTACAAGTTAAAATTTATATCCTTGACCACTGCACTGAAAGTGCATTCCATTGCATTTATCTCAGAAAGAGATTGAATTAACTCTTCGTTCCCGTGCACAAAGTTGTTCTAAGTAACTTGCATTACTGGATATGTGTATATCCCGGATTCAGCCAGTGTTTCCGTATTCCGCGCATAAGAGCATTAACTAGAAAGCTCCAAATCTCACACGCCTGGAAGCATCGGTAGCATCGTAATGTTTTTCAATTATTCTGGTTGTTTTGTCTAACAAAAGCGAGAAGTTCGCTTTCGTAAACTTTTAATATCAAACTTTCCAGGATATCCTGGGAATATTTATTCGAGCTATTGTTTCTTGTTATGTTGTTGTTAAGAATGAGTTTTTAAACCACTAACCTTGTTTTACTCAATAAATAGTACACAACATAGACATATTATGTATAGACCTGCCCTAAGTGATAAAAACGTATTATTTCCCCCTCCTTAATTCTGGGTTCCATGGAACCGGCCGGGCTGGGTATAGGTTCGCGTGAATCTAGAAAATGTGACGTCATCATTTTTGTGCGGACTAGCGTCGAGCTCTCATCGGTACATTTTACGAAATAACACGGCAAAAATGGTAACTTGTGCTATTAAAACGTGTAAAAATAGAAGTGAAAAAGAGTATAAACCCAATTGTCGTATTACCTTCCATAGGTAGGCATTATTTGTCTTTATTTTAAACTTATTCACATCATATAATATGATCAGTTTTATCACACCGAGAAACATGAAGCGTTGGCAACCGAAATTCCCGGTCCCGTCGTGTGCACGTTGCTGTTTACTGGGATCAGTAAATTATGAAACATTTGTAAAAGTGTCTTAACTAAACACGGTAACAAAATATTCGACTCTCAAAACAAGCGAACCTTTCTTCGCTTTATATGGATTACACAAGTTTTTTCAAACCGGGCGAACAATTCGCGCTCCCATGTAAAAAGGTCACTCAAAAGCAGATTTTACTTTTAAGAACTAAATGGTGATATTATAATGCGAGATGCCTATATACTGTCAGATTGAAGTATTAACGAATCACATATCGTTACAGTCAACTCATCCCTCCGCGCCTTGCTACAGTTGGTTTTTACCCCTCTCCCTGATTCTCTGGTCTATGAATATTCATATGTCTATGGTACACATAAACTATTTAATTTCAATATAGTAGCACAAAAATACTTTTAATATTTTTTGCAATACTTTATTTTCTTTTTTAATGGTGCCCTTTTTTTCTCGCCGATATTGAAAAATAAAATGTGTCTCGAAAACCAATTAACGGAACGTTGCGCTTGTTATTTTATCAGCATTGCAAATAATACAACTTCTGCTAGTTAATAATTCTTTTCAATATAGAATTGAACATTGCCTTGGAAAGCAATCTATTTCACTTTGAATATTTTACTAAATATTTTTTTGACAAAGGTGATATAAGTTGCGATATCTTTGATTTATTTTTGTATTACGTAGGTCTTCGACTTTGATATTATGTAGGATTCCATGTCTATGAGATCTATGAGATCTCAGCGTCTGAATTCCCATAGTAAATTTATTCAGACACGATACTTCCTCACATGATAATTCATCACCTCATAACTCACATTAACCTAACCTAAGGTTAAAAACCCCAATTATCAGTTTTCGACGCTTCGAGACAT
The DNA here is from genome assembly GCA_951813805.1 of Limnephilus auricula. Taxonomy (NCBI): domain Eukaryota; kingdom Metazoa; phylum Arthropoda; class Insecta; order Trichoptera; family Limnephilidae; genus Limnephilus; species Limnephilus auricula. Next base: position 32,869,464 of record OX638389.1, on the reverse strand, counting down.
AATGAATTAACATCCGATGAAAAGTTTGTACTCAATATTCATACACTTTGAGTAGACCGTTCACCATTATGTAGGTATTCCGTGACGTTGGTTTGCCAAACTTGCTTTTATTTATTTAAGATAATATAATCACTATCAATCAATGGAATGAAGTGAACTGCGAAAATTACCGGTCCATCCAATTTTTTCGCAAAAATTTTCACGTCCTTCTGATGTGTTGACCTGACTACAAATTCGAGCGCGACCTTTACCTAAGCTATTCCACCTTTCGGGTTTAATCAACGATGAAATAGTAACAAACAAATACATTTATTCCACAGTGTAAAAAGTAACAACCGTTTTATCGTAATAAAACTCGACATTCGGTCTACAATGCTAAACGTGGTAAAATAATATAATATATTCATAATAATTTATTTACTCTATCTTACTTATATATATTATTCAATTAAAATCATTTTAATTCAGCATTGTACTTGGATGTGTTGTTGTAATCCAAAGTAGGTAATAAAAATAAATTTTTCATATTTTGCTCATTGCGGGAGTAATAATTATTATGTTAACATTTTCGGATGAGAGTCGGGCTAGGTAATTAATTTTTGGTGTGTATAATTTTATTGAAAGATCAAAATGTTCTAGATATATACTGCTGAAGTAAGAAAAACACAGTGTCTCCTTTAGAGTCTCAAGGAAGACACTCTGTTGTCTGTCTAGGGATACCTCGAGGTCTCATGCGTGGAGATAATAAAAAATAAATGATTTTTCGGAAAGTATTTGAATATTTTGAGAGTCACCCACGTAAGAAACACCCACGCAGAGAGACAATTTTTTTTTATCATAAATCATATTATCTTCATTGAAATATATTATACATCATGTACCTATTTTTAAATTTATTTTTCACCGAAATAAAATACAAAACCCCCATGACCAAAATATAAATTCCTAACATCTTTACCCAATATTTAGTAGATATGAAATAATTTCTACAATCTTTGCAAACTCACTCACGAAAAAACCATCGGTTTTGAAACATGTAGATATTATAACACAACTTGGGAGGCGGGAATGGGTACAGCCGCCCCGGGAACCATTTTTTGGATAACCAACACCTCTGCCATAGGTCACCCCAAGTGGTTCGCTACGTTTGATGACTTAGCAGGGGTGCCCGGGTTCATGTGGTAAGGTTTGTCTAGGTCTTGGCGGCAGATGATCTAGATATACTGAACCCCAGATTCCTACCCAACCCTCATACCTTTTCCTTCCCAGAACTTCCTCTCCTTCCTTTCCTTAAAAATACCCTCCGTACAGCATCCCCAAAGATGACATGAGGGAAATTATTTTCCTCGGGGCCTCCTGTGTGGACCTAATGTAAAAATAATAAAAAATAACATGATTACAGTGGTTTACCCAAAGTAATTGGTTTCATTTTGATATGAAATAAATTTATATTATATTCAATTATAATTCTTTTATAATAATTTTTCCAAAGATCGTTGTATAATCTAATTATGAATTGAAGATAACTCTATGAAGACGATCGTGATCAGCGGAGCGTCCTAAAATCGGGTCCATTCAACTTGATCGTACAATTTGGTGTATAATAAATAACTCAGTCCCAGATTGCCTATGTCAATCTCCATAAACCCACGCCATGGTGGATGGTGGAGCCCATAGCTTAGCAATTGGATCCATTCAGACAATAATCTCTGTGATGTTATTAAGTAACGACAAAAAATCTTTATACTAGATACTAACACAATTCAACAACATTTCACGAGAACTCATGCTGATGATGTGTTAATTTAATATTTTTAATTGAAAAAGGACTTTCATAATATCATTTAAAACGTAAAATTTATTATATTCAACTGAAACGTCTCTTAATGGATCATCCCTCGCCTAAACGATTATTTTTTCATAGAAAAATCACGTAGCAAAAGTAATAGGGCGAAGCTTAATACTAAGCTTTTCGAATAATCTTTACTACGAATTGGTTTACAATATGAATACTAAAAATATGATTTCGATAAATTGAAGCTTTTCCTATCGTTTCACTTGAGTAGAATTAATATAAAAAATTTAATTACTTAACAAAAAATATAAGCGTAATCTACCACAAATATTTTTTTAATAATACGGTTATATTTGATATTTGTGATAGTTTTCCTTCATTATCATTTTTTTTAATAAAATTATTCACAAACTAATAAAAATTACCTTTGCGCGTAAATCGACAGTTTCTAGACTCCGTTGGTTGGGCCATTTTTATGCATTTTACCTGTATTCGTGGTAATTTAAGGCACACTAAGAATATGCACATTTTTTCAAGTAAATTTAAACAAATAAACAGGACGTCGTTAAACAAATCCATTGAAAATATATCAACCATTATCAGGTTACGAATAACCTGGCAATGACAGTATTTGGATTCCTCTCACTACCATCATTGTAAGCAGAAGCTAGAGCAATGATGGAGGACTACCATCATTGTAAGCAGAAGCTAGAGCAATAATGGACTTGATGGACAGGGAATTGAATCCGCGACGCCTGGGTGGGAACTCAACGCTTACGACCAGTCGATCATCGAACCGATTTCTGGAGTTAGCAGTCCTACGCCTTTCATATTGGTGTGTGTGTAGTTGTCTACAGTATTATGCACAGACCGCAGCATTTCAAATAACTAAATATATAGGTAAATACGTAATTATCGATAAATTAAATTTCAGTAACTTCCGGTATGCAAGTATCCTTCTGGATCTGCTTGTTGATTGAGCGTAACAAAGTCCTGTTTTGACTCGAACACTTTGCATTCTGTCTGTAAATCTGTTTGTGTTTTCAAGGTGGTAGCCGTGTTGGATAGTACCTTTTTATTCGATAATAGCTTTGATCGTTATGAACTTTCAAGTCGAAATATTTAACATTAAGCCAAGTCTGCTGTTCACAGAACTACCGATCTTTCACAAATAATATGTATCAATACAATATCAAAATAATGGAACTCCTCCACAAATTGTCAGAATCCAAAAATATTTTCACAAAAACGGCGTTTTAAAAATATCCGATTATTATTATAGCACTTTTACAAATTATGCATTTTACTATAACTTTTACAGGCCAATCTGTTACATTCTGTTTCAACGATTGGGTCACGCTACATAATCCTAAATGTTAAGTACCTATGTAATGCACTGATTGATTTAAAGTCAATAAATTGTTTAACAAGGTACCTACTCAATTAAGTTCCGTGTTCACAAGCAATTGTTTTATTTTCCTTGTGTCATTGCCAGTCTTGTTATCGTTGAACACTCTCGTTTGGAATAACAGATTTACGACGTTGAACTTTGTATTATTGTTTGAGAACATTGTAATTGGAAACACAGACTGCGGCAGTGTCTGACATTTTCACCTCAGATAGAAAGAAATAATGCTAATTAAAACTAATGACTGAAAAATTTGTTTTATTTATTTTTATTTCATGGAAACCAACAAAAACCAACAAACCTACAACCATGATGAGGAAATCATGATCAACACTATACAACAACCTACACGGAGAAAAATGATATTCGAAAAAACGATGATTTTATTTTATTATGGACATTTACAAAATAATAACATTATAAGCATAAAAGAAAACAATAGATTATAATAATTAGGTTGCAACACAATAACAAATGTTCACATCATGCCCAAATAATAAATAAAAAAGTCAATAATTATTAACTAATTTTTTTTATCACTTAGTAAAATAAAAGTTAAATGATACTACTCAAAGAAAGAAAATTGTAAAATATATTGTACGCATATAGACGTATTACATTCTTTTTAAATTTCAAATACAAAAAATACATGAAAAAGTATGGTATCAATTTTTTTGTTTGGTTATAGTAAATAGTATTTAATAGTAAAAACGGTTAAAAACGGACTGAAGTTCTTACGAACAAATTAACAGGGTTTCAATGTTTATTCTTACATTTTCCCGCCAATAAACATTGAAACACTGTTAAATTGTTCGTAAGAACTTCAGTCCCGTTTTAACCGTTTTTACTTTAAAATGATCGTTTTTTCGAATAACATTTTTCTCCGTGTACAGTCCGCCTCGGAACAGGAATATTTAGTGAGGAGGACTGAGGAAAAAAATTCTTCACTTTGTATTCTTAATTTACTTAATATTATATTTTTATCTTAATTTATATTATCGTTAAAAAAAACATTACAATAATAATAAACAAGGGTGTATGTTAATTTTCAATTTTATGATTTGTCAGAACCAACATTGATGTCGAGTTATGTCACAGCTGTAGGTATGGCTTTTTAGCAATTTTTCCTTTCCAGCGTCATATGTATAATTGCTAGCAATGTCTACATTGTTAATGATGATTAATTTGTTTGTGTTTGGAGTTCAGAATGCTGTATGCTAGACAGGTGCCTAATTTTGCATTCCTTATAACCCAGAGGCGCACCAACAGCCTTTGCAGCCTGGGCAGTCGTCTGGGGCCTTAAAAAATCGAAATCAAAAACATTTTAAAGATTCACATGTTGATTGTCTGTTTTTATTGACCGAATAAATGCATTAGTTTCCAAATGTATTATTACTTGTTCTCTATGCAAACTTCGTCTTAAATTGATATTACTGTCCAAAAACGAATATTTGATAATTAAATGAAACAATATAACTTAGTTACAACCACAGATTTATTTAGTTAAACGCCAACCGGTTTCGGAACAACCGTTCCTTCTTCAGGGCAAACATATAATGATGACAATTACAAAATAGTGGGTGGGTACAATTTATCAGTAGGTGTTGAATATTTGACATTATTTAACTGGGTGGATGGAATAATTGAAAGCAGTCACGTTTATGTTAAAACGAGAACTAAGGTTTTCGTAGCAACAAAATGACCACTTTGTAGATCACTACACTACGCCTGGTTTGCATTCCACCAAGGTGCCGTAAATTATGGCTTTTATCAATAAATATACGGCCGTTGTTTGCTTGAATGAAGTTCTTGTCGGAAAAAATACTAATGAGATATGTACAAGGTAAATTATAAAATAATGTAATTAAATACCTGATTAAATGAAATCTATATGGTCTGCTAGTACCGTGTAACCATAATGAAACCTACTAATTCTTAGGTACACTTTATTATCAAAGCATTAGAAATACATCATACATCACACTGTGATAATCCATTATTATATACGATTCTCCCGGTAGCTCACCTAAATTAGTTTTTTCTTTGCTCCTAATTTGAGAATTACTTACTTTTTATATTTAATACTTTTTACTTTGAACTTACTACCTTTTGTAGTATTTTTTTTTTTTTTAGTTATTTCATAATTTTATACTTAATTATTTTGGAATTTTTATCATTATTACTTTCTACTTTTATTACGTATACTCTTTTGCTTGCCTCTTTTATTTATTACTAGCTGACCCGGCAAACTTCGTACCGCCTCAGAATCAATAAATGTTATGTTTAATTTATTAGCTGAAATAAATTAAGTTTTTATTAAGTTAAAATAAATCGGTAGATACCTACTCTAAGTTCAAAAAATGAAATTGACCTGTTGACTAAGCACGAAATGTTCGGCACACTACACCATTGACAGTTCGAATTGATTCAAATTATGACGACCAACGCACATTATTTGAAAAGCCGTTCCATACAAAATATATGAAAAAATTAATTTTCTTCATAATTATTTTTCCCGTTATTTTTTTCCGATGTTTTAATAGTTATTCTGTTAATCGGGACGGAGACAAATCCAACAAATCAAAGATCATAAAAATCGGTTCAGCCGTTCTTGAGTTATAAATGGTGTAACTAACCCGACTTCTTCTTCTTCTTCTTCTTCCCCTTGTCCTATTCGGGTCGGGGACCCACTGCATCGACAAGGCTCCTCCATACGTCCCTGTCTTGCGCCGATTGATCGGCCTTCGTCCATGGCAGATCCATCCTCTCCTCGCACAGTTTTTGGATTTGTCTCGCCCAACTGTGCCTGGGGCGGCCTACTGGACGTCTACCCTCTGGAATGGCACTCAGTATTTTCTTTGGAATTCGGTCATCAGACATTCTTAGTACATTACCCGACTTTATTTTATATATTAAGATTTCATATATCCATATGTTTGTTTAATTATTTCAATGTCACATAGTCTGCCGTACATATGGGAATAAAAAAAAAATACGTTTTAGTTTTCAAACTTTCCCTTGGGAAGAGATTATACTAGTCCACCACTGCTTAGTACCTACCTACACGCACTGTAGTAATGATGATGAATTCGTACCACTGACACCGTGTAATCTGCCTAGAGCTGCATTGTCGATTAGGCGACACAGCAATTACTTGCCTGTACTTGTACAGTGATATCTATCCTTACCTAACCCATTCATACAACTAATCGATACGCCTAAAACATGATAAATCGACTGTTCTTGGGGAAAATTCTTTCAATGAAAAATAAACCTGTAAACCCTGTCATTTATTGAACGAACCTTTTCACTAATTTTCTGAAAATAAATAAGGTCGGTACCTTGCACGAGGATCGAACTCTATCGGCCTGACTGCTAGTCGAGCTTTCCACCCACCTGTATATCGATCACCTATAATCTGAACTGAATAGCCAGGTTTCCAAAGATTTTTGTATTAACGATCGACGAACCGGTGGATGCAATCTGTTGCTATAAGTTGTTATAATAGTTACTTTAGTAAGGTAAAGCTTTGTAGAAATATATTGTAAATTTGCACAGCGCCCGGGGATATTCTAGTCTAGAATTTTGAACATTTTTTTTTACCTATCTTTAAAGTTTAGATCTTTAAAAATATGTCCTTAAAGGGATTTTTCGAAGTTCGAATTATCGAAATCGAAATATCCAAATATTATTATTACCCCTATATCCAACATTTCCTATTGGTAATGCCAAAACTCCACCGGATATGTACAGTTGAGTACTGTGTCACATAAAAATTACACTTGTAGTATTGCATAGATCCAGTTGAGATGTGTTTTATTTAAAAAAAAATTTTAAATTATAAAATATAGATAAGTAATTAGAGAAATCAATTTGAGGCAATTTTGTGAGTTAATTATAATTACAAGTATTTTGACTTCAAATCTAATTTTTTAATGAAAAGGGATTCCGTTCCCCTTTGATATTATTTAGTTGTATCCAGGAGCAACTCTTTCGTTACAAATAGTTTGTATAAGATAATAAAATGCAAATAGAATAAAACAAATAGCATTAATTATATGTCTGATTACGTCTAAAAGGGATCGAAATGACAATATGGTCTCCTTCAGCGGTAGCATTCTTCCGAACAGGCCCTCCATTGATATGCTCGGTGTAACTCTAAGTGACCAGCTAGGATACGGGGGCTCCATCGAAGCCAGAGTTAAGTTAGCCTCTCAGAAACTTTGCGTACTGTACAGGGCCCGCAGATACTTTAATACTACACATCTGCTAACCCTGTACATATCGCAAGTGCGCCCCACGGTTGAATTTGGCAGCCACCTCTGATCTGGATCCCCAAAGTACCTGAAAATCACCCTTAACCCTGTGTAGAAACGGGCAGTCCGTTTGATAGATTCTTCCGTCTTAACAAACGGATTGCAATCTTTAGAGCACAGGCGTTGGGTGGGAATGCTATCCTTGTTCTACCGGTATTTCAATGGAAAATGCTCCAAGAAACTAGCGTCATTGAGCCTCTCGGCACCGGTGCACAGTCGGGAAATACGACAAAAGCGCGCCCATCATATGTACACGGTTGACATTTGTCACATGAGAACTGGTCGCTTCTACAACTCGTTCATACAACATGGGTCTCTTCAAGATCCAAGTCAAGTTTATATATAAAAAAAAAATATATTCACACATTAATGTACATCAAAATCTTTTTTTTTGCGGTTGGCCTCCCCTCTTCAAGACAAATCGTAATAAACTTTATTTAAAAAAGAACTTCATTGAAGATCCGAGAAATTTACCTGTTTGCCCACATTTCCATTCTAGAAACCCCAATTTATCAGTCTCCAAACTTATACAAACAACAACGCTGCCACCTTTATTAAGTTTACGTACAGGTGTGGGTTATGACCGTATACGTACAGCGCAAAGTGGGCAGGTGTATGTGAATCCATATATCGGTGCGAACCTTCCACGTGCACGGGTGCAATTAATTAAGCAACAGTGGGATGGTCTTACCCTCCCACAACACGTCACATCTCCTTCAAGGATTCAATTTGGTGGCCGAAGGAGGCTGGAGGCTGTGGCTAGCCCCCACCCATACCTGGATTACAGATTATCTGCTATAGTGTGTACTGTACTGGGTGTTGTGTATAATCTTATCCTTACCGCTGTATGTGCTGCTGGAGCTGAAATCATTTTAGCTTAGGTATGGAATATTACTTAAAGGATTATGGGTAATTGAATTCACGCTTATGGTAATGTTATAAATCCCATATAATACCTGGAACTAGTAAGTCGCATTTCGATTACTAGTTTGTAAAATATGCATTGTAGTGTGTTGGCCTATATTTTGAATTCGTAAATCTCGTTGTTCGAGAGATACGCAATTAGAATAGTAACTTTAAAGCATTAGAATATCTATCTTTTTCTTTTTAAAGTAAATCAAATTCTAAGTAATTTAAAAAATTAATTTTAATTATTGTGACAGCTGTTTCGGCATTCAAAACCATTACCAAACTGTGTAAGGCCAATGATTTTATTTACCGATACCCTATTTTTATTTTATTATTTTCGATAAAAACCGATTTTTTAGAAAATCATTCGCGATATTTGAAATTCTTTATTCTGGTAACATACAGGGTGTTAAAGTACGTACTTGACTTACTTTAATTATTTGGAGTAAAAAATGTTAATAAATTTTTTGTCTCCGGTAACATTTTTGATGTTTTTTTTTCTATTAAAACATAAAAAATAGTAGTTGTTGGACAGTTGGGGCGGGGTAAGTGATGGGACGGTCAATCGGCTGAGCGACCAGTGACGTCATGCGGAAGAATTTTTTTACATTTGATTTTGAAGAAAAAAATTTGGAAAAAAAATGTCCTCAAAAAAGTGACCGCAGACCAAAACTTCATATAATTATTTTACTCCAAATAATGCCAGGAATCACTGGTTAAGGCCGCGCTACACTGCTAAAAAAGAAGAAGATGGAGAGATACGACAATACGAACGTGGGAGCGAGCGCGCTAACATTAAAAACCATAAAATTCATTGTGTCAAGTAGCATTGTGAATCATTTCATATATATAACTTGTGAAATATATCATTTTTCTGTGTCTTGCTCATTTTCATATTTTAATTTAGATTATTATTGTTATCTTCTTCTTCAATGATGTATTATTATTATTCTTAGTTTGTTTCTAGTACACTTATTATCTGCCGCTTCTGCTTGTGTTACTCCCACATGACTAGACACTGTTTCTTCCTATGTTTATTAGGCTAGCTTTACACTTGTAAGTTTTTTCGTAAATTTACGACTTCTGGCCAATGGGCATATTGCATTTTGAAATTCCAATGTGCCCATTGGCCAGAAATCGTAAACTTACGAAAAAAACAAAAAATTGTAAAGCTAGCCTTATGCTTAACTTTTGTGCTAAAGGAGGAAGAGTTATTTCAGAAGTTGACATTTATTTAGTCATTAATTAATTTAGTAAAGAAAATAACGTGTTTGAACGAACGATAAAAACGCCTCCCAGAAATTACCATTAATATTAATAAAATCTAGAGTAAAAAGTATGAATATCTCATGTAACTAAACACTAGAGTGTTATTATTACACTCATTATAATGGTGGTAATAATGAAAATGTATGAACACAGTTGAGAGATACCGAATTTTCATGTATAATTTACTCTCAAATGTCACATTTTTTTCTCCCCAACAAGTAGCCTATTAAGGTTTTCCCAAGCTGAAGTTAATGTAATAATCCTGTTGTATGCAAATTACACCCTAAACGCCAGAGTTCACAAGTGCCCTTCTGCTGTGTCTTCACATTTGGCATGGTCGCCTTTTTTGGGAAATTATTCTGGATAGAAATGGGAATCGGGCTAAATTGAGTGTCGCGTTCATTTTAACAGTTTCATATTATTTCGTAGCAAGCACCGGGAGATATTTTTAACCTTTTTTTTGCTTTAAATACATTCTGTTTTAGGATGTATTTAAAATACACGTCAGATATACAAAATAAATAATGTGAAAATTAAAGGCTTTCATTTTTAAACTTTTTCGGTGTTTTCATTTTTGAGGAAGATTGTGTACATAGGTAGACAACGTACGTGAAGGAAAAACTTGCAAATGCCAGTAGAAAGGGAAACATTTTAGGAGATGGGTGTGGGTACCGCCGCCCCGGTAACCTTTAATTGGATAACCATAGGTTACGTCAAGCGATTCGCTATGTTTGGTGAACGATGCCCGGATACACGGAGTAAGATTTGTCCAGGTCTTGACGGCATAATCGTTTGCTCACCGTCTGTATGACAGGCCAGATCGGAAGAGGCCGGTTGAGGGAGACATTTTTGCCTCTTCAGCCGGACTCTTTCTCGATCCACCGCCTTGCACCACAGTGGTTGGATGGATTTGTACGCATGTAGCTTCTGATGGACATACCACCCTCCAAATTTCTACCCACCCCTTATACTTTTTTCCTTACCAGAATTTCCTATATACCCTCAGGAAAATTATTTTTCTCGAGGGCTCCTATGTGGGACTAATATAAAAAGAAAAGGAAAAATAAGACACGACATGATCAAGTGAATCAAAAACAAATACTTGCGTCGGGCATCGGTAAAACAAGTATTTCTTAGAAAATGAATAGCTGCGATTGAAACGAAGAGTATTTGCTCAGACACTATTGTAAGCATCTTGCATGTTAGTTTGTGCAATTTTTTTAAAAACTTTAAATAAAGAAAGAAAGGAGAGGGATTTTTGGGAACGAACAAGCTATGAGTGGATGGGAAAAGAAGGTAACGTGTCCAGGAGTGACGGGGGCATGAATCCACTTCTCCCACTGTGGTATAAGACGATGGGTCGAGAGACTCCGGCTGGAGAGGTCAAGATACGGTATCCCTCAACCAGTCTCTCCCGATCTGGCCCGCCATGCAGTAGGTTGGCTTACGCATTAGCCACATAGACCTTGTCAAACCCCACCCCATTAACGCCCGGCACGGTAGCATACCATTCGAGGTAACCTGTGGCAGGGGTGTTGGTTATCCAATAAATGATTCCCGGGGCGGCGGTATTCATACCTACCTCCCAAAACGGAATGACGTGGCGATGAATCTAATTCCTGCCTAGAAATTGCGTTATGTTTAGATAGCAGTTATTAATATCTACCTTCGTAAAAAATAATTTCCTCTTCGTTTGATTCTGTGCGGAAAATGAGTAACAATAATATGACAGATCAGGGAAAAGTAAATCGGCGGAACCTTTTTAAGAAAGTGTAAGGAAGTACTTACGATGTTCTTATATTCCATTTTCCATCCTATCGAGAGCATCAACCCCCGGAGGAGGCATTCTGGCCCGGCAGGCTCTTTCCATCTCACGTAGCGAGTTTACACGGCCAAGCCGCTCTTTAGACTTAAAACATCCTTGCGAAATAACGGCCCTATCGGCCCTAATCGCATTACATGCCCCGTGTTGGAATAGAGCCTCCAAACAGCGATAGGCAACCAACCCTGTCTACGTCTGCCCAACAAGCACCCTAATCTAAAAAGCATGATAATAATATACTTATTCTGTTTCAAATAAAATCGATTAGGCGAACCATACACGTTCAATATTTATCAAATATCGTGATATTTATTGAACGCTAACTTACCGAAATTTTACAATATGGATCACAGATTCATAGATTCTTGAATTTCCGTATCGTGAACCCACGGAGATATTAACGGATTACAATAAATAAAATTAAGAACTACTCCAAACTCGTTTTGCTAAAACCATATTTGGTTAAAGGCATTTAAAATACATAGCTTGCAAGCTATACAATACAGCCAAGAATAGACAAACAGAAAGAATGACCACATTCAAACACGAAACAAAGAAATAGATTGCAAGTATAAGGCGTCCCACTAATGCGAACATCTGCAAAACAAATTGCACATAGACAAGAACAACAATTTTACATAGAACCTAACCCAAATGAAATAAAAATAAAAAAATAAAATAAAATTTATTTTTTTATTTTTATTTCAAATAAATAATATCATCAATAAATAATAAATACAATAATATCATGTCAAATCTAACGTACATTATTATTATCTTAATATTATCCGTATATCATATTTTCCTACATTTGTAAAATCCAATCCAATCACCGTTCTTTTTGATTATATAGAAATTATGTATGTAACATATCTCTGTAATATTTACGTATTATTCCTCAATATTTACGTAACTATGTTTGTATAAATACATTTATGTACCTCTATGTCTGTCTTGACATAGGTAATATTCTAGTGAGACAGGCATCCAAAAAATTGCATGTATTTAAACTTTTTATGGGTAAATAAAAAAAATAAAACTGAACGTGTATCCTGCGCATCAATATTTATCACGATCCGTGGGTTCACGATACGGAATTCAGAAATCTAGGCATCTGTGATTCTTAATGTGATTCGTCAATACGCTAGCCTACACGTTCATAATAAATATATTAATATCATGATATTTGGTAAATATTGACGGATCACAATAAATGTTGAACATGTATGGTATGACTCCGATCTATATTGATGGATCATAATCCATCAATATGGATCGTGATAAATGTTGAATGTGTAGCCTACGCTTTACGAATGCTGACTCTTAATGATATCTGCAGAACTAACCACATCTAAATACACAAAATTATCTAAGTGAATTAATTAATCGTGTTGTAATTGAGGAAATGAAATAGTATATGTTTGTATGTATGTACTTTTACTGTGAAAAAACTCATTGTGTCCCGTTTAATACTTTCCAAAGATGAACTCTGGTGTCATGAAATTTGTACAGTTATTTCTGTGTACATTGTTTTAGATCAAAGTAAATAACAGCTCTCCTCTTAATCTCCACCATGAGCTGAGTAAAAATTGTATAATTATCTGAAAATAAGATTTGACACCATATTGTGTATACATAGTTAGTTAAAAATGTTTTGAAATTTAGCGGAAGTAAAATAGTGACAAAATAAAAGCCGTATAAAATATAAGCCAGGAATCAGGATAATATAAATAAAATATGTCCATTGAAAAAAGTTAATGATTTTTGTTTCTTAGAACTTAATTATTAATTTGTGTCTGTTTTGGTTTTACCAATCATTGTATATAGACATTTAGCATTTATCAGTCCTATATGTGGTTTTTTTCTAGTTTTTAAGATATCGACAATATTATGTTTGCTATTGTGGTGTCAAATTACAAAAAATAACACTCTTTCTAAAGGTTAGAGATCACTGAGCACAGCCTGATGTCCCGGCAGGGTGGTGAAATACCACCCCGTCGGAAAAGGCCGTCCTAACACGGTTTGTCTATACTTAGGAGAAGCTTTATTATTATTATCAGCTGACTAAATGAAAAATTTAACCGCCCCATGCAGCCACAATTTTTTTAACTTCTGACAGGAGATGTTTAGTTATGCATTATGAGACACAGCTATAAAAGCGCTAGCGTTATTTGGCTTGATCTATTTCAGGATATCGCTCGCCATACATTCCCATGGGAAATGTACGGCGAGGGATATGCTGAAATACGCCAAACCAAATAATGTTGGCGCTTTTATAGCTGTTTGTGTCACCAGTGTTGTGATTATTAGATTACAAAATTCAGAACCTTTCCAATTAAAGAAAGCCGTTACTAATGAAAGAATTATTTTTAATAATCCAAATAAATGATCATCTAGTAAATCCACGCTATGCAAGTGTATTATATAAGTATAATTAACACAAAACAATACAATAACAACATGTTAACCTACCAGACTATTAAATGGGAAAATAATTCACCAACTCCAGATATTTTCATTTTAGAGGGTTCGGCTCGTTGGAATTCCTAATTTGACCGATAAATCCTACGGATCCTTAATATAAATATTTTAAAAATCTTTCGTAATCCTACATGAACAGATTTTTCAATATTACAGGAATTTGGAATAGCTACATCAATGATATAAGTTATTTTTTAAATTTTTATTTTTTAAATTATTTTTTTAATGACCAATTAAATATTATTATTATTGGCCAGAAGTCGCTTACTTACAAAGTGTAAAGCTAGCCTACAGCCTTCTGTGAAAATATAATTATGACTAGATGTACCAACCGGCTTCGCTCGAGGTTTCAACAATCTTTTTTTCGTATTGAAACCTAATTTAGACATTCGTGGCTTATGCTGCGCATTTTTTTACTTCAGAAAAGTGAGTCAGGAAATCAAATCGTGGAACCATTTATATGTATACATTTATGAGTATAAGCATTTCAGTAAGGCCTTCGTTTAGCGGTAGACAGAAAATGGCCTCTGATTTACTTCAGACAAGAAAGGCTGAGAAACCCTACAAAAAATAAAGATTGAATATTTGGTACAGATTCTACGTTAGACATGTATGTACTTTGGCACACGAACTTCGCTGGGAAGTAGAGGCATTAGTAAAAAGGAAGGGTCAGCATACCCCTAACATAAAGTATCCACTTTTACTCGAGTGCTTTCATAAAAATAAATGATTATGTTTAGATGTTATGTGTGATTCGATTTCGGATTCTTTTTGAGGAGATGAAAGAAATGAGACATTTGGATTTATAGTTTATGAACACTCTAACATAATTTACCATTTAAATCTCTGGTTATGAGTGAGCTATTAGGTACTAAGTACATATCGCTTGCTGATGGTTGGTTTGTACTATGTCCACAAACACTAGTATTGAGAAAACGAGGTTTGAAGTTTAAAAAAAATCTATTTTTGTTTCCTTTAATTCAAACTAATTGTTATAAATAATTATATAAAATACAAAGGTTAATCCACCTGTAAGTAAAAGAACAACATATTTGGTTGATTTTTATTTGATTAAAAGCATAATCAAGACCGTAAAAGGACACTTATAAACAAAATTAAAATAAAATTCTTTAATTCATTACCAGAAAATATTAGAAACATGAATACCAATATAAAAGAATTCAAAACTCACCTTAAAAAGCACACTCAAAACCTGAACTAAATCATAACAAATAAAAACTACATAAGAACACCCCCCACCCCCTCCCCCCATACACACAAGCCCTGCTTTTTTATGGGGGTACATTAAACATATATATTATATAATTAATTAGTGTATAAAATGTATTTGTAATTTATGTATCTTTTTTGAATTATTATTTAAAAAAAAATAAAATAGCAAAAAATGTTGGTTTGCTCCATGGCCATATTTAATGTTGGTTTATACTATTTCCATACTCTGGGCGGAGATAGATCAAACCATCAGTAATTTCATCTTATGGCACATCCAACAATAATAATTTAACATTGACGTACATACGGTTTTAATAAATAATAATAAAAAATATTAAAAATTCTTCATTAGAAATTAGAAAATTTTGTATTGTCATTAAAATAAATAAAATGTATGGAGAAATCAAACATTAGTAATTTTTGCATACACATACATAACGTTTTAATAAATAATAGTAAAAAATTAGTATTGGCCAATGGACATAGTACACTCCAATCCTCATTTTTTTGTAATTACTTTGGAGATAGAACAAAAAGTGATGTTAAAAATGTAAGTTCCCGCTGAAAATTGTTTTTTTTTGTGTGTGGATATAGTAGATAAAAATATCATTAATCATTAATATTACTGCATTCACAGTTTAAAAAAATAAATAAATGGACATTGTACAAACCATCCCCCAGCAAGCGATATCTACTCATTCTACCCTCAAAACGGTAGCATATCTCATACAATGGAAGGCATTAAAGAGAGTCGAGTAAAATGTAGGTGTTTAATTATTATTTCACATTTAAATTAACAATACCACTCACAGAAGGATGCTTGAGACAGTAATTATCAAATTACCAAAAATAATAATCCGAAAACGTTACTTTTAGGGGTAAATCAATTAAATAAACATAATTATGCATGAGGATAGTCTCTCGTTGAATATTCTCTGTTAACCAACCCAAAATATTCCTCACGTTACTAAAAGCTATTTTAACCACCCCAGCAAGGGTTACGAAAATAAGAGAATTTTAAATTTTTATAGGAACACTGAAAATCTTCCCTTGTCTATGTTTTAAGTAATTTTGTTGTTAATCGACAAATTATTCAAGGATAATTTGAATTATTTTATGCATATAAAATTATGATGAAATTTTTATCGCCATTGGAGTCAATAAAATAAAGCATTAAATCAATTTATACGAGTTCAGAATTGCGTAAAAACATCAATTCCCAGCTTTATTTCTCTGAAGCGTCGCAATCAAGCTTTATCTGGTAATATATTTATTCTTTCGTGTGGTGGATACAAGCATTCGGAATACATAGACACCTGTTCCATGACAACTCAATAAAGTGGCGTTTCATCATTCCTTTGTAACGTCATTAAAAGTTTTGAAAAAAAGCCCATAACCTCACTTATTTAATGTGACCTATAACTTTTTTTCGTCACATTTAATGACTTTTGAAAGGAGTTATGAACTGCTAATTTGATGAATTGTCCGGTCACCTTAGAAACTGTACTTTCGCGATGTTTGTTTTGTCTTTCTATGTAAGAGAATGATATTAATATAAGGCAGAATATTTAATTTCTTAAAAATTAATTAGTGTACAACGTGTAAAAGTCGGTCATTTAGATAAGAGTCTCTGAATTTTGTCTCTGGAATTTCTCATCTTTTGCAATAACAAACATTCAAAACCACAGCGATTGGTCGGTGACAAGATTTACATTTTCTTTTAACTATAGCTGTCATGATTTAAAAAAAATTATATTATCATATATTATTTATGATATCATTTTTATTTAATTAGAATCCTACTTAGTGATATTTCACCAGAGTTATGTGTGTATTCGTCTTCGTATATCGAAATCTATCTTATTCTATCCATCATTATTATTATCATAAAGCTAGTATGTAAAAAATTAAAAATTTACACTTTTCAGGAGATTAATTTGAAACCGTATACTGACCCAGACTCCCGTGCAGAATATTTTTTATTCAATTTTACGGCTTGGTAAACCAATTTTATAAAATATTGTAGCTGACAGCCATAAATATCTATTATTTTGTAAATTTTGTAAACAGTAGCGAGTAACGAGACGCGAAGATGATTTGCGAATTTCATTCCAGTTCCAACGCTCTTAGCACATACCTACTCCCTGCAGTCGTTACGCATTTAATTCGTAAAAATTAGTATTCCTGCAAATATACCTGACTTGTTTTACCCGAGTATTTTATTGATAATTGTGATAAACACCTGGCACGCAACCCCGTTTACAACCTTGGTATTGATTGTAAACCGAATCCTATACAGGATTAATGATTTCAAATACGAATATACACACAAGGCAACACAAATACCAAAATATTAAGTAAAAGAACCCGAAATGATATGAAACGAATTACTCATAACAATCATAACAAACCATTTTTATCTCTCCTCTTATTATAATAATAGTATGTTGACCTAAGGTCACCGTAAGAAATATCATCGTAAAATACTATTTATTTATCTCAATATCATTAATAATTTAAGTTGGCGACAATAAAAACATTCTGCCGACAATAAAAAATTAAGGAAGGTGCTTGTTTAATATTTAATACAATAGTGCTGCAAGCTAAAACGGCGTACCACACAATCTAAATTCTATCCAAAAGTGAATGATCATAATAATACTATTTCCCACGGACTGTTTTTACTGTGGTTTTTTTCATCTAAATATGCGGCCGCGAAATTAAATTTGAATGACTTGCCGTATTTGGAATATTGTGACGTGATAGCATCTTTGTTCGCGAACATTAGCATCGCTCTCGGGTAATTGAATTCTATTTATTTTTTACCATATTCTTATGTTATTAAGAAATATTTTATATAGTTTTTTGTGCGTTTGCTCAGATTTGTGTGTGTTAACTTCCTCGTGTCATAATCATTTATTTCGTGCTCATAATATGAAAAAAGACAAACGTATCTCACAAACCTGGATGCAGAATAATTGGCTATAGACTCGAAGAAGTTCTTATATATCGTAGATCATTAGATTCTCAGAACCCCCTGCTGAAAAACCAAAATTTATAATAAAATTGAGATATTGATCCATACGAATTTCAGGACCAGATTAGAAGAGCCGGGCTATTTCCGAACTTCCACTTCCGTATTTCCTTTCACTCTCCACTTCCACCACATGTTGGGGATGCTATAGTCCAACTGGCTTCAGACAGATCGTGTGTGGTAAAAACATTATGAAACGTGTGTGGTAAACACAGTGTACACTCCTTAGGCCGAGACAAAATGATACAATTTTTTTTCGCTTGACATACAATTTCAAATAGATTCGCTATTTTCGAACGTACCTATCCCAAAATGAAATACAGATAATAATAATAATAATAATTGGATAATTTGTAGAGCGCCGTTTTTGTGAGAAATCACCTCAAGGGCGCTGTACAATTTATAATATAATTCTTAGGCTATATCTAAGTTTATTATTTACAAATGTATACAGACACATACTTACCTGGTCGGTCACTTCCGATAAACACACTTTAATTAGAAAGTTTATGCTTGGAGAAGATGCCAATTTGCACGTGGAGGACATTACACTGAAAACACTGGACATTGCATGATTTTACATTTACTGCTTCCTATCAATTTTGGTATTCACTTATAAGAAGTATAATGCCAAAGGTGAGTTAATATTTATTTTGAAAGACTTGAGAATTTAATGATTCTTTACGAAAGGAGAATTTTCATCAAGAGACCGTTATAAAAGCTTACAAATAAGAATTATCTCATATTTTCACAATTAGTTATTACAGGGTACCATACCCGAAGTATTTAGAACGCAGATGTCTTTTTGCTGTCCGAAAATCTTAAATCACTTTTAAAATAATGCTCAAATGCATCAAATTGTGACACTCAGAATAAAAAACCACTCTTAGCCAAAGAAATTTCAATTACATAAGGCGTCTGGTGCACGGCTCTGGGTCGGTGTAGGTTATTTGCCATCGCGCTCCATTGCCCGGGGCACATAGTTCGGCTCATTGGGCTTGCCAAATGACGCTTGTCACAACTTTCAATCGCGCCGAACACCTAAAGATTACATCGGAACGGAGTGTTGAGCGCTTCCAAAAGAATTTACCAGCAATTTAGGGATAACATTGAATAAACTTACTCGTAATAAAAAAATAATAATGACAATTAATGTTTGGAAATTGAAGTGATTAGTGAGGCGTGGGACTGACAGGGGAAGGATTAAAGTAGATTGAACGTTGGAGAAATGTAATACTTTACCTATGATCTTATAACAAATGTCGAGATACGAAATATAGGATTCCATGAGAATTGATCCCCCGACAGCTGGCCCTACGGAATACATCTATACAATATTCAATCGGTTTAGGGAAAATACGGTATAACTACTTCCACATAATATAACCAAGTGTCTCCGAAGGGGTATGCAGAGGGGATTTGCCATCTAATAACACAAGTATAATACATATTTTCATTTAAATGCATCAAGGATAAAAACTACTTGTGTCAAAATTGATATTTTAAATTTATCATTTGATATCGAACTTGTTAACCGCTTGGGTACATAAGCTTGTTTTCACGACAATTTAAGGTAGGTAGACATTAGAATGACGTATGCCCGGACCTGAGTTAAGGTATTTTTGAAGTTTTAAATTAATAAATAGTGCTAAAAAACTTTAATTTTATAATAATAATCAACATTACGGGTGGCCAACTGTCGTGGGATCAAATCAGGGAAAATACAATTCGGATGTAAAATAATTTAACAAGTTTGAAAGAGTTGCTTAGATGGTTTCGATAAAATGGTGATAAAAATGACATCAAATTTCATTTCAAAATTATGAATAAATAACCATGTAGAATCTTCCCTTTTGGCCACAATCAAAACAATATAAATATATTTCTTACCACAGGAGCCATTTCACCTTCTTCCAACCTTTTGTGCGAAATAAATTATACAGGGTGTCCGGGGGTAAAGTGCATTAACTTCGGGTAGTTATTCCACATGATGGTAGGAGTAAAAAAGATTAACAACTTTTTTCGAAATTCTAACTTTTTTCCCATACAAAAAGACGTACATATTAAAAATCCTTAACTAACCCGATAAAAACAACCTGTGAGTCACCCGGTGGTGACGTTGGTTTTGATTGGCGCGTATCATAACAGCGGAAAATACCTAATAGTGCAGGCCGCACACATCTTCCTTTTTATATCTTTTTACCAAAAAAGTACCCCTAAAAGTTGGAATTTCGAAAAGAATTGTTAAAATTTTTTACTTACGATTTACACTGTCATGAGTGATCATTAGGATGTTTGTTTTATATACATTATTTTGATGTAATTTTTGTAATATATTACAAAAGAAATGTTACAAAAATTGAATTCGTAAGAAAGGTGAGAACTGTCAAATATTTTACGTCGTATTGAAAAAATATATTTTTAGTTTTGCTGGTTTTCAACAAGTTAAGTCACAATGTGGGTGATTGCTTTTTACCAACTTTTACTTAAATTTATTCACTACCTACATTCAAGCCTTTAGTTTTAATACATATTCAATTAATTATTTTTGTGAATTTTTCAATCAACCTCTCACAATCAGCAGAATAATTGTTATTATTTTTAGATTTTTTTGAAAGCTTTGAAATATATTGACACGCACAAATTCAATTTGGTGTGATTAGCTTATTATTATTATTCCTCCAGTGAGGGCGGTTTATTTCAATGATCGGAATTTGATATTAGGCACCCTTAAACCAACCCCTACCATTTCAACTTTCAACACACAAAAATTATTGATTCCACTCCGTTGACATTTTAACGTTTTTATTAGAGAATTCAATCACAATTATGATATTTTATTTGAAGGTATATTTAGTTAGAGACTATTACGAATAGATTTTTATTGTTGTTGAATGCTATCTACATACTTCATCTTTTGATGTTTTGCTGATAATTTAATATTATGATCATATTATTAATGTTATCGTCGAATCGTTCGAAGTCAAATTTGTATGAACCAATATATTATACTAATAAATACGCAGGTACACGTGTCTATCAAATAACCTTTGAACATATCGAAGTATAATAATACGGTAATGCCCGTACGGTTCAAATTAAGGAACCCGACTCCGAGTAAATCTCCACGCCACACTGTATGGAAACCGTTCTGACTCGTCCGTGAACGTGCCTTTTTCCACGTAGCTGCGGCCGTAATATGCACTCTTAATACTCGCCAACATGCGATTTGCTGACGGAAGTGGCGCCATCTATAATACTATATTTAAGGAATAAAATATGAAGAAGAAGAAACATTTTTCGCTTTCATTTAATAATAAGAAGATATATGTCGGGGTGAAGAGTGTTCCTCTCATTATTCACGGTCTTAATGTAAGAATATCTACTATTGTATTTTTCCCATCTACTTCCCTTCCCCATTATCTTCACAACTGAGGGTGGAATACCCCGATTGGGTATGCCTTAATCTCACTGGCTCCAAAAGGGAGCAGTTGGGACTCTTGTGCGGTATTGCACTCCTTGCTTCATTTACATTATACATTGTCTCACAATATTCCGTTATACCGTTCCTTGGCATAGCGTTCATGTCTTTCTCTTGAATCCCCGACTTCTTACATTAGCTTTTTCTTCATATATTCTCCTGCCATTATTTTCTCCATCCTACCACTCTACAAAAGATTTCGTTCCTTTCTTAATTAGGTTCATTACACTTACATCTGTCTTGCATTACTATCAGAACTGTTTAATACTGCATGATTATACCACACTATTATTATTTGTACGTACTATATGTGTCTGGACATTATATACTACTGACATTACTATATTGTCAACGTTCCTATTCCTGCGCATTGCTTTATACTTATACCATCACATAACTTGCTTTTTAAGACCGGATTACCCGTTCAAGTTATTCCGGATGGAATAATGGAATAAATTATAGGTGCTGTTCGCCTTCAACATCGGAAATGAATAGACAACTGACAGTTATTCTGAACAAATACAATATCCCCCGATCTTACTTTATAGCCAGTGGTCAGCTTGAGTGAGAATATTCACCCGGTCTATATAATCGCCTCCGTAATATGTGCCTTGTACTATTTTACTTATTATAAAATATTGTTTTTTTTTTTATTGAAACACGTGACAATACAATTCACAAAACGTTAGCATAATGCGTAAGTACTTATTCAATACAAAAATTGTTCCGGCTAAATTAATCCATAAGCGGTTTTATATTACCTGTGAAAAGTAAGTTCGAACGATGGAAAATTAAGGTCTTATGAGTAATGTATATTAATTTGTATTATTTGTTTCAAGTCTTCGAAAGATGTTTTATCAGGACATAGCTTAAGCAAGAGGTTTAGAAAAGTTTTAGCCTTCTTGCGTTAACTACCACAAATTTGTAATTTTTTTAATGTTTAGATGTATTCTGAATGTTGAGTGCTAAAATATGACGTTTTGGGTATTGAATTGGCTGAAGCAATACCACGGATAAAACAACTTTTAGTCAAAGTGACTTGATATCAAAGGAGTCATATGAAACCATTTTGTTTTAGAGTTATCATTAAAATGTATACACTCGTAGGTAAACATAATATGATGTAACCTTTTCACTGCTAATCGTACTTCCTACAATATTCTAAAAAAAAAACAATAGAGACATTCCATTCGTAGATTTATTCCAATAAGTAGGTACCTACCAAATAATTCTATTCTTCTCTGATAGATTCGGCTAGATAATAAATTCGTGTCACCAGGTCAAACCTACATAATGTGGCCCACCTTTTTGGGGATTTATTTTCAGAATCGATAAAAATCAAGACTCCGAGTCACTGGTTTTGAATTCCGGTCACCGATTTGTAACGTTGCCTGATTTTACTCTGTTAATTTATGGTCTCCTGGTATTTCGCTCGATTTATTTTGCATTGTGATTATATCATTTGCGCCCATACGGCGGATGGCGTTAAACCCATCGTGCTTTTGTGAATTTTATCCTTCGTTCTCTTCACGGTTCGATGTAACATTCCAATTAGTCACGAATTACGGAGATAAAAATAATAATGGGACCTATTCTCGTGGATATTATATCACAAATTCATTTCTGTTTGCTCAAAATCTTCCTAAGCATGATAGAAATTTGGTTTTAACATACCTATATAACTAATTAAATTAAACAAATAACTTTGTATTAAACCACTATTTAATAATAAGAAGATTTATGTTGGGATGAAGAGTGTTCCTCTCATTAATAGTGGTTTAATACAAAGTTATTTGTTTAATTTAATCAAAAATGATGCCACATAGTGATTTTGCGAAGTTTGAAGAAATACCTATAACTGTTTCAAAGATAAGGATAAAAGATTTTTTCTAACATCTTTGTGCATTGCAAGGTCATCAATCTGAAAAAATTGAAATATCTCTACTTCCTTAATTACTTTGTGGCTTGTGCAATGATAGAGGATTTGTGACTATAATGAGAATTGAACCCACATCTCTTGGAGGCTTTGGATTACTCGGCCTGTGATATTGATAGATGCTGATATTTAACAAAATCTGTGTGTTAACCCAACAATTTTCAGCTCGAAATGTAATATCTTTAAAAACTAACTATCTACAAAAAACTTGGACAGGATGCCATACTGTTTACCTGTACGAAGATTTTGATTAAAGTGTGTTAAACTCCGGTAAAGCCGGCTGGTAAGGCTAGATGAATATAAACGAGAATCGTGGGATTTTTAAAGCACTCCCATAATAGATTTCAATTTATTTTCTAGATTCCTTTTGTTCCCAGATTTGAAATTTCGATCTTCGTTATATATTTTCTATTTTAGGACGGTCTGTGTCAACCGAAAATAGCATTTGAAATAGAATTTAAATTAGAAAAATGTATTTCGTCTCGTCCTATATTTATATTCCTCTCCAATCTTGCTTGAGAGGTACTTTATTTCAGTCCTCTTTATCATAAATTTAAGGGATTCACTAATTGCCAAACGCTGTTTCCGGGCGTGAAGGAAACGGACCCATTGTCACCTTAATAGAGAAATGTGGGGCCAACTAGGCCAAAGTAATTAAGTCCTATTTCTTTTGTTCATTTTCTAAACTCACAACATTTTTTAAATTAACGCGTGTGTTTATTTTGAAAGCTTTTAGATTGCATTTGATTCAGTAAATATTTCAAAGTTCAATCACACGAATCGGAATGTTTAATTTGTATGCGAAGAAGAGGTTAAATATTCATCGTGACAAACGCATTCTTACTTAGCTGTATGCATAACTCATAAATAACCATTTATGAGTTATGCATTCAGCTAAGTAAGAATGCGTTTAAATCTCGCAAAAAGAAATTAAAATGTGTAAAAAATATACACTTATGTTTGTTTTTCTTGTAAATGTGATCAAATGACACAAAGGTTCCAAAATTTAGTAATTAGAAACCCATTTTCCAAAAATCTGTCACAGTCCGTTTGTATTTGACAAATTACTAAAATGTAATCTGTGATTCAATAAATATCAGACCCAAACACCGACCGGTAAATATGTCCACACAACATATTGTCCCTTTGATCGAAAGCGAAGATAAACCTCAAATGTTTCCCTTTAACAAATGAAATATTTATGCTTCCTGAAAATTCGTGTATTCCGAATTCTGTTTCATGCTTACTTCAACCCTTTAGGCGTTTTTGACATCGACACGGCACTGTAGAAGTAATACAAATATTCAAATGCTTGTCATAAAAAATTAAAATTTAAAACTGATTTTTTTATTCAAAATCTGTTTGCAATTTGATAATAAATAATACATCGAATAAAGATATTTTACACTTAATTGTTTCAGTTCTTTTCCTGACGTTTGTACTTATTTATAGTAATTGTGTATAATGATTGGAGAGTCTTCAAGTTATTGCAAAAACAACATAAAAAAAATATCTTCTATATTTTTTGCCCACAGTTTAGTTTTTCTATTAATATTTTTTATTTTTATTTTTTAGATTCTAATCTTTTTTTTTCTTTAGATGCCCACTTTTTATTTTTAGATACAATAATAAAATGTAAGCACTTATATTACCCACGCACAGGCTGCGCCATAGTAAGTTCCCCATCTTGTTATTATTTAACTGTAATGTAAAATGTAAAAAATTGGGTAAAAATTAAGAAAAAAAAATAAAAAATTATATATATATTTGATGATTCTCCGAAATTTTTGACGTGGCTTTGCTGTCGGTAGGAAAATTTACCGCGTGAAAGCCGCGGAAATGGCTGGTAAGTGATAACATCTGATGGGCATGTTTATTTCAAATTTCCGACGTTGTTTTTAACCATCAAATTTCAGATTAAATGTCACCGTCCAAACACACGAATAACTCATTTCGTAATCGGAGAGGTGAATGCTTAAAATTTTTGTTGCTTCAATAATAAAAAAAAAATGAATGTCATCAGAACGTTTTCAATAAATGTGATTTTTTTTTAAATTAGCCTTGAAGAAAATAATTTCCCTCGGGGCCAGTCTCATCTTTGGGGATGCTGTATTTTTGGGGATTGGAAAGAGTGAACCTGGATCTTTCTAATATGAAACCACACAAGGGTTGTAACTGCCCGTAGCCAGTGGGACTATCGCTTCGATTTTTTAAGGTTTGGAAGAGCGTGAGGACGAAAAAAATATTGAAGTTCGTTGCGGTCTAAAGTACATGTACAGAAAAAACGTTTCAAAAAAATAATAAAAACAGCGTACCCGATAGATATATTTGGATTATCGTCATGAAGTGGAATAAATTCCCAGAATCGCTCTGGTGATAGATTTACAATGTATTTAATTTTTCCCAAAAATATGCAGTTTGGACAATCCGAGATTTGAATCCGTGACCCTTGGAATCCACGTTTGATGAATTTACCACTATGCTATAGAGGTAGTTATTAATATGTAATTCCAAAACGCGCAGTTTCAACAGGACTTGTCTCGTCTCCCCTCATCGTTTTTATACGTGAAATATAATAGTGTAAGGCTACATAATCCGGGGATTAATGTCTACGAATGAATTCGGCGCTTTTTGTTTTGGTTTTCCTGGTCTCATCACCATAAATCCTATTAAGGGTACGCCTGTACCGACCCACCGTGTAGCTCCAGTCACTGGCTGATGAATTACTTGCTACACAGTGGCTATAATAATAATGTACTTTCTGCAATACAGTTCGTCCGCTATTTGATTGCGCTTTGGTGTTTTTTAGTCCCTCCGATTGAAAGTAATGGATATTGTTTAGTTTTTATTGGCCACGGCTGTATATTATAGATACCAATAGTGATCGTTTGAACGGAAATATGATCAGCTCGGACTAGGTAAACGGATGATTACGGACATACCAGTTCATGTCATTATGTTATTTACCAGAACAAAATCTGTATTCAATTCAAATGCGACAATCTAAAAATTAATTACATCAGGTGTGTGTATGCTTCATTCCATAGTCGTAGATGTAGGATTTCTATAGTCCCTCCGGTTGCAGGCAGAGGAACTCCTGAGTGGTATACATAGTGTTAGGAGAATGCGGGTTAGGTAGATATAAAAATGTAGGCAGGTATGTGTATCTTCTTCCTTGCACTGACTTAATTCATTGCCTAGGTAGGCTCTTCTCGTTGTCAGGTTGTAGCTTCTTTGGTTCTGGGTGTAGTTTTCATCCAGGCCGTTTTTATGTAGAGTTTTGGAGCATTGAGTCATCTAGGAGTTCTTTGGTCTTCCTCTGGATGACTGTCGATGAAGATCCATAGACATTGCCTGCTTCACTGTGTGGTCCGGTGGTTTCCGTCTTATGTGCCCATACCATCTCAACGGTCGTTCCTCCAGCTTACTGTTTATGACCGTGACACCCAGGCTGCCACGAATGCGTCAACTTTTAATTTTATCTTTTAGTGATACATATTTTCATTTCTGTTGTTTCGAGTTGCCTAGAGTAGGAATTGTACACGGTCCAGCATTCGAAGCCATACATTATCGCGGATCTCACAATTGTCTGGTATATCTTTCCTTTAAGTTTTATAGGCTTTTTCGTGTCACACAAGATTCCTGTTACGGATCTAAATTTACTCCATCCCACACCTATTCTATGGTTGACATCCGCTGCACATCCTCGGTCTCTATGAATGAGTGAGCTAATATTACTCCGTGCAGTTGCTTTGAAGGAGTTACAGCATTTGTGTATTCAAATGGCAAGTACAAATATTTAGTCTTTTTCCTGCTAATTTTTAGGCTATTATCCTCCAGGATCTTTCTCCACCTTTCCAGGCTATTCTGTAAGTCACAATGATTATCAGCTATCAGTACTACATCATCTGCAAAAAGCATAGTCTTGAGGATACTGTTGTTCATTTATTGAATCGTTAGATTAATCATGACCATTATGAACAGCAGCAGGCTGAGGTCGGATCCTTGGTGTACCCCCACGTTAATTGGAAATTTTGGTGACGTCCCTGATGTGCACCTACTTGTATTTCTACGTTTGTATACATATCTTGTATGAAGATCACATATCTTTCTGGTACGTTATGATATCTCAATGCCCCCCATATCAGGCTTCGGGATACCCTGTCAAATGCTTTTTCCAAGTCCATAAATAACATGTGTAAGTCTTTTTTTGCATCTCGTTTGAATAGCATCTATTGTTGATTTCCCCGATACAAAGCTGCATTGATCATCGTATATTTTTACAATATTCCTAATTTGTGTGTTTATAATCCTCTCATAAATTTTCATGGTGTGAGACATAAGCTTTATCCCTCTATAATTGTCGCACATCCTAGAGTCTCCCTAATTTTTTGTAAAATGGAAGAAGATAACTATTCCTAAAGCTTTCTGGCATTGGTTCTCCAGTCAGTACTTTATTATACAGGTTTCACAACCATTTATGTCCCACTTCCCCACACTCTTTCCATAATTCAACTGGAATATTGTTTGACCCCACTGCTGGTATGTGTATATATGGATTATGAATCAGAAGCATTTAATGCAAAGGTTACAAGTCCATTCGTTGTGATGATGAATATAATTTTCGGTGAAAACAAATAAGTTAACTTTATTACACTTATTTGATTAAAAGCTATGGATATAATACAGCTTATAAATATTAGAAGTGAGTATTAAGTAAACTTCTTTGATCATAAACATGATGCCTGCATCCATAATTAAGTAGAACAAGGTCGTACAGTTATTAAATCATATTAGTTTCAAAAACACAGCGTAAAGCGGTTATTTTTTTATAGCTACTTATAGCAAATATAACCTAAAAACATTTGTAAAAACTTATAAATCCTTCGATTTTTGTTTCACCTCTTATACATATGAGAGTCTGGGAACTGAAAGACGCCGCAAATACACCGACTCGTAATGTGAAGAGAGAATCCCTGATTCATTTAGTACTTTTCAAAAGTTATTTCCATAAATTGAATAGAATTGAAATTGAAATGACAAAAAATTCGAATTTCACTGCTTGACGTGCGTGGAAAATATTTTTTAAATCCGACCATTTAATTCGCCCCTCATTTTTGTGTTGAAATCATATACCTCCAAAATTGTTTTTGGTCTAACATTTCCATACCTAAATTTACATGAATAAGAATAACTAATACTTTAAATAATGAAATCTGAGGAATTCTAATGACATACAATTTTCATACATAATGATCTTCCACTGTATTTATTTTATGTAATTTGATTGATTAAAGTTATCTTACATTCAGAAACATGTTTTCCTTTGTTTTAAATAATGTTTGTTTTTTGTTTCAGGTAAGTTTTCCTTGAAGTACTGAACATCTTAAGGATCAAACTCATATTCCCTGAAAAAATAATGAATTTGGTAAGTACCTAATTAAGAAGTGGGTAGCATTAATATTCAGAAATTAATTACTTGTATATTACGGTAGGAAAAATGTTACAAGAAAATTGATTACGACTTTGCTCTGAAATTCCAAAATCCGGGGGAATTAATAATTAATCATCGGTCATGAATCTTTTTTTTCAATTTACGACCTTACGACGCGTTAATTTAAAAGAAAAATTAAAATTTCAGCTTGCTTTATTAAAAAGACGTCTTCACTTGATAAGATAACCTGACGATGAATGGTTCAATTTTGTTTTTTTAATTACGTTAAACTTTTGTTATGTCTTTCGTAAATCTATCTTTGCCATCTTCGCAGCTTTGGGGAATTTACTTTATCTTTAAAAAGCTTTTAATAAAAAGGAGTCGACACACTCCCAGTAAAGAAGCTTTCGGGCTGTGCATTTTTATTTAAATTAAATAAATCTGTGTTATTTTAGCATTGGGCATTTTAAGATATTCTTTGAAGATTTAAGTTAGTTTCTTTCCGTATAAAGTGTCCTGCTTAAACAATCTCAATTGACAAGCCGAATATCTGCAAATCGTTAGAATTTTTGAACCATAGACATTGTGTTTGGTAAAGTGAAATCTTAATAAATTATTATTTCCTTTTAAAAAAACTTCAGAAAGAAGAGTGTTAAAATATTATTAACTTCGAATTGGAAATTTATACCACAGTTTAAAAAAAAATTGAACAAATATTTTATCATGATTTCATTTTGGTATGTTGTTTAATTGGGGTATGTTGTGAGGCTAAAGGTAGTGGTAGTGGTGAGGGAAGAGGTAGTTGGGGAAGTACCTGGCTATTCAGCAGCTCGTCACCAAAGACGGCTAAAGCCATTTTAAGCAACGTTTTATTACTGAATAGTGGTCTTACACCAGGGTGATACTAAGAGTATTTTCCACTCTGGAACGTGCCGCAAACATACGATATATTATTTTAATTAATTAATTGTGAATTAACACAAATAAAATTTATTTGTGCACGCCGGGTTTGAAACGGCGACCTTTGGATTGGGAGTCGAGGGCGTTACCCCTCGACCAGGCCGGCAATTTAATTTGGACTCTGAGATCTTTAATTTACTGAATTGACAAAACCTATAAAATTCTTCTAAATATTATTATTATTATATATTTATAACCATTGCCGGCAAAGCGTAGACCTAATTTCCAAACTCTATTTTAAACCTTTTGGTTTTAAAAAAATTGAAAAACTAAAAAGTTTTATCAAAAAGTGGACGAAAAAAAAGTTTATGTGTACGAATTTCTCAAGTTTTTCAACTTTTTATAACAATAATGAAAGCACTTTATAGTTATTTTTCCAAAATAAACTGATCTATCTAACTTCCATTTCATCACCCTTGATTCCTTATTCGCCTTACACGCGACATAAGTGTCACGGGTTCGTGTACGCATGCATTATGTATCAGATACACACCGCCGACGATGTACCCATGACAGCTTATCAAGGGGGACCCTTTCCTCTCCCGTCTGTGTCTATTGTAGACTGACACATGGCGAGATAGTACATCCATTAGGATGTTGTATAGGCCACTTTGCTTATTATAAATCTACAGATATTATGAGCTGTAAAATATATCTTGTTAATGCTATCGCTGGATTTTTCTAAAAGAAAATTAATGCAAGAGACGATTTATGCAATTTCTTTAGCTTATAATACACACATTGTTTCATGAGTTTTCTGGAGAAAATATTTTTCGAACAATTCTCACACTAAGCAATCATATTATTTATTGTTAAAATATAGTAATTCCGAATATCATTATTCCAATAAATACATTATAGTGATAGATAATAGAAGTTTTAGTCGAAAAATAAACATTTAAAAAAATGTGTCATGTAAAATTTAAAACACATTTTTTAGTAAGGCCATTTATTTCAAATCAATTCTTATTTTCAATATAACGTTTTTGAAGTTCAGCTTTCTGCTAGTTACACAAACAAAATATTTAAAATAATAAAATCATTAAAGTTAAAAAAATATATTAAAAGAAACAAATTACTTTTTTGTAAACCACTATAATTACACGTTATAATATCTCCATGTATCTCGATGATGTCTTCGTCAGGATGATAACATGAATAAACATAACAAAAAAAACAAACATGTATAGAAAATTATATACTTAAAAATTGTATTATATATTAAAATTATATATAAGAAACCATCGGTTTTGAAACAGTATAAATTATTATAATATGTGATTATAGTGGTTTACAAAAAATAATTTGTTTCATTTAATTAAAATGATGCCACAAAGTAATTTTGCTAAGATTCAAGAAGAAAAAAAAAATTATTTGTTTACATTTCGAAGCAAATTTGACACGGTAATTTCAACAGTTAATATTATATGGGTATTTATTTAAAGACTACATATTCTGATAGTTTTATTTTGGGTGTGTACCTACCTATCTATAAAATTAGGTATGGGAATAAATCTAGATGAAATTAGAGGTAAATATAGAAATTACGGAGTAAACAATGGCATGTTTGGGATGAAGCTTTGATATGGGAGAAGTAGCGTGTACGCGGAGTGTTACAAACAATATTTTTAACATGTCGTTTTCGATAATTGAGTCATAAACCGTTCTAATTTGTAAGCGGAAACACATTCCATTCGTGTACACTAACTATAATGTCGTTATACATTAAACACGTATTAAAATTGGAATAATTTGTTATTTTTCAAATGGCGTGAGACACCCCGGGAGGCTAATAATATGATGTTCTAACTGTAAACTGCGGCAGTTAGAACCCTGTCATAATAACTTCGCAACTTGAAGCCTGCAGCGACGTTGATTTAGCATCGCGACGTCCTCGACCATCAGGCGCCGTGACGCCAACGTCATAATAATGTAGTTATTTCGTCAGCGACAGTGTTTGGATGTGTATAGTGTATCACATGTTTCTGAGTAGTTGTCTACATTGCAATAATTGCATTATTTTGCTTTAAGGATACGTTCAATTAAAATTATTATTATTTCATCACAACTTCACAGCTTGAGATGTATTTTCTGCTTAACGTTTCATTTTCATCCTAAATTATTTTTATTTAATTAAATAATGGAAGAAGTTTAAAGAGGTTCTTACAGTAAAGAAGGATTCTTATTTCAAGAAGTATATATTTTCCAAAAAATTATATCCTAATACGATACAATCTTCTATCCTAACATATGTTATCATGTTCAGCTTCTTCTTCATGTGCCTTATCAGGAACCCCCGACGTTAGCGATCACTCTGGTGAGTATGTCTCTATCTTGCGCTGCCTGGAATAGCTCCTCCACACTTCTAATACCGGTTCACTCTCGTACATTTCGCACCCAAGACATTTGTCTCCTACCAGGCCCTCGGCGACCCTATCTCTTGCTTTTTTAATATTAGTTGGAAGAAGTGATTTTTCTCCCCTCGAAGAATGTGACCCAGAAGAGAATTTTTCCTGACTTTTACTGATGCGCGCCGTTCTCTATCTGCTCTAGCCCGCTTGAGATTTTCTACGTTGGTGATCGAGTTAAGCCACCGGTGAAGCCATATTTCAAAAGCCTCTAACCTGTTCATGGTATTTACTTTCAAAGTCCGTGTCTCACATCCATACAGCAAGACCGACCACACATAACATTTTAACATTTTCTGCCTTAGTTTTAAATTGATAGTGTTATTGCAGAAAAGAATGCAGTTCTTGCTGCTTCAATTCTGTATTTAACCTCTACATCTGGGTCAAGAGTCTCCTTGAGAATGCTGCCGAGGTATCTAAATCTATCCACGTTTTCGACATTGCAACCATTTAACTGTTTCACTGATTCAGAGTGATCTAGTCGTCCAAATGTCATCCATTTAGTTTTATTGACGTTGATTGTTAGGCCCAGTTGCTCACCAGCAATATTAACAAGATTTAATTGGTCTTGGAGATCATCGATACTTTCAGCTAGTAATACAGTATCATCTGCATATCTTATGTTATTAATCACAACTCTGTTGATCTTAAGACCCTTCTCGGTGTTACTTAGCGCTTTTTTAAAGACATAGTTGGAATAGAGATTAAACAATATTGGCGACAGGATACAGCCTTGTCGTACTCCACGCTGAATGGCGATTGCATTAGATCTCTCATTCCCATGTCTTATTTCTGCTGTTTGGGACCAATATAAGTTTTTAATGAAATTCTGGTGTTTGGTGTCAATGTTACAATCCGCAAACATTTTCATTAGGTCAGCATGTTTTACCCTGTCAAATGCCTTTTCGTAGTCAATAAAACAGGCAAAGGCTTCCTTTCTTTGGTCACGACACTTTTGCAATAGTACGTCGATAGAAAATAATGCTTCACGCGTCTCAAAAGCATTTCTTATTCATGTTCAGCTAATTGTTTTTATCTTTTTATAACAACAATAAAATTATATGTTTTGCAAAATTTTGGCTAGCAGTTTTGAAAATCCAGAAATACGTATTTTCATATATACGCCAATAGCTTTTACCATTCTCAAGTCATAACAGTGCTGCCTCCTAAATAGTTATAATCAAAGCTATCTTGAATCTCGGTGGCGAATATCGTATGCTAATTGTTGCATCAACACGCCGGGTGTCAAATTCAAACCCTCACTTAAATGTGAATGTTTAATGAAAATACTCTGAAGTGAGAATTTTACCTACTTTAAATATGGTTTAATAGGCGTGATAATTTTGTCACGCACGACTTAATTTACTCAAGCAATTAAAAATGGAATTATCTAGTAGCAAATTAAATATATTCATTTTAACCATGGATTACCTACGTATGGTATGTACCAGGGTTGTTGCGGGTTCAAAAATTTTGACATACGGATTATTAGAAGTTCACATCCGCTGATGCGGATTTCAGGATTTTTTAAAGATATTTCAATTTTAAGTACATTTACAAAGCTTTGTAAATATATTTTTTTATTAAAAAATTGGTGAATTATATTTAATAAATAATAATACAAAATAAGTCCAGATGCTGCTTTTTATTTAATTTTTCAGTTAATATTTAAATCGAAATATTCATCAACCACGCAAAAAAATTGGGAAAACACAGTAAATAATTAATCGCTGTAATTGATTCACAGTGGGAATCACATCGATAACTAAAACAAAACAAACAAAACCTGTCGGATCTTGTCACCAATGTGCGCCTTCTTAATGGTCAGTTAGCGAGCTAACTTCCTGCTGGTTGCTATCTTCATTCAAGGAAGATAGCAACTAGCAAACACGCGCGAGGCATGCGCCAATCTGGCCCCGCCCACTTTCGTTACATGTCGTTACTTGTTGCAGATATGAATCCGCATCCGTAAAAGCTCCGCATTAATTGATGCGGATGCGGATGCGGATGCAGATGTCTGAATTAATGCGAATAAACCGCATTTGCGGATGCGAATATCCGTAACACCCCTGGTATGTACCTTTACCTGTGCTCAAATTTCAGTTTGTTTTTCCTGTTCTTTCCTTTGCACTTAAAAATGATTTAGTGGACCAAATGAGTGACTTGTCAAATAAACTTCAGATATACTTTGAAATAGATTGGTATGTTTTTTATTACTTCGTCTATTTTTTGCGATAAACTTTAAAATATCTTTTTCTCATAGCTTTTCCTATTAGGCGAAAGTAAACTTGGGTGGATTTGCCTAGTCATGGAAAACATCTATTTCTGAAGCGCTTGGACAAGTTTGGAAACTAAAGGAACCAATTCCTCTTTCCTTCAACTGGCATCTTCCAATACTCCTGTGTCTGGGGGTGGGGGTCGGAAGATGGGGTAGGAGAAGGTCAGAGGCTAGGGGAGGATTAGGGGAACTGACATCTGAGCTGAGCAAACATGCCATGATTAATTCGTAATAAGTGTTGACTTGAAGAGATACATCATTTTTATCGGTTCTTTGGTACAGCTATATTAAAACCATGAACAGCATTTTTTAAAGATTTATTTACATCTGATTTACTTTTTAAGATTACATCTGATCTACTTTTTAACATTTAAAAATTTTAAATCTTAAAAAGTAGATCAGATGTAAATTTGAAAGTTTGGAAACAAACTTTATCAATTATTGATTCATATGTCAATAACGTGATGTCTTTGCTCATTTATTTATTTTATAGAAACAAACAGTACATTGGATACGTTTTTAGATTTTCACGGCCGAAAGCATTTTCGTTGTTTGTTTTTGGGGTGTTATGCCGTGTTGTGCTACCTCCTTCTTTAGCCGACGTTTCGGACAGCGTTGCAGTGTCCATCATCAGGGCAGATCCGGCAGATCGACATCGGCTAAAGAAGGAGGTAGCACAACACGGCATAACACCCCAAAAACAAACAACGAAAACAGTACATTGATTACAGTGCGATGACAGAGTTTACAGATATTAAATGATATTTCATGGTAGGTACTTTTGATATGTTTCTTTGTAATGTCTTTAGTGGAATGTTTAATTAGTAACTACCGGGTGATGTGCGTAGTGTGTGAGTGTGTATAGAGATATGTATGCGCACTAAACAGTTTTATAATTGGAATGATGCTCCTTTTAAAATTGGGCAGTGAATCCCGAGAAAATGTCTATATTAGAGTTTAGGCAAACATTATTGAACGTACGAAGAGCACGGTTAATTGGCGAATTAGTTTCTGCGTTTGTTTTGTAATTTAGAGTGTGGAATAGTGCTGTATGGCGTGTACGTCTTACAGGTATATTAAAGTTAATTAAAGATAGAAGTTCAGTACAGTCGATATTGTTATTTAAAATTCTGTGTATAAATGTCAAATTAGGCTGCAAAGTTTGAAATGTAGATTCAAAGTTATTGTTGCATTTGAAGGTAAGATATCTTATAAATTTGTTTTGAATATGTTCTATGCTTTCTGTGTATATTTTGTACTGTAGGTTCCATATTGGCGATGCGTATTCCAGTGTACTTCTGACTAATGCAAAATATTGGAATGAATTTCTCTTAATTTCGCTAAATAAATGTAATACACTAAACTGACTAAACCAACAAGTAATTTTCCTATACACTGGTCTACAAAGAGGGCGGAATGTTTTTCTGAAGCGGTTCCGTCTCCTTGCATTCACTTAAGTAAATGTAAACAAAATTAGAAAATAATATAAAACTAAAAAATCACTTCAATATTTTGCCATTATACTTAGGTTTACAAGGCTTTGTTATTAATATAAACTGATTCTGTGGATTCTAAAAATACCTCCATCATTATGGTAATGATTTTAATGACATTTATGCTTAAAAGCTCACTCTCTGCTGCCTCTGCATTTCTCGTTTGGGCGAACAGTGGAATCGAAATAGGAATAAGGGCGCTGTGATTAAAATATCAATATTTTAATTACCCCTCGGTCTGCAGTAGTCACGTCCCTGCGGACCTCGTGTCAGGGGTGCAGAGGGCAGGGCAGGGGTCGGTGCGGTCGGGGGCTCCAGTCCGGGGGTGGCCTCATTATACATTCAGGGAACATACCGACTGAGCTTTCGTTTCATCGCATGCAATATACCGGAATGACTGGGTACATTTATAATTATGACAGTGACGAATGGTAAGGAAAAGTTTAAACTCGAGTTACAAATAATAATGATCGGTCCGCTTTAAAATATCCATGGAAAAGTCGAGTCCATTTGGTTAACCGTGATGGCTGTTTGCGAGTTGCGAGTCCCCGTCTTCGTCCTGGGTCCTTGGTCCTGGGCGCCCTAAACTTAAATCGGAAACTTTTCTCTTTGAATTTCCGAAACGTTTCATCTTTACGAATAAATTAAATAATGTTACTCCTCTCGGTGGTTTACGCTTTATATGCTGTTCGTTATTCATTTGGTGTCTTGTTTTAATCGGTGAAATTTTCCTTCTAAAAATAATGTCAATTTGTGGGTTGTCCTGCTTGCACTACAAAATGGTAACGCAATTCGTTTTCTAGTTTGGAAAAATGTTTTCCTTGCCTTTACTTTCACTTTATTGCTATTGTTATGTATATTAACGTGACCATTCGCATTGCGAATTTTCAAAAGAAAAACTTAGAGTACTAATCTCAGTGATTTATTTAGGACTTGCAAATCGGAAAGCATTCGTAGTAAGAGTATTTTTAAACCCACTTTTCTTTCAATAGTTTGCACGTATCAACACAGAAGCCAGGATTGTAACTGAAAAAGATGTAAGAGATATTATAAGAGATAATAATGATTAAAAAAATACACATTCATTATACATTTCTAAAATGCTATATCGAACTTCTAACTACAGACTAGAAAACAACAACATTTGACTAACAGATTGCATCCACCGTTCGTCGATTACTAGTACAACAAACACTATAATATGAACAATGAACTTGACCGATGAATGTGATTCTGCGTTAAAATGTACTTAAAAGTATTATTTATTTAAATTTTGTTAAGTTCATTCTCACGTTTTGTGAAAGTTCTAATCAATTTATTACAGTTTTAATGAAGCAACTGTTCTATAATTATATAATCACAGAACTTGAATATAACTTTTAATTACTATGAAATTTTTTCAATACTGATAAACGACCGTTTACCACACACAAAATACTTGTTTATCAGTTGTATAAAATTTAAAACAAAGATATAAGAGCTATACAAATATGTAACGAAACTGAATGCTGAAAGTAGAGTTGTTAAAAGCAAGTTCAGAATTATTTATTGGAAATATTCCGTAACCAGGCAACTCTTAATTACGAATTACACTTCATTTGGAACGTTAACCCGCCTGTCGCGGTCTCCTCAAACTTGACTCCAAAAATGAACACATCATTCCGGTTGACTCGAGAAGCTCTTTCGTGTCAAACCGCCTGGTTGTTACTTTATCTAATGCGGCGACACGAAGATAAGTAGCTTATACATTTCGGTTCTGACACGTAGTTCGTATTCATTAGCACGGAAGCCCGCAAGGCAGTGATGTGATATTTCCTTCGTGACAAATGCCCGCCATTTTGTCACGTTAATGATTTACTCTTCCGCTAAGATCAGCGTTTGTTAAACATTATGACCACTTAAACTATATTTATGACCTCGTCAAGTCGATCCCGAGGCGGAAAAATGGAGCCCGGCCGATTTCAATTTGAATTAAGGTTTTCAAAATGTATTTATGGCGAGCGTATTATATCTAGTCGAAGAGTTATGGTGTCACTTGATATGGGTGGTCTCGACTCTATGAAGATTTACTTTCTCATATAATCTGTGAGAGCTCCACTTATAAAAATACTTGAGTGTATTCTGCTTCAATATATCATTTTACAGCCCCTATAAGCTTCATGCTCTGTTTTGTAAGCAATGCGTATACGAATACCTCGGTCATACGAATGATTTTAAAACTATTTTTTTTTAATTCAAAATTAATAGAATACTTAGATTTAACCACGTTTATTGTTTAAAAAACCAAAATTATGCTTACTTACTTAGAGTTTAAAATATATTAATTTTCAATTAAAATTGAGCCCCCAAATAAATTTGCTGTGTTTGAAGAAGCCCCCGTTTTTAATTTTGGATGGACATCGTTTTATTTTTTTTAAATTGGCATTTTTCAAGAATTTTGAAGATATCGTTGAATCAGCAAAATACGTAGCTTCTTTAATATTTTTGCATATTTATAGTATTATATAGTATATTTATAATATATTTTTTATATATTTAGGCATTCATTGAAAAATATAGTCTTCCAACAAATCGCTGACATAACCATTGCCACATCTCCCTCTTTTCATAAACGGCTCATGTTAAAGAAAGAGACGTAGCAAGGGGGCTCATGGCTAGGAAATGCGTTAATAACGTGTTTAAAACCTCGCAACGAAAATAGCTTTCCTTACAAAAACTCCCTCTAAGACCCTATGTGCGAAGTGTGAATCATTCCTTAATTGCGTGCAACAAAAAAACTCAGGCGTCAACGCTAAGCCGAGTCGTCACTCACTTCGGTGCAAATGTCTCTAGACCTAGAATGTTCACTCAACTGTGTTTCAACTTTGCCCCTTCGATATAAATCACGTTAGGTTTTTCTTCACTGCGTTTGCGACAGCCAAAGATTTTTTCAGACAAGTTTCTCTCTACTGAGAGACTTAAATTTTAAACCGACCAAAAATTAAGGATTCCTTGGTAATTTTTCCGTTTAATTGTAGAAAATACACTCCATTTTTGAAATATTTTTTTTCGGAGTTCGAAAGTTCACATACGAGTTTCTCAAGATCTTTTTGTGTAATACCCGGCCGTGCCGGAGTTTTATTTTTCCGAGTTCGGTTTTCTGATTTAACTAAAATTGTGTCTTGTCTCCACGTTATGATATTAAAGATTTTTGCATTGAATTGAAAGTGCCTGACACCAATAGCTCACCATTCAAGAGTGTTTCTGCATTGTACACAAATATGTGCTTCAAATAAACATTTCCCGTTTATCATACGTCTGGAGTGATTGATACGCGTGTTTGCCACAAAGATCGTCAAAGATCATAAAATACGATAAATAATGTGTAGGTACCAGTATTATGTCGTGAGATTATTGTAAGATTCATTACCTGTCTGTACAAATACTTTAGAAGTTACGTATTGTACCTACTACCATTCCTTAAAAAATATTAAGGTAAACATTTGAAATCCACGATATTTTTTTGTCTATTTTATAACCAAATATTTTTTAATTAATTTAACAAATGTTTCGCCCGTAAAATGAATCTAATCTTCGACCATTTCTCTCTTATATCTATCTAAAATATGCATTGCATTTTTCGACTAATATTAAATAATATTTACTAAATATTTGTAATTTAATTTTAAAGCAATCTTTGCAATAATTTTTTTTTAAGAACAAGAAAAGTTTTTTTGAATAAAATAATGTACAATAATAGATACCTACTATTGGTTTAGATTAGTTTAGATGTTTATCTGAAATCATCACTGAAATATCAATAGATTAAGTTACATCAAAACATGCAGGTTGTTAATATTTGATTATTCGTGAAGGTCTAATACCATTAGCATAAAATAATATTATATAATAACAACACTAGCTTATGTTTTTTCGTGACACGTAAAAAATACTAATCTATGATGAAAATTGACGAAAATAAATAATAAATCACAATTTTGCATAGTTACAAGTTAAAATTAGTAAAAAAAATATACCCGAATCATATTTGCATCACAAACAATCCCTCGTTGGTTTTACGACACGGTTTCCATATTTATATTCAGCTTTGAAAGTGACAAATGACGTCACCAGCACGTGGCCCGGCTGTCACTGTCACTGTGACAGATCATGAATGCATTGGCCTGACACATGAGGTGAAAATGTTGGTTGACTCGCTTGTGTCGGCCTTAATGATCGCTGACATTCCTTCCCCGTTGCCGTTGCGCTCTTATTACTGACAAATGCTACTAGGAAGATGAAAAAATACCTGAAAAATGTATTCTGTGCTATTTGTGGAGCTTTTGGATTGGTTTATTTATAGATTTATGGATAAGTGTACTCTATGCTGGTGTCAAGTTTAATAACTTTATGTAGGGGAAAAGTTATAGTGAGATTAAGTGCTTTTGATGTGTATAAACGCTGAAGAAGTAATTTAAGTCAGATTTTTTTTTTGATACTTAGGTACTATTCTTAGATACTGAATATCTAACTAAATTACTTTTTTGTTGTTTATTTTTTTTAGGTGTTATGCCGTGTTGCGCTACCTCCTTCTTTATCCAATGTTTCGGACAACGTCACAGTGTCCATCATCGGGGCATATGTCCGAAACGTTGCCTAAAGAAGGAAGTAGCGCAATACTGCATAACACCCGAAAAATAAACAACATAAATAATTTGGCCGTGAAAATATTAAATCATGTCCAACTAAATTACTATCTAACTACAACGAAATTTTGGCAAGAGGGTTGGACAAATTGCAGAAAGCCATGTGACGTATTCATAATAAATAATAATATATCATCTCAAACATGCTACTTCGTTTCACCTAATAACGTTTATCGACTTATTTTTCCATCTCTATGCATATTATATTATGTTCTAATGACAATTTTTTTTTTCTTCTTTTTTTTCCTTTTTTTTATTGCTCGATTAATCCACTTTACAGGCCCAAAGCAGGATTTATTTCTTTTTTTTGTTAACTAACATCGGTTTTGCATTCCTTTCAGATCTATTTAAGTCTATTAATGGCCACCAAAAACTTTTATCTATAATTTGCACTGCGAACTAAACTCCGTTATGCAGTTTTAAAACGAATTAATTAATAATTTTAAAAAAATAGGATTAAAAAATCAATTGATTAATTTTAAACTTAGATTTAGATAATTAGAATGACACATCAGGAGACCGGCAGGGCTAGAGGCATTTCCTAGATAGAGCAAAAATAGAAATGCCATTTTATCGATGCATAGAAAATCAAATATGTCTATTACTATGGGTATCGTTTTGAAAACAGTTACAAGTTACCATAAACAAACTCTTTTTTAAAAGTTTATTTAAATTAAATTTAATAATGTCATTATTATGTACCTAAGTTCTGCAAGTATTTTAATTTTTTTATTATTGTGACAGCTGTTTCGGCTTACAAGGCCATTTTCAAACTGTGGTTATTCCACAATTAGACGACGTCATACGAAATCGTATAAATACGTCGTCTAATTGTGGAACAACCACAGTTGGAAAATGGCCGAAACAGCTGTCACAATAATAAAAAACTAAAGTTCTTGCAGAACTTAGTAATAAGATTATTATATTAAATTTAAAAAAAAATTAAATGAAGTTCAACGAATTAAACACAAAACGTTAAATAAATAGTCTATCCATGTATTTAATTCACTGTTTCACGTTCCGCGCATTTATTTAACATAAATGGATTAAAATATTATATATAATACATTATATTCACTGAGCACTTTTCATGTAAAGGGTTATTTTATTACGTATTTCCCAGAAAAATATATGTGAACACGGGTCAAAAAAGGGTTCTTTTACAGCGTTTTTGGATAAAGCGGACTGAAACTAGTCAAATGTAGTCTAATGTAAACATAATTTGGTTGAAAGCTAACCACGAACTATGAATTGAACTATGTAATACTTTCAATACACTCTTATATTAAATATGAAAGTATTTTATTTCGAAAACCGCATAAAATTTCATTTTTAAGGGAACCTTCTAAAGTAAACACAAATTCCATGAATATGAAATAACTTCATATATCAGTTTTATCTCATTTTGCTTTAAAGCGACACAAAGACGGTAGCCAGTGTGTCGCTATTTGAAACTGCAAAAAATCCATAGAGCTTTTATAACAATGTTAACGAGTCCGCAATGTAAATATTACGGTTTCACACGAACTTGCGAAATTCCTGCAGTGAATCTAGAGGCAAAAAATGAACTTCACTCCGTGTGGTTTTCATTTATGCACATTGTTAAATCAGGCATTTATTTAAAAAATGTTAGGTTTATATAAAAAGTTTAAATTATTTTATTTATTTCTAAATTCACTTATGGCTCCGTAGTAAGCGTTCAATTCGTTTGAAAGGGAGATATACAAATACGAATGTTACACGGAGAAAAATGTTATTCTAAAATACGATCATTTTATTCGTAAAAACGGTTTAAAACAGGACTGAAGTTCTTACGAACCATTTAACAGTGTTTCAATCTTTATTGGCGGGAAAATGTAATAATAATTTGTTGGTATAGGTACGTACGAAATTACGTATACCAACAAATTGTTCGTAAGAACTTCATTCCCGTTTTTAACCGTTTTTACGAATAAAATGATCATATTTTAGAATAACATTTTTCTCCGTGTAAAGGAAGCTCGTTAACGTGTATTAAAAAAAACGATTATTATTAAAATATATATATTAATTAAGCGAAAATATTTAATTAAATGTCACTTTATAAATTTCTTCAGGTATATATATATATATATATATAAATCACTATGGAAGTAATGCAAAATCATCTGTTTTTGGTTTGAAATTTGAATCGCACAGCGAGTAGAACATACAAAGCGACAAACCTTTAAAATAATCGAGTATATTTTGTGATAATTCTCTTTTCAAGTCCGGCAAAACGGCCCATATAAATGGCTTTAAAGTTCAAAATCTCCTACCTACAAACACCTTTGGGTTGTTAGTTTTATTGTATGATGAGTAATAAAATTTATTTAGAAAATTATCGTAAAACATTTAAATATTTGTGCATGAATATCGCAAAATAAAAGAAAACACGTTTTTTGGCGATGTTTTTTTCGTGCATAAATCAAAGTGTTAAGCAGAAATATAAACCTTATCGCCATCTACTTACGGAGTGTTCTTTTTAGTGGCCCGATTTCGAATTTTACACGACGTGGTGCATCGCTTTAAGTAGGATTTAATGAAACACTGTGATTTTTTTATACCTATTACAGGATAAATAACAGATCCAGGTGTGTTTTTTTATAATTTTCGATGCATATTTCAGGTTTTTTTCTATCAAGGGAATTTTTTTAAATTACCTTTTCAACTCAGCAAATGCTTAGAGATTATCTTCAAAAATATTTTTTTGAAGAGCTTAAAAACTGCAGAGATTCGGAATAATTAGCAAAACTAGGCATGGAACATGGTCGTGCTGGCAGAATATAAACCGAATGTAGTAGAAATAAAATCACTGATACGGATTTGTACCATCTACCACCGTATTATAAAAGAGTCTCCGGATAATATGCATATGAAGTTAAACTGATGAAAAAAATAAGACGGAAACGTCTTAGGATGGCATGACACCATCTTGTAAAGTTAGGTCACAAGACTCGTAATGTAAGAAAAAAGTTTGTTGGCAATTATGTAGATAATAATATAAATTTAGCGATTTAACGATTGTTCACAAGTAAGTCTAAATAGCGCGATTGTCAGTTTATATAGTTTCATCTTCTTGTTATTAAGTACTTACTGATAACATATCAAAAC
This sequence comes from Limnephilus auricula, assembly GCA_951813805.1. Taxonomy (NCBI): domain Eukaryota; kingdom Metazoa; phylum Arthropoda; class Insecta; order Trichoptera; family Limnephilidae; genus Limnephilus; species Limnephilus auricula. Next base: position 32,825,390 of record OX638389.1, on the reverse strand, counting down.
TCGCGTATGCAATAAAGACACCCTTAAATCCCATCAATTTTTCAGAATTTTTAGCAAATAACCATTTTTGTATCACCTGAACATTCACATCCATAATTCCTCCTAGCGGGATGGTTTATGACTACCGGATGGTTTTTGTTTTTACCCTTATTTATGCTTTTTTTATTTCGTAAGCATTTTTGTGAAAGAAATCCCTGGATTTTGGCGTTGTACTTTTAAGCAAACAAGGGGGAAGAGAAATGTTTCAAATACCTTTCACCTTGAAAGTTACATAAATCGTAGGTTTTTTCGTTTGAATCTGAAAATGTTTAATATATGGGAGTGGGAGAGAAACTTATCATATTCCTGATTGTACCTTAAACTTTCAATTTTTTCTTTGTTTCTTCCACTCTGTATTTAGCCTTATTTCATTAGTTCTAAAAAGTTTTATTTTTATGTGGGTGTATTGAATTCCTTTTAACAACTTTTCACATTACTTGATTAATGTAAATACACAAAAGCAATCTTTTTACATCCACATAGTAGTATATCATAAAATAATAGTATGTGTGTATATCATAAAAAAGAAACCTTTCATAAAACAGCGCTATAAAATCAGCCAAATTATTTTGAATACACACGGAGAAAAATGTTATTCTAAAATATGATCAGAAATAAGAAATTAACAGGGTTTCAATGTTTATTGGCGGGAAAATGTAAGAATAATTTGTTGGTATACGTACGAAATTGGTTCTAATAATTAAAAATAATAATTTACAACCTAACCCAACAAACAATGAAATCCTTTTAATTTGTTCGTAAGAACTTCAGTCCCATTTTTAACCGTTTTACGAATAAAATGATCGTAATTAGAATAACCGTTTTCTCCGGGCAGGGTAGTGGTGTGAGAAATAGAATAATGGCTTTGAAATTATTTGAACATTTCTTGCTGAACTATGCGTCCCGGAAAACATTGGTCCAAGGCAGTCAACCCTTAGATCAGCAACATCATCAGCTCTAGGTAGACTGATAGAACCTAAACGAAAGCCAAATACTAAGTTTGGAGATCGTGCATTCGAAGTATCTGGGCCTAAGGCTTGGAACAAACTCCCTCCGGAACTAAGGTGCATAACAAGCCCAACAGAATTTAGGTCAAAACTAAAAACCTACTTATTTAGGCTCTCATACCCTCAAATTTAATAAATCTATTTGTATTATGTATTGCCTATAATTTATCTTAATCTATTTTCTTATTAGATTAACATCATTCGAAGCCTTCACAGCAATCCGTCGCTTAACGAGAGACTGAGACTTCATTTAAGAAAATAAATAAAATTCATGTACTACTCTCATTAAATAACATAATATATATCAAATAATTACTTTTCCAACAACATGTGTTCGCTATTATGTCCTCTGCGCGCAAACTGTATATAAATAAACATCTTTTAACTTTAATCTCAAGTGACCTACCAGGTAAGTATGGTCCTTTACATTTTCATTGAAAAAAAAGATATATATAATTTAAAAAAAAAAATAAAAAAAAATATAAAAAAAAAAATAAAAAAAAATAAAAAAAAAAAAAAAAAAAAAATACATGTACATTTACATTTTTGGGGTGCACCGCGCTGGTTGTTCAGTTGCATTGTACATATAGTTTTGTATCGCTGATCAAAGAACCGGTGGATTTGCATCCATTGTTTTAGCCATAGGTTTTTTATATTTTCTAGTGTGTAGTTAGAAGTAAGATTGTAGAAATTATTGAAATTTGTACAGCGCCCTTGAGGTGATTTTTCACAAAAACGGCGCTATACAAGTCATCCAATTATTATTATTATTATTAAATGCCAGATTTATACAAGTTTTCCCTGGAGTGGTGGGTTTGTCCAAATCATTATCTTTTTAATGTTTAAATAATTTCTGAAGATAAGCGGGGGTTTTGGGTTCGGATTCCGCATTTTCAGTGACTTCTCTTTGGAATTTTGTGGTCGGTGCTTTCGTGCACGATTTTTGTAATTCGGTAATTTTGTAATTATTTGCCCTCATAAATCGCAAGATTTTTGAATTTTTGAAATACAAACTTAGAGTCAAGGATGAGTTGTAACATTACACTGCTCTTCAAAGCATTTGGTTCACTCAGATTGGATAATTAGTTTCTGAGGTATGATCCCGTTTATGGACACGTGTCGAATCAGGAAAGTCTAAAATCTTGGCTTCACTTTGCGATTGCTCAAATTCGCGACGTCCGGCCGTCACGTATGTCGGATTAATATTTCATTTGATCGCGTTTGCCTCCCCACACCCGGTATTGATTATAAAGTTTAGCTATGAAGCTCTTTTAGTGTGATTTTTGCGATCAAATTATTATTTTTTATTAGATTTAAATATATTATTATTGCGCCATGAAGCAAGCTACACATCCCTCCAGGCCACAAAAATTTCAGTCGTCAATTTTTTCAAATATTTTATAACGCTTTTGAACGCTTTTATGTTTTTACTGGAGTTCTTTCATAAGCGTCCATTGTGTTAAAAGGAAAAAAAAATCACAAAGGTGAGTTTGAAATTACTAATTTCTTCGGCGAATTTCATGCATCAGTTAATCTATGATCGTTCGGAATAGCAATTTATCTTCAGTGTTGTTTGTTATCTACTCACTTTTTAATATACGGGGTTAAGCATCGTACTTGAGTTACTTTAACCAGTGATTCCTGACATTATTTGGAGTAAAAAATGTAATCGAAATTTTGGTCTCCGGTGACTTTTTTGATGAGATTTTTTTTTTCTTTTTCTTCAAAATCAAAGAAAAAAAAAACTTCAACATGTCGTCACTGGTCTCTAAGCCAAGTAACCAACCAACCCCTCTCCCCTCCCCTAACTTCCCAATACCTACTGATTTTTATGTTTTTGAAAAAAAAAATGTCACCGGAGACAAATTTTTTTTTAACATTTTTTACTTAAAATAATGCCAGGAATCACTGGTTAAAGTAAGTCAAGTACGATGCTTAACACCCTGTATGTAAAGGTATAGGCAACCGTCATTCGGGATTGGCCCTAACGTCGTTTGGTTCTGCTGCTCAAGTGTAACCACTCTTGTTATTTTAAATATGTAGATGCTTCATGTATTATCAATGGTATGACGAAATCCCTCAAGCCTGTACCTGCAAGTGTGATTGTGGTTCTGCCACGGAAAACTCTGTTGTAACCTGTACATTGGAATTTGCGTCGTTTGTGAAGAAAATAGTGAAGTTTCAAAGGAGCTATCAAAGGTACACCTTCTGTACGCCTTAAGTAAGTGTCGGCCAATGAAAATGTGTTTCTACCGCAGAAATTTCCACTAAACCTCTCTTTCTTTTACACACTTCATATATTTGAATAATAATAATAGATTCGTATGATTTGTTTAGTACCGTTTTGTGAAAAATCACCTCAAGGGCGCTGAATGAGGGAGAGAAACAACAGAGCCAACAACGATTCACCTATAACAAGCCTTAAGATGATACCCGGTGGTGCAGAAATAGATTTTACTAAAATATTGCTGTCACTGTTGCTCTTGCTCCACCGGATATTGAGCGAAAGGGACAATGCACTGACACCTAACTAAAATGGAGGTTTTGTATTCCCCACTTTTCTCCTCCAAAAGTGGACTGATTTTCAATTTTTTTTTTACCAACTACATAAGAAAAAACTATTCTATGTCTGTACGTTTTGCTTTTTTAAAAAAAACATTGTCTGGTTTGTATACTGAACATCTTTTGACGGCGTTTAAACCAGTCAATTTTATTGATTTTTGGAAGGTCATAACTTCTATAAAAAGTAACTTATCAAAAAAAACAAAAAGTACCGACACGCTAGTAGTTGATATCTATTTTATGCAAAAACAATATTTTCTCTAGGGTTAAAATCCAGAGAGATAAATAGGGAATACGTTTGTATGGAAAAATCACCGCCGGGTATCCTCTTAAGCATATGCCGTCAAATGCGAATGTGATTATTCAGAGCTCCTTGATAATCTCTCTTTCTATTACATACGTCGTTTATTAGAAAGAAGGAGAGGTTACAATGGAGCTATCAGCGGTATCTGTACCAGGTTGGCAGGAGACGCAGGAGACAAATTCTTATTTAATTAGTTCTGACGTTCCGAGCCATTTCGCTCGGTACGGAGAAATAACAATAATATTTTGACGTTTAATTTTGCTGCTAGAAGATTGATAGGGTCCTCGCGCCAAATGGTCTTCCCTCTTTTTCTGCTTATCCCTTAGGGGCCGGTACACCTCTGTGACCTGAGTACAGCAGTGTGCTCTCCCGTAAGAGTACATTAATCAATACTGCTCTTGAGAACTAACTTTTAACTACGTACCTAATGCTCTAGAAAAAACTTATTGGTATTCTTTATGGGAAACAACAATGTGGCATAGTGCTGATTTTACAATAGTTAATTGAAATGCATTAATTATTGTTCAACACGAAAATGAAAATATATCGAAAATTTTATGATATAAACATAAATTAATCCTCGATATATTTGGAATCCAAGAAAAGTAGAACATATTCGGTACTAGTTTTACATGACCATTTTTTCTAGAATTATTTTTTTTTATTGGTCAAAAATTGTTATTGAAAAATATGAAATAAGTTATTAATTTGGCATCTTGACTTGTTTATTGCACTTTATTCGCGTTTCAAAGCTCAATATCCCCGTATAATCTCTCTGAGACCTTTGTATAACATTAAAAATATATATCTTTGTATTTCATACACGTAGAAAACTGTATATAGAGATCCATTTGCATTGTCTAATTTTGGCATTGTTTAGCTCTATTACACGGAGAAAAATGTTATTCTAAAATACGATAATTTTATTCGTAAAATCGGTTAAAAACGGGACTGAAATTCTTACGAACAAATTAACAGGGTTTCAGTGTTTATTGGCGGGAACATGTAAGAAAAATTTAATAATAATTTAACATTTGTTTCATGTAATAAACATTGAAACCCTGTTAATTTGTTTGTAAAGACTTCAGTCCTGTTTTTAACCATTCTTACGAATAAAATGATGGTATTTTAGAATAAAAATTTTCTCCGTCTAGGGTTCTTCCCAGGTTACGAAAATGAATTGGACCTTTAGCCCTTCGATGCCCGCCATCTTATAGTACCTACATAGGAACCACCACACATGCCCAGAACTTGTCGCCCTTCACGCCGGATTATTTCATTCCTCGTGATGTAGTTATTTTTGAGACAACCATTAGAGACCTTTCTTTCCCTCCAATTTGAATGCATCATCAGTAACTTCTTAATTTGCCGCCTCTTAAGATTAAAAACGCGTTTTGATTACAACGTAACGTCTTTTCAGTGTGTGAACTTTTAATATGTTTAAATAATAATATGCCAACTATTGCTTTATACTTACAAAACTAGTACCTAACAACTGTTAATAAATGATATTTGTAGTAACCTGTGACTAAACAACATACCTTATAGAAGAACTTGTGCCTATCCAAATATATAGTACACAACTGCTAACCCTGTACAAATCGCAAATGCGTCCCGCGGTTAAATTTGGCAGCCACCTGTGGTCAGGAGCCCCAAAGTACCTGAAAAAAACCCTCGTACAGAAACGGGCGGTCCTTTTCATAGAATCTCCGATCTTAACGGATTGCAACCTTTAGAGCACATGCGTCGGGACGCGTCGGGTAGGAATGCTATCCTTGTTCTATCGGTATTTCAATGAAAGATGCTCCAATGAACTAGCGTCAATGATCCCCGCCACTGGTGCATAGTCGGGAAACACGCCAAACGCGTGCCCAACATATGTACACGGTTGAAATTTGTCACATTAGAACGGGTCGCTTCTACGACTCGTTCTTGAGTTCGACAGCTCGTCTGTGGAACCATTTGCCGCCCTCTATGTTTCCTTCTTCCTAAAATATGGGTCTCTTTAAGACTCAAGTTCAATCGTTCCTCTCCTTAAAAAGATCCTCCACACAGCATCTTCAAAAATGGGACAGGCCCTGAGGGAAATTATTTTACTCAAAGTAATGTAGAAATATCTAATTTATATTTACAACTAATCAAAAAAAGAAATAAATCAATATTAAAGGTCTTCCAATCCAATTATTAAATTTATTTCTTTGTTTTATAGTTTTGCATATTGTATGGATTTTATTTTATTTATTGATTTAAAAATAAAACAATTAAGAGAAATGCTCACGTGTATATATCATACTGATTAAACTGCATACTGAAAAGGAAGAAAGTAATAAATAATGAAGGTATTGATAAAATAACTTTCGTTAACGTCTCATCGTTTCCTAGCATGACTGCAGATCGCCAACGAATAAGTGACAGTTCACAATGATTATGTGTTCTTAATATATTCAATGTCAACTGTTGTTTGTGGGTTAGCGATCTGCAGTTGTCCTAGGGAACGATGGGAAGTTACCAAAAGTTATCCTATCAATCCTTATCGATCGATTGTACTAGGAGGCCTGCACCCCTAGCATGGTCGATCGATGTAGAGTTACCGACGGATTGTCGGTAACTTTTAATCGTTCCCTAGGACAACTGCAGATCGCAAACGAATAGGTGACAGTTCACAATGACTAGGTGTCCTTTATATATTCGATATCAACTGTCGTTTGTACGTTAGCGATCTGCAGTTGTCCTAGGGAACGATGAGAAGTTACCGACAATCGGTCGGTACCTTCATATCGATCGACTATGCTAGCACCCCTGGTCGCCTTGAACACCGAATTCTCCTAAAATACCAAAAATTCTGGTTCTCTCAAATACCGAACTTTTTTTACTTTGAGTCCACTACCTACTACCTACTACCCAATCAAATTCCTATTGATGAATTGAAATAGGTTGCATTGAATTCGCAACCAAATAATAAAATTCTAAAAAATTAATATATCCTGTATGAATTATTTATACGCAGAAATCAGGAATTTTTGGCGGGCCGGATGAAAATCTTTGGCGGGCCGGATTTGGCCCCGCGGGCCGTATGTTGGTGACCACTGCTTTATTATGATAATTATTATCACAAATAATACTAATTATTATTTTTGTAATCATACAAACGAAGAATATTTGGAGAGAAGAACGTTGCAATGAATTATATAATCTTGGAAATTCACTTATGTAATATTATGTAACAAGCATGTTTTCTATTAAAAAACGTTTTCCGGATAAATCTTGAATTATTTGCCATTAAATCCCAAATCGCTTACCGCATACCAGAAATTCCTGCAAATAAACTATTTCCACTGCCCGCGTAAATTATCGAACAAAAAATATTTGAACACGTGCTGCGAGAGAGGTACTAACTTCCTATCCCCGTCGGAAAAAAACCTTTTTTTATATTTTAAGCAAATTTGCCGAGGATCCTCCGAAAATACAATAAAAAAGTTAACGATCCCCCGTTGAATACTAACAATGTACCTTTTACATCAGACAGGAAGTGAAGGCTATTCAGGGTTGGAGGAAGCCCCTTTCGGAAATGGTTTATCTGTCCCACCAAGATGTTCGTTACCTGGACTGGGTGCCTGGGCCTCCAAATGTTTTTGTTGTTGTTTGTAAGGCGGCTTGAGGAATGGACACCTGTTTGTCTTGTGACAATACCCAGTAACTGAATACATCACTCTACTTTATATTCCAGTCGAGCTTTTTCCTTTACAATAATATAATTCATATTATTTGTTGTTTTAGACCCGAGTCAATTACCCGTTGTTATCCCGGAAGCGGCGTGAGAAGTGACGTTTAGAAAAGTATTTGGTATTGTTGTAATTTTATATCATAGAGGTGTGTTCTGTGTTCGTGTCAGATTTGTTATAAAGCACCCTTGAGGTGATAATTCCTAATGTGATCATTCATTGTAATAAAAAAATTGTAGCGGTTTTATAAAATATGGTTTCTAATAATAATTCGTAATTGTTTTTCCTAGCCACAAAAAACAATTTAATATCTCGAAGGTTGAAATTAGGCAACATTTTGTTAGAAAAGAAAGAACATTTTTTTCTTATATTACGAGTATATTATTTGTGTGTTTAAACTGAATAATACATATATACTATAAGCTAACAGTTAGTTTTTTTGTTTGTTTGATTTACGGCGTAATTTTCCCTGGTAAAATAATTATTGTACTATAACTATGCATGTTTTGGGTTACCCAAAAATAAATACGAAGAAAATCACCTATTATATATTATACCTAACTTATTAAGTCATCAGTTAGGTTCTTTGGTTCTTTGAAGGAATAAATCTGATAAATTACGTCTTGCCCTCGGATTTTTACCGGCGGTGTGAAGTAAGAGAAATAGTGAGGGACAAGTCCAGAAGCCTGGGAATGTAAATAATACAAAAAAATACAAGATATTAATACAAAAACCCAAAAACGGACCAACGGCAGCCCCGTATTGTGATTAATATTGTCTGATGACGACTGACAGTTACAAATGAGCCAGCAATCTCTCCTTGCATCTGCAGAGTAATTTTTTTGTCTTTTTTTAAAACATATATTGCTGTAGGTGCATCCTTAATTTGGTGTTTTCTTTTTCCTTTTTTGTGTTAATTTCGCCGAGGAAAGTTATTCACCTTCAATAGGGCTTTTGGGGTATTATTTTTGAACTTGTTTGTCTTTTTTGATTGAGCTGAAGATACTTACTAATCAAATGCTAATTCAGACTCATAAACATAACAAAGTGGCATTTCAACACCCCTTTGAAAAATCATTCAAAGTGATGTAAAAAAGCCCATAACCTAACGTAACCTGTTTATATTTTAACCTAGTTTTTTCATCACTTTTAATAAATTTTCAAAAGAGTTACGAAGTGTCACTTTTTTGAGCTGCCCGGTAATTATTATTCATTGCCATTGCTTTTATTTATAAAATATATTCATCTGTGAACAAAACTGTGTATGCATTCTGTTACTAACAATGTATTCATGACATGTGTAGAGTATTGTTTCAAAATCTATTTTATGAGTAAATATGTTATAATTTTGGTTAATAGTCATACATTATTAGCGGTTTTCGATTGTGCTAAGTGAAATGTGGATACGTTACACCTACATCCCAAGATAATAACGCTTTCAAACACTTCAACGTCACCTTATCTCTTTCATAGTTTCAATAATTCCTGCAAATTTACATGTAGAATGTAGATAGACATGTTTGGTTTATATTACTAGGTACCTAACCTATGCAGTATTGCTTTTTCATAATAATATCATGTACCTATGTATATTTTATGATCATAAACTTATATATACGATGTTTCTATTCGGACCCGGGAGACAAGAAATACAACTATAGATATCATGAGTGGGAAGGGATTATAAATCTCCTTGCCATACAGATTTGATCATAATTCATAATAGAGATAAACACAAACGACTGGACACTTTATAATTGATATCCTTTTAGTTTGAATGTATTGCTAATGATCCACCATTCAAGGAGTTCTGCAAATCTCATGTTTAATCTTATGATTTTCTGCAATTTACTTAAAGAATATCTATTATTATTATGTTTAATTCATATTAAATTTATTGTTATTAGTCATTCTTTATTACGGGTCTCACCAATTTGAATATATAATTTCCATCCATTTAAAAAATATTATTACATTTGCCGCAATCAATTAACCCCACAGATGTCTATTTCACAAATTTTCATGAATAAGATAAAGTTTCTCTCGATTTCAGTGTAGGTACATATACGAAGAAATGAGATATGTAAAACATACCGACAGTGCCAACGCCATTTTGTAACTTTGCAAAATGTAAATCAATATAATTACGTTTCGTCTACCGTTTTTTGAACATTTTTGGATTTTTTTACAGTGCCTCCTCCGCTGACGAGGCAACAGTAAAAGAACCAGCTGACAACTAAACTCGATATCCTGTGTATGTCAATGTGATGGCCCGCACACTGCACAATTTCTCAAAAATCCGTTGTCAATGGCAACGCAAGCACTGACTCGCGACTCGCCTGCTAGTTGCCGTGGCAGGCCGTTGCCAGTTTGCTCCGTTGCCATGGTTGCGCCAGTTTTGTTGTCAGTTTTCTAGTTTTTTTTTTGGTTTTTTTCAATTTGACTGCGACAGATGACTGTGATGACAGCTGACTGCGCTTCGTCTATGGTTAAACAAGCTGAGATAATTAAAGACATCGTAAAATTGAGTAGCACCGTGATCGAATTTTGGTTGGAAACCTCGCAACCAACCAGTTTTAGTTTGGTTTCAGTTACCTCATCAGCGGAGGCACTTAGTGCTTCCGCTCACGGGCAACTGAAAAAAAAAAATTTGCAACACAATTCGATATCCTGTGTATCTTAATGCGATGGTCCTCACACTTCTCAAAAACCCGTTGTCCATGGCAACCCAAGCAGTGACTCGCAACTCGCCGTGTTAGGTGCTGCGGCCGGCCGTTGCCAGGTTGCCTGGTTGCCATAGTTGCGCCAGTTTTACTGGTCAGTTTTCGAGTTTTTTTTTTTTTTTTTCGCAAGTGTTAATATGGCAGCGACAGATGACTGCGGTGACACCTGATTGTTCTTCGTCTATGGTTAAACAAGCTGAGATAATTACTGCAATCGTAAAATTGAGTAGCGCCGTGATAGAAGTTTGGCTGGAAATCATGGCAACCCGCCAGTTATAGTTTGGTTTTTAGTTTCTCCATGAGGTCCTTATTCTTGACGCTTTTTTATTAATGTGCTGTCAGATGTTTGAACACGTCATTGTTTATTTTAGTTTATTGATGGATAATTTGTAATAAATATATCCTAATAGCGTTAAAAAGGCTTAAAACTATAATACAAGTAGATACATTTAACTTACGACTTATATAATATTATGTGTAATTTGTTTTTTTTTCTTATAAATTTTTAACACAATTTTTTTACACGCTTTTCGACTACCACATTAGGCACATGCCCGTTTTACGCGCAGTTCATATGGACTGCAGGCAAAGATATTATCAAAGGAACTGAGAATGGCATTTACTGGCCGACGTGTGGCTGTCAAAGGGTTCTTTATCCGAAATTGAATGTTGGAATCAATGTGTTTTATAATTCACGCGTAAGCATCAAAATGTCATTCAGAATTTTTTTAGTTATCAAAAATATTGTATGCGTACGTATTTGAATCAGCTCTATTAGCATTTTTTATTTGAAACATAATTAAATGTTCATAAAAAAGAAATAGACCAATAATATTCACGGACTTATAGATCCATTTGCATTGTCTAATTTTGGCATTGTTTAGCTCTATTAGCTACTTAAATCATATTATAATTGACTTAACAGGGAACAAAATACAACCTTCCGTATGTATTGTTGTGTAGTTTTTAATTGGTTAGTTTCTGCAATGATTTCGGATGATAATAATCACAAGTTTATAATCTTATGTTTAAATCCCGAATACATATGCTAATTTGTACTAATTTGTCGTTTATGAGATATTAAAAACACATAACATTTATTATTTATGCTCATTGGGTAGTATTTTGTTAGTGAAATTGCGCATTATTGCACCTAAACGATTGATATTTTATTAACAAAATTTGAAACCAAATACTAGAAAATCACATGAGATAAAAGTTTACTGTTGTTATATCTAAGTCTTAGATTGTGATTTGAGACCTCCCGCTGTGTTCGATGAAAAAATTCGCTTTAGAGACAACCTTTCGATCTGCAATTACTCGTATAAATTAAATGAATTCCTATTACTCGTAAGAAAAAAATAAATGCATAAAATATAAATATAATGTCTTTCCTATGTGAAAACCACTTATTTAATGCAAAATAATGCATTTTAAAAGTCAAATTTCGGAAAATAATTTTTACAAAAAATGATTTGTCTCTTTTCTGCCTCGCGGCGACCTTAATGAAATTTTAATGAAAATTGGCCCATAGTCGAAGAATTTGCCGAATTGCTTTTTCCTTTTAGTTAAAAAAAAAACTTTTTGGTATACCTAATTTTTTGTCTAGTCTGTAGTTAGAAGTAAGATTGTAGACATATATTATACATTTGTACGGCTCCCGTGAAGTGATTTTTCACAGAATGGTGCTTTACAAAGCATCCAAATATTAGATATTATTATTATACATAATATACTTATCACCATGTTGACAAATTAACGAATCTTCTGTTATTTAAGTATTTTACGGCTGTTATAGGTACTAAAGTGCATACATGAAAAAATAGTGTATATTACGTGTATCAGAAAGTAAAACCTTCATAATTACATGCAATCATTTATTGAGTTCTTTCCTAGATCTGAACTAGTTTATTGAGTTATTTCCTAGATCTGAACTACTTTATTGAGTTCTTTCCTAGATCTGAACTACTTTATTGAGTTATTTCCTAGATCTGAACTAGTTTATTGAGTTCTTTCCTAGATCTGAACTACTTTATTGAGTTCTTTCCTAGATCTGAACTACTTTATTGAGTTATTTCCTAGATCTGAACTACTTTATTGAGTTCTTTCCCAGATCTGAACTACTTTATTGAGTTCTTTCCTAGATCTGAACTACTTTATTGAGTTATTTCCTAGATCTGAACTAGTTTATTGAGTTATTTCCTAGATTTGAACGAGTTTATTGAGTTTATTCCTAGATCTGAACTAGTTTATTGAGTTCTTTTCTAGATCTGTACTAGTTTATTAAGTTCTTTCCAAGATCTGAACTAGTTTATTGAGTTCTTTCCTAGATCTGAACTAGTTTATTGAGTGCTTTCGTAGATCTGAACTAGTTTATTGAGTTCTTTCCTAGATCTGAACTAGTTTATTGAAATCTTTCCTAGATCTGAACTAGTTTATTGAGTTCTTTCCTAGATCTGAACTAGTTTATTTCCATTGAATATAAAAAAACAAAAAATTAAATAAGCAGTTAGTGCGTTCTGAGGAAAGATTTTTCCTCATTATTATAAAGCCTACGGCTCAGCCTCAAGCTTTCATACATTCAAAAATAGATATTCTAAACAAAGAGTGTTGCATTGCAGATAAGATTTAAGTTCCAATTGGGTTGTATTTCCTCCCGTAACCAAAGCTTCCGCAGTGGCTCCGCGTCAAATGCATCTGCAAATCATTTAATTTCGACAAAAACTTGAACAACTGGCCCATATCTGCCCGTTCATTCAATTCACGTCGACGTTATATCCGGCAAACATGTTTTGAAACATGCCCCGCTCTCCGTTATCATGCAAGCAGATGTTGCGAAAACTTTTCGGTACTAATTTTAAACGGATTAATATTTGTTCAAAAACATAACGTACGGTGTAGGATACCTACATACCCACTATACTATGTTAGCTCAAATATCAGAGGTTGACAGTAAACAGAAATGAAAGAAAAAAATGAATAAATAGAAATTACTAACATACATTCAACTACATAAACAGGTTAATGGAAAATTGATAAATTAATTCCTGGAGTTCTAATTTGGTATACGATTTATTTTATGAAAATTTACATAATGTACATACTTCGTATTCCTAATTTAATCTGAGGGCAGTTTCCTGGAACTACCGGTCCAATTATGTTTCTTCTCGTTTGAGTTGGTTTGATATGGGATTTTTTTCTGTTTTAATTGGTTAGTGCTTTTTTATTCAATACCACATATGAACTCAAACTACACACGTGCAGTTCAACTATTGAAACCCTTTGTAAAACTGATAAACGTGGGCGATGGAGAAGGAAAAGGTGAAGAAGTCGAAAAGTATGTATTCAGTAAACGGATCTAGCTTATTCAATATCATATATAAGGCTTTTCAAGCAACGTTTCTATTCTGAATGATGGTCTCTCACCAGGGCGATATTACGAGTACAACAAAACAATATGTTATTTTATAATTAAATTCATAAGATTAAAAGTAGGTAATTAGCATGGACTAGCGCCGAACTTGTGTACACGGTTGACATTTGTCACACAAGAACGGGTCGCTTCTACGACTCGCTCTTGCGTTCAAAAGCTCGGCCGTGGAATGATTTGCCGGTCTCTGTTTCCTTTTTCCTAAAACATGGGACTCTTCAAATCCATGTTCACTCCTTCCTCTCCTCAAAAAGACCCTCCACCCATTAAGATGACATAGGCCCCGAGACAAATTATTTTCCTCAGAGCCTCTCGTGTGAAGTTAATATTAAAAAAAAAATGTTCTAATTTTGTAAATGATAATTGAAATAATTTTCTGTTAAAAAAATTATACTATAGATAGGTAGGTAGGTACATAGTTGCGAAGGACACACGCACAATTGCAATTAGTATTTACATCGTTAGAATTAGAATCGTCGTAGGTATTTAGTTCGTGGCTTCAAAAATCTCAAATACCTACAATTTCAAAAACATCAAAAAATAATTAGTTCGATCAAAAACCAGAAAAAGAACGGGCACATCTGGGACTCAGGACCTTCTATCAACTGCGCTAATGTGTCCCTATCCAATTCGTTTATATTTTAACTGTATCATACATACTTCGACTGAAAACTACCAACATTATCTTCATTTTATTAACGCATATTTTTATTGTCTGCTATCTTTACGAATATGAATTATGAATGTATGGTCCTGGGTTCGAGTCCCAGATGTGCCCGTTCTTTTTCTGGTTTTTCTGTTTTTGATTTTTGATTGAGTTTCGTTGGTATTATCTTCATTAATTAAAATATTAAAAATACTGATGGTAAATTTTTGGCATCTTGTTGAACACCAAACAAATCACCAATATTGACGAAAAAATGTTGATAACAAGATGCCAAAAATTTACCTTTCAATGTGAGTGGCTGAGTTGCCGTGTGCTCAAATATGAATTGAAAAAAAGTTCGCAGTTGTATGTTTATTTAATTCGCAAAAACAGCGAAAAAAGAGGCTTTTCACGAAATGACCCCCTTAAATGGAAAAAAAACTTCGTTTTTTTATTATATTATTTTCGTGGCTTCAAAAAACTCACATACCTACAATTTCAAAAACATCAAAAAATAATTATTTTCAAAATTGTGTTTTAGTCATGGTCACCCAAACATGGTGGCGTACAACCGTCACCCCGCTTCCATCGTTTGAATGGAGCATAATGCTCCTAAATTTCCCAACAGTTATTGTTAAGTACAATATTCGGACAACACGGTCCGGTCTAATTGATGCCCGCTTACGATATGTGACATATTATATGGGTCCTACTGTACCCCGACAGAATCGAATTAGAAGAAGTTTGCTGTGAAAATTTAATTTATCACAACAGTTTTCGGAGCAGAATTTATATTATGTGACATGTTTAATGGACTCGCGTTTAACGGACTCTTGTTCGACGGACTCTGCTGTGTGTTCATTGGTGTAATGTAATTACAAGTTTATAATGAAAGCAGTACGTGTACACTGTTAGTGTGAGTTTAATGGATAGAAAGCTTTACATTTTGTGTATCATATTGGGTGAGAAACACAAAAACGTAACTACAAAATAATGAGTTTTTGGGTTAAGTGTGGAGAAATACTTACTATAATCGATTATATCCGCAACACAAAGACGCATCTCGCCAAGTATATCAATTATTATCTTACTTTAAATTAACCAACGCAAAATAAACCAACGTATTAAATATTATATCTGGGATGAGTTACAATTAATCAAATAATTCGACAAATAATTCCAACCTAAATAGAGATACCGCACACATTAAGGTTAGTTTGTTTCAAACTTTATCACATTTGATTAAAGATCAAAGCTATGAGCAGCACCAATTTGGTTTTTAAATAATAATAATTGGATAATTGGTTGAGCGCCGTTTTTTGAGAAATCACCTCAAGGGCGCTGAACATACCTATAACTATTATTTACAAATAGGTCACTTCCGATAAACACACTTTAATTAGAAAGTTATGCTTGGAGGAGATAAGACTTTGCACGCGGAGGATACTATATTAAAACATTGGACATTGCATAATTTTACATTTGCTACACCATCACTTTTCATATTACATTTATAAGAAGATAACTGCCAAAAATGGAATTAATAAATTAAAGCTATTTCGAAAGACTTGGGAATTTAGGACTCATTAGGACTGGAGAATTTAAATGAAATTAAATGTACAAATAACTCACCATTAAGAATTTGTTAATGGTGGTTGAAATACACAATTGTTTCAATAACTCCAGAATTAGAAAATATTATACTTAATAGTATCTAATATAATCAAAAGCGAGATACAACTGAAGAAAATGCAAATGTTGCAAAGTTTTATTTTAGACTATAAGAATTCATATTATGTATATTGTATATACTCAATAATCTGACGCGATGATCTTTTTGCAGGTAGGTATCACTTACCTCTGTTAAACATGGTATCCAATGATATCCAAGGATTTTCTACAGGGGCACATTATGCCTTAATCCCTCCCGCATCCTTTACATTCCGTCTGCCGATCCAGAACAAATCTGTGTCATCCAGTCCGTACTATTTCATAACAAACCCATCCATTACTTTAGACACAGTGCCGCACCATATGATGGTCATTTAGCCATGTTATTTCTACACATCATTGCTCAAGCTCGTTTTATTTGACAGATTCCAGCAACTGATGATGATCATTCTTAATATTTATGATGAATAGATAGATACTGGCTAATAAAAGTTTTTATAAGTTTAATTTTCTTGGAATTGTGTAAAGGCTTCTAAAATAACTGGAATTATCGATTTTATATTTCATATCGTGCCATCTTGGAAAAATTCAATAATGTCATAATAATAATATGTTAGAAAAATGTCTTTGAAATAACAAGTATGTGTCATGCATTCATGAATTCTTTCGTACAAATATTGCATCAAAGGAGCCGGTAGAAAGAATACCGTTGCATCAGAACCTACCTTTCTATTCAATCATTCGTAGGTAGGTATACTCACATCTAATCAATGTTTGGTTTTATTCATGATGTGTAGAAGGTTAAATGTGTCAGTTTTTTTTTATTAACTCTTTTATATTATGTAATTTGATTTTACATTATTTTAAACTTAAAACCAAAAAAATATTAATAATATCATAACTTGTAATGAATTCTGTGTTTTTGTAATACCTCTCAATGATCACACTATGTTTATCATCCGATGCCCAAGTTCAGCTAAACTTATAAATTGCCAAAATTTTATTGTTTTTACCGTTATTAATTAGTAAGAACAACTATACATTAGTTAAAGATTTCAAAACTCTTAAATGTATTGATTGATAGAACGAACATAAAAAATGTAAAGTTTTGGCTAAATATAATGCTTAATAATTTCTGCTTGAATTTAAAATAAATTGTTGTGTACCAAATTCCATTAATTCGCAAATGTATTCTTCATAATTGCTTAATCAACGACATAGGTAGGTTGTTAAAACTGTCTCAATAAATATTTTCGGTTTATTAAAAAAATGTATTGTGTATGGGTATATTATATTCTAAGAGAGTTTTGCCTTAATTTTTAGCTCGGTAGGAATATTTTGTCTGGTCCACGATTCATTTTTGGGTCCCCTTGCGGCCGGACGGAATAATCGTAAGCTATTCCCGCATTGCTTCTGCCACGGGTATAAATGGGATAAAATGCAGTTACCTTTACTGGCGAGGATTTTATAGCCGGTCCGAGGAGAAGGACCCGGGTATTACGGTTTGGGAACACCTGTTAACGAAATCCGAATTAATGTCTGTCTGCTCGGCTGCTCAGATGCCTCAGCGCTGAAATAGCTAAAGGTGGCGTGTTTTATTAGCAGGTTTTATGGGCTACTGACGATTATGAATATTAGAGATATTTTGACATTTATCAGGGTGATTTTTCATCTCGTCTCCCTTTCTTCCACAAGTTTAATGTATAATCTATCTTCTAATATGTAAAGTTGATTGTCTGTTTGTTACACGGAGAAAAATGTTATTCAAAAATACTATAATTTTATTCGTAAAACGGTTAAAAACGGGACTGAAGTTCTTACGAACCAATTAACAGGGTTTCAATGCTTGCTGCGGGAAAATGTAAGAATAATTTGTTGGTATACGTACGAAATTTACGTATACCAACAAATTATTCTTACATTTTCCCGTTAATAAACATTGAAACCTTGTTAATTTGTTCGTAAGAACTTCAGTCCCATTTTTAACCGTTTTACGAATAAAATGATCGTATTTTTGAATAACATTTTTCTCCGTGTACGAGCGGCGTGGGGGGGGGGGCGGCCTGGTGACGGTATACGAATCTACAGTTTTGTTCCGAGGTTGATGAAATTTTGCACGCTTGACCTTCAAAATTAAATAAGGTCACTGTATATGTTAGATTTCAAAAACCTTTGGAAATTATCACCCCACTTTTCCCACCCAAAGATCAAATTTTTCACACTCGTTTTGTCTCAAGTTCAAGTATCACCGTGCTAAATTTTACCATTGATTATTAAATATGCCTTAAAGTGTCTCTTTCGTTTACCTTCCTCCACGCTATACTGCGGATTAACATTTCACGACTTTGGGGATTCTTACATGATACTATTAACGATACAAAAAAAGGGTTCGCTCGTTCAAAAGCCTTGATATTTTATGATTTGTTATTTCTGGAATTTTGTTCTCTTTTCTTTTAGAAGTCATTCTCGTACAGAATTCTCTTCGGTTTTATATTCTCAGGGATACCTCCACATAGTTGCGAAGCTCCTGCTGGTAGGATGGCGAAATTCCCCTGCCGGCTGAAATACGAACTAACGGCCCAGCGGAAGGAACGGAAATTGGATTCGACTCTGGTTGGCTCTATTTGACATTTTTGCTTTGTTTTCACAAGGTTAAGCACTGGAAAAGAAGAATTCCTCGAATTGCTTGGCGATCGTAAGAATGCTTAGAACAGTCAATTAAATTGAAAATAGCACTTCAATGAAACCGACCAAGACCTTCCGACATTCATTGCAGAGACGAATTCATTGATGAAACATAAACATCCCGTGCAGATTTTAATATACATATGTGTAGCATAATCATTATGTTACAGCACCGTTGAGGTGATTTCTCACAAAAATAACGCTCTACACGGAGAAAACTGTTATTCGAAAAAACGATAATTTTAATAGTAATAACGGGACTGAAGTTCTTACGAACAAATTAACAGTGTTTCGATGTTTATTTCGATGGTAAATGTAATTTCGTACGTATACCAACATATTATTTTCACATGTTCTCGCCAATAAACATTGAAACACTGTTAATTTGTTCGTAAGAACTTCATTCCCGTTTTTAACCGTTTTTACTATTAAAATGATCGTTTTTTCGAATAACGTTTTTCTCCGTGTACATATTATCCAAATTTTTATTATTATTTCGTTATATTAAAAGATTATTCCCTCGGATTTAGACAGTATATCTATTTATTTACAAAATGCCAGATTAGGAATTTATTTAGAAATATACTCGCTTGACATTAATTCTCTTATTTTTTAACGTAAGTATAAGGAAAACTTAAAATGAGAAGAAAAAGCTAGGTGGTCTCTCGCTGAAAAACTGTTTATATCATTTGTTTGATCATAATAAAAAATTAAATAGAACGAGTTTTATGAGGACGTATCGCTTAGTGACAGATATTGAACAACGTGAACGGCTTTTGAGGTTTTATGATAAAAAGAATGAATAATAAATACAGCAACTACGCAATCCTAGTAATTAAAGCATAAACTTTATACCTATATGGGTGAATTCAGGATTATATTACGATAAATATTGTGATCAAAAGAATCTCAGCAATAAAATTGTAATAATTTTTGTTTCTCCAATATTTTAAAAGTTCTGAATAAATTTTATAAAAATATGTTCCCATGTGTTTTAATACTCAAGTGCGGGGCATACGTCATTCCTATGTCTACCTACGTTAAATTATCGTGAAAACAAGCTTATGTGTCCAAGCGGTTAAACCTTTACCTTCATTCGTGTAATATTTTTGAAAAGCAAATTTATGTATCCTTTTATAATATCAGTTATCATAAAAAGTTATTGCGTAACAGTCTCATTAACCCGTTTAATCACAGGAGACAATATTTGTCCCAGCTCACTTGGGTCTCATAGAAATCGTTGTATCTCCCTTACTATCATAGTGAGAAACGTGATCTAAACGGCATTGGAAAGAGAATACAACAAGCTATATATTCAAATCTAAAAGTTAGCCATACAAAATTAAAGTGTACACCTTTATGAAATCAAAGATTCCGATCGCAATTTGAAAAAAAAAAATTAAACTTTGTGAATTTTTAAATTTTTTTTTTTTACATAAAATGACAAAAAAGTGAGGTGACAGTAACGTTTATAATTCATTTGTCTAATGAAATATGCATGTGTTTTTTTTACTTTTTTTTCATTATCAGTAATTTTAGTTAGAAAAAAACGTAAAGTGAGCCATTTTTAAAACTTTTTGAAGTTTTCATCCAAAATTTTTATATTCAAAAAATTACATGGTTATTTATAATAATAAAATTTAAAAGCCTGTTTCAACACCTTTTGAAAACGGTTTTTAGTTTTTGGATACGTTAACAAAAATTAAATTTTTTTGGATTTTATTGCAAAGCGGGAATATTTTTCTCCTCTGAAAAAATATACCAAATTTTTGAAGGAACTAAACTTATCTAATCTTTCAGGTAATCCTATAGTATTCGTATTAAGAATGTATGGCCTACGGAACCAGTTCTCGAGTTTTCAATATAATGCTTTGCATGCGACTACGCAGCGCAGTTCTTGTGCATACAATTGTTTAGCTATTACCGAAGTGAAGCTATGATGAAACCGGTTGCATAGCAATTTACAGGCTCAGAGAAAATATTAAAATTAACAAAACTTTGTGTGGAACAATATTTATTCAATAAATAATATATATTTCCAATTTTTTCTGGCAATCTTCTATGGTGGGCAGTTTTTTTTTAAAGGATTAAGGTTGAATTGAAAAATTATTTTCATGTGAACTAATTATATTTGTTTTCAAAAAGAGATGTGCAATGCATTGAGGCTTAAGAAAATAAAGTTTAAATGGTTTTTACTTGTAAAACGGGTAAACACTTCGGTCTGAGTTCAAAATTTTATATTCGCTAACCATGAAAGTTAGGATACACATATTTGCAGTTACGAAGATTATTCCATAATTAGAGGAAATATTGTAGGTATACGAAAATAATTTTACTGAGGACATTATTTTTGCACACCGGTAGTATTGAAAGTTTTTCAAACTAATTTGGAACACTCGCCCGCAGTCCTCTCTTATCCGCAAAGGCCCAAAGATACGGGGAGCAAAGCGACATTTATCAATTGTTATATTTAAAAAATATATATGAAATAATTATTTTCACCCAACACCAGTACCTACTCAAGGTACTTAAAGGAGACCGTTTAAATTAGACCCGCTGTTTTGAAATACATATTTTACACATTGTTTATTAGGAAGGAGTACGATGTTTGTTTATTATGTAATTTATATATTACTAGCTTCTGCCCGCGACTTCGTCTGCGTAGGATTAGTTCTTCGAGTAATCTATTTTATTTTCCTAGGTCACATCTACGTTTATACCAAAATTCTTAACCTATTTATTTAAAATATCTATAATTCTTGATTCGATTCAAAGTATTGGGCGAGTACTTCAAATAAATTCACTAATTTAAAAATTTTCAAAAATAGAATTTTGACTTAACAATCATTGTTTTGCAAAATGTCGTTCTCAAATTTTGACATTTTCTATTAAACAATAATTATTATTTTCAATATATTGAAAATTAATAGCTAGCCTTGTAAATTATAGCCCATATGTTATTCTGATGTATGAACTGTATTATTGTAAAGTTTCATTAAAAGCCATGCAGTTAATTTTGCATGAAAGAGTAACAAACACACATACATCCATACAAACTTTCGCGTTTATAATATTAGTAAAATTTGTACAATAGAGATTTTTTACTCTAAATTTGCATCCGTTAAAAATTTGAATTATCGTTATTTTTTTATTATTCCAGTACACCAACCACTACACAAACAATGGTTTCTTTACAGTTATTTACCTGCCTGTGTACCAATATTTCTCTTTTATAGATTTTTAATATTGCGATTCTATTACAGCAGTGTGCTACAATCATCTAAACGCACTTTCAATCCACCATTGGCATCTTATTAAACAATTTGGTTAGAAGCGGAATGCTATTATTTGTCGTCGTACAAGTCGTTGAAATGCAACCCTTGAATAGTTATCGACTAAATGCAGCGCTAAAATCCACTGAGCATCGTTAAGGAGATTCGGTAGATGACATTCCAGTCTGGATGTCTGGATTCTGATCTGCTTCCGAACTGGAAATATTTTCTCGGCCGAAGCGTGAATGAGTTAGTGAAAACTCTCGATTTTTGGCAGCGGATCTTTATTATTCTGAAATATGGGTTGGTGAACTCGCGTGAACTATAATGGCATAAAAGTAATTGAAAATCTAGATCTATCGATTATACAGTGTTAAAAAACGTACATAATACTTTAACAAGTGATTCCTATTATTATGTGAAGTGAAAACTGTAAATAAAATTTTGGGCTCCTGTAACATATTTAGTTTTTTTTAAACAAATTAAAAAAATTTCCACCTATCTTCACTAAGTGTCGTTTTTCTACTGATTTAAAAAAAAGTCTTAATTGAAAAAATAACCAGAGACTAAAATGTCATCTTTATTTTTTATTCAAAATAACCTCAGGAATCACTGGTTAAAATTGGTCAGTTAGATACCTAAACTTCTCAACACCTTGTATATTATAATTTCCTCTTCTATTCTATTTATTCACCAATTCTGAACATTTTCAGAGCCCCCGACATCTGTGTTTTTTTTTAAATTTATTTATTTTGAAAGTCCAGTTTATTCTAAACAAAAAGTTATTATTTTTGTTTTCATTTTTATTTTTAACTTATTAACTTAAAGAGTTAAACCTCAAATTATAATATTTTTTAATGAATGAAGATAATATTAGCGAAAGTCAATCGAAAATCCGAAACAGAAAAATCAGAAAAAGATACGGATACATCTGGGACTCGAACCCAGGACCTCTGGCAATCCGGGCCAACGCGCTATCCACTGCGCCAACGTATTCCTATCCGATTCGGTCATTTTTAACTGTATCATACAGAGGTCCTGGGTTAGAGTCCCAGATGTATCCGTATCTTTTTCTGATTTTTCTGTTTCGGATTTTCGAATGACTTACGCTAATATTATCTTCATTCATTAAAAAATATTATAAAAAGTTATTACTTTATGATAATTTAGTTTTGTTATTTTATGGCCTTGCAAAACGCCCTCATTATAAAGAGGTTCCATTCCCTGGTTACGAATAATCTGACAATTAAAAAAATATCCTACTACCACAGCAGTAAGCTGAAAATGTAGCTTGTGTTGTGATGGAAAACTTAGCGAGCCGAGGAATTGAACACGGGACGCCTGGGTGGGACCCAAACTCGATCCCAACTCGGCCACTGACCGGCCTATTGATATAGAATGCGCCACAAGCAGCCTCCCTTTGAAGAAAGTAGTGTTTTTGAGCACTGTTAATATTAATATTGTTCCAGAATCCTAAACCAATTAGCACCTACCTGTTCTGTATTTATGACGATGGTTCAAAACAACATGTCTTCTTCTTCCTTTTCTGACGCTTTCTCCTGTTGGAGGTTAGCTATCATCAGGGCAAAACAACATTATTAATACTTAAAATCTCCTCCTGTGATTTTTTCGTAGTTTAAAAACTGTACACGGAGAAAAATATTGTTCTAAAATACGATCAATTTATTCGTAAAATCGGTTAAAATGGGACTGAAGTTCTTACGGACAAATTAAAAGTGTTTCAATGTTTATTAGCGGGAACATGTAAGAATAGTTTGTTAGTATACGTAATTTCGTACTTTCGTATACCAAGAAATTATTCTTACATTTTCCCGCCAATAACCATTGAAAAACTGTTAATTTGTTCGTAAGAACTTCAGTACCGTTTTTAACCATGTTTACGAATAAAATGATATTTTTTTTTATAACATTTTTCTACGTGTGTGAACATTTTTTTTAATGTGTGCACTACTGATTTATTTTATAAAAAAACTAGATCAATCGTCTAACACCGTTTGCGATCCCTGTCTGGGAAGATTGTAGGAAATTGGAGCAGATAATAGCTAAATAAGACCAGAAACTATCTTTCCGAATGGTTTGTTTGCAGTTCAACCAGCTGTTTGATCCATTTTTATGGGGTGTTATTGGTCTAATGGGATTAGAGAATTGTTTGTATCCGAGGCGGTTAAGTCCTAGATTCGCGGGCTGCGAGAATAAAACTGACTTAAAGAAACAAGAAAAGGCGTTAAGTGGCTCTCAATTCCGCTTCAAGGAGCAGTAACACGGTTAAAATAATGTTAAAGTTGATATCTTGTTCTTGAAAAAAAGACCGACCGGTTTTCTACCCCGTTAACATACCATTAAATAAAGAAGATCGATATAAAATATTTATAACATATCTAAGATAATTTAAATTTATTAAAAATGTTTTACTACGACTATGTGTCAATATTATATATATATATATATCATGTACTATATATATTTGAACGTGCCGCAAATGATGACGAAAACTGTGTATAGAATATGAAAACGTGAGAAAAACTGTGTATAGAATATGAAGCATGTGAGAAAAAATAAAAATATAAATATATTCTTATAATGAACGAAATATATTTTCATATTTTTATTAGAAAAACTCTCTTTTTCGCTTTTGAAGGTTATTCCCATCAATGTAATATAAAAATAAAATCGGATATATTTATCCGAGACACTATCTAGGTAACAAATACATTATTTGAATACTTGTTTCCAATAATAAAGGTAGCTGCCAATAATATGGAAAAAAAACATTAATCGAAGATAATATTATTAATTCTGAAATTTGAAATATGAAGTTGACAATTACGACAGTCTCATATAAGATCGCAGTAGCCCAATTGGTAAGACGTAAGGTTCTGGGTTCGAGTCCCAGTTGCGACCGTTATCTTTTATTATTTTTCTGTGTCTTGTTTATTTTCATATTTAAAAAAAATAGATTATTATTGTTATCTTCTTCTTCAATGAAATATATTTTTCCTACTTTGTCCATAAATTGAATTGTTTTTTCTGTTTCGTTTATTTTAAACAGTTTTTATCGATTTTCTCAGAATGTACTCTGTCTTATATGGTTCATATTCTATATGCAACGACGATTTACCGTTTCCTTGGTGATGTTATTCCCGTTACATTATTTTAATTCCTGGTGAAGAGACATCGAAAAGATAGTCTAATGAGGCTTAAAAAGTTTCGTGGGTCGGACCGCCGCCATTTGCCGTTGGAAATTGAAAGCTTCTTTGCTAAGCTTTCTGCTATGCTTTCATTAAAAGTTTTATTCCAAGGAATGCCGTTGGAAATCCCAATAAGTTGACACACTCTTGCGATTGGACGGAATACACAAGCTGTTATTCGCTTCCGTGTTTAGTTGGGATTATTTGGAAGACTGCGGCGAGAAAATAAAACTTCTCCCCGGAAACAAATAAATACACGTGAGACATTATCCACTCCTTAAATAAACTTAAAGGTACCATTCACAAAGCGTATTAAAAATAACAACTACTTGCACATTCGTAAAAGAAGTTTACTTATTCTTTAGCTCTTCCATGAAAATGTTTACTGGTACCCCACTTGAATGGCGCTTTAGTGCCAATTTTATGCATTTTTTGGTGTAATTACTAATTTATTTTGGTTTTTTTCAAAACGTACCTAGTTGAAGAATAACCACTGGAGCGACAGAGCAATTAAAATATTTTTTCTCGGATTACTAAAGGAAATTTTTCCGCCCACATAAAAATTCATACCTCCGAATTTGAATATGGAGACATACTAACTGATTATAGTTCTATGTAGCCAATGAATTCCCCTATCTTTTGTCTAGTATCAATATTTGTAAGATTTATAAAAAAAATATAATTAAATCTTTAACCTTAAAACATTTTAAAGAATCTAGAGAATATTTATTTTGATATATTTTGAATGTACGATATATTATATAGTTGTTTTAATAATAACAAAAAAATTGCCACATTTTGGCAAGAAAGCAATCCGAGGTTTTGGAAATAGTGCCATAATGTGGCAAAAAGCGCTCGAGTGGTTAAACAAGTGTCAAAGCGCCAATCAAAAGCACATACGTCGAAAAACAAACATTAAAAAAATATCGTTGTAGATTGTTGGCGGATAAAGCAAAGTTAAAGCTAAATTTAAAACTCTTGTTTGGTTTGTCTTTCATAGTTCCATGCTCTCGGGAGCGTGAGTTTACTAAGTTATTTATCTCATGTGTCTGACCTTTGTAAATCATCGGTGTGATACCGCAAACTTTATGAATTTCCTCTTTATGGCGAAGCTTCCACGGTGAATTTTAGAGCGGATCTGAGGGATGCTTGCTTTCTCGTCAACATCACACTGAATTCTATATGAGATGGGGGCTCATGTTGTGTGATTTCACGACAGTCCTGAGGCGATTGATATTTGTTTATGATTTTTTTAGTATATAGCCGCTTAAAATATCTACTTCGTGAAACAAGTTTATAATCCGTTCACGCATATTTGAGCAAACTGCTGTAGTAACTAATTGAACAGTGATTAATGCGACCAACAAATATTTGATTGTTATAATTAGTTTTGACAGATTCATTGAATTTTGCTTTTCCCAAACACGTTCATTAAATAACATAATATATATCAAATAATTACTTTTCCAACAACATGTGTTCGCTATTATGTCCTCTGCGCGCAAACTGTATATAAATAAACATCTTTTAACTTTAATCTCAAGTGACCTACCAGGTAAGTATGGTCCTGTACATTTTCATTGAAAAAAAAATATATATATAATAAAATAAAAAAATAAAAATAAAATAAAAAAATTAAAATAAAAAAAATACATGTACATTTACATTTTTGGGCTGCACCGCGCTGGTTGTTCAGATGCATTGTACATATAGTTTTGTATCGCTGATCAAAGAACCGGTGGATTTGCATCCATTGTTTTAGCCATAGGTTTTTTATATTTTCTAGTGTGTAGTTAGAAGTAAGATTGTAGAAATTATTGAAATTTGTTCAGCGCCCTTGAGGTGATTTTTCACAAAAACGGCGCTATACAAGTCATCCAATTATTATTATTATTATTATTATTCGTATTAATACAAAATTCACCAAGATTAAATTAGTGTTACTAACATGCAACTAAACATTTATACCATTTTTATAGCATAATATTATTTTATTTATTGTGTCTTTACATGCTGGTACTAGAGTTTACAATCCAATTTTTAACCTCACTAGGACAAGCCTGTGTTGATTATTACAATATAGTTTATATTTAATAATACCGATATTAACGAGGATCCATTAGAATCATTAAATAAGACGAATTCACTAATTAAATCATGTTTACCGAAAACCGGACAGTGTATTTTCGCATTAGATTATTACAACCTATTGGTACTCTATCTTTACATGTTTACTGTATATTATAGCGACATGTCATTGGTACAAATTATTATATTAACATCTCTAATATTTTCTTCTATGTGATTATGTACTGTTTGTTTCTGCAAAAAAAATAAAATATTGAAGGTGATGTAGACTTTTACTTATAAAACCATATTTTTGCTTATAAAAAAAAATGTAATAAGCGATAATTGTTGAATGAAATACTAGGTATATATTGAATCATTTGGCGGTAGGAGGTAACCCGCCGTAGCTTAATGGTAAAGCTCCTGACCGGCAATCAGAGGGGTGCGGGTTCGATTCCCGTCGGCGACATGTATCTTTTCTCGGGAGATTTTTTTTTTATATGGATGAGTGTTTCAGGCTTATAATAATTGTATAATATTTTTGTATTGTAACTGTATAGGTACAAATAAGTTTAATTTGGAACAAAGAAGATAATATTATCCCAAGTTGTAATTTATGCAGTTATCTTTCGATTACAATCTGAATATAACTGAAATAATAATATTTGGAACCCTCGCCGGGCAAATAAAATAAATAGATGAGTTGGGCACAAGGCACAAGCCTCAATGCCGGGGCTCTATAATAAGCTTTGGTGTTTTGTATTTAGCGCTTTCAAGGATAAAGAAAGCAATTTGGAATTGGAACCGTACCAATAAACTACTGGCTATTTACGATTATCTGGAGTTTAACAATGAGAAGCATCGGTGAAGGGATACGTTATATTTTGCGGTTTGGAGCGGATATTGTTTTTCTGACCGCGCAGTTAAGTGTACGTTTGTCGGGGATCGCATTTAACCATGTACAAATTATTGTAGATGATCATAGTTATGAAGAATCCAGTCGATTTTGTGGTGCGTCTTGGTCTGCTTTTTGCCGCATAATAATAAAATATTTTTTGTTTGTTTAATCGACGGAATTATTTTGACGTGGGAAGCGTGTTGAATGAAAGTTTTGATAATGGAATAATATTTCATTTATATTTGTTTAGATGCATGAAAGTTTTATTTGTTTTTATTAACTTAAGAATGGTACATGTTAATTCATACTGGTCGTATATTAAAAGCATTTGCTTGTGGATGGAAGAAGAGTTTACATTTCATAAATATGTGTTCAATTAATACAGTCACGTGTTTCACATACTCGTATGTACAGTTAATAAATACAGTAACTAAAATATATAAACATCTGTTTATTCATTAAGAAGAAAAACAAGTATAATTATTATTAGTGTATAGTGTTTTATATGTATATAGTACAAGAGTCCCAACTCCTCCCGTCTAGAGCCAGTGAGGCTATGGCAGCCGCAGTTGGTGTATGTTGTGAGGCAGGAGGTAGTGGAGCGGGGAAGGAGATAGGGAAGAGGAAGGTGGGGAAGTTCTTGGCTATTCAGATCTAGTCACCAAACACGGCTAAAGCCATTTCAAGCAACGTTTCAATTCTGAACGGTTGTCTTGCACCAGAACGATACTGAGAGTATCTTCCACTCTGGAACGCGCCGCAAATATGCTATATATTATTTTTAATTAATTAATTGTGAAATAACATAAATTAATTTATTTCGCTGTTCTTTGTTCGCACCCGCGTCCTTCGGATTGCGAGTGGAGAGTCTTACCCCTCGACCACGCCGACATATCAGTATTTAAGTATCCGGTAAATGTTTTAAATAAAATAATAATATTTTATTTTTATATGCGCCACAATATTTATCGTAGGTATGTTGTTTTGTCCAAAATGTGTCAGAACAACATGGCATCTTGTTTTATAGAAAAGTTTTATACATTTACTATACATTATTAAGAGCTCCATACACGGAGAAGAATGTTATTCTAAAATACGATCAATTTATTCGTAGAAACGGTTAAAAACGGCACTGAAGTTCTTACGA
Organism: Limnephilus auricula; assembly: GCA_951813805.1. Classification (NCBI taxonomy): domain Eukaryota; kingdom Metazoa; phylum Arthropoda; class Insecta; order Trichoptera; family Limnephilidae; genus Limnephilus; species Limnephilus auricula. The sequence goes on along the minus strand of OX638389.1, from coordinate 32,796,008 downwards.
ACAAATTATCAGTGTTTCAATGATTACTGGCGGGAAAATATAAGAATAATTTGTAGGTATACGTACGAAATTACGTATACCTACAAATTATTACATGTTCCCGCCAATAAACATTAAAATCCTGTTAATTTGTTCGTAAGAACTTCAGTCCCGTTTTTAACCGTTTTTACGAATAAAATGATCGTATTTTAGAATAACATTTTTCTCCGTATAGCTCAAGGTGGATGTTACGTTGCCATCTGAAAAAAGTTGCGTTGAAAAAGAAAACTCAAGAAGAGGGCCTGTGCAAATTTCAGAGCTCACCGATTCACCAGGTAATTCTCTTTAGAACACAGATTTTCTACAGATTTATAATTTAAATGAATGTCTTAATATCATTGACGATTTATTATTTATATTTTTTCCTGTACAACAACAAATAAATAGTTAAATCTATAGATTATATATGTAGGTAACCCAACTGTATTGATACATCGAAGAGATTTAAAAGGCTTTTTTTATTGCGATTCTCGCGTGCGTTCATTCTGATGTAAAAAAAATCCACATGACAAGCGAATAAATTGTCCGAGACAAATTTGGCAAATAACTAATCCCCTCATTATAATCGAACGGTCTGGCAACAATACGGCATTTATCTACCTATCTGGCAACCTGGTGTTATTGTCCGCGACGCAAGGGTGTTGGGTGTTGGGTGTTCGCGAATGAAATTTGTACGAAATGCCACCTTTGTTGGAAAAGGTTCGTGATGGACACAATGTATGAGGTACAATGCGGCCGTCATTTGTAAATAACACGCCGTTTTATCAATTATTTAGATCCGATCTTTTAATAATATTATTTGCGGATACGTTTAGATTTATGAGCTTTGATAGTAGATACATAATATAATATATATTCGTTGTAGGTACATATTTGAGATAATATTATTTAAAGGTACCTATATAATATAAGTTTTTTTTTACTTTAGCTCCACACACGAGGCCATAAAGAAAAAAATCCTCTAGGGCCTGGGTCACTTTGGGGGTACTTTTTATTTAAAGAAAGGACATGTAGTTCTTGAAAGAAAAAAGTTTTAAGGGGTGGTAGGAATCTGTGTCAATTTGTCCAGGAGTGAATCCAACCTCCCACTGTGGTGCAAGGCGATGGTCGAGAAAAATCCGGCTGGGGAGGTCTCCCTCAACCAATTTCTGCTGATCCGGCCCGCCATGTACAAATGCATCCGCCGTCAAGATCTAGACAAACCTCACACCATGAACCCGGCACTCCACGAGGCGATCCATTTGGGACGACCTATAACAGGGGTGTTGGTTATCAAATTAATGGTTCCCGGGGTGGCGGTACTCACACACGCCTCCCACATTGAATATCATCTGTTGGAAGCTTGTGTTATTAAGTTATGTATGCCCACCTTCATATTTTTATCGTTCATCATTAAATTTTTTTACCTCTCCTTTGTAAGAGTAATTATTATTATTTTTGTATTTATTTATTTTATTTAGTACAAGATTTATAGATTATTTATAAAATGTTTAGACTAGGAGAATTTCCGTTTTAGGACAGTCATTTTGTTATACAGTAAGTTCTGTTATTCTGCTAAAGCAGTAAAAAAAATCGTGAATGGTGAGTTCAGGTGTCATAATTGTTGCGCAGTTTTTTCTGTTTATTGGTGAGAACATATATTTTATCTTTGTTATGACAATTCCTTCATGAGATTTATGGCTTTGAAATTTCAAGAAAAACATTTGACACCTTATTATTTCTCCATATTTTTGTGTACTATTAAAATATCTGCTATTGAAACCAGTGTATGAAGATTGTATTTTTTTATTTTTGTGTAAGAGCTTTCCGTGGCCAATTTTTGAGATAGGATAACAAACATTAATGTATTCGATACAAAAACATTTTTTTGAAACCTTCGACTATAAAAATAGTTTTGGTTCCAGATTCTAAAACATCGAATAAAATTCCAATCAAGTCACTAAATCCTTAAAATTGTGATTTCTAATTCATTTTACTTCTAAAATTGCACCAGCTTTAAAGTTCAATTTTACCCTCGCCGGTTTCCTACGTGATGACATTATCTAACTAAATTACATTGCATTTTTTATGACGTAGTTTGCAGGTACCTTGCAAACTGTGCAATCTCTTTGCATGATTGCACATTCTATCTATTCAAGTAGTTTATTTTGTTCCTGTGGGAAATTACTTTAACATTTCTGCCTATGGAGCTGAACTAGGTTTAAAGTTAAACTATGCATATTGTATGTCATATTAACGATCAACTTTTCATTGAGTGATTTAGTAGTGTCTTTACATAATTCAAAAATTAGGTATTATATTGTTTTTTATAGTAAATAGGTAATTATAATTATTAATTCTCCTTTATCTTGTATAAAATAAAGCTGAGGTTTTTTAAAAATTGGAGTTGGCTAAAATTGAGGTTTCAGTTTTTTCTCCAAACCTATTATGAATGGTTAATACGAGTTAAGTGATCTAATTCATAGATGGCGTTGGTGTTGTGTTATTCATGTACAATATTATAGATTTGATTATGTTTTTTCTCCACCACCACAACAAACAAAGAGTTTGAGATTATAAAAACTCTGTTCCGGTTTAAAACTTCCTCTTCCTCGATCATTTCTTGAATAGTAAACAAGTGCATTTTTATACTCTTAGTCTGTTGGGTGGGTGATTATCACCATAAAAATAACGTCAGCATGTAAATTTAGAGCATAGCAATAAAACGATGGATTCAACTGTTCGAAAATGCTTCATTTATAAAAACAATCATCCACTTCTCTTTACCAAAGTCCTAATATTTACATACCTCTTAATGGATATGACGTCGCTTGCTCAAAATGCTGTGCAAATGTTATGATGCCATAGCCACTTCTCGAGGATTTTCGCTGTTTCAAATGGTAGAAGATGTCGGGAACGCTCAGGGGAATGATTAGGTGGATCAATTAATTGAATGAAAGAAGAGTAGATATGTATGTAAGTATAAGGTGTATGAATGCGAATGAAGCAAGTTGTGTGTGCCAAGACATAATGATAATGACAACACGAATTGAAAACTGGTAGGTTTTAACATTAGTATTTTAGTATTATGATAAATAGATACTTGGCCATGAAAATGCTTGAAATTTGATTGTGTACATAATAACGCCTTAGTATATTTCGATCTGCATTCTTGCGCTTTGATAGAGCTGCAAATTTCAAGTGATAGGCATCACTAGAATGTCTTTACGATGCCATCACAGGTCTGGGGCGGCCACCATTCGGCGTCAGGCCAAATTCTCAGCGGGCTAATAAAGACGTGGGGTAACTTAGACGCCACCGGAAACCGGTGACAATAACTCACCGCGAAACCAAATTACGCGGGGAATTTACCCGCCTGTCTCACTTTAGGGCTGGTCAATCTGGGGCTTTGAAATCAATCATTGGAAATACCTTACTTCACGAATATTTCAATCGAAAATAATATTCTTTTTGTATTTTTTTCTGTGCGTTATCATACCTTTTTGCTGTTTTGCATTTATTTTGCCAAATAAAATTTAAAAAAATATATATATAATAAAAATATATAATAGTACATTACAAAAATATGGTGTGTCTTCAATTATGTATAAAAAATCAATTTAGTTTCATAGTAGCAGGGCCAGTTTAGTTTTATAGTAACAGGCTGTGTAATTTCAAATGGCTTTCCCCTTTTAATCCATCATCAACATATATACGAGTTCTCATTGTTGTTGTTCCAGTCGCCCAATCTTAATAACATGGTTTACCTGTCAGAAACGCTGATAGTCTGATTGTTCAAAAAGCTTAACGGATGTAATTTAGGTGTAGGCACTAGCGATAAATTGACATTGGCAACGATATTTCTAAGATGATCGAAGATACTTTTGAAACCAAGTTACTTTTTTTTAAATCCTGAAAAACACTTATTTTTTTATAATATTTTAATTAATGAAGATAATATTAGCGGAAGTCAATCGAAAATCCGAAACAGAAAAATCAGAAAAAGATACGGATACATCTGGGACCCGAACCCAGGACCTCTGGCAATCCGGGTCTCAGATGTATCCGTATCTTTTTCTGATTTTTCTGTTTCGGGTTTTCGATTGACTTCCGCTAATATTATCTTCATTAATTAAAATATTATAATTTGAGGTTTAACTCTTTAAGTTAATAAGTTAAAAATAAAAAAAATTAAAAAATAAAAACTTATTTTTTAGTTGTGTAATTTTTGTTCCCACTTTCGTTTAGGTAGGTTAGTTAATTACTTGGTGGTTGGCAACCCCGCCTCCGCAACTGGCAATGAATGGGTCCAACTAACAAGAGAAAGGTCGCAAAAAAACACGAAAAAGAAAGACGATTGAACAAAGCGAACATCCTGTCTCCTTCCTGTGAGATTCAACTGTCAGAATCGGCTTTCCTTTATCCCTATGGCAGCTTCGTGCAATTCTGATTTAGCCCAACAGGGACAAAGGGATGTTTAGCCGTCTGATCCGGTCTTTGGATGCATTTCTCGTGCTTTTTTGTGCTAATTATTTTGGGTCTTACGACTGTAGGTTATTGTCCTAAGGAAATTCTTTCCGCACTTAATTTTTAAATTAATGGACGTGTTTTATCTTTTCTGTTGGCATGATGTGTGTAAGAAATTATGACTAGTTTATATTGTATTTATTTTGTGGGCTTGCAATAAATGTACGGGCGTATTTTAATAACCATAGGTGCATGATATTATGACAACGTATCGCCGAGCACTTATATTACTTTTATTACAGTTCCCTAGCCTTTCTTTAATTATTAAATTTGTTTAAGTGTTGGTCTCACACAAATCCATCTCCATTCGAAGATCTTGAGGGTTTCCAACAAGAATAAACATTACGTTTGATACTTGAAATTCACAGATTCTGATAAGATTCAACTTAAGATTTTGCGAAATGGGTTTACAGCATTTTAACAATATCCATTTTATTGTTTTGTATCTGGTAGTTTAAATATTAAGGAAACTGGAAAATAATACGGGATCATGAAATTGTTTGAGGCTTGATCACTAAAGCGTAAAAATTCCAAACTACACGCCTGCCAGATGTTCCGTCAGTTGAACGTTGTTATCTGCGATTAAGGGGGTCAATCCGTGTGAAGGCTCTTCTTATTTTAGCTTTTTTGGGATTTTAAAATCGTCGCTGATTGCTGAAGTATCTTAAAAAATAAGTTTTTTGCCGTGCCGTGAGTATTTTAATATGTACGAACTAGTTTTTGAACTAGGATTATTAAAAAACATTGAAAGGTAAATTTTTGGCATTGTATTAAGACGATAGACTTCGCTTTTCGGCCCATACAAAAAGGACGCCCGGGAAAAAACACTTTTCTACATCGAAAATTGCACAAAATGAATATATTTTTTTTATACTGCCTTTTAGAGGGTGAAAACTATGTCGGTATGTTTTCGAATTTTCGATGCGTTTCGTATTAACGTAAACATTCACTGTCAAACATGTACGATTTATCAAAAAATATTATTTAAGGAAAAAGTACTGCTAACTCAACTCTCATAAAGAATTATAAAATTATGAAAAGCTACCGACGTAGCTTCTTCTTTCTAAAAAATATATATTTTTTAAAATTTCAATTTCATGAAAGTTTCGGTGTAGAAAAGTGTATTCTCCATAAACCCCTTTTCGAGCGATTTCTGTAGGTAAATTTGAGCGTTGTCTCATTCGCACATTTTGCATTCGCATGTATTGTAAGTGTGCGTGAGCTTATTGTGAGCGGGACAGAATGACAGTCGCGGGTGTTCCGCGTGTCGTTCAAAGTCTAGCCTCTTAAACATTTTGTCCTGAACTGTGGTAGTTTGTTTGGTGTTGAAAAAGTTGTGAAGTGCGTTCTTAATTTAGTGAAACTAAATTAGTTCTTACGATTATTCAAATTGTTTTATAATGAATATTATAAATAATAAATGTTTATTTAATTTTGTAATGAATATTAATTTTAGAGCTGTGTAAACCGGTTATGTGTGTTAATGTTTTAATTTTTCCCTTTTTATGTAAATTATGTAATGAACTCACATAATTTTCTTATATGCCGTTCAAAATCCGTTATATACCTACCTCTAATTATACAAATTTTTGTATTTTTCCTATTACCTAAATCTTTTCTTGATCTGTTTTACACTTAATCATGAAAACTGTATAAATATGTAAATGCCCGTTAGGGCGTTAATGATTAATAAAATAAAATATAAATAAATAAAATATTGATAAATATTTGGTGAAAAATTCGCTGTTTTATGTTTATTTAGTTTACCAAAGTAAACACCAAAAATCAAAAAATGAGCCTTCACACGGTATGACCCCCTTAATAAAAGCAGAAATAAGAATTTAAAAGCTTAAAGAAACATCCAAAACGTACCTTAAAATGTCTTCGAGCCATTGGCATATAATATTCCACATTGCGTGCCCCCATGAAAATATTTTAGGTACAGCAACATGCATTCTAAGATAATAGATTGAAAACGGAAACAGCAAAGCGATGAAGGAAAATATTTTTTATATTACTGGTGGTTTATGTAAGCGGCTACCTGTTAATACCTCTAGTCCTGATAACTTCTCAATATACAATATACCTACCAGTATTGATTTTTAGTACTTATCTTTTAGAAAGCCAGCATAGGAAAAATATTTTTTTTCGATACGACGTAAAATATTTGACAGTTCTCACCTTTCTTACGAACTCAATTTTTATAACATTTTTTGTGACATATTACAAAAATTACATCAAAATAATGTAGATAAAACGAACTTCCTAATATTCACTCAAATCTATGCTTTCCACAATGGATTTATATAAAAAAAAACAATGAAAAAATATAGACTTCAAATACGACTCCGTTCATATTATCAAGCAGCAGCCATTTTGTCCGCCATCTTTGATGCCCGGCGCGTCGTTGGGAATTAATTTGAATTATTCGGAGTGGCTAGACGCTATACAGTATTTTGTTACGTCAAGAACGAGAATGGCTTAAGCGATTCTGACCTTGTTCTTCATACAATTTCTTTATACATAAGGGACAAAATCGCTTTAAAAATGATTTCTTTTAATGGCCACCGGTGGGCACACGGCCATTTAGAGGAATAATTCTAACAAAAACTTTTATCAAATACTTGCTGAACGGTAAACTATGGCGTCATAAAAATTTCAGTATTTTGCGTCTGGAATAATTTTGTACTAACATAATAAATGTTAAAGAATCTTTAATTTACTGATATCATCTTTGAGTATTACTATACAGTATTGCATTTGATCAATATTGTTACTAACTACAATTACGAGTACACACATATTAGATAAATCTGTCTTTGTTTTACCTATGCTAGAACTAGTTATATTAAGTCGGTAATCATGTACCTAAACTTAAACCATTTTGGACATTGTTTTAAAAATTCTATCAAAATAATTTCACGTTCAGCATTAATAATATTTGAATACTAACTACATAATATTTACAAGATTCGACTTTAAAATAGCAAAAACAATTGTTTTTTTTACGAAGGTAACACTTGCTCTTTATTTATTTGACCATTAAATGGAGTGCATTCCATTGTCCGTTCTTTAATGCATTTGCATGTTCACAATCATAAATGCAGTATCTAGTACAATAAAATAGACTTATGTCGTGTAATAACCATCCGGTACAGCAGACACAAAGAAATTTCCATCAGTGGACAACAATCACACAGCCTACTTACATGGAAATGTAATGTAATGACAAAGAATAGACTCGCATTAGTTATACAAAGCTCGAACATAATGTGCTGCATATCATGGGACAGAAACAGAAGGTTTGGTTTCTTAACCCGTACTTCGCGTTCCTCAACTTTCTCTTCAATACAACATTATTTTGAAATAATAAAACGCACTTATTTTCCATAAAAAAATATATTCTTATCTTTCTTGGAAAGTGCTGAATTTAAATTGTGATGAAATTGCAAATAGCCAACTCAAAATATATTATACCCTTCACGATTAGGTCACATGCATTTAAGAGCCATTGACCAGCGGCTGAGAATAAAAGTTTAAAAATGCTTGCAACTGTACAGGGAGTTTCCGATGAGAAAGATAGATTATTCCCCGTATCAATTTTTTAAAATTAAAAATTTAATATCGATTTATTTCATTCAAAACTTGCTTTTATATATACCTACAATCTATATTCAAGTAAGCAATAAAAATACTCAAAACTCACGATGATAAATTATTAAATATCGTGTACTTCTTGTAAGTATTTTTTGATCACAAGTATTTATGATTTTAAAATAATGTCTAAACAAAATAAGTGTGTAAAAAAATCTGAATTATTTTAGTTTGTAAGACCGTAAATAAATAGAAAAACTGAAGTATTTTCGTCACAAAATACGTTCCGGGATTTATTTTTTTAATGATTTTAATTTAATTAAAATTAAAATTCTAAAAAATGTCTTAATTTATTTTGTTGTATGATTATATAATTTGAAATTTGTGTTGTATAATACAATATGTCGTTTGAAAATTGAACAAATTTGCCTATGACCAACGGTATAACCTTAGTATATTAAAAATTAACTTAGTTTTTCAAAATTTAAAAAATTCGTTTACCAGATAAAATAACAATCATTCAAAATCAAATATTTTTTTTTTTTGTAAAAAAGAGTCAATACGTCTAGAATTTGATTTAAACAGGTCTAATTTCCGGTAATCTCTGGTAGTACCCTCTTAAAAATAGGTCGGTTAGGTCTTTTTACTAATATTGCTCATTTGTGCGTGTATCGCGCATTTTATAGAAAACTATCTTCCACTGACCAAATCCCGAAAGCAAAATCTCGAATGCTCATTTTTCCGATTGAGAAATTTCCTGATAATCCAACAAAATATAACTTTATATCCATTTTTATAAAACACCTTTGTGAAAAGTAGTGATGTCTGAGAAAACTTAAATAACTAAAGCACAAAACCAATTTATAACAACTCCATCTCGGGATTTCTTGTTTTCTCTATCCCCGTTCCTCCCAAGTGTATCGTATCTTTTTATCTTATGCAACCTCTCATACATGGTTTCACTTAGTTCAAATTTAAAGGGTTAATGTCAGCCACACCTGTGAACATTGAACATCCGCCATTTTGGTACCATGTTGTGACTCAAAACTTCAGGGGTCGCTTTAAACTGCTCGTTACAGTCCTGCCAACTGAAGATTCGGTTTAACCCGCAAATAAATACTGAATTTGTTTTAAACACTACGTCGTGTATGGATAAAAATATAAACATTATTTCATTATCGAAGAAAGCAAACACTTTGTGGCTTGACATTATACCAAATGAAACAAATATCTTAGTTTTTACCTTAGTTTTAATAAATATAAAGTGGTTTAAAACTAAGTTATTTGTTTCATTCGTTAACATTATTTCAGTTCTGACAACCTTCTTACGGTTGAACATACATTTTACGTAATATGTTATAATTAAAAATAATAGAATACTTAGTTTTAACCACGTCTATTGTTTAAAAAACAAACATTTGGTTTTTTTAACAATAAACGTGGTTAAAACTAAGCAATAATTCTACAAATTTTGAATTAAAATGTTGCCACAAAATAAGTTTGCGTTTACAAAATAATCCTGAAATCTAACTAACTAGTTTACCCGCAGAAGTAATCAGAGAGGATAGACCGCCAAACCACTTGGTCTTAACACAGACTCCTTGCCTCATTCACATTCGTACATCGTCTCATACATACTCATCTATTATTCTGACTCTTGACATGGCACGACTCAAGTATCTGATTCAATTGATCATACCTTGTCTTTTTTATTTTTTTATAATGAATACCTCACAAGAGTCCCAACTGCTCCTGTCTGGAGCCAGTGAGACTATGGCATCCCCAATTGGGGTATGTTGTGAGGCTGAAGGTAAGTGGGGAAAGGGAAAGAGACGAGGAAGAGGAAGGTGGGGAAGTACCTACTAAGAACGCTGGATAAAACGACAACCCTACTAAGAACACTAAGCCGGATTCGAACCCGCGGCCTTCGGAATGGGAGTCTAACGCCCTACCGCTGGACTACGCCGGCCGTCGTTGTCTTCCTTGTGTGTCTCCGACTCCTTCTACCATTCACAGTTGTGTGATATATTTTTCTTCTACTCTTTTTCGCTTATTAGCTGTAAGTGCCCAAACCATCTTAGGGTCCCTTGGGGAAACCCACTATTTAATATTTTTAAAACTGTAGATATACAGGAGGTTAAGACTTCTGCAGAAGACTTCTTAAAAAATCTTAGCTTGTCCTGCTTTTTTATAAGATTAATTTTATTGTATCAACAACTTGAATATGTTCTCCTCGTTGGCAGGACTATAGTTCACTTGAAATCCGGACAGCGCATTTCCATAAGGCAGATTCTTCACGCCAACGCATTACGCCTGCTACAAGCTAGAAACCATTTAATTCCATAAATTATTTAAATCACCTCGCCTCAATTCAAATTGAAAAATTAATGGGTTGTATAATCTTGCCAATAAAGTATATAATTAAATCATAGTTGGTGCCTTCCTACATACAAAAATAAATATATAACAAAACTTTAAAATAATAAAAATTATCGTCAAAATATTTCCCTACAAAAACTAGTAGATAGGAAATGCTGACGAGGAAGCCACAAGCCAAATATGTATGTACTCCTAACTAACTAACTAACTAACCATCACGCCGTTTCCCCGATAGGCATAAAAATCGCTTGGCAAACAGAGTCTAGATTTCAGGCACAGATTATTTTTTTATTTATTTTGTGAATAATTTTATAAGAATAAAAAAAAAACAACGGAAACAGTCACAAATAGTTTTAGCCATAAAATTGTATTTTTTAACATTGTTTCTTAAATGCGTTAATACAATTCTAATGAAAAATACATTTTTTGGTAGTTAACGCTTATATTTTTTTATAAAATAATTAACAATTTTATTTTAATTCTATTCAAGGGTGGAAAAGCTCCAATTTATCTAAAGCATATTAATTTATTGTGTATTTATAGAGTAAACCGATTCGCAGTAAAAATTAATTAAAAAATCTGATTTTGGAAAAGCTTCGCCTTAAGTTAAATTGTGTGGTGTTATTTGCATGTGATTTTAGATTTTCACAACCAAAACTAATTTTGTTATTTATTTTTGAGGTGCTATGCCGTGGTGCGCTACATACTTTTTTAGTAAACGTTTCGGACAGCGTTACAGTTTTCAACATCAGGGCAGATGTTATGAGGCACGATGTGATGAGGGCAGATGTGATGAGATTTACTTTATTTGGAAAATACCCTCAGTATCACCCTGGTGTATCAACACCATTCAGAATTGAAACGTTGCTTCAAATGGCTTTAGCCGTGTTTGGTGACCAGATCTGAATAGCCAGATACTTCCCCGCCATTCTCTTTCCCATCTCCTTCACCTCCCCACCATCTTCAGCCTCACAACATACCCCAATTTTGGATGTCATAGTCTCACTGGCTCCAGACGGAAACAGTTGGAAGTCTTGTGCTGTATTCACATATAAAAAGAGAATAAGTTATGATTATTATTTAATTGTAGGTACAGAAATTTTCTGGTGTTATACTACTACTTTCTTGCAAACCTAATGGAAAAAACCTATCAGAAATAAAAGGAAAAATATATATCGATTATTTTTTCTTTTTTAAACATTTCCAGTTAATTATTACGTGACGTATTTTTTAAAAATAATAATATATTCAACTGTTTTAAAGATTTTGAAAAAAAAAAAACATTCAACTGTTTCAAAGATAAGTAGAAACTAAAGAAAAAATACAGTACCTATATTTTAAATACAAGATGAACTATAGTAATTTATTACAGCCGTCAGATTAGCCGAGGAAACAATGAATTGTGATACGATATCTATGAAATCTCATATGCATTTTAATAGGAAGACCAACGCGTGGGAAGGTTATTTATGATTGGTCCGCTATTGTACTAAATATTTATTATAATATTAATAGTCGTATATTTTATAACATTTTCAGTACACGAAAGCATAGAAAACAACTGACATAAAATAGCAATTTGACTTTGTTTTAAATATACGGACAGTGAATAAATCTTCTGTTTCAGATCGTTTAGATTAAGTTACAAAATGTTTGAAGGTGACATTCTAACAATAGAATTAATTTGTTATGTTTCCCGGTTCACGAGGTGTGAATAAAAAAAAATAGCAATTATCGACATTAAAATTTTTTTTTTTTTTTTTTTTAATATTTAAAGGTTTTTTTTTACAATAAAATACACAATTTTTACATTTTATACAGTGGTAAAATAGTCGATAAGAATAGCTTTTCCTCACCATAAAGAGACAAGGCTCTTGTGTTTGGTGAGGGAATTTTAGTTCAATTATATTTCAATTATACAATATCATGTGTGAAAGTAAATACATTATACAATATGGCAAAAAACAAGGCATAATTAAGAAATTGCAAGATTTATCAATAAAGGATATGAAAGAAATAATAATAATAGTGAGATATAGACTCTTATAGTTGTTTTAGGTATTTTTTTAATTTTTGCTGAAATTCCTGAATATTTTCGATAACTTTCAGATATAATGGTAGTTTGTTATAATATATAATATAATATATAATTAATAATACAAGTTTATTTTACACATTTTTTTTCTGTTTGTGTCTACCTAATACTACAAATTATGACAGAAATAAATATAGGGATTATTATTAACCTCTAAGGCTAAATTGTTCGCTTTTGTGAACAGCTCATGTAGGTCTCGTAGAAATGGTTGTGTCTCCCTTACTGTCAGGGTGATCTAAACGGTGTAACGGAGTGAAAATACCACGCTTTATATTCAAATCCGAAAGTTAACGATAGAAATAAAAATGTACCTTCTACGAAACCAAAAGTTTCCGACCAATTTGAAAAAAAAAAGATTATTTGTGAATTATTTTTACATGAAACTTTAAAAATAAGACAATCACGTTTATAAAATACTTCTCTAATAAAATGCGTGGACGTTTTTTTTTTTTTTTTTATTATCTTTAATTTTAATTAGAAAAAAAGGCTTGTGAGCCATTATTTAAACTTTTTTATTATTGCACAAAAAACATTTAATATTTAAAAATTATATAATTATTTATAGTAATAAAATTTTAAAGCGAATTTCATCATCCTTAAAAAATGAGTTTTTGGATACATTCTGAAACATTTCATTTATTTGAATTTTTTTGCAAAGCGGAAATACTGTGACAATCCGATAGAATATACCCGGGGCCTGAAGGGTTAAAAAAACAGTTGTGAACGGTTAGTATTTTTTCTATTTTCCAATGCTATTTATTATAGGCCCTGTTAATCCTAGTGGTCTATAAAGACCCAGCCGTAATTTGCCAAAGTTTCCTTCTCCTTCTCACCATTTCTTCTTTATTTCTTCTTCTATGCCCCCCACATTTCATTATAATGAAATATTTATTTTTCATCGCTCATGCAAACAAATGGAGCTTTCAAAATCGCAAAGCTTAAACCTCAAACGAACTCTGTTTAAAGAAGAAACTTAAATTAGAATGTTAATTTAAATACCTTCTTACTTAGAAGGTCCACAGATTTGCCTTGAAAATAATTTTTTGAATTGATGCGGGTCTCTTTAATTGACTGCAAACATTATTTTTTCGTACATCAAATATTTGATAATTGCGAACGTTTATGTAAAACGGTTAAGCAGAATTATTTGCCCTAAGGTAACTTAAATTCCTTACGTCTGGAAATATACATGGAATTTATGCAGATATATAAAATGTATGGTTTGATTTATTTTAATTGTTCAGTAGTTCTTTTGTTATGCAAACAAATCTTATGAGCATGTTGTGAATATAAGCTTGTCGTGTTCAACACAATTAGTTAAGGAAATGTTACCATTTTCATAAAATCATGTTCCTGCAATAAATTCTGGTTCCAAAGGCATACCGACAATTTGCTTCCAGTCCGAGACACGAAATCACAAGGAACGCCATTACCAACAAACAATTAAAATTAATATACCGTATTCACATTCGCTCATCATGCGGTCAGCGGCTAGCGTGCTGGATATCCTACCCTGTCATCGTGTGCATATAACGTGAATAAATAAATACTTCAATGTATTTTCCAATGCTTCGTAAGAATTTATTTCGCAGAGACAGCAAAGGGCATGAACTCCAATCAACTTTCACCTGGCCTCAGCTGTGTGAGTTTTAATTTCCATGAAAAATACATACATGGACATTTTTTGTGATATAAGAGATATGCAAACAAGTATGAAGTGACGTCACCTAACAATGATTTGGGCCTTAAACCTTTCCTCGGTTGTAACGATAGGTAGTTAAAGTTTTAAAATAACGTAACTTAATAACGTTTCTTAATTGATATTTTAAAATGCAAAGTACTCGCGATAATATACTCTTTCTAGCTGACCCGCCCACGCGTTGCTGTGGCTAACGAAACACAACGCCTTCCAACACTGGATGGTTACCTAATCTAGATAACCATGTGTCGTGTCAATAAATTAACTCACACTGCTATCTCATTATCATCCGTCGGACCCCAGTGTAGACCATCCATTTCGTGGGGAGGGGGAGGGGGATGGAGAATTTCATGATTTGAATATTTATTTTTCTACTATTTTCGCCTATAAAGTAATTTTATTCGAATCCGCCAGGAAATCCGTCATCCCGTAAATCCGTTAGACACAAAATTCTCCCGTTTCGGGACACTTTAATCCGCCAGATATGACGGAAAATTCGTCAAGTTGTCAGCACTTTTCACAACACTGGTTGATTACCTAGGTAACAAAAAATGCAAATTAACTCATATCGCCATCTGTCCATAATCAAATAATTGTCCCATAAAAAACATTTAACTCGTTATAATAAATATTTAGGTCAATAATCGAGATAAAAACTATCCTATCTTTTAAGTTAGACCAAATTACACGCAGTAAGCCAAATTTCATCAAATTGGGTTAAGTAGTTTCGGAGTTTACCTCGGTCGAACATTGTGACACGAGATTTTTATATATAAAGATTGCCATTTCAATTAAGAAGCAATACTCGGTAAACATAATACTTCTAAACTCTTCCCCGTGACGAAATTGTGGGCTTTGCTTTGAGGAGCCCGTATTTGACTCCTAACACTCCTACCCCACATAGTATTTAATACGTACACGTCAAGAGAAGTGTATATTATTAATATTTAACATTGCCTACGTAGAATTCCTACAATTCTCTCAGTGCCACCATCTGCCAGAGCACGGCGAAGCCACGTTGAGAAATTATTCATTTACACCAACTTCTCTGTACATTTTGCGGATTCACTCGTAAAATATTTAGCCGAAACTAATACTTACTCTGTAAACTCAAACCCTGGTATTAGTTGTATTTGGATTCATAATCTACCAGAAAATTGTTGAAATTCGTAAATAACTTTGTCACACAATCTTTACTGTTCTGTTATTTCAATAAGAGATAGATGAAACACTTTTATTCGAAATCATTTTAAGATTCAACGAATTTAAGCTAATATCAGTTTTTTGTAATAATTATTATAAGCAATTAGCCTGAAACACACATCCATATTGAAAAAATCTCACGAGAAAAGATACATGTCGCCGACGGGACTCGAACCCGCACCCCTCTGATTGCCAGTCAGGAGCTCTACCATTAAGCTACGGCGGGTTATGTCCTACCCGCCAAATGATTCAATACATACCTAGTGTTTCATTCAACAATTACCGCTTACTACATTTTTTCACCTGCAAAGAACCAACTTTATTTTTATATGAGAAAGGCATATAAAAAGAAAGTTGGTTATATGTTACGTTACAGCTAATAATTATTGCTTATAATAATTATTACCCTTTGTGCTATGCATAAAAAATCTTGTCTTAAACATTAGTTTATCAATTAAAAAATAATCTTTTTTTGTATTTGTACTAAGTACTGAAATTGTTTAGTCAGAAGATTTATATTTTTTCATTGTAAGTAATTTCTTTGTAATTATATTTTTAGATGAAGCAATCACTTCGCAAAAACAACATTTTTTTTTTTTTTTTTTTTTAATTTAATGATAATACAAGGGCGTTTTCCAAAAAAGATGTCGGTGACGTAATAGGAATTCCACTTAAGTGAGATGCTGCATTTCGATTAAAAATATACGTTAATTTATTAAAGAAAGTATGAACTTCATGATAAAAAGTATTTATATAGAAAATGTCAATAAACTTCGAAAATAATTGCAATTTAAGTTTAATACTATTGGTAAGAAATTCTTTTACGTCACTTTTATCATAAAGTTTATAAAGAAAATTAAAAGAAATTCATTATTTCAGATTTTTATTTACGAATTGAAAACACAATCTGTATCCTAAAAAATATGAATAATCAAGCTTATTGAAATAAATATTAAGTTTTTAAATAAATATATTCATTAACGCTACTATTGGATACTTTGTACTGTATATTTTTCGTTCTAGAAAGACGAATATAAGTTTTTGTTTTACGAATGTTTAATTATAACAAATTTAAAATTAATCATGAACTATATCAATAAAAAAAAGAACAAATTTCTTTGAGATATAATAATTGATCTTAGAAAATAAATCACAGCAATAACAGGACAGTGGCGTAAGGGGAAAAATTTGGTAACGTTTAGGAATTCTAAGGCCTCGGCCAGACTGAGAGGCTTGCCCGGTAGCGACAGCGGGCGCGAAATATCAGTCGTACGTGTAGGCACGTTGTGGCTACACTGCTGAAGGCGCGACAAGCGACTGTTATGGGAAGAGTGGAAGATACTCTCAGTATCACCCTGGTGAAAGACCACCATTCAGAATTGAAACGTTGCTTAATAATGACTTTAACCGTGTTTAGTGACTAGATCTGAATAGCCAGGTACTTCCCCACCTTCCTCTTCCCCACCTTCCTCTTCCCATCTCCTTCCTGTCCCCACTTACCTTCAGCCTCAAACGTACCCCAATTGGGGATGCTATAGTCTCACTGGCTCCAGACGGGAGCAGTTAAGACTCATGTGAGGTATTCTCTATAAAAAAGGGCGATTTTACGTACTACCGCCACCGTGGAAGGCCCCCCGCGCAAGTACATTTTCTTCCACTTGTTCTTTTTTCTTTTCTTTTTATTTTCGTTTCTGTTCTCTCCAACGTCTTCTTTTTTCTATTCTTCTTTGGTTAGCTCTCTGATTTTATTTTGATGTTATTTTTGTCTTTGTAACTCTTTTTTTCATAAAGGCTTCATATTTTTCAGGGTCGCTTTTAATTTTGTCTCTGTACCTTTTTGATTTTTCATATTTGAACATAAAATTAAAATAAATTATTTATAAAAATGCACAAATAATTAGATAGGTAATAATGGGCTACACGTGCATACCGTGTATAGCCTGAAATAGGTAACTAAGCTGAAAGGGTATTAAAGTACCTGTTAATGTACACAACTTTAATTAGGTACAGGATTAACTAAAACACACAGGAACATAAATCATGCTACATTTTATACTTACTTAATCAAAATTGTATGAACCAGCTGATTTTATACTGAATTTCAGAGTTGCCTCTACAGTAATAGTTGCTCATATTGCTGTCTATATTAGTACTTCGACACCATTTCGACTCTTTCAGAATTAATCTTTAATAATCTTAATTTATAAAAAAAAGAAAAAAAATTATACACATAAAAATCAAATATTTTTTTCTTTTTAGCTATGCTGTTCTTTTTTTTTAATGCTACATATATCACTCAACCCACATATCTACATGTAATAGTTACATTTTGAAGATACATGCAAAATATAAATTTAATTAGAAAATTGTAACACACCCAAATACACTAAAAGACGGACAGAGTGAACCGACCTTTAGAATTCCATTACGTCACTTTTAATTTCCATTCAAGAGACCGTTGCGTAAGAGAAGTGGCGTAATCGCGTCAATATTTTTACGAAATGTATTTATCAATAAATTATGAAACTTCTGTTTGTTCTAACTAAACATTTCATAAAACAATAAATGAATCAATTTAATACAAAGTAGAGTCTAATACATGCTGGTAAATTACCTGGAGAAATACGGAAGCGTTGGTGGAACACTTTTTTAGTACAGCCGAGAACGACCACTTGTGTTACGATTTCTTGGCAAACTGGCTGTAAAAAACCAAGCATGGCCGCCCTTCATAGACTAAATAGGGTTGCTATTTTCGAAAATATTCATCGATTTGGTAATATTTTTATTGGAAGACGTCAATAATGTGGTGGCGTAGGCGGAAATTCCACACATACGCTATTTCGTAGGACAACTCAATATCTGGTATTTAAATTATTTTGCACGATAATTAATCTATATTATGGTTGCAAATCGAAAATATTATCATATACTATTAGTAGAATTAGAAATAAATACTGGAATAACATTAAATAACATTAATTTTTGAACTCTTACTGGTAGTGGTAGGTGTAGGACATACCAGAAACAGTGACCTGTAGTCTTACTTATTTAAAAATAATATCGAAATTTAATAGATTTATTCATTATTTTTAGTCCATAAAGGTATTTACTTGTTATTATATTGGTAAAATATATGGTTGGTCATTAAAAACGACACAACAAAAGTTACTGATCCTGAAAGTGATGGGACACTGACTTTTATCTATGTACACTTTTTTTGAAAAACGCCCACAAATTAAAATGAAAATACAATATAAAGTAAATTAAGAATATAAAGTTAAGTATTTTGTCCTCAGTCCTCCTCACTAGGTATTCCTGTTCCGAGGTGGACTGCAGGTTGTTGTATGGTGTTGATCATGATTTCCCATCATTGTTGTTGGTTTTTGTTGGTTTCCACGAAATATAAATAAATAAAGCAAAAGGTGTTTATGTTTATTATTTTGCGTTGTTTTAAAAAGTGTTTATGTTTATTATCTGTAGGTTGCGTTGGGGTTACTTAATAATTTTAATTAGTTCCTCATCTTCATGTTTCGTTAGCCATAATTTGATGTCCTTTTTAAACTTTTGTATATTCATGGTATTTTTTATTTCAATCGGAAGGGCATTATATAATTTTGTAGCATGGAAATAATGGTTTTTCTGGCCGAAAGCTGTATTTAATTTTGGAATGTTTAGTAGATTTGAAGATTTTGTCCTTGTAGTATAGGTGTGTTGGTCAGCAAGGTATGCATAATTTTCTTTAAATTTGAGTAGTGCATTTGTTGAGTACAGTTTTATAATGCTGAACACATTAAATTTTTTGAAAACTTCTTTTGATGGAGTTCTTATGGGGACTTTCAGGATTATTTTTATTATTGCTTTTTGTGTTTTAACAAGCTGCTTCATGTGAATGTTTGAGGCAGATCCCCATCCAATAATCCCATATTCTATGCGTGATTGGCAAAGAGCATAGTAGACTTTATATAGATCATTTTTATTTAGTATATTGCGTATGTTTCTAAAATAGTACATGAGCTTTGTGAGTTTCTTTGTAATGCTATTTATGTGAGAGTCCCATCGAAAATTTTCATCGATTTCAATGCCAAGATATTTTATGTTTCTAGAGTGTGTTATGGTGGGGCAGTGACATGATTGTGTTAATTTTTTTCCTTGACAATCATGTAATTTGAGAGCATAATCCTCGGCTGGTTGTCCTCTGGCTGTTATTGAAAACGTTAAATATTTAGTTTTGTTGACATTAAGTGTAAGTGAGTTTTGCTTGAGCCATTTTTGTAGAAGTACAAGTCCGTGTTCAGCTTCTTTGTAAGTGGTTACCCAATCACTTTCATTAAATAAAATAACAGTGTCGTCGGCAAAACTAATGATTTTTCCTTTGATATGTAAGTTGCAGATATCATTTATATATATCAAAAATAATAAAGGTCCTAAGACACTTCCTTGGGGTACACCGTATTTGATTGGGAGAGGTTTACTTTTACGCTTTTCAATTTTAACACACTGTGAACGTTCTGACATATAACTTATTAGCAGATTTAAAGTTGTGTTTGACATCCCAATTGTTTTAAGTTTCTTGAACAGGATTTTATGGTCTATAGTATCAAAGGCCTTTTGTAGGTCTATAAAAATTGCCAAAGATTTATTTAATTTATTGAAATATTTTGGTCGTCTATAGGTTTTGCTTATTTGAAAAGTACATCAATAAGATAGTCTATTATCAACTCCGACCTACTTGGTAGAGTAGTACAATCCTTGCATTTTAACCCAAAAATCGAGGGTAGTAGGTACCTACGTAAAACCAACGTGTTTTTAAATAGTTTGAATTGTATCACGTAGGTACTCATTTCTATACAAATAAAATAAACTAATGAGTATTGTATAAATTGGAATTTCGTCACAGAGTAACTATTTACCTAAACATCCAAAACTTACATTCTGACACATAGTTTTTGTTAAATATTATGATCATAAATCGTAGTATGCTAATTCTGTCTCGGTTCCCCGCAAGTTATGTACATTGGACATGTGTGTGCTTCCATAAGCAGGTGATAAACAAAATGTACCAGTGACACATCGTGCAAAACACAGAAACAACAATACCCAGCGAACACCGTATCTCCTGTTTCAACACGGTTTATGCAAATTTACAATAGCCAAGAGATTCATTCACACATACATGTTAGTGCTTTGCTCGCAGAATTATTAGTAACAATTAATTAGTTTTGATGGTGGATATGTTTGCACATTTTCCGCCTTGTAGACAAATTTTACACGCCTACCATACGGGAAATCCTAGGTAAAAGCGACTTGCTACGAATACATTCCGCGTTTTAGAATAAAGCACGTAAGGGAACTTCCATTTTTCGGGTTAGTATAATGTGTTTGTGAATTTTATTTACTGTTTTAGGTCTAAAACCGTTCACCTGGCTAGTTATACTAGTGATGATCATTAATTATACAAAATTATTAAATTTATAATTAAATTCCAAATCATTTATTCCATTGACTTTGTATCATTTAGTGAGTATATATGTGACCGGGTTATTGTGAATTATTATATTTAAATTGAGATACGGGTATGGGCACCGCCGCCCCGGGAACTAGGAAACGTCCTAGGGAACCATTTATTGAATAGACACATACGTCATCCCAAGTTTTTCGTTACGTTTGGTAACTTAGCAGGAGTGTCCGGGATCATCGGGTGAGTTGTGTTCAGATCATGGTGGCGGATGCGCCAGCCCACCAGGTGTGTGGCGGTCGGGATCGGGAGAAGCCATTTCGGGGAGGTTCTTTGACCTCTCCAGCTGGTCTTTTTCGACCCATCGTCTTGCACCGCCACTCCTAAACACTCCACTCCACTGCCACTCCTTGTCACTTTTAAACACAATAACCCCTAGATTCTTACCAAACCTTTTTTCCGTACCAGAAATAATTTTCCTTTCTTTCCTTAAAAAAACCATCCACATAGCATCTCCAAAGATTGTTAGATAATGTAAAAAGAAAAACCTATTGAAGTTGTTGATGATATCTATTTGATTGTTAGTTGATGTCTAAGGTCTTAGAAATAGAATCTTTTATATATAAAAACCTTTTTTTTTATTCCATGATTCCAGTAAAGTTAAAATCTCAATTTATCATTGGATATATCTAGATACCGTCTATTATAAAACATTATTTAAAGAAATGCCTTTAAAAAGATTTTTCCTCAAATGAACATTTTGAACCAGTATTTATTCGGGCTATAAAAATATGAAGGAAATAACTGCTATTTTTGTTAGTGTTCAAATGGTGTATGCCAACTGGTAGTCTCACATTAAGATGAAATCTGTACCAAACTTTGATATAGATTGATACATATTTCACTGGCCAGACGTAATAAATTACAGGCAGTTGTTGTTAAAATCACCAAACTTGCAATAACTCTTGCCGGTCATAACCTGATGTCAATCGGACTGTAATAATTTTTATGACTTCCATTGAACGGATATTTTTATTATGTTTAAAGTTCAGTTTGTTTTCGAGAGGCAATAAAAAAAACTCGTAAGAAATATGAGGTGCTTGATGAATTGTGATTGAAATTTATGAATATTTCTTGTAACTTTATCCCTTTTATATGTTTACCGTGGGCTAAAAATTACATCGGCCTAGTCTGAATTTCAAAATATGTGGAGATAACAACACGCCGAATTTTCATATCTTTTTGTAGTAAATTGTTATCTCCAAATTTTATAGCTAATAATAATATGTCAAAGCGAATTGAAAATCGTAAGGATTACCTTGTTTTCTACAAATAAAAAAAATAGTTAAAATTCTTTAGCAGAGATGCCTGGGTTCATGGGGTTAGGTTTGTTGAATTTAGGAGTCGAATAAGGGTACCGCCACCCCGGGAACCATTTATTGGTTAACCTCAATTGCCATCTCTTATTCTCTACGTTTGGTGATTTAGCAGGGATTCCCGGGTTCGTGGGATTAGGTTTGCCTAGATACTAGACCCACCGCATGGCGAGCCGAATTTAGGAGTCTCTTGACCCATCGCCTTGCACCATAGTGTGAGGGATGGATACATAGGCCCTTCACTTCTGGCTATAACGACCCCAAGATTCCTACTCACCCCTCATACATTTTTCCTTCCCCGAGCTTCTTCTCTTTCCATTTCCTTAAAAAGACTCTCCACTCAGCAACCCCAAAGATTATATAGGCCTTGAGGGATTTTTTATCAGGGCCTTCTGTGTGGAGCTAATGTTAAAAAGACATCAGACCTACCTTCTACTTCTGTTTTAGCAGCATCAGATAAATACGTAATAAATAAATAATAAAGAGATCTTGAACGATTTTCGATTTTTAGGGTTTTGATTAAATAACCCGAAAAGTAGGTACTGATTGTAGGGTCTAGGATAATATCCCGCTGTGCAAATTTCACTAAGCTAGAGCTGACCGTTCGATAATTTTTGCTGCCTTAAATATCACGAAAACAGAGGTCTGCTGTGTAGAAGCAATAAAAACACACGGCATGTTTATATTTCCAGGTATACGCGCCTGGTAGCAATTCAGTATTTGCATTAATTTTTAAAATCAAACTTTCAACGCTCCCCTAGTTTCCGCAACATTCACATGTGCCGAAAAGCCTTCCTACCTCCTACTAGACATTCTTTCATAAATATTGAAATGCAACCCGATGCCATATTTTCTTTCCGTGTCTGC
The DNA here is from genome assembly GCA_951813805.1 of Limnephilus auricula. Taxonomy (NCBI): domain Eukaryota; kingdom Metazoa; phylum Arthropoda; class Insecta; order Trichoptera; family Limnephilidae; genus Limnephilus; species Limnephilus auricula. The sequence continues at coordinate 32,772,795 of OX638389.1, read as the reverse complement.
GAGCTCTGTAGACGCTAAATTTAATTTCCACTCCTTCGACTGCGCAAAACACAAGACGGCCATAAATATTTTTCATATTGACACGGGGGTAAAAAAAAAGTGGGATGGATACTCGGGGGTTGTGGGAAGTAAGAGGGGGGTGATCTGCGCGATGCAAATATTGATGCAACAGTGGCGGAGTGATGTTTGCCATCACCCGTTGTGTACACTAAGGGGGTTTCTAAGTAGGTGGCGAATTCTTTGCTTTGTGATTGCGGTAACCTGTAGAAAGGATTTTGTCTTTCACGCCTTTGGGTGAAAAATTCTTGGTTTTTCTATTTTTTTTCTTAAGGGAGTGTTTTGTAGCAATTTTTATATTAAAAATAATACTGTACCACAAAAGAGTTCCAACTTCAAGAACTGGAAATATAATTTCCCTATTTAGCGAATATTGTGAAAAAATAAGGGCGAAAGGGGAAATAGAAGGCGGGTAGTTAGGTTCGGACGTTCAGGTTAAAGTCTCTTGTTAATCAAAATATATTTGAAGCAACATTTTGATTACAAATAATTATGATCTGTCACTGGAGGGGTACTGAAAGTATTTTCCAATTTTGCATTGTATTATTTTATAATCATTAATCAAATCATTAATGTTTATAAAATAACTCATGCCGGTTTTTGAACCCGCGGCCCACAGTTCTAAAGTTTTTTCCAAGTTCCAGAGTTTGCCACGGAAGTTGCAATTTTTTTAAAGTTTTGAAATTTTCATTAATTCACTATACTGTACTTGTGGATAATACATGACCCGATTTGTAGAACCCAACGAGTCAGATTGGATCGTGTGTAGGTTTATCATGTCGGGTTCTGCAAGTCGGATCGTGTGGAGGGCCTGGGTTAAGTGAATAAAAGTCTGGTTAAATGTTGATGTGCATAATATATAAATCTGTTATATACAACAAATCATCAACAAAACTTTCACTCATTTGCCGTCTGACTTCACGAATACCATAACTCCCTTCTCATGTATATACACACATGCATGGGAAAGACCCTACACACAGTATCCCCAAAGATGACATAGGCCTTTAGAGAAATTGTTTTCCTCTTGTGTGGATGTAATGTTAAAGAAAGTATTTTGAATGTATTTTTTCGCAATATCTCAAAGCAAAGGAAATGCTAGTGTTCTATCTTCTCGTACCTATCTAAGTTTTTTTTTATTGTTTGCTTCTTCGGAAAGCTCTCAAAGGTTCATGGGGCGTCGGGATATTTTTAAATATTTATACACTGGCTGCTCAAGAATATTGCGAGAAAAATAAAACACCGTTCAAAATTCAATATTTCTGTAAATTTCAACAGAGCTTTTTAAGAAAGTGTTTTTTTGAATTTCTGAATGGAGAAGTCTTCCATTATTGTAGCAAATCAATTGAAATAAATCCTGTCAATTTCTGAAATATATTACTTCCAGTATCCCTTTGTCCTCCGCAGAATTTTTTCCGAATTAAAATTCAGTCGAGGCAATCATTCCGTTCGATTCCTCCTATAATCGCCTATCAATCCAGCCGGAATAATTCGGCGGCTTTCATTTCATTACGTCAAAAGCCACAAATCCGCCGGTGGAGTTTTTAAAAGAAATCAGGTGCAAACACACCGCTCGCTGCGGGAAATACAAAATCTATTATGACAAAGATTTTCATTTACATTTTCCCCGTTCCGAATTCACTTCCATCCGTTCTGTTTGCTCACACGAAATCCACGCCGACTCGCGAGATTTTTACATGTACAGATTGAAAGCCTTTTACACGGACATATTTTTGTACGGGCGAAAGCGCACGAGGTATTTTTTATTGCTCTTCGCGACTGCTTGCCATTACATTCTAAACCGATAGCGGATTCTGCATTCCTGGGAAAGTGAATCTTATTCTGACTCGCTTTAAGGATTATTATTAAATGCGGGCTTTCGGAAATGGAATAAATTTGTAAGATGAATTGAAGTACTCTTCCCACTGCAAGCAGAGGCGTCCTTCTGATGATGGCATCCTATTTTATTTCATTCAATATCCGATAGTATCCGTTGCATATCAATTTAAAGCAGCCGATGCACACAACAAACCGCACACTGCACACTCTGCGCACTCTGCACAGCGTCTGTGCTATCACCGATCACTTCCCCTTCTCAAATCGGTTTGCGCAAATTCAGATTGAGTTGAGGTGTGCCTTCAAGGGTATTTAAATATTTACCCAGAGTTGCAATGCATTTCTCTGTGTTGATTTAGTATTTTGAAAGGCAATATCTTTTTTCCCGATATTCTATTTATTTGAATTTCAATATACGTACAAGTATAAATACACCTGTGGCGTACATTTACCCTTAGAAATTTCCTGTATTGACTTGAAACAATTCATTTATTTAGTTGTCCACTGGAGCGACTGAGCAATTTAAATATTTTTTCTCGGATTGCTAAAGGATTTATTGCTAGGAAATTTTCCGCCTACATTAAAAAAATCATTCATCCGAATAATATGGAGACATACAAACTGATTATCGTTCTGTGTAGCCAATGAATTCCCCTATCTTTTATCTATTATCACATATTTTTCGGATTCAGAAAAAAAAAAAAAATCTTTAACCTTAATAAATTTTAAAGAATCTAGAGAATATTTATTTTGTCATATTTTGATTGTACAATATATTATATAGGCGTTTAAATAAAAAATAAAAATTTGAATATTTTCCACATTTTGGCAACAAAGCAATCCGAGGTTTTTGAAATAGTACCATAATGTGGCAAAAAGCGCTCGAGTGGTTATTAGAGCTTGTGTCTAATTTTTTATTTATTTTTATTTTCAGGTGAGTACCACTCTAATAAGAAACACTATATCCTGAGAACCAATTGAGAAAGCGGTTGATTAATCACGGAAAACAAGGTATTACATATTACAGATTTATTAAATTTCATAAATTATTATCCGTAGATACCTTACACTTTACAGAAAACAATTGCAAATAGGTATTATTTTACATGTTAAGGGGATACCAAGCGGTGATTTTTCCATACAAATGTATTCCCTATTTATCTCTCTGGATTTTAACCCTAGAGAAAATATTGTTTTTACGTAAAATAGATATCAACTACTAGCGTGTCGGTAATTTGTTTTTTTTTTTGATAAATTACTTTTTATAGAAGCTATGACCTCCAACATCAATAAATTTTTAAAAAAGCGAAACGTACAGAAATAGAATAGTTTGTTTCTTATGTAGTTGGTAAAAAAAATAATTGAAAATCTGTCCATTTTTGGAGAAGAAAAGTGGGAAATACAAAATCTCGATTTTAGTTAGGTATTAGTAGCCTGAGGTGCATTGTCCCTTTCGCTCAATATCCGATGGAGTAAGTGCAACAGTGACAGCAACAATTTAATAAAATCTATTTTTTTAAATTTCTCCACCACCCGGGTATCATCTTAACACATTCATTCGGGCTAACAAGTTAACCGAATAACGTATATTCGTTTAAGTATTTCTCGTGGAATAAATTTACTACATTTAATGCCACAATTGATTCCCCCATTCGGCTACTCTGGACATAAACTGCTTATTCCGAGAATAAGTTTCTGAGTTATGTACTAATGTTTCTTGCGGACTTTAGAGTAATGGACGTAGGTACCCAGTATCCATAGGTAACGGCTCAGTGTGCGCGGAACTCTTAAGATGATAGATTTCGTTTTCAGCCCATACAAAAATGACGCCCGGGAAAAAACACTTTCTACATCTAAAATTGCACAAAATGAATATATTTTTTTTATATTGCCTTCTAGAGGGTGAAAACTATGTCGGTATGTTTTCAAATTTTCGATGCGTTTCGTATTAACGTAAACATTCACTGACAAACATGTACGATTTATCAAAAAATATTATTTAAGGAAAAAGTGCTGCTAACTCAACTCTCATAAAGAATTATAAAATTATAAAAAGCTACCGACGTAGCTTCTTCTTTCTAAAAAATATATTTTTTTAAATTTCAATTTCGTTAAAGTTTCGGTGTAGAAAAGTGTATTCTCCATAAACCCCTTTTCGAGCGATTTCTGTAGGTAAATTTGAGCGTTGTCTCATTCGCACATTTCGCATTGGCATGTATTGTAAGTGTGCGTGAGCTTATTGTGAGCGGGACAGAATGACAGACGCGGGTGTTCCGCGTGTGGTTCAAAGTCTAGCCTCTTAAATCTTTGGGATGGCTTATTGGAAGAGCGCTGCAATGATTTATAACTGAGCTAATACTAAGATATATTTACCAACATTCAATTTTAGAAATTTCGTAGCTCCACCATCGTTAAGTAAACCTCTTTCAATCAAATCCTTGCAACTTTTCAGAAAGTTTTAGCATTTTTGTTTGATTAGGTGAATGAATTCCAAGAAATTATAATAAATATTTATAAACTTCTCCATCTGTCAGCTAAAAGGAGTCGTTTAAAGCCTTTCAGAGATAGAAATTGGAAATTTTATTATAAAGCACAAAAAATACGGTGTGCCTTCAGTTTGCTAACTGAGTTCGATTACAGTCGAAAAACGGATAATAACGATTGTACAACGCTTTTCATGGTCTTGTATTTAATTATTGAACAATTATTCACAGTTATGTGTTCTAAAAGGTCTACTTATTTGAAAATCAGTTAAGTTCCTACTTATTTTTGTTGTTGTTTTTAAAAACATGTATTAGAATTTCGCCTTTGTTTTGTTTAACCAATTAATGACTTCCCGATATCCGATCGAACTGAATCTCGGCAGATAGACTCGTTGTCGATGACAATGCATTCTTGAAGTTGCACTCACACTCATACGCACACACGCATTTCTCTGAAAATGGATGAAATGATGGCGCTACTAGGTCGTGCTGTTCGATGTGTAGGACCATAGTGGAAAGTCGAATCTGTTTCGCTACATAATAAAAATAAATGTTTGTAGTGAAAAAACTTTGTTTTTACGGTTTTTTGTTTTTAATATGTTAGTTTTTTTTTTTAATTTTTTATGTTTATCTGATAGAACCCTGCCACATAACAGCTTTGTGGGACTACCCTAAATTTGTACAAATATTTTATCCACTAAATAAATAAAATTTAAAAAGGGATACGAGTTACTATGTAATTTATTAAGTCGTGTAGTTTTATTAGTGTAGGTACCTAGTTTTATCCATTTTGAAGTTCTGATGAGTATCCGTGTATCCCATAATAATGACAAAATTTTTGCTAATTTATACAGCGCCGTTTTCGTGAAAAATCACCTTTTTGTATTGAATGAATAAATTAATCTCATTAATCGTTAATAATCAGGATGCATTTTGTACCAACTGTAATTAATTTAAAGAGATCGGTTTTTTAGAACAATCTACTTATTATATTTAAACTAATTTAAAATTGTTTTAAAAGTTATTTAATATCCATATTTAAATATATAGATAACTAAATTAGCAATAATGTGGGAATATATACATGTATTATATTTTGGTCTGAACCAATACGATATTATAAGTTATTATAACATAATCATACTTTATTTTCTATTTTTTATATTAAATTTCTTCCATCCGTTAAGAATTAATAAATAACTTCGTGTGAACTTTACGGAAGCCCATCGAAGAAAAGCGGGTTAAAACAAACGTATCTTTTTTTATTTTATTTATCATTTTTTATATCGACCGCGAAACGAGTCGGTGTCTTCCTCCATAACGTTTGATTAATAGCTACTGCAACGCCTTTTTAAATCTCTTTTTAATAGTTCCTTTGTGCTTGGCTCAATTATCTTCGGTGTCCTTTTCGTATTCTTATTCGTCATGGGATCCCATGTTTCGAAGTTTGATTAGACTGTATAGCTTGATTGAAAAGACGCAGCAAATGGATGAAGCAAAATGTTAGGTATAATAAATAGTTTCATTTTATATAGACGTACCTGATTTTAAGAGGGAATAGAAAACCGGCGAATACCGGAAATAAGTCATTTTTAAATCAAATTTTAGACGTATTGACTGTTTTTTATAAAGAAACATAAATTGATTTTGAAAGATTGTTATTTTATCTGGTACATGTAGTTTTAAAATTTTGAAAAACTAATTGTGTTTTTAATGTACTTAGGTTATACCGTTGGTCGTTGCCAGATTTGTTCAATTTTCAAATAATGACAAATTGTATTATACACCACAAATTTAAAATTATATAATCATACAACAAAATAAATCAATAAGTTATCAAGTAAAAACATTTTTCAGAATTTTAATTTTAGTTAAATTAAAATCATTAAAAAATAAATCCGAGAACGTGTTTTGTGACGAAAATATCTCAGTTTTTATATTTATTTAAGTTCTTAGAAACTAAAATAAAATTCAGATTTTTTTTACACACATATTTTGTTTAGACATTATTGAAAAATCATAAATACTTATGATTCACTAATATCACTAGTTAACGTTATCACTGGTTAACGGTACGTCTCTAACCTATACCTAAATATTTTCAGAGAAAACCATCACTTTTTGATTTCGCGAGCCTAAACCTGATGAAGCTTAGGTTTATAGTGAAATCAGTAGGTTACAATATTAACACTAACTTACAACTTACAACGTAAGTTAGTGTTTTCTCACATCTATTTTACATGTTTACAAGCGGTTACCGCCTGTCCGTGTTTTCGATATTAGCTTAGCTTAATTCCAAAGAAATTGATGGAAATAATATAAAGATCTGAAAACATTTACACTGATCTTTAAATTCCAAATAGTGAAATCTGTGCAAATTTTATAACGAACGAGATTTGTGCACCATGTGAAAATAGATTTATTGTGTAACACTAATTATAATGAAGAACAATTTGGGTTAAACAATGTAAACGTTAAATATTTTTTATCGAAACTCTTATTCATTTTTAAAATTCCCTTAGGGGAGCGAAACAACTATAATACTTCAAAATACATGCAAAGTATTTATCCAATTAGAATATGGTTTCCAGAACAGCTCTGAGTTTTATGACAATATGATTTACAATATTATTATACTATCATTTTTGTTTACAGTACGGCTTTCTAATACAATACTTATTATCATACTTAGGGCGTTTCTCACCATCCTCCTAATAGCTTATTCGTACTATAACGAATATTATTAAAAATAAAAATAAAATACTTGCAGTAGTTAGAAAAATCGGCCAACTTATCCAATATAAAACCACTGTTGATAGGTCCGAATACCGACTATTAAACTCCGACTTAATAAATAAAACGTAAATCGTAAATCGAAAATAAACTTTATAGTATGGATAAGCTATTAGGAGGATGGTAAGAAACCCCCTTAGATTATTATTTGATTTTCCGTAACAGCAATTAATTTACCCATGCCTTAATTTCACTGCGATATGAAATAAATATCCCAAGATCTTACATAAACTTACATTACACATCCCATCCTTTTTTCACCATCGGATCCGACATTCCGAGCCAATTATTAGCATGAGAAAGAAACATCAATTATGTTGTAGGTAGTTTTTTCACATTTCCTAAAGTTTGTCCGTAATATTACGAAGAACGACGGTGTACAATGTACAAGGCAAAAGCAATTCATCATCTTCCAGACCTTCTGCAACTTAATTCGGTACATCTGTTTACATTACCTCGCCTGTCGGATCGGGAGATTTTTGTGCACTTAGTCGGGTTTTCGTATGTATTATCTCGTAGTAATGGCAATCTGCTTCCAATAATGATTTTAAATTTAGTGCAGGACGATATAGTGAAATATGTTTTTGTAGCTCAGTAGATATTTCTTGAATTTCATTTTGGGACTCCTAAATTAAATGGGGAGGAAAGAATAATTGTATGTAAATGCTTTTATTGAAAACATAACTAATAATTATAAAGAACGTTTTGACTCATAACCATTGTATTTCTTATACCTACTCAGAGTGACTTCTACTATATGTCTTGCTTTAGTTCGATTGTTGTTTTTGGAGCCTACGGTAGATATTAAGAACATTGTAAATCGATAAATAAGTAAATGATATCGTATTTTTGGAGTGAAAATTTATTATAGTATGTCTTAAAATTATTATAGTATGTTGTGAAACATTAAACGGTTCCATGTCTAATCGGACTATGAGATCTCAGCGTCTGAATTACCATAGTAAATTTATTCAGACACGATACTTCCTCACATGATAATTCATCACATCATAACTCACATTAATAGATCATGCCCAAACATCGATGTGTTTAACACGAACCTTGCTAAATTCACAACATTCATAAAAAAATGACATTCCATCGAATGCCATATGTTTAACCAAAAACTTAATTTCATTGATTTCCTTTTTTTTTTATTAATTCCGCATACTTTTAGTAGTTTGTATTTTAATGAAATCTTTTCCTCGAAGATATTATTGATATCCATTAAAATTTAAGTGTAAACCTTAGAAATATGTATATCATAAAACACTTTGTAAATTGAAGATACACTTAATCAGAATTTTTTTTTTATTATGTATATTGTTGTATATTTTTTTTTTATTATGGTCCTGTATCTAAATGTCGTTATTTTATTGGTCAATGACATAAACATACTTATTCACTGTCATATATAAATGTATAGACTGCTTATAACGCAAATAAATAAATAAATAAATTAACGTACCCTTCCATTCACCCCTCCCCCTCACCTAACCTAACTTAAGGTTAAAAACCCCAATTATCAGTTTTCGATGCTTCGAGACATGATGAATTATCATGTGAGGAAAAGTTTGTACTCAATATTCATACACGTAAAAAGTTTTCACTGGGTAGACCGGTCACCACATTAAACTGTCGATCGCTGAGTTTTTAGGTCGTGTAGTTTGAACAGCTTTTGAGGTCTGATATTTCAACACTTTTTTACATTAGCTCTACACAGTAGACCCTGAGGAAAATATTTTCTCTCAGGGTCTATGTCATCTTTGGAGATGCTGTGTGGAGGGTCTTTTTGGAAAAGGAAGGAGAGGAAGTTCTGGGACGCAAAAAAAATATGAGGAGTGGGTTGGAATCTGGGGTAAATGTTGTCAGAAGTGACGGACGTATGAATCCATCCCTCCCACTGCGGTGCAAGGCAATGGGTGGAGAGAGTCCGGCAAACGTCAAAAGGCCTACTTCATACAGTCTCTCCCACTCCGGCCCACCACGCAATAGATGGGAGACACTTCCGCTGCCAAGACCTGGAAAAACCTCAACTCACGAAATCGGGCACCCCTGCTAAGTCACAAAAATTAGCAAACCACTTGGACCTATGGCAGAGGTGTTACCCATACCTATCTCCCAAATGTAAAATAAATAAACTAGCTCCACAACTCTCATCTTACTTTCCATAAATAACTATGGAGTTAATAAATATTTATCAATCGATCAAAAAATGTCAAAACTCGAAGTGGTTACTTTTTTTCGGTATCTAATAATGATAACAATACGTTGATGATTTTTACACCGAATTTTTTTTAACCTTTTTTTAAACTTTATAGGCACTGCACAAAGACATCGGGTTGTTACAATAATCTTTTATATAGTGATGTATAACGGCAAACAGAGCATTCACCAGATCATTAGTCGATAACATACTAAATTTCCGTACCAATGAACATGATGCTGCGAAAAAATGTAATTTTTATTAGAGGTAGATAATATACAGGACCCTACTTACCTGAGGTTAATAATAATAATAATTTGGATCTTGTGTAGCGCCGTTTTTGTGAAAAATTACCTTAAGGGCGCAATACAAATGTATAACACATTTCTGCAATCTTACTTCTAACTACAGACTAGACAAAACATTAGAAACTTGACTTTAGTAAATTACAAGTAATTTAGTAACTTTGGTGAATTACTTTTACCTTTTAATACATTTATAATATTTTACACGTAGAGGACAATCTATTGATGGAAACACTGTGCGTTGCATGTTATTATCAGCGCCCTTGGGGTGATTTTTCGCGAAAACGGCGCTATATAAATTTGCCAAATATTATAATTATAATTTTCATACACTTTTCCATATAAATGATCATCTAGAAAATCCACGTTATGCAAGTGTATTATATAAGTACATACAAAACAATACAAGAACAACATGTTAATCTACCAAACTATTAAATGGGAATATAATTCACCGACTCCAGATATTTTCATATCAGAGGGTTCGGCTCGGTGGAATTCCTAATTTAACCGATAAATCCTACAGACCCCTCAATATAAACATTTAAAATATCTTTCGTAATCCTACATGTATTTAAAATGACTGATTTTTGCATTTTTATATACAAATTCTTTGACAATTCTAATATGCCTAAATTTTATTATTATTATTATTGGTATATTATATTATAACATTTTTAGATAGTAACTACTACCATTAACTAATATTACTTCTTCATTCAAGCCGTTTGATACCTACATAATATATAATTTGTGTGTTTCCGTCTCGCGATCTCATTACCCCGACGGTAATATCGGAATGTACCGACTGCCGACGAAGGAACCCCTGTCAACCCTTGCCGAAATAGCAGCCACTTAAAAGTAGTCCCGCTGCCGCCCCATTGAAATGCCGTTTTGTGTCCCTCGTCAAAGGACCTTCCTGCAATCTCTGCTGCCCTGGTACCTACCTAGTATTATTCGACGCTGTTTGTCTCCAACCGGCGGCTGTCTTCAGTACCCCGTGGAATTCTTAAATATAATGTGTCACGGAGATTGTCTTATGCTCCCGTCACGCGAATACATTGCACATCTTGTAACTAAGTTTAAAATGCACACTATACTTTTTTTCAAACATTAAATTGTCTTTCTGATTTTATAACTCTTAATTAAATGTGTCAGTTCACAAAGCTTTTTAATACACTGTCAAACATTTTAAATTGATACAACGCTCCGCCCTTAATTTTCTGGAAAAAACGTTGATTAGAGACGGTATTAATTTTTGTGTGTAGGTACTACAAATATTATTGCATATTTTAAAAAATACAGTGGTTGATTAGAGATTGTAAGCATTGTGTGGTAAACAATCTAAATATTACGGTCAAAATATGTATTTTTTTCTACAAAATAAAGTAAATTGATTAGAGTTTTTTTTCTAAGTCATTTACCATTGTAGATTTTTCAATATACTACTTGCTTGTCAACTACGTGTACTCATGGCATTCAAATTTAGTCTGAATATTAGTCACAAGTTGAAAGAAGTATGTATTTATTGAAGAAGATACTATTAACAAATGTTCAATATAAACATATAATTCATATAAACTTAATATTAAACATTAATTACAGTTGGCAACAAAAGTTTGGTAAATATTTACAGGTAAGTAGGATGTAAATATTAATTAACAATTGTCTAATGGAGAGTAAATAAATATAAGTAAATTAAGTAGATAATACAATTATGAGTAAATAATAATAAACAATTTTGTAATAGTAAGTAAATAAACAGTAAATTAAGTCGATCATAAATTATGAGTAAAACATAATAATAAATAATTATGTAGTATATATAGTAAGTAAATGAAACAAAAATACACACAGAAACTAGAATAAAGAAAACGATCCCATCTTCTTTAATGAAGAAATATTACAACGAGAAAAGCTTCTAATAATACAATAAATTTAAATGGTATTGTTTTATTATTTTTTATAAGTTTAATTTAACAATTTAAAATACAGTTAGAAAGTTACAAAAGTACACTTTTTGTAAACAAGCCTCCAATTTATTGTTTTCAGTAACAAGAAATCAATTTATTGTTTTCAGTAACAAGAAATCAATTTATTGTTTTCAGTCACAAGAAATCAATTTATTGTTTTCAGTAACAAGAAATCAATTTATTGTTTTCAGTAACAAGAAATCAATTTATTGTTTTCAGTAACAATAAATCAATTTATTGTTTTCAGTAACAAGAAATCAATTTATTGTTTTCAGTAACAAGAAATCAATTTATTGTTTTCAGTAACAAGAAATCAATTTATTGTTTTCAGTAACAATAAATCAATTTATTGTTTTCAGTAACAAGAAATCAATTTATTGTTTTCAGTAACAAGAAATCAATTTATTGTTCTCAGTAACAAGAAATGAATTTATTGTTTTCATGTTTTGGGAGTTGTCTATTATTTTAACACTCAGATACTTATACTATTTTTGCCTGGTATGGGTAAGCACAACATTTTTTTAACATATTAATACCAAATTTTGGCACTATCACATTCTTTTTCACACTGCTAGTTTAGGATTATCATAGTAGCTAATGTTGTTTCAATGTTTTTTTCTTTCAAAGGGAATGGGATAAAATATGTTAAATGTATAAAATTGAATATATCTCTACGGAAGGATTGCTAAGAGAAGTGTAGTATTTTTATTGAATCGTGTATATAAACAATTAAATATTTTTTTTCGCAGCTTATGTAAAATGTTAAAGCGACAGAATACTAATTATGGTAGTTTGCTCATGTCTCACATTTTAATTAATTCTGACAAATTTGTAACTTTAATACATTTTTTCACACCGATACCCACGGATGTAAGTTGTTTATGTTTAAGATTAATAAAAACAGTACATAACCATTCGAATGTTTTACTTTTGACGTTTTTCAATTATAAATTTAGCGGTTAGCACCAGATTTTATTTTTATAGTCGATGAATAAAAACTTTTTTAGGGATTCGCTTAGAAACATCTGAGATTTTAGTAATACGTTTATCAGAATTAATTTAAATAAACCCCCCGGAAAGATCAAATTTCCAGGCCTGCTAGGTCTGTAGGTCCGTCCAAAAATGCGCCGGGCCGCGCGCAATATGGTAACCGACGAGTTCATCGAAAATCAATTCATCGCAAGCAAATTTACAAAAGCAAATTCACAAAATACACAAAAAAGGTTAGGTTAGGTTAGGTGAGATTAGGTTAGGTTAGGTTAGCTTAGGTTAGGTTAGGTTAGCTTAGGTTAGGTTAGGTTAGCTTAGGTTAGGTTAGGTTAGCTTAGGTTAGGTTAGGTTAGCTTAGGTTAGGTGAGGTTAGCTTAGGTTAGGTTAGCTTAGGTTAGGTTAGGTTGAATTTTTGTTAGTTGAACTAGTTTTCGATGAACTCGCCGTGAACCCGCAATAAATGTGCATAGTATAACGCTTAACTAAAAATTCTAATATATATATTAGGGTATTGTGTCGCCTTAAGCAATATATTTACTCTACGTAATGAATAACGAAATGTGTTTATCGATTTCCTTTTCCTATATTTCCCAAAAAGCGTTTCCAATAAATTATTATCATTTGCAGTTAGAGAGCGCTACGATGAGATTATTGTATCGATTTTTCATTTCTCCGGTAAATTGTATGAAAGGATTTCCAGTATTGGTTCCGCCCATTTGTCATCTGGGAATCTTTGGAAAAATTGCATTGGACCTGAGCCAGACTGAAGCGCCAAAGCAAAGCCAATCTGGGCTTCAATTTGTTTTCATACAATTTTGGCATTTGCTGATATTTGTTCGAAGTTTACTGGCTTTGTGAAAAACATCTAATACGCAAACGTGAGTTTCTTTTGTATATACAAATCTGTGAACTATTTACCAGCATTAATAGTATTGGCAAAATAAGAGATTGTTGATTGACCTATGCAATGGGATTTGTTTTGAAAAAGTATTTCTGATGAACAAATCTTTTTTATTAGTGTTGTTGGAAAAGCCAGATCACAGCTTTTAAAGATAATTTTTGTAGTGAATATTTCAAGTGTTAAACGACAACAAAATGTTTTTTTTCTAGATTTTCGGATACAGCTAGATCCTAAACTAAATTACGTAAATTTTATTTGATTTGAGAATATATGAAGCCAGTGTGAATAGTATAAGAACTAGGGAACTTCCGAGGAAGACATGGCACGATCAAGTGAATTCGATACTTGAGTCGGAACATGTCAAGAGTCAGAAAATTGAAGAATATGTATGAGACGATGTATGAATGTGAACGAGGCAAAGAGTGTGTGCCAAGGCCGAGTTGTTTGGCGGTCCGTCCTCTCTGCGTCACCCCGCGGAGAAACGGCGTGATGGTTAGTTAGTTAGTTAGTTATAAGGAATCAATAAATTATAATTCTCCCAACTGACTTGTATATTCGCCATTATATTCTTAGTACCATGATAAACAAATATATCTAGCCCACTGTGTTCAGTTTTACCGCATACACGATGTGTGCTTTCTCACAAAACAATCGCGTCGTACATCAGTAATGTCTACATGAAATAATCACTGTCATCATCATCATCCATCTTGCGCAATCAATAGCAGTAGTTAGAACCTTGTAATGGTGGGGTTGGGCGGACAAAAATCGTAATTACAGAACATTCCAAATTGCCCGTGACGGACGCCATCACGTACAGTGACATAGCATTTTACTTTGAATGCTATTTGGTAAACTTAAGACATAGCCTCCGGTTTGGATTATCACAATTCATAGATACACTTACTGCATTATCAAAAATTTCTGCCTTTCGTTTTGCTGTAATTACTGTAATCATTATTATTATTAATACGTATATTGATTTGAAGGTTTTTTGGTTTGTACGTCTGAATTAGAAACCTCTTTAAAATAAAATCATTCTTAAAATTTAGGAAGCATAAAAAAATATACTGATGATGGCTTACAATCTTTAGTCATAAAAAATAACAATAAATTCTAGTTAAAAGTAACAATTTTTTCTATTCATTAAATATAATAAAATAATAATTGGTTTTCTGGTAATTTATTTTTCATCCAATATTTCGTTTTTTTATCATCGGCATAAAGTTTTTACCGTATTTCATTTTATTTTCGACAGCTTCCACATAATTCGCGTAAAGCCTTTTTTAAAATTTATTTACAGAACGAGTTTAACTTTCGTTTGACCGTAAAGAGTGAATCGAGTTCCGATTATAATTTTGACTGACAAGACCAAAGATTCCGACTGAGAGATCATTGGCTGAGAGGATATTGGGGTCATCAACACAGCCTCCGAACACTGTTGCAAAACCGATACTCCTGACAACGAGATTTACCAAAAATTTTAATGGTTGGCCATTTATTTCTGTTTAATTTTGGTTGACCCCTTCGGCACCGGTGCACGGGTATATTTATATGGTTCTATACGGTTGACATTTATCACCAGTGTTGAGAATAAGTCGTTTCTGGGACTCGTTCTTGAGTTCAACAGTTGGGCTGTGGAGTGATTTTCCGACCTCTGTCGGCTCACAATATTCACTTCTTCATCTCCTCAAAAAGACCCTCCACTTAGTATACCCAAAGAAATTATTTTCCTCAGCAGAGTTAATGCAAAATTGTATATTTTAAAGCAATGTTTCCAAACCAATCTAAATCGCCAACAGATGGTAAAGAAAAAATCAAATGGATATGCTGGATACCTCTTCTGGAAAAACATTCCAGCAATGATATATATATTTTTTTTGTTATTTTTTTTTTTTGTAGAAACAAACAGTATATTGGTTACAGAATGAGGAGACAGTTTACAGTTATTAAATAATATTTCGTGGTTGGTATATTGATATATATATGTAGAATAATTTTCTCGGTTTACCCGCGAAACGTAGTCCTTAGAAGGACTTTTTAACTCCTGACGTTTCTTAAGTCGACGACTTAAGTCTTGACTTCTGGACTGAACAGACATGCGCAAGCTGTCAGTTTAATACAAAACTCAAGACATAAGGCCTCTGAAGATGGACAGTGAGATCTGTCCGAAACGTCAGGAGTTAAAAAGTCCTTCTAAGGACTACGTTACGCAGGTAAACCGAGAAAATTATTCTACATCTTACACCCGTGAAAACCTCAATCATAACATACATATATATATATTGATATATTTCTTTCAAATGTCTTATTGTGGAATCTATAATTAGTAACTACCGGGTGATGTGCGTAGTGTGTAAATGTGTGTGTGTATATGTGAGAAGTGGTGATCTGTGAAGGGATATGTATGCGCATTAAACAGTTTATATCATTGACATGATGCTACTTTTAAATTTGGGCAGTGAATCCGAGAAAATGTCAATATTACACGGAGAAAAATGTTATTCTAAAAAACGATCATTTTATTCGTAAAAACGTTTAAAAACGGGACTAAAATTCTTACGAAGAAATGAACAGTATTTCAATGTTTATTGGCGGGAAAATGTAAGAATAATTTGTTGGTATACGCACGAAATAACGGCCAATAAACATTAATAACTCAGGTACGGGGCATACGTCATACCTATGTCTACCTACGTTAAATTATCGTAAAACAAGCTTACGTGTCCAAGCGGTTAAAACCCTGTTAATTTGTTCGTAAGAACTTCAGTCCCGTTTTTAACCGTTTTTACGAATAAAATGATCGTATTTTAGAATAAAAATTTTCTCCGTGTAGAGTTTAGACAAACATTATTAAATGTTATGAAGAGCACGGTTAATGGGCGAATTAGTTGCTGCATTTGTTTTGTAATTAAGTGTGTGGAATAATGCTTGATTGAAAAATTAGTTTTAAAATGACCCTAAGCCACGTATAGTGAATACATCTGAATCCTTTCAGTCCTATTACTCACAAAGTACTTACCCTTATTGGAAATTTCATAGTCAGATTACTCTGAGCAGTTGGGACTCTTCTGCGGTGTTCAAAACAAAAAGTGGTGGAGAAATCTACCAGTTCTGAAGGTTGGTTAGTTTCTGCAATAGTAGAGAGCATACACCTACGCTCCGATAGCCAAATGTCTCTTGTTCAAAGCAAAACCAATAATAAATCCAGAAGCAATATTTTGTTGGCGTTTTTATACATATATTACTACTGCAGACCCGTGAAGAATCGAGTTTATTCAAACACACAGTTTTTTTGAAAATCACACTTAAATTTACAACAAAAACCAAGTTTAAGAGTTTATTGAACCAGATTTAAAGACACACATACGAAATTAGTATTTTAACTGATATCTCTTTTTTTTACAAAGGAACAAGTTTAATATAAGATTTTTTGGACCATATAGTCTGCTTTCGGCCTGTTATATGTTATATTACAGAATCTTGCTAAATGTACGAAGACTGGTTAAAAAGGATGATGATTTTATTTTTATTTGAAGTACACCTTTCACATGACGCCCCCCGGTAAATTTAAGATAAAATTAAACAACTTGGCTTTTAGGTTAGGTCTCAAAGAAAACTCATCTGGATCATGCAGCAATGTAGACAGAATTTTTTTAAATTTCTCAATCTCCCTCTGATAATAAATATTCTACAACACCGTTTCGAGTTATTTTTACAACCATTTTCACATCAATGTTGATGCGCCCTCCACTCTGCAATACTAATTACCCCTTTCAAAATGGAGGGCTCGTTTGAATGCACTATTCTATTCAATCGATTCTATTGTTTTAATTAGACCCTTCACTTGGTGCGGTGGCGCTGGGCGGGGCTTGGTAATTTGAAGGCGTTGATTTTCAAGAGAAACCCTTAGAAATTCCCCCATTTTTTTTCTAATTTCCAACATATTCATATTCGTTTTTGAATTCTCGCTTACATAGATATTGTTTTCGAGAATTCCAACAACTAAAACGGCATTGTAATAAAAACTGTCTCGAGAATTCTAATCTCGTAAGTCAAATCTTGCGGAAAATGGTTGCTAGGATTACTCTCGTTTCGATAATTATCCTCAGGAATTATTTTATGTTTCAAAAATTACTTCGGTCGGAAATACTATAATTTGGAGACTTTACCATATTAATAAGTTAAACTACAATTTTGTAAATACTTCCTTTTGTAAATAGTTCCTACTTCAATTTTTTTTAAGCTTTGTTTTTATATTAACTGTGCCCGGGTTTGTGGGATGAGATTTGTCTTGGTCTTGGCTGCGAATGCGTTTGCCCATCTACTGCGTGGCAGGCCGGATCATTGAGGGAGACCTAACCTAGCTGGACTCTCCCGACCCATCGCCTTGCACCGCAGTGGCAGGGATGGATTCATACGTCCGTCACTCCTGGACCCCAATTGACCCCAAGATTCTTAACTACCCCTTTTTCCCCCTTTCCTTTCCAGAATTTCTTCTCCTTGCTTTCCCTAAAAAGACCCTGCACATAGCATCCCCTAAAATGACGTAGGGTCTTAGGGATTTTTTTCCTTAGGGCCTACTTTTTGGAGCTAATGTAAAATAAATCTGAAATAATAATCATTCAGAAAGCTTTGAAAAAAGAAAAAAAAAAAAGCTTTCAACTGTTATTAACCCATGTAAATTTTAAAAACCTATGTTTTGACTTCGCAAAGTTGAAAAGGGTACTTTATTTGAATTTCAAATGTTACGATTTTTTTAAAAGCGAAGACTGCTTAGATTGGTAGTTAAAATTACTTTTTGAATCAACTGCAAAAGCTTTTATTTTACTCGGTGAAAACATGTTCGTACACGTAATACTTATTTTATGTGGTATCTCCCGAAAAATGCAATATACTCAAGTAAATAATATATTTCAACTGAGAAGTTATGTGGGAATGTATGGAGCTACCTGCCGTATCGTAACCTGTAGGTATGTTGGGGAATTTGAAATTCAAATTTTCTGTTCTTTTTCATCTCGTAAATAGCTGTGGAATTCACGCTATGCTTTTTATAGTATTCTGCACGCCATGTTTTGATATTATATTTGTCCTTTTGAATATTTTGAAAATATTTTTTCCTTATTTAGATAGTTTCAATTGGATGAATGCAAAATTTTGCCGAATGTTTATTTTTGTGTGAATTGATTTCTAAGGCAGTATACAGGCGAGTGTGCTCTGTATAGTTTATAGTATATATCATGTGAAAATAAAGTGTCTTTAAAAGTACCTATATAATAGGGTGTGTAAATTATTTCAAATTTAGAATTCAGAAACGCCTTGGGTCTCAAAAGTGGCATTTTACAAAGAAAATGAGAACTGATACGTTTTTAGATTTTCACGGCCAAAAGCATTTTCGTTGTTTGTTTTTGGGGTGTTATGCCGTGTTGTGCTACCTCCTTCTTTAGCCGACGTTTCGGACAGCGTTGCAGTGTCCATCATCAGGGCAGATCCGGATCTGCCGGATCTGCCCTGATGATGGACACTGCAACGCTGTCCGAAACGTCGGCTAAAGAAGGAGGTAGCACAACACGGCATAACACCCCAAAAACAAACAACGAAAAAAATAAAAAAAATAATAAAAAAAATGTGAACTGCATATATATTTTTTTAAATGGATATTAGTCGCTAAAATGCATTGAAATTCAGAAAAAAAACATTTAAAAACACGAATTTTTAAATTATGATAATTAACATGTTTTCACAGCAATTACTGTTTTCATAACATTTTATCATTAAAATTTGAGCATCCATTATTTATTATTCCTTGTATTTTGTTCAAAAATTTTAGTGTTGTTATTATTTAGTATCTCAGAAAAAGTGTTATTTTCCCTTTGTATATTTTTATTAAACACATCAGATATGTCAAAAAAAATTTTTTTTTGCATTCTTTGGACTGCAGTTATGGAATAAAAATTAAATTTGCTACAAAATATAAAATATGGACCCTCTTATATGGAAATCTAATTTTTTTCAAAATTTCCGGCCATATTAAACACCAAATTCATTTATTTTTACATTTTCGAGTAGTAACAGATCATACGCAACTTTTGAGACCCCGCACGGAGAAAAATGTTTTTCTAATATACGATAATTTTATCCGTCAAAACGGTTAAAAACGGGACTGAAGTTCTTACGAACAAATTAATAGGGTTTCAATGTTTATTGGCGGGAACATGTAAGAATAATTTGTTGGTATACGTACTAAAATGTTATTAAAAAAAACGATCATTTTAATAGTAAAAAGGTTAAAAACGGGACTGAAGTTCTTACGAACAAATTAATAGGGTTTTAATGTTTATTGGGGGAACATGTAAGAATAGTTTGTTGGTATACGTAATTTCGTACGTACACGGAGAAAAATGTTATTCGAAAAAACGATCATTTTAATAGTAAAAACGGTTAAAAACGGGACTGAAGTTCTTGCGAACAAATTAACAGTGTTTCAATGTTTATTGGCGGCAAAATGTAGGAATAAACATTGAAATCCTGTTAATTTGTTCGTAAGAACTTCAGTCCCGTTTTTAACCATTTTTACTATTAAAATGATCGTTTTTTAGAATAACATTTTTCTCCTTGCGGGCGTTTGAAAATAAGGCAATTTTTTTTCTCTCTATGGAGAGCGACACACGCTACTACATAATGCGTTAAATTATACTTCGACTGTTAGAGCCTTCTAAGCAATTTTATAATGATTTTTACGTACTTTGGATTATCTCAAAGTAGAATTGGGACGGTTTAAACATGTTCGCTACAGTATGAAATACCCTGATATGCCGGAAATTGCTTCTCCGATCATTCATGGTAAAAAGATTATTACTTACAATATTGTGATACCATTGAAAATGTAATTTTCCAAGAAATAGCATTTTTTGCCATCTTCAAAAAAATAAAAAATTAAAAAATTATCCTGGTTTACTGTTTTGAACGAGATTAGTATGATTAATGAGATTTTCTTCATCTACAATCATGATGATGATGTTTCCTTAATTTGAGGATCCGAAGTAAATTCTACATTCTTCACTATATACGAAGTATATAGTGAATTCTACATTATATACTTTAAACTAGAAAATAATTTATTATAATAACACTTCTGTTCGGGGGCACAGAAGATGAACAGCCGCACAGCTTCGTCTTGGCCCGTGCTTCATTTTTACTTCAATATCATTTGATTCTAATTTAAAGTTTTTCTGTTATATATTCAATAGTATTTCTGTTATGTATTCAATTTATAAAAATACAAGTTTTTTTACAAACTAGTTCTACTGTGTAATTATTATCATGCGTGACAGTTGTTTCGCCTTCTGAAAGCATTATCAAATTAAACTAAATTAACTAATAATTATGTCTTCAAACTTCGCAAAATCACTTTATGGCATCATTTTGAATTAAATTAAACAAATAACTTTGTATCAACCACTATTATATAATCCCAATTACCTACATGTTTCGAAACCGATGGTTTCTTCGTGCCTTTACTACCCTATGTAATTGGGATTATATAATAGTGGTTGATTCAAAGTTATTTGTTTATTTTAACTAATAATTATTTAATTCAGTTTTCTTTAATTTTTTATTCTCCACATATTAATATTACAAATACGTTGTGTATTATCCTCCACACTGCGAATCCACCTATGTTGTGTGGGAACACTCTTTAAATTTTTTTTTCATGCAATGCGTTTTTAAGTTTTAAAATCAGTTTCATTGGAGATTTGTGGTTTTGCAATGCTTTACTTGTAACAATCGATAGTAGTGTTTACTTCCAGGAAAGTGTATGTAGGCCATGATTTTTGTATTTAATTTAATATGGTCAGTACCTATATTTGTGGATAGATGTCAAGTTATTGTGGTTAAAGTTGATTCTCGTTGGATCCTTTGTGGTACTAATGGGTCCGTCAAACAACGTTACTCTGATAAAATGATTTATTAAAAACTCCTATAACCAGATGTTTCAATAGGTTTTTTTTTTCTTTTTGATAAGATGTGTCTAGAAATCTCAGTATTTTTATAGATCATTGATCGTTTCGTGTCTTTCTAAGACCTAACCATGTGTCAGTTTGGAAATCTTGTAAGAACTCTTGGTGAATAAATCTTAAATCGTATTATATCTATTTACACTTGAATCCTATCGAATTATATTTTTTGGTGAAAATAGTAATTTAGTGTTTTCTCATTTATGATTGAATGTAATTGCTGTCATTTATCACAATATGACAAAGTCACAACGGATATGTCTAACTGAACACACGCGGAGTAAAGGGAAGACGATGAGCCATTAGCCACAGTATTGCCCCTGCCTATAAATCCACTCAGCGAGACGAACTCGGAGCTGTTTCCTTGATTTTTCTACAGCCTGGCATATAAACAAATAAAGTGGAATAAAATTTGTCTCTAAAGTCGTTTATACTAAATCGTTATCCATTTGTTATTCAGGTTTCGTATAAAGATAAAATCTCCGAGCCGCTCTTGTACTGGCATTAGGTTTACGTGTTATTCATACATATTTTAATACAGAGCGAACACGTAATGTATCGCCTACATCTTTCTCTAAACCTAAACGTGCTCCCTATTTACTTATCCCGGATAAAATTTCCCTTTCTTGTGATATTCTGATTGTTGGGTCATTGATACGGTCTAGTTAGCAGGCGAGCTTACGATATATGGTCGTATCAAATGTTACGTATTTTTTACCGTCAATCTTTCAATCTTAATGTCAAACATGTTTTTTATGGTTTAATTTCTGTCCAATTATAATACCTATTGCTCTTGTATAATAAATAAACATGCAATTCTTAATAAAGAGAATTACGTTGTTACGTAACGTTGTTGCACGTAACGTAAATTAAAATTAAAAAATAACGCTGTAAATTTGTTTTACACCATTACTTATTTCAAAATTAGTCAAAACGAAACCAATCGGGTTAAAAATATCTTACTAATATTATAAACGCGAAAGTTTGTATGGATGTATGTATGTTTGTTACTCTTTAAATCAAAATTTAATCAATGGATTTTAATGAAAATTTACAATAATATAGCTCATATATCAGAATAACATATAGGCTACAATTTATAAAGCTAGCTATTTATTTTCAATATATTGAAAATAATAATTATTGTTTAATAGAAAACTCAAAATTTGAGAATGACATTTTGCAAAACAATGATTGTTAAATAAAATTTCTATTTTGGAAAATATTTAAATTATTTAAAGTACTCGCCTTATACTTTGAATCGAATCAAGAATTATACATATTTTAAATAAATAGGTTAAGAATTTTGGTATAAACGTAGATGGGACGAATGAAAAGAAAATAGATTACTCGAAGTACTAATCCTACGCAGACGAAGTCGCGGGCAGAAGCTTGTTAAAATATAAAGTCATAATGAAGTCATACCGGGTTTTATTTACTGCGCAAAACAAAGTTTTACCATATGAATACATTTGAAAATTTTATTTTTTAGTTTTACCATGTGGGATATATTTGCAATTTTTATTTTTAGCAAAATGTTACGTAACCTGTCTTTTATAACCTGTTTTAATGCACTCTAGTAAAAACGTGGAATCATAATACCGTTCTAAGAATGGCGGAAACAGTTTAAAAGAATGATGCAGTCAATTTCAATCGAGTGTCGCGTGTGAAGACGAATATAATTACCAGGTATTAATATTATTGAGATAAAAATAATGACGTAGTTAGATTTAAATGGCTATGCCTATTCACTCAGGCTGATGATCTCGTGGGAACCACTTTGGTTGACAATCTGCGGTCTACATCTCAAAATACCAAGGTAAGATAAGTGTTTGACGGTTGTTTTTAACCACCCACTCAAAAAGTTGCTTTTAATCAAACCGTATGTCATTCATTGTGGGCGTCTTGACTCTCTGCTTCTTACATACAATCTTAAAACGTACACATTTTTTGTTAAGGTTTAAGATGACATCTAGAAAAGCCAATTTTATACGAGTCATAAATATAAATGCACAATTAAAAACACCGGTCTGCGATTCATCACATTTTAATGCGCGTTTTTAATCCATTTTTTTGCTATGTCTAATTTTTAAAAAATTATTTCGTGATCATGAAGAGTAGTTCTAAATGAGTTCAGATTATGCTTTAATTTGTAAATTTTAGAAATTTTACGTAGGGCCTTTAGAAATATAATTCAGGTCGAAATTTTACATAATGCAGAAAAATAATATATTATGTAGAATATTTAATAAAATAAAATACTTTTTTGTTTAAAACCACGAGATTTATTAATTTATGAACCCACCAGTTTCGCTTTACTCAAGCATCTTCAGGGAACAAATTAATACTGTATTAATTTGTTAGTAGATATTAATTTGTTCCCTGAAGATGCTTGAGTAAAGCGAAACCGGTGGGTTCATAAATTAATAAATCTCGTAGTTTTAAACAAAAAAGTATTTTATTTTATTAGAAATATAATATATTATATCAGTGTATTGATGCAGAACGGAGAGGTTTCGGATATATCTAAAAGATCTTGGCAGTTCGGTGAAATTACGCTCTGATCAGCGATTTGTACTAATAATATTTGGTTGATTTGTATAGCGCCGTTTTGTGAAAAATCACCTCAATTGCGTTTCACAAATTTATACTCGTATGTACTGAATGAATAGTTAGTGCTATGTTTTTCATAGTGGAAAGATGGTGGAGAGGCAATACCGACCTACAGCCTTGATATAAATAAAAGAAAAATCGTTTGGAGTAATTTTTGTAGTGGTTTCATTTAATTTGTTTTGCTTGGCGCTTGATTTATGCAAAAATAATAGGATTTTTTTTATAAAGAATCAGGAATCAGCAATTGTTAGTGTATTAATTTTAGTATAAATAAGCGAAGTTTCTTCTTTTTACTCAAACGTATTATGAATGCTTGATTTTTTTTTGTTTTACTTTAACTCCACACACGAGGCCCCAAGGAAATAATTTCCCTCAGGGCCTATGTCATCTGTTAAGATGCTGTGTGGAGGGTCTATTTGAGGAGATAAACAAGTGAACATAGGTCTTGAAGAGACCCATGTTGTAGGAGGGAGGAAAAACAGATGCCGGCAAATCGTTCCACAGCCAAGCTGTTGAACTAAAAAACGAGTCGTAGAAACGACCCGTTCTCATGTGACAAATGTCAAACATGAACATATGTTAGGCGCGCGTTTGGCGTGTTTACCGACTATGCACCTGTGCCGAGGGGATCAATGATGATTCCTCGGAGCATCTTCCATTGAAATACCGGTAGAACAAGGACAGCATTCCCACCCGACTCCTGTGCTCTAAAGATTGCAACCAGCTAAGCGATAAAATTCATAGATGGCGTTGGTGTTAGCTTTGTATTATATTATAGATATTATTTTGTTTTTACCCCCAAAACAGAGAAAGTGTTTTTGAGATTATAAAAAACTCTTGTTTGGGTTCAAACCCTTCTCCTTCCTCGATCATTTCTTAAATAATAAACAAGTGCCTTTATACGTTGTCTGTTGGGTGAGTGATTATCACCCACCAATAACGATACAATGTTTCTGAGCAATATAGTTTGAATACCTATAAATCAGTCCGCTCCCTGAAGGGGCTCTTATGACCTTCTTGTTTTAGTAAGATCATTTCTTTGACTATTGCAAAGCGGATGTAGCATTTGCAGCAAATTGCAGTGATTATAATATCGTAAACAGCTCCTCGGTAGTGACTAAATTACTAAATTAGCCGTACCTGTTTTCTGTACGCAATTATATGGCTTATAGCCGTACTCTCCATACTAATTCTTTTCAAAATTAAAAAGTCATCTAGCGGGCGTTTATCCCATCTTTGCTGGGAACAAACTTTGTTTAATATATTCTTAGTTGGTATGAACTTACAACAAATTTAGATATCTTTCAATTCAGCATGTTTCAACTAATTGTTTTTAACTTATAGGAAATGTTTTATTGTCCTGATGAAGGTTGAGTTCAACCGAAACCGGTCAATCAATATTATCAAAATAAAGTGGTAAAACAAAGTATTTGTGTCATTTGGTATAATGTCAAGCCACAAAGTGTGTGTTTTCTCTCTCTGCTTTGTTTACCTGATATTGTTTCTCTGTATTATGAATTAGTTTATATATTCTTGTCCTGATAAAGATTGAGTTCAACCGAAACCGGTCGACCAATATGAATCAAAATAAAGTGGTTTTAAAACAAAGTATTTTTGTTATTTGGTATAATGTCAAGCAACAAAGTGTGTGTTTTCTCTCTCTGCTTTGTTTACCTGATATTGTTTCTCTGTATTATGAATTAGTTTATATATTCTTGTCCTGATGAAGATTGAGTTCAACCGAAACCGGTCGACCAATATGATTCAAAATAAAGTGGTTTTAAAACAAAGTATTTGTTTCATTCGGTCAATATTTATCTACTTACTTTTGCTCACTATTATTGTTGATAATCAATTATTTCCTCGCACAAGATAGGTAAATATGTATAATACGTTGGTTTAAACCCTTTTAAATAAAATACATGTTATTGTTGCGTTAAGTTTTTAATTTTTTTTGCTATTGTTGCGTTAAGTTTTTTAACAAAGGAACGATATTTATGTTTATTCTTTCTATTTCCTTTTTATCTTCTAACAAACCAACTGACAAATCTTACTAATATTATAAACGCGAAAGTTTATATGGATATATGTATGTTTGTTCCTCTTTCACGCAAAAACTAATGAATGGATTTTAATGAAACTTTACAATAATATAGCTCACATATCAGAATAGCATATAGGCTATATATTTCATATTTCTTTTCAATATATTGAATATATTAATTATTGTTTAATAGAAAATGTCAAAATTTGAGATTGACACTTTGCAAAACAATGATTGTTAAATCAAAATTCTATTTTAGAAAATATTTCAATTAGTGCATTTATTTGAAGTACTCGCCTAATACTTTGAATCGAATCAAGAATTATAGATATTTTAAATAAATAGGTTAAGAATTTTGGTTTAAACGTAGATAGGACCCTAGGAAAAGAAACAAATTAATCGAAGTACTAATCCTATGCAGACGAAGTCGCGGGCAGAAGCTAGTTTATAATAAAATAATTCACTGATAAAAACAAATGAACATTGATTTTTAAATTCTAATTGACAGTCAAAATAAAAGGGAACATTTTCATTTACACATGCTATATTTTCTTTGTTCCCATACCAAAATAATATTTATTCAAATGCTTGCATTCGTTACACCCACACATAATAACGTATCAAATTAAATGTAGTATGTATGTATGCCTAAAAGCTTTCCTTATCGTTATTGCGTTTCAAGAGAGCATTCACTATAAGCCCCATTCTTGGATTACCTGCGAAAACCTATTCGTGTGGTGAAATTTCGCTGAGATGAAACCTCCCATGGAGCTGTCTTAAGGTACAAACACACCCACACAAATCTCCCCCATAAGATATAAGATTTATAAATATTCCGAGTAGAATGGACACGCTAACACAATTATTCCGCAATCAGTTATTTAAATCCAAAAATCAATTCAATTAAGTGGCACAGCGCGCGGTCGTTTGTGGTTTTAATTTAAAAAACGCTTTAATGTCGTGTAGCCGGTCTTAAACCAAGAGGGAACATGACGTGTATTTGATGATTCGATAGTCTTCAACCCAAAATAAATTTAAAAAGAATTATCACGGTTCAGCGGAGCCGCAAGAGACATCAAGTAACCCTGAAGTAGCGAAGTATGATTGTGGGGTATAAATTAAATTAAAAAATAAATCGATTAATTCATATTATTTTTTTTGTAATTTTTTTGACAATGTCGCAACTGGAGGCACGTGTAGTTGTTGCTGAGATTGATATCACAAATAGCAGCAGAAAATTTAAAGAGAATGAAGGAACACCGATTCATTTATGTTACCAATGCCTCACATTAGTTTTTTGGTAAGAAGGCATAGATACATTACATTTGAGTCACGCTGTGGAACCAAAAGGCATCGTAGAATACCCGTTTACAACCCTAGAGAACTTCCAAAGTAGTACCAGACTTCTGTCAAAGGAATAAAGCGTAGCATTGGATGATCATATTGATAATAGGCATATGGCCCGAGTTTTTGCGGCGCAATGAACTAATGTAAAATTATTAACTACATATATAAGTACGTAGGTATTATTTTTTTTTTACATTAACTTCACACAAGAGGCCCTGAGGAAGATAATTTCCCTGAGGGCCTATGTCATCTATAAAGATGCTGTGTGGAGGGTCTTTTTGAGGAGAGGAAGGAGTTATCATGGGTCTTGAAGACATCCATGTTATTGGAGGGAGGAAACACATAAGCCGTCAAATCGTTCCCCAGCTGAGCTGTTGAGCTCAAGAAAGAGTCGTAGAAACGACCCGTTCTCATGTGACAAATGTCAACCGTGTACATTAGGAAATAACCACTCGAGCGCTTTTTTCCACATTATGGCACTATTTCTAAAACCTCGGATTGCTTTGTTGCCAAAACTTGGCAAATTTTTAAATTTTTTTTTAAATTAAAACGATTATATAATATATTGTACATTAAAAATATAACAAAATAAATATTCTCTAGATTCTTTAAAAAATTTTAAGGTTAAAGATTTAATTATAAGATTCTTTAAAATTTTTTAAGGTTAAAGATTTAATTTTATTTTTTTTATAAATCCTACAAATATGTGATAATATACAAAAGATAAGGGAATTCTTTGGCTACGTAAAACTAAATTCAGTTTGTATGTCTGCATATTCAAATTCGGAGGCATGATTTTTTTAATGCGGGCGGAAAAATTTCCTTTAGCAATCCGAGATAAAATATTTCGATTGCTCTGTCGCTCCATTGGATAAGCTGCCCAAATTATAGGATGAGCTGCTCAAATTATCTAACAGTAAAATAAAATAAAAAAACTAAAGCGGCGTTAGCGTGTTGTCCTAGGTACCTACTCTAAAATCATTCTTATTTACGATACTACATAATACGCGTAGGTTTATTTCCTATACCCAGCAAAGGGTTGTCAATCATTATTGTTAGAGTTGATTGAAGTTGATAAAAGATTTGGCGTATTGTTTCTGTGCCACGCCCGGCTGTGCATTGGCCATTAACTCCCCGCTGTTGTATTTTAAACAACAAAACTGTTGTGTGTGATTTGTAGAAACTTCGCTGGGGTCCACGAGATCCGTACGAATTCCCACTTTCGAATTTATTTCGCAAACCCGATCAGAAGACGAGGGGCTAGAAGCCTTGCGGTCTTGCATATAATTCTGCAAGATTTTCTCTCTCTATGGTACTTACTTGCTACACAGCACCTAACATAACAAATTATGGTATTTCTTGATATGTTTTATGAACATTATAGAGTATACTTGTGTTTAAGCTTTTATGTGTGACGAAGCTTCACTTTTGTATGTATATTTTTTTTAAATCATTGTTTTTAGCTCCGTTTTTACCGCCTGTACAGATTCTGTGGAAAACTTTTTATTCGTGGAGAATGTTTTTAGTAATCAAAATACATCTTGTGAATATGGAGTTAGATGTTAAGAGGCTAGACTTTGCACCACATGCGGAATGTTTAGGTATTTCATAGTTTGTCTTTCTGTCCCGCTCTAAATAAGCTTACACACAATTACGATACATGCGAATGCGAAACGTGGGAATGGAACAACTGCCGTAAACTCTCATATTTACCTACAGAAATCGCTATAAAAAGGGTTTCCGGAGAAAACATTTTTCTACACCCAAACTTTCACGAAATTGTAATTTAAAAACAAAAATATGTTGTCGAAAGAAGAAACTATGTAAGTATGTTTTTATAATTTTGTAAATATAATAATGAATTATAAATAAATAATATTTTCCGATAAATTATACATGTTTGACAGTGAATGTTTACGTTAATACGAAACGCATCGAAAACATACCGATATAGCTTTCACCTTCTTGAAGGCAAGACAAAAATAAAATATTCATTTCGTATAATTTTCGAAGTATGAAAGTGTTTTTTCCCAGGCGTCCTTTTTGTATGGGCCAAAAAGCCAAAAAACCTAACTTATGGGGATTTTAAGTCTATCGTCTTAAAATCCCCATAAGTTAGTCCATAATATATATAACTTAAGTATTTAGTTGATCACTTTTACCCAAGCAAAATTATGTACATATATTGTTATGTTTAGGGAAAGAAGAGACTTAATAAATGGTAATAAAACATTTTAAAACCATGTGGAGTTGACTAATAAAATTTCACATAAAATAAACATAACGATATTTAGTTGCTAATCTAATTAAATGTCTATATTTTGTGTTTTAAATGGTACTTAATTGCCTGGCAGTGATTCTAGCTCCCGTGATCAGGCCGCGTATAACAACTACTCCCTGTCCTTACGATTGGTCCCCGCCATTAATCACGTGACATAACACGGCAGCAGGCTTTATTTGGGGAAGGGGTATTCGGGAGGGGAGGGGGTGGCGGCCATTTTTCGTTTTATAAGCAGGGGCCTTAAAAACGATCTTGCGATCGCGGGGCCACGTTTTTTTATGTGAGACAAAAATGGGCCCATCAAAAAATAAGTTTTCTGGAACGTGTGAGGTCTTTTTGTCTTATTTTTACTTCTGAGCTACGAGAAGTAACGTTAGCATGATTTTAAAATAGAAACTTTTGTATATAAAAGTTAATCTCCTTTGACTATTTCAAAAAACATTATAAAGTTAAACGTTACCAACTTAAATAGAAAGAGGTCAAATTTTTTAAATCATTTTTTTTAAACAATCCCACTTTAAACAATTCAGTTTGGGGCGTTATTTTAATTTAATGAAAATAAATAGCTCTGTATTCACAACAATTTAATCAAAATAGTCGACTTGTTCCAAAACCAATGGTTTCTTTATTTTTATTAACATTATACGTTTATCCAATCCAACCAAGAAGCAATTGGTTTGGAAACATATGGATTATTTTTATTTAATACGGGTGTATACAATTTTATTTATTTTCAATTTTTTTTAAATATATTTAAAATATCTATTAAGAGCCATTTACCAGCGGCTGAGAATAAAAAATTAAAAAAATGCTTGCAACTGTACAGGGAGGTTCCGATGAGAATGATCGATTATTCCCCGTATCAATTTTTTTAAATAAAAAATTTAATATCTATTTATTTCATTCAAAACTTGCTTTAATATATAAACCTACATTTAAGTAAGCACAAAAAATGCTCAAAACGCCCGATGATAAATTATTAAATATCGTGTACATTTTGAAAGAATTTTTTGATCACAAGTATTAATGATTTTTCAATAATGTCTAAACAAAATAAGTGTGTAAAAAAAATCTGAAATATTTTAGTTATAATTTAATTAATATTTACCTTATAAAAAAACTGAGGTATTTTCGTCACAAAACACGTTCTCGGGTTTATTTTTTAATGATTTTAATTTAACTAAAATTAAAATTCTGAAAAAAGTGTTTACTAGATTATGTATTGATTTATTTTGTTGTATGATTATATGATTTGAAATTTGTGTTGTATAATACAACATTTCGTTCGAAAATTGAATAAATCTGCCAACGACCAACGGTATAACCTTAGTTTATTAAAAATAAACTTAGTTTTTTTTTAATTTAAAAAATGCGTTTACCAGATCAAATAACAATCTTTTAAAATCAATTTATGTAAAAAAGAGTCAATACGTCTAGAATTTGATTTAAAAAGGACTAATTTCCGTTATTCTCTGGTAATACCCTCATAAGTACCCATTCCCGAAGGATAACTCATTTTGCAACGTCTTAAGAAAATCACGTATATTTGTGTGCCTAATATTTTATAAAATGTAGGTACCATCCTTCTAAGATTGCATGCATCTTTCAAATTTTTCAGTTAACTTTTGATTATTAGAAGCACACTATTTTTATTTCTACGCGCATTTGAAGTGAAATAACACAAAAATGTGCTATATAAATATATTTTTATTATTATTATTAAATGTGGATACATTGCATAAGATATACATCTAGTTTTTTTTGCATATTTTATAAGTAAGTGTTTAAAAAAATTATATCGATTGAACCTATCTTATGTAAGTTTATTTAAAAATCTTATTAAAAACTAAAATCTATTTTAATGCTTAATAGGTACCTGTTCCGTAAAGATGCAAAAATTCCATGGGTATTAGTGAATGCCTTCGTGTAGATGCAATTTTATGGAGAATTTCTGATGATTTTCCTATGCAATTAGTATTCAATCATCGCCAGTCTAAAGGTGCATGGATGTGATGAAAACCAATCTGTCAAGACTGAACTGCAAGGTGCTACATCATATTTGCATACCCTAAAGGCCCAAGGGGTCTGTTTTGTGGTGAAAATGTTAATTTTGCAGGAATGTTCTTTACAGTCCTTTCAATTAGAATAGGTACTAAATTTGGTTCATTAGTTTTCGAAAAAAGGCAAAAGGATCGAGGGAATGACGAAAAACATAAGTTTTACATATTTTATCTAGAGTGATAATTATTTTTGTTTCTTCAATCTGATTATCAGATAAAAAGTTCTCAAAATACTGTTCTTTATTTTTGTTATTAGTATAGATGGAGCTATGTTTGACTTTTTTACCAAAGTTACTTATTTTTAATTTTCAAAAAAAATACTAAATATCTCATAAATTTATAAAAAAACGGTTGTTTTTTGTTTAGATAAACCTTTTTTTTATTTAGTTAATTAACCTTAAAAAGTGTGCTTTGTGCTGTTAAAGTTAAGATAGAGGGTTGTAATTTTGAGGATAATCTATAAGGGAACGATAGGAATCAAATATTGAAGTCATTCAAACCGATTTTTAATCTACACAGTGAAAAATAATTAATAAAATATCTTTGAAACAATAAATAGATATTATGCAAGTTGAAAAAATAAAAATTAACAAAGGCCATGAAACTGAAATTTTATTAAGATAAAAAAGCACATTTGAGAAAACTCAACGTAGGTACTAAAAATAAATATGTAGAATCCTGTAAAAACAAAAATTTAACCTATTTTAAATTATTATTCAAAATAAATTTTCAACGCAGTTTTATGTATAAGTTTTAATCATACAATTCCTGCAAAGAAATATAACCACAAATATGAAATCTACCATGTGATTTTAGATAAGTTTATTAAGTTAAAATTAAATAATGTTTATTAAGATAATAAGTAAGACTAAATCTATACAATCTATCAAGTAAATACAAAAGAACACACCTATCATATAAATGTTTAACTGAAATAAACTTTGGATTTTGCTTTGACTGTATCCCATCCGAGTATAAAATCTATATTTCAAACATCGAGCGGTCCCTTTGAGAGCCGTCAGGGTTTGTTAGCGATTTACGATATAATATTACAATAATAATTTAAAATGTGCGTTTTAATGGACGCGCCGTTTATTTATCGCCAAATTATACGATTTGTACTTCCCTTGATAAATAAAGACGATGGAATCCTTAGCCCGCAGTCCTGGACCCGAAACATTGAAGGCTGGCGGAACCATCTCCTAAAAGGGAACGGGATCATTAATATTTTGACCACATTAAGATAAATTGGACGAATGGCAAAAGGCACATTCTTCTTAGATTGCTTTGGAAAAATTATTACATTTTTGTACGATTTTATTTTACTGCCAAACACCTAGTATAATTATCGGTACTCTAGCACCTGATAAGGGGTCAGTTGTTTCACAGGTTCATTAAATTTCAAATTTCGTAGTTAATATTCAATTTCTGTGAATGTTCTATTCAAGTTTTGTTATTACTTAAGTTCTGTGAAACCACTGGCCAAAGGGAAATCGCCTGTTGAAAGAAAGACCGCCATTCAAAATCAAATATTTCTTGCAACGGCAACAATTTTGTTTAGTGACCAGATCTGAATAGCCAAGTTATTTCTGACCTTCCTATATCCTTCCCCGCCCCAATCCCTTCAGCCTCACAATATACCACAATCAGGGGTTCTAACCAGTGGCGGTCCGTAAGTTTTCAATGAGCTAGAGTGCTAAGATTGAAAAAAACGACGATTCTGATGTTGAGGGCGAAAAAGATTTTTTTTTCAGCTACAACAACATCAATAACGTCGTTTTTTTTTCAATCTTAGCACTCTAGCTCACTGAAAACTCTAGATAGATTGGTTGTATGGCAACATCTATATTTAGTGATCCGATCTGACCAGCCAACTTCTTCCCCTCTCACTCCCGACAGCCTCACAATACAACCATTTGGGGATGTCATAGTCCCGCTTGCGACGGGTGGTTTGGACTTTAGTGTGGTATTCTCATAACAAAAAATAATCCTTTTGGTACTCACTGAAAATAAATGCCTTACTCATTTGACGTGTAATTGAAAAGGATGCAGGTAGATTTATATAAAATAATTTAATGGCTTATCTGAAGATGTTAAGATCTGATGCAAAGTGACATATTTCATTAATATTAGAATGAATATATTGTATATGATAAAACGTTAGTTCTTGAAATCTACGTTTTTTTGGGCCGAGCATATATATAAAAAATAATTTATTCAGTTCGAATCGTAGCTTTATTGAATTTATCTCCTCAATACATTATTAATAAATTGATGGGTTCATTGTATGCTAAGTCCTTCGAATGCGAACGGAAAAGAAATTCTTCTTATCCCAATCGATCGCCTGATAAGTTCAAGTAGTGGTAGTGGATTTCTGCCTACTTTGGTCCCTTTAGAGTCGCTTTAAAATATTTCGCTAATAAAAATATATGGGCTTTGAGCCGGTCTGAGCGACAGCCCCTCAATGGTATCGAGTGTAATGAATTGAATCTTTGATCTGACTGACAGAGACGGATTGCTGCCTCTGTCCCTGTTTCTTGGATAGGAGTAGCTGTGATTCGAATTAACGCCTTTAGTTCGGAGTTCAAACAGTCGATAAAAACAAGATATCTAATATTTATTACAATTCACCTTATCTGCATGATTTTGTATTTATTGATTGGGGAAGTCAGATAAATCGACTGCAAAAACCTAAGAAAATCTTGATCGATTTTCAATGGAATACTTTTTTGACGCCACTTGTTAAAAATTTAAATCCTTTGAATTTTGTCCCTTTTTAGGTGGTATCGTGAATTTCGCTTGTTACAATAAATATAAGACACTTTTCTTTTCCTTTAAGACTGTCGGTACCTAACCGTACCCAATCGTTATCTGATTTATCATATTTCGCCTAATCTATTCTAAATTAGCTTATTTTATCATACTGCTGTTTAAAGCTATTGTAAAAAATTTGGAAAAATATATTGGAAAAAAAGTAATAAGCGGTAGTTGTTGAAAGAAACATTAGTAGGTATATAGTGAATCATTTGGCGGGTAAGAGGTAACCCGCCGTATTTCAGTGGATTAGAGCACCTGACCGGACATCAGAAGGACACGGGTTCGAGTCCCGTCGGTAGCATGTATCTTTTATCGGAAGATATTTTCAATGTGGGTGAGCGTTTCAGGCTGATAATTATTGCTTATAATAATTGTTACCCTATTGTAAATGTATTGTATTTGAGAGTGCGAGACTCCAAAGTGTTAAACCAGTATTTTCTTAAGTTATTTTTCTCTCCAGAACGCACTTAGTTATGACCTCCTACACAAATATATTGTAATTCCGTGAAATCTTTGCTAATCTGGAACTAAAAATAAACTTTTCAAATCAAAGGTGTGGTTGAAAAGTCTGGCTTCAACGCGGAGAAAAATGTTATTCTAAAATACGATCATTTTATTCGCAAAAACGGTTAAAAATGGGACTGAAGTTCTTACGAACAAATTAACAGGGTTTCAATGTTTATTTGCGGGAACATGTACGAATAATTTGTTGGTATACGTAATTTCGTACGTATACCAACTATTAAATTATTCTTACGTTTTCCCGCCAATAAACATTCAAACACTCTTAATTTGTTCATAAGAACTTCAGTCCCGTTTTTAACCGGTTTTACGAATAAAATGATCGTATTTTAAAATAACATTTTTCTCCGTGAAGGTTGTAATTGTTTCTACGTCATATTTATTATCTCTTTAATACCCTCTGAAAACTAGTGCATGGGTTTCATCTTTCAAATCAATTGTCAATTTTGAAAGCAACACTAACTGAAAAGTATTATCTGAGAAGTCAAAGCCTTAAAGCTCTTTATTGTCGTAATAATAAAACTTCACGTTCGGATTTTTATGAGAATTAAAGTAAATAAATACCATATCTAGCTCCCCGCTTTTCATACCCAAGCTTTATAATGACCAGCTGAAGGCAAAGAGCAGTTACTGTTTCTATAAAATAGTGCAGCAACAGTAGTATTTGCTCTCACAATAATGGCGCCATGAAAATGTGAAATGCGAACTGCATCGCAAATCGCAACGTCTGAAGTTTAATTTTCATCTATCACGGTTAAGCAGTGGTAGTGTACCTGTCTGCACATCTCGGGTTACTGGTTCGATTCCCGGCGCTGTTCCGGTGCTCTGTCAATGTCCGGAGTATTCCCGCTTGACCGAACATTTGTTCGGCCAGAATTCTAAATTCATCTCGAGTCCCGCGCAGACTTCTGAGCTGTTATTGAGTTGCAGTACGGGGATTTCACGAAAATAAATGGAAAAAAAAAACTTATCTTAAACTGTCTGCCAACTTGACAAAGAGGGTTTAATACGCTTTGATCGCATAGGTAAGATACCTATGAACACATCTATCCAAAATCTCACAATTCATAACCTACAATAAAATGTGACAATGATGTGTAACGTACGTGTGCAGGTTGCGCTTTAAAGTAGATAGGTCGCTTAGATTTTATAACTTATTTCATGACTGTAGGATGTACTCGCGGAAACCCTCGGAAGACATGGTACGATCAATTAAATCAAATACTTTAGTCAGGTCTTGTCAATGATCGGTTTAACAGCAGAGCATGACGTAAAATAATTTGAATAAATAAGTAATAAGCGGTGGTTGTTGAATGAAACACTAGTATATATTGAATCATTTGGTGGGTAAGAGGTAACCCGCCGTAGCTCAGTGGATTAGAGCACCTGACCGGACATCAGAAGGAATCGGGTTCGAGTCCCGTCAGCGGCATGTATCTCTTTTCGGAAAATTTTCAATGTGGATGAGTGTTTCAGGCTGATAATTATTGCTTATAATAATCGTCACCCTATTGTAAATGCATTGTATGTGAGAGTGCGAGACTCCAAAGTGTTAAACCAGTATTTTCTTAAGTTATCTTTCTCTCTAGAATGCACTTAGTTATGACCTCCTACACAAATATATTGTAGTTCCGTGAAATCTTTCTCGTCAATAAGTGTGCCTTCTCTTGTCAATATGTGTGCTCCGAGACGAAGTTAAATGGCGTACCATAATATCTCCCCACCCTTGGAAATAAATAGCGAGATGCTTAATTAGTTAGTTATGCTCTTTCCGAAACACGATCTTTAAAACGAGCTATTTTGTTTTTCGTTCAAAATTGAGTTCTTAAACATTTTTGTCCTACGCGACGACTGCTTCTGTTCGGGTTCCGACCCCAATCCCAGTTGTTATTTGTGGCCCGCCATTAATATACCCGTTGACACAAACTCCTGATACAGTGTAAAAACTTTGGTAAGTAAGGACGATTGCAGGCTGTGTGAAAACAGATGGTGCGGAACGGAACGAAAAACCATCAACGAACTACTAACACCCACGTACAACGTACTACTTACTATTATAGCCTTAAAAGTAGAGAATATATCTAAGGCCAAACATTACATGTTCCTTTTTTCCGAAAATCGCGATTTTCTAGATTGGCCTGAAAAAACCCTTGACTGTATTATCTTTTTGCTTTCTTTTCTGAAATTATAGCATTTTTTAAACGTTTTGAATGCGCGTCACTGTTTTTCTGGCACTCTGTTATAATTACATAAGTTCGTTGTCATTGATCGTACATAGTTATTAATGTAATTATAAAAAAGTCTTTTGAAATGAACATGAAGAAGGCGGTGTTTGTGTACCATCGATTAATCCATATTTATTAACGTTTACACTATATTAACTACCTTATGTTTATTTTATGTATTGACGTTCATTTGGTAACTACCTCCGTAAAAGCTGTTGGTTTTTTATAATACTGCTTAATGCTATCGACTGTGTAGGTGTACCTTACCTTGATTTAAGCAAATATGTACATACGTTTGTTTGGCTATATGATATCTGCACAGCCTTTTCCACCTTTATATTCTAGATAAATGCTAATATTATCAACCGCCAACGTCAATTCTAATTTTTAAAATATGACAGTCCACCTGACTACCTACACGGAGAAAAATGTTATTAATACAATCATTTTATTCGGTAAAAACGGTTAAAAACGGGACTGAAATTCTTACGATCAAATTAATATTTTTCAGTGGGTGTTGCTTTCAAAATTACAATTGATTTTATAGATGAAACCTATGCACTAGTTTTCAGAGGGTATTAAAGAGATAATAAATATGACGTAGAAACAATTACAATCTTCACGGAGAAAATGTTATTTTAAAATACGATAATTTTATTGGTAAAACCGGTTAAAAACGGGACTGAAGTTCTTACGATCAAATTAAGAGTGTTTCAATGTTTATTGGCGGGAAAATGTAAGAATAATTTGTACGTACGAAATAACGTATACCAACAAATTATTCTTACATGTTCCCGCCAATAAACATTGAACCCCTGTTAATTTGTTCGTAAGAACTTCAGTCCCGTTTTTAACCGTTTTTACCGAATAAAATGATCGTATTTTAGAATAACATTTTTCTCCGTGTATCGTTTCTAATATTTTCAATTAACCAAACAGAAAATGAGTACTATTTTCTCGGCAAAGTCGGGTTTAGCGAGTAATTAAAAATAACTTAAGATAAAATTAATGTAATGAGCTGCTAATCAAATACAGGCTTTATTCGTTAACATTCATCCATTTAAGGACGACAGATCTCCGTACGTCCATTTGGTTTGTATAGTTAATTTGTTGTGCTGCCCCTTGTCCCGCTGCGGACGTTTTGATCCCCAATGATTGACATTCCAATGCGATCCAAATCGTGTAATAAGATGTAAAAGACTGAATGGATAGATTGAACAAGAACACTGCATTATCCAACGAAATGTCTGATTTAACATGGAGATATAAATATTTTTTTAAAACGTTGTGGTTTTAAACTCGCAGAGTTTCCAATGTACCCAATGGTTTAATTATTTCGAATGGATACCTATAATGATTAATAATTAATACACGATACAATTCATGTTCTACCTCAGTTTCCATTTGCGGTAAATATGAAAACTGTTTCGATGTCTATCTAGTAAGATTGTGGCATTGATTTTAATTGTAATTTGCGCTTACCTGCTTAATTTTACCTCGTGTTTATTCCCAAAAATTAACCCTTCCTAAAAAGGCGGACGCAGGTTTGACCCTTGTTTTGGGTTAAAAACTTGACTGTTAATTGATTCACCGAGCAAACCTTTTAAGGGCCAATACCCCACTTCCGGGTGATCCTTTGAAATTGAATAGCGGCCAATCGCGGTCAACTTCGCCCTGAACCGGACATCCGGAATGGCGGGAAAGCTCCGGGGATTCTTTGCACTTCTCTTCTAACCTTTGTACTTTCTCATCTCTCTTTATGGCCACAGCCCACATTTACTATGATTTTCTTTATATCCTCGCTCATTCGTTTAAGTTAACGATACGTTTTGTTGAATATAAATTGTTACAGTTTCTAACTTCCTTCTACGCTAGGCCTATAATGCGTTCTATGCGTGGAAGTCCTTAGTACCTACCTTTACGCAATTGTTGATTGGCGTTTTTATTATAGTCTTATTAAGATCAATCTAAACCATCCAAATATTTTTTTATTATGTGCACAAAGAACGTGGGTTTTTAACCGATAATTTTTTTAAAATCTGTCTTTCTCGTTTATGTTTATGAACATATTATAAATACATGTAAAGAAAAGTATAATTTTCTTTAATTTAAAACAATGCCGAGCTTGTCTCGTCATTGTGGTTTACAACAGTATTGTAGACTGTCACTGGATATGCGCCACAGTACCTACTTAATAGTCGACTCTTATATTATTACGACTTTTATACTTAATTTGAAAATGGATTATTAAAACAATAGTAAAAAGAGTCTATGAGTAATGACAGAACAAATTGAGAAGATTAATTACTATCGTGATTGAGATTAAGGAATTACAATTAATAACATTAAATGTCGTTTCTTTCTTCACAGGTAATGTTTTATTACCTTAATACTTTTCTTTATGTTAATCTTGTGAGATTAAGATTATTATTATTTAGATTAATAAAATAAACCATATCTTTCTCCAAAGAGAAACTCAATTGTGTTTTAATTGATAAAAATTACATATCCCAAGAAAAATATTCTTATATACATATAAAAAATATTTTTGAGTGTATAAAAGTCTATTTAACGGAAGTAAAAAGATAAATTAATGAAGTTATTCGCTTGTTGAATTCCTTAGTGCAAACACGAAAAGTATTTATTGTACCTATTGATATTTATTAAATTTCTGCATTAAGTTAAATTTCGACTTTGGTTTGTAAAAGCCCTACGGGCGTTAAATACTTAGACTTTTTTATATAAATCACATTGAAAGCGCTTTTGTTTTCAAAATTGAAGAGAGTTTTTCTCATTCATAAAATTATATTACGAGGTCTTTCTCTGAAAAGATACAGAGTTGTCACGTAAGACCCGATGTCCGTAAAAGTGCTAAGTGATTTAGAAACCTATTATCCTAACGTTAGTTCTTCTTGAGTCGTTCTCTCGTTGCCGACGATCGTGACCTCCGCTCCAATTGGCCTGAAGAACCCGGACTCCTCACGGTCCTGCGGTAAGTTTTAGAGTTTTGGACACAAATGTTCCGGACGCTTGAGAGACCTGATCTGTCCGGTCCATCTGTTACCTTTCTATGCTTCACCTTCCTTCCACTTTAACCGTGACAATGAGTATATCTGAGCTTTAGGTTTTGGTTTGTTGAGCGATGTGCCAAATATTTCCTTGGATACGCTTTAAACAGATATTTCAATTATTTTCTAGATTTGAATCATTTGATTGATTGGTACACCCATCTACGTCTATTCATGATCTTTTTTAATCATTTTTCATCATATTTTGAAGGCAACATTTAATTTTAAAGGAAATCAAAGGCTCAAAAATTTTCATTTGAACATTTGTAAATTTCTTTTACATTTCAATATTTTGGGATTTATTATCTTTGCAATATATGAGAACATAACTTGCACAAACATAATACACAGAAAAAATGTTTGCCTCGGGATCGCTGACTTTTTTTCATTCAAAGAATATGTACTGTACATATATGAACGGGCCGCTAAAGTAATGTAACACTAAAATGTAAAGAAACTACGCGTATTGTCTCTAGTAACATATCTTCACTTAATTTATCTAAGCATCTGCCAACAACTTGAACAAAACAAAAACTATAATGCATTTTTGTAAAGAATTATTAAATATAATAATATATAATAATTAATATTTGACGAGTTAAATTATTTCACCAAAAAAAAATGTAGACGTAATACGTCTCGACGCCACCTGGTGGGAGATTTAGCACTTACAATGCCTTTCTCATATAAAAATAAAGTTGGTTGTTTGCAGGTGAAAAAATGTAATAAGCGGTAATCGTTGAATGAAACACTAGTATATATTGAATTATTTGGCGGGTAAGAGATAAGCCGACGTAGCTCAGTGGTAGGGCACTTGACCGGAAATCAGAAGGACACAGGTTTGAGTCCCGTCGGCGTCATGTATCTTTTCTCGGGAGATTTCTTTAATGTGGATGAGTGTTTCAGGCTAATAATTACTGCTTATAATAATAATAATTAAATCGTTAAATAATTATGGTAACCGATTTATCGATGGCCTGATATGATAATTAGTTCCAATTGTTAAAATTAAATGCAAATGTTACGCATCACGCTGGATTACACATTACCATATGTAACAACAACTGAGAAAAAAAATTAACGCCATTATAATACGAGTATGTAAGTTTTTGGTCAACTGGTTTAGGCCACTTTTTGCCTTCATCAGGGTAATATGAAAACAATTTTTTTTTAAATATTGTTTTACATACTAACTTTTAAAAAGCTCTGAAATGTACAGGAACTAGGAACTGATAATAACTTTAAATTGTGATTTCAACTCATTCGAAACAGTTTGGAAGTCCAATTCCGTCACCCGTAGTCCTACAATGCAGTACAGTGTTACCCCAGCAATTACATTGTAGTTTACCCTCTTGGGCACATAAGCTTGTTTTCACGACAATTTAACGTAGGTAGACATATGCCCCGTACCTGAGTTAATAAAATGTTTTTTAAAGTCATCTCTATATAACGTATCATCTTAAAAAGTAGGTAGCTACCTGTAGTACCTATATAAGATTAGACATGTAGTTTCAATATTCAACAGATGTCATTAGTATCTATAGATATGTATATGTAGTTTATAGTTGTATTTACAGATGTCAGTTAAAAAGTACCATATACGAGTATCATCTATCGTCGTTCGTGTCTAATGCAAGAACGGTTACCGAAATAGCCGATGGCTTATTATAAACCGCTGGGCTTCGTCAGTGTTTAAGGGTCCAGCTTCAGAAAAGCTTAGAGCATCTTATAGTACAAATATCCGAGACCGTAGCACACTTGATCGATAAGGATTGATAGGATAACTTTCGGTAACTTCTCAGTACAGGACAGTTCACAATGAATAAGTGTCCTTAATATGTTCGACATCAACTGTTGTATGTACGTTAGCGATCTAAAGTTGTCCTAGGGAACGATGAGAAGTTACCGAAAGTTATCGATACAAACCTTATCGATCAAGTGTGCTAGAAGGCCTGGTCCAATTAATTATATTTATTGTAAACCTATAAAGCAAATAAAGCCACTTGTAATGTCGACGAACCTTGATATTTATTGGAGTTTTCCCTAACATATTTAATATAATCTCAATCACTGGGATTAAAGAACATTACAGTACCTTTTTCGTTGTTTGTTTTTGGGGTGTTATGCCGTGTTGCGCTACCTCCTTCTTTAGCCGACGTTCGGACAGCGTTGCAGTGTCCATCATCAGGGCAGATCCGGCAGATCCGACGATGTCTGCCGGATCTGCCCTGAACACTGTAACGCTGTCCGAAACGTCGGCTAAAGAAGGAGGTAGCGCAACATAACACCCCAAAAATAAACAAAGAAAATGCTTTTGGCCGTGAAAATCTAAAAACGTACATTACAGTACCTGAATAATCTTAATAGTATATGTCCACTTATATGTGTTTATTATCGTTTATATATCCATCATTTTTATTCAGACAAATAAAACCGCCTTACTTGTTGAACTCCTCTTGCCGCTCGTACCACAGACTTCTTTGCTTCAGATGACGTTCATGAATTTTTCACTGCGTCGTATGTCGCACGGATGACATTCTCTTGGTCTTGTTTATCTACGCCTCCTACCTCCCTCTAACACCCACCACCCACCCGTACCAACAGTCAGCCGTCCGAACCCAACTCCGTCGGCTCAAACCGAAACAAGATAACGTGACACTACTTGAGGCCCTAGCACGCTTGCTCTATATCGATCGGTAGGATAACTGACGGTAACTTCTCATCGTTTCCTAGCATGACTACAGATAGCCAACGAATAAGTGACAGTTCACAATGACTAAGTGTCCTTAACATATTCGTCATCAACTGTTGTTTGTACGTTAGCGATGTGCAGTTGTCCTAGAGAACGATGTGAAGTTACCGATAGTTATCCTACCGATCGTTATAGAGCGAGCGTGCTAGGGCCTCTGTTAGGTGTGCTAGCATGGTCGATCGATATGAAGTTACCGACAATCGGTCGGTAACTTATCTCATCGTTCCCTAGGACAACTGCAGATCGCTAACGTACAAACGACAGTTGATATCGAATATATTAAAGACACTTAGTCATTTTGAACTGTCACCTATTCGTTTGCGATCTGCAGTTGTCCTAGGGAACGATAAGAAGTTACCGACAATCGGTCGGTATATATCACGCCTGGTGGTTTTGTTACAAACTGGATTAAATTTACTATAAAAATAATTACGGACGTGTTTATGGAAGCCACAAATGCATTTATTTTAAGACGAGCGTATTTGTATGATGTTTTTTTTTACCTGTAAAATTTAAAACACATTTTTTAGTAAGGCCATTTATTTCAAATCAATTCATATTGTCAATATAACGTTTTTGAAGTTTAGCTTTCTACTAGTTACACAAACAAAATATTTGAAATAATAAAATCATTGGATAAAAAAATATATTAAAGGAAACAAATTACTTTTTGTAAACCACTATACTCACATTTATTTTTATTTTTTATAGTGAATACCTTACAAGAGTCCCAACTGCTCCCGTCTGGAGTCAGTGAGACTATGGCATTCCCAATTGGGGTATGTTATGAGACTGAAAGTAAGTGGGAAAGGGAAGGAGATGAGGAAGAGGAAGGTGGGGAAGTACCTGGCTATTGAGATCTAGTTACTAAACACGGCTAAAGCCATTTCAAGCAACGTTTCAATTCTGAATGGTGGTCTTACACCAGGGCGATACTAAGAGTATCTTCCACTCTGGAACGTGCCGCAAATATACTTAATTATATAGAATATATTTGTTTCTGCATTGTCTTTCAAAAACAAACATTGACAATTTTAAAGACGATCAAAAATTGGCCTTTCGAATGAACACCGTTAGTAAGCATGAATAATTAGGACATGTGTTGAAAAAATATCAAAAGAATTATGAGTGGCGGAAACTGTCATTATCGCCCTGGTGTAAGACCACAATTCATAATTGAAATGTCTGTAGACGTATTTGGTGACCACATCTGAATAGAAAGGTACTTCTCCACTTTTCTGTTGTCATCCCTTCCTCTTCACACTGCCTTCAGCCTCACAGAATTTCCCACTTGGGGTGCTATAGTCTCACTGGCTCCAGACATATATAAAAATTACACATTTCAAATATGGAATTATTAATTAATTAATTAAAATAAAATAATTTTGGTACCTATTTTTTCGCTTATCTGAATAAGCGCTGAAAAAAGTTGGTAGTACATATATTGCTAACTAATTAATCGGATACTTATTTATAGTACTCGGAACTGTTAAATTTTAATGTGTCTCCATGGAGCCTCTATCAGTAGATGTACGAGCATACTAG
Source organism: Limnephilus auricula (assembly GCA_951813805.1). Taxonomy (NCBI): domain Eukaryota; kingdom Metazoa; phylum Arthropoda; class Insecta; order Trichoptera; family Limnephilidae; genus Limnephilus; species Limnephilus auricula. Next base: position 32,727,959 of record OX638389.1, on the reverse strand, counting down.
ATAATGTTAGAGTCTTGAATTCTCTAAACGACCCTAGTGACAAGATGGCGTAATTAACGTTGCCCAGGATTATATTTCATTCCATAGGAAATGCACGGATTGTATAAGTGCAATGAGTTTAGCTTGTAAACATTACGTATAAAATTGTGCGATTAGATTAGCCACATTGTATTTAGAGTTGTTTAATTTTTATAAAATATTTTTTTCATATATATTGTTTTGTCTACCTTTACAGCGGTTATGCAGCAACAGAAGTGGAACGGTGAGCTTTGGGGTTATGAAATTTGCCAACATTTGTGTCTGAATTTTCTAGATCCACGCAACCAATTAAAGTTGACAATTTTATTTCCACCGTGAGCTTTCAAAAATCCATTTAAAGGTGAAATAATTAGTAATTTAGATAGATAAATAAGATAAGAATAATATAAATGTAGATAGATACCTATCTATAAATCGATTAACGTTAAGAAAGGTAGCTTTTTCCGTGTTTGATTTTCCATTGCAAACTTAAGGTACTGTATTCGTATACGTTTTTAAGTAGGTACATCCCTACTTAGTAATTTTTTTTTGAAGAAATGTAAAATTTAAAGAAAATTTTGTATGTGAATCTTTTGACGAATCCTCACGGGCCTGTGAAGTAATCATATATGCTATACGCGGTTCGGCATACTTTTGTTCAAAAGATATCATTTTTTTTTATTCGCTTTTTTGTTGTCATAAATGTATATAATACGACCACCGGAGAACAGCCATCTTCCCAAATGACCAAACAAACAAAAAAATGTAAAATAAGTATTTGGTATCACAATGATGTTTCTTCTTATGGTAGTTCACGGCTATATAAGGTAAAACATGCACAATGTAAAAGTAATAAACGTGTACCGATGTAAAATTAAAGTATTTCGAAAATAATAATATCGTTAAAATATTTTTGTAAATTGTGGGTAAGTTTAAAACCTCTGTGCTTTTGCATGTTATATCCAAGTATATTTTCTGCAATTCACAAATTACACGAACCATAAACGCCCCTACTTTTTTAAAGGGAAGTTCAAGTTTACGCCTGCAGAGATGTTTTCAAAAGATGAATTAATTGATTCTATGAGATTTTCATTGATAATTAAGATGAAGCAAAGTAGGTACTTACTAATTTTTGTTGTGTCTCCGCTTCTAACTGTGGTTCAATGAACTATTGAACTTTGGCTTTGAATTTAGGAGTCATCATTTTCAAAATTGAAAGTGTTTGTTTGGAGAATTCAGGGAAGCCATAAACCTACGTGATAATTTTATTAAAAAAACCGTTAATTGCCAATTTCAATATTGGAACTTATTTGTTGAGAATACCTGATTTTTTACGGGTCTGTGCTACTTATACATAACATCTGAATTGAAAAGGCAACATTCACCATAAAGTTCGTAGACCATTCATGCAAAAAGGTTTTGCAAAATTTTCAGCAGGGTTTGTAAATGTATTATAAAGCTGACTGTACTTCATACACACGAGTTCTGAAAGTCGAGCAATGCAAGAACAGGCATTATGGAGCGGCTCAATCCACCTACGCTTTCGCATTGCGTGATGCATTATGTATTTCTGCAGTCGTATTGTCATTAATAAAATATAATTCCTGGAGATACAAGACAAAACGTCTGCAGGTGTGTACACCGTAGGTTTTGTTGTACTCTCTTCTTGGCGGTGCTTTGTACAAGTAGATACTACCTTCTTCGTGTTGCAGACAACTCCCTTAAGATACCCAGTCAAGATGAAGATACATACGACGTGTATCCAGATCGCGTAGGTATCTGTACCGGTTCTAGAATATGTTTCTGGTAACAATGTTCCTTGCCAAAATGTTCGCAGTTAGAAACACGTAAAATGTCATTAAATTGGCAGTCAGTCAGCAGACTTAGCATTTCCTCAAATTAAAAAACCCTAAAAAACAATTTGAATGAATTCCTCCGCGTATGAAATATTTCAAAGTATGCCATCATAGATTTTGTTCTAAATATATATTCTGGGGAAAACTAACCACTTACCCTTTGATGCAAGCAATCAACAATTGAATTGTGCTGGTAATCTGCTTTCCACGTTGAATGGGGTACAAGTTAAAATGTTCAGGTACAATGCAATATCATAACAACTCTCACTTCAATCGCAGCAAAATTTACTTAGACAATTGGATCGTCATGACGACAATAATTTTTAGTTTTATCGAAATAATATTTCAAAAACTTCAGATGCACGCCATCTCTGGTCTCATGGCCAAAACAATCAAATTTCAATGGTTTGATTTACTAATATATCAAGAACTATAATGATAAAACAATAATGGCAACCTAGAAATATTTGTATAAAAGTAAAAACGAAATTTTTCATAATTAAATTCAATTATGGTGCTTCACCACGTTTTGACGGCGGACATTTTGAAAGGGAACCTTTTAACAAGGGTCAATTTGACAGGGAGCAATATTACAAGAAAGATTATCACCGGCCACGGTAATTACCTACTACCTGCATGTATTAGATAGGATGGGTACGATCTGTAGGTAATTAGTCAAGATACTTTCTTGACGGTGCCTTGTTGGTATAGACACTACCTAGACCGCACGACTACATAAACATTGAACATACAGTCGGTGTCGATGTAGATTCCTTCTACACAGATCGCACACTATTAAACCACCTTTCTTCTGAGGTAGACATTTTACAGACACTCGGTGAATTCAAGATTGTAATAAATATTTTTTTACATTCCAACTGATGTTATTAATTGTAAATTTTGTGAAATGTTGTTGGATAATAATGAAAATATAAGTACCTGTTGGTATCTGGTAGGATCTGTTCAGTGAAAGTCCTTCTTTTCTGCGGGAGCCGTCCTTATAAGTGAATATAATACCTTGTAGATGCTAACCGCCTGAAGGTATACAGTGAAGGTTCCTTTTATTTCTACTCGTAGGTTACTGACCGATACGCATTCAGTGTTTAGAGAACCCCCTCCATGTAAGAAACAACTCTCTGTGGGTAATCAGTGTAGATATCTTGTCGATCGGGATACTTGTACTTATTCTATGTAGTCAAATATTCCGTTTGCATAGAACTGTCTCAATTTGTACCTGTAGGTAGTGTCAAAAACATTTCCCAACTGATGGGGCAATCTTAAGACAGATGAAAAAAATAAAGAATTTTGGGAAAATCTTTTCGGTTGTACAAATGTCAACCAAAACCTTTTTTTTATTTTTTCTGTAAAGTTGATACGAATACGTATCGGCCAAAAGTCACGGCACACCAGATCATGAAGGTCATTGAATCCTAGTACCTGTTTCCTTGCGTCATTTAGGAATGGTGGGGCTTATTTTTTAATTATGTTTTACTAGGTACGCCTTTTCAATAGTCAAAACGGAGGTTACAACTTACAACGTACCCAATTGGGTTTAGTGACTTTTTCTAACTTAGAACGACGATTGCCAGATTACCAGTCTGATGACGAGTGAATCCTTAGTCCTGGACCCCGGTTCGCGGTTTTCACAAAAAAAAACAATGATAAATAATATCATTCGGTGTTCTTCTCCCCTTCTACAACATTTTGCGTCCTTCATCCTCTCAACATTTCAAAATCATAAACACATCGTCCGGACCTCTGTGACTCGTGGACACAACATACTCACTATAACATAAAAATCATGGTCGAAAATTTTTATTAAGGGAAGACTTTTTTAGGCGTTTTATTAACAAGTATCTTTCAAAATGTTAAGCGCCGTGTAGCCTCCTCCGTGTCATTACGTATTAAAATTGTTCGAGTATTTTTTTTATGTCGGAATGGTATCGTGCGCAACGGCAGTACGCGGAACACGAAAGAAAATACAGCCTGATTTATTGCGGAATCCATTGAAAATGCTACCGTCTGAGAGGCTTTGAATCATATTTATTATGACATGTCGAAAATCTTAACTGCTACAGTAAAACATTTAATGATTTGAGTGAATTTGTTGATGATTTTTTTCCAAAATTTACTGAAGGAAAATCAAATAAATGGGGAATAAATTTTATTGATGATTTCGTTAATAAAACAGCTGATGCAACAAAATTATTGAGGTTGCGTCGAATTTACAATGGTTTTTTCAAAATTACCACAATTAATTCATGATTGGGGAAGTGATAAATAAGTAGGTTTTATAAAATGTTTGTAATGTTTTCCAAGTTTTTCTAAGCTATTCCAGGTTTTATCCGTGTTTCCTGAAATCCGACCCAATAATCAACATCGATTTCCTAGTTTCTTAAGTTATGGTTTAGAAGTTTGACCTTTTCTTCTACGAAGTGCACATATTTCACGTTTCCCTTAATTTTATTAAAATGTTTTTTAAAATCCAAACGTTTTTTAACACTAAGCCGAATTTTGAAGACGGCAATATTCTTGATTAAAAAGTAAAACAACCCTTTCAAATCACTTTCATCGTGAGATATGAAGATTTTAACTATCTTTCTAAGTACGTAAATGTGGAAAAATAAGAAAATACACGATTTTCCAATTTTTCATTGGAACTACGGCGTCCCTATATAATTTGTATTGTGAGCGTGATGGAAGTGGGGAAGGGGTACACGTCATGATCTTAACATTAACTAAAGCCATTTCAAGTAAAGTTTTCTTTTCTGAACAATTGTATCTCATCAGGTCAACACTGAGAATATCTTCATGGAAGGAGGTTCTAAATATGATGTATTATGTGATTAAACCAATGAAAAATAAATGGCGGCAAGTTTTAATCCCTCGACTTCAGGATCCTGAGAAAAGGAGCCTAACGCTCTGCCAGGGTTGACCTCATTATAGCGAGCACTACTTGACATAACGTTAATTAATTGATTTTGAAAAGCTCTTCAACATCACTGGAGAGCACTGCGCTGTTACACGAATCAAAGCTTAATATTGGGTGAAGATACGAAAATAAGTTATAAAATAATCGTTTTCGTTCATATTATGGCAGTTTTTTTGTTCACCTCGTAAACTCAAGTTCAAAAGGTGTGATGTCTGTTATAGACTACTGTTTATAGGGTTTACGTAATGAAAGTTTTGTCTATTTTACCATCGCCCCACCAAGACAGGTTTCACCACACACGTAATTAAACGTCAGCTAAAGTAACATTTCCATCCACTTTGATAGTTCACAAAAAGTTTTATAGTGCTGTGAAAATTTTCGTGTTTTATTGAAGAAGTTCACCGTTTATTTTCGCTTCGGGGCGTTGAAAACTTAATGTTATTTTTACAGCGTTTTGAAGGGTGGATTATTTTATAAATGGTGAAACAAATTTCAAATTCTTTAAAAAATATATTGAAAAATTTTAAGGCTGTTACATAAATTTACAGAAACTTTATATTATACTTTTGAGGCATTCATATTTTGTATGCTGTCAGGTTTCTGTGGATTGTTTGGCACTTTATAAATTGTTATTTTGTAACCTGATTTTTGTCAGTTGTTGTTTAAATTTTTCTTCTAATTTGTGCGTGGCATTAAAAAAAAACAAAAAATTTCGTTCTTTTTCTAAAGAACTTCACTCGCTTCATATGATTTTTTTACACTTGTCACATAACATTTTTACAATTATCATCACGGCGATACATTCTATTTGAAATTTGGCCTCATCCACAAATATTCTTTACCAACTTCGGTTTGTTTTTACTATGGAGAGCCTTGAAAATAATGGCTGGAAAAACAATTTATAATAATTTAACTAAATATTGACATCATTTCCCGTAGCTGCTTCGTAACTTCCTCATGGTCAATCAGAAATAGAGTTTAAAATAAATTGATGTCTTTAAAATAAACGTTTTCTCCTTAATGCCGTTGGCCATCATCAGTCCAGTGGTAAATAAACTCCCAGGTGAGATCTCCGGGTGTTAGTTACTTAAACCACACTTCCCAACAGTTAGACATTCCCGACTTGAGAGTTAACTCTCGGCGAGCTTGTGCCATGGTCGTTTCACAACTCTCGTGGTTTTATTACGAAAGCCATTGAAAGTGCCCAATACCCGTACCTATTCCCAGAGCTATTTAGGAAACTGTTTGGTCTAACTATTTTAACCTTATTGAGAACCTGGCAGTTATCACAAATAATTATATTATAATGTGATTTTAATTTAACCCATTCATAGCTCACGTTATCTGTAAATGCCTCCTACTCTTATCTATATTCTCCATATATATATTTTTTTCTTTCTTTATTCATTGAATTTGTAATTACATAATTTGAGGATTTTTCGACCACCTTTCTAGGCTCCAACAATAATATTCGTTCATTGTGCTATTTTGGTGAATAAGTCTAAAAAGTAGTTACAATACGACATCTCACGTGCGTTTTATATTACGCATAAAATATACAAAGTTAATAGGAAAACGACTATTTATATAGTTGGAATTTCACTAATTTGAAATACACACATGCATTTGACAGATTTACAAAAGAAAAACATATGGTTCTTAAAAACTAATTACAATATAGTAATTTATTGTTAACAAAACTACCCAACTCAATAAAGAAAATATGTGTCTTGTTAAATGAAAGATTTCTCGATAGGTCATCAGTCATCACTCATTAATTAATCGACTTGAAGAGCTACAATAAATTAAGATTACAATAACTCAGCATTAATTATACAGTATTATATTGGTCAAATTGAATTAATGATTTTCCGTTCTGTGTAGACATTAAACTAAATTATTTCAAAAGCTCCCGATGACGCCCGTTTAGAGTATTTTATTTTAATTACGACGTAGTGTTGACGGTTTGAGTTTTAATCTGCCATTACAGAATTTAATTGAATTACTTTTGATATAAATACGTCCTATTTCATGCTTTGAACATTCCTCCCACTTTCACAGAAAGTTTTATGGACCTATTAAAATGCGGCAATGTTTACGTTTGCCATTTGATGTGCATTAAGGACAAGCTTTTGACCGTTTAAGGTATTTTTTCAGTGAGTAAAACTATAATTATAAAGTACATTTTTTTAAAGATATTTCTGACGCTTATTGGGGGCTTACTTGGAATTAATTACCTCATTAACAGTTAAACTGTTGACATCCCCCGAACGGAAAGATATTAGTTTGTTATTGTTTTATGTTTTGAAGGCCTTTAATACTGTTGTTGATCTTATTCCGTGTTGCCGCCTACACTTCTATTATAAATATTAAACCATCTCGAGTTTACTTGAAAAATAATCTGAAAATCTGACAGATGATTTTCCATTTATAATCATTTACCCGCATCTAACATTGCTTAGCTTAGAGTTATATTGCGACAGTCTTCAACGGAGCGTAATTTGTACGTATTTCCCGAAAATAAGTGGCTTTTGATCAATTAGTCAAAAGAGTCACGCGATCCAAGTATCCACACTTTACAAACAATCTTACCAGCGCACAAAAATGCTCGATTTATATTAATAATAAGACATACAAAAAGGCACGTGTAAATGAACTGCATTTTTTTACTACATGGTCTTGTTTTAGTGGGGGATGGGTGTTAGTAAATAGGGGAAAGTTGGCAAAGCGTAGCGTGTGGCCAGCCTGAGTTATGGGCACGTCAGTTGGGTAAATCTACTCTTACAAACAGTCATAATACGGGTACGTCGCGTATAGAGCGCATACCGGCTTCCCGTTCGGGCAACGTGAAACGTGTTACATTAAAGTTAATCAGGTTAAGTTACAATGAATCTTGCTCCGAAATTGCAAATTTCAGGAAAGTTCTTCAAACAGATTCTGTTTTATCTAGCCTGCATGAGCACTTAGTTTGCAAGGTAGATATTAGAAAAGAATGATACTTTTTTGTTGAACTTAAATAACTTTTTTCAATTTGGGAGGCGGGTATGGGTACCGCCGCCCCGGGAACCATTTATTGGACTACCAACACCTCTGCCATAGGTCACCCCAAGTGATTTGCTACGTTTGGTGACTTAGCACTGGTGCCCGGGTTCATAGGGTGAGGTTTGTCCGGGTCTTGGTGGCGGATGTTTCGGAGAGATCAGAAGAGACTGTTTAAAGGAGACGTTTTGACTTCTCCGGCAGGACTCTCTTGGAACATCGCCTTGCATTGCAGTGGGAGGGATGGATTCACAAGTCCGTCATTCCTGGACACATTGAACCCCAGATTCCTACCCACTCCTCATATCTTATTCCTTTCCAAAACTTCTCCCCTCCTTCCTTTCCACAAAAAAAAACCCTTTACACAGCATCCCCAAAGATGATACATGGAATTTTTTCTCTGAGCCTCCTGTGTGGAGCTAATGTAAAAATAATAAAAAAAGAACAATTGTTACGTTGAACATTCTTATTATCTATATGATGTCTATATCTTATCCATAAGATAATAACATTATCGATTTACTTATTTATTTTTAACTTAATAGGTAAAACCTCAAATTATAATGGTCTTCATTAATTTAAAAAAATATTTATTTTTCAAGTCAGAGTTAACGGGACTGAAGTTCTCACGAATAAATTACCAGTGTTTCAATGTTTATTGGCGGGAAAATATAAGAATAATTTGTTGGTATACGTCCAAAATTACGTATACCAACAAATTATTCTTACATGACCTGCAAATAAAAATTGAAACCCTGTTAATTTGTTCGTAAGAACTTCTGTCCCGTTTTTACGAATAAAATGATCGTATTTTAGAATAACATTTTTCTCCGTGTATTACAGTGGTTATATATCAAATAAGTTACCCGAGTTTTCTGTTTACTGAGAGTATTGAATTATGTATTTTAATACATATACATTATCCTACAGATAAGCTATCAATAGTGGTGAAATACGTTATCAGTTGTTTAATTTTTGACAGTACCTTACTCAACTACGTTGTAGTATTTGATATTCATACTAGTCCTTTTCCTACTTATTGTATGTGCTATGTATCTAACTTGCTACTTATTGTATGCTCTGTCCTCTTGTTTATGAATGAAATTAAAGTGTTTTAGTTTATATTTCATGGCGGTTACTAGTTACTAACGCTGAAACCCCAACTTTTTGTTAATCTCATACACTTAAATTTCCATTCGTTGTGAAATGGGTAGGTATGCAGTCAAGTGGTTTTATACAATGCTTCTCGAAACAATATCTCTAGACAAATCTACTAACACGCAAGGCTCAGTAGTCGAAAATCTGAGTAATAAACATAATTTTATTCGCTTTTTCAATTCAAACTTTGGAAACAAATTTACTAGATATTCAACAAATACCTTCAAATTGATTCATTCGAAAATGCCTCCACAATTTAATAATATTTTAGTACCTTTCGATAAATATTTCGAAATATCAAAATATATTTGCTATTATTTTTTTTTTTTCTTTTAAATAATTTAAATGTTATCAACAAGATACTATTTTATGTACCATTAAGTCAGTAATCCAATCACGTTTATTGCTTTATGATGTATTATGCTTTATTGTAAAATAAAACATCGCTAATTTCCGGAAGAAGCTCTTCGGATAAACTTCAAGGCAATTTATTACCTCGAAGACTTCAATTTCGCACTAAGTACAGAAAACAATATTTTCTGATAGAAATGTGAATAAAATAGTTTTATTTTATGTGTTAATGAACGTATATACAAAGTGTCTGGAAACTCGTAGCACTAGCAGGAAAATTGGTGAATATACATCACTTATTGGTGAATTTGTGAAAATTGGTGAATATCAATGTTTTTTCAAAAAATCTTTGGATTAAGATCTACGCTTCGACACATTAAGACATTAAAAATCTGATATTAACCCCCAGGTAACCGACTTTTTAAATTTGATCTTATAACTTTCAACTTCGAACACAATCTACTTGAAAACGAAAATTCAAACCAAAACAGTGTTGAATGAAACACTAGGTATATATTGAATCATTTGGCGGGTAGAAGCTAACCCGGCGTAGCGTAATGGTAGAGCTCCTGACCGGCAATCAGAGGGGTGCGGGTTCTAGTCTCGTCGGCGACATGTATCTTTTCTCGGGAGATTTTTTCAATATGGATGAGTGTTTCAGGCTAATAATTATTGCTTATAATATTTGTTACCCTTTGTGCTATTCATAAAAAATCTTGTCTTAAACATTAGTTTATCAATTAAAAAATATACCATAAAATTGACTAAAGATTCATCAGATTCCCGAGTATTATTCACCGGATTCCCAGACACAGCGTATGCAATGACGTGTACATTATTTAAACTTCTAAACTTACCTACTAATCAAAAATTGTTAAAATTAACTTTTTTTCAGCGCTAAGACCATGTCAAAAACTTAAAATATGCTAAAATTAAACATTTTTCCGCGTATTACTCATTTTGCAACGTGATTCTTTGAAAATAACTATGACACTGCATAATTTTTAATTAATTCCAATGAAAATAGTTTTATAAATGCATTTATAATGATAATTGCTTTTCCCCCTTATATCAAATCTAGATTTTTTGTTATTTTGGTTGGTAGTTTAATCTTAACGTGAGGTGACAAATGACATTCCTGCCTGGTTGGGGGAAGTAAATACCATTAAGTCTGAGTAATTATTGTTTGACATCTTAAGATCATTTAGAGGGCAACCCAAATATACCCACTAGATTATGTTTGTTGATTAAAATAACGGGCTTTCCGTAAAATATAATAAAATTTAATTTTTACAAGGTGTAATAGTATAAATGTAAAGTAAAAAGTAAAGTGAAAAAAAAAGTATGAAGTAAAAAATAAAAAAGGTTATAATTAAAATAGAAAGTATAAACTAAAAAAATGGTACAAAAATTATTAAATATTACAAAAAAAGGTATGAAAAGTGAGTAATGCTCTAAGTCGATCAAAAATAATATAATTTAGGTAAACTATATATGGAGAATCGTATATAATAATAATAGGGAGGTATTGTGGATTATGAGAGTGTTATATAATAAATGTTATATTTTATCTATGATGTTTTTCTAATGCATTGATATTAGAGTTTACCCATGAAGTTGTTAATTGCGTTTAACAAGTTTTTGTGAAAAATCACCTTTGTTATATTATTTGACTGGTCATTGGCTGAACTGGCATCACGTTTGGGTCCCACCCATGTTCAATTCCTCGGTTGGCTAAGTTCTCCATCATAACACAAGCAACATTTCCGCTTACTGTGGTGGTAGTAGTAGATTTTCCAATATTGTCAGGTTATTCGTAACCCGGGAATGTTTGTCTATCTTAAATTATTTTTTTTTGGTTACATGATACATTATGGTAGCTAGTACCTATAAAGCACTCGTGGGTTATAATGTTATAATCAAGTGATACATACAAAGCATTTATCTGTAGAAATTATGACATATTTTCTGTAACTTTTGAAAAAGACGCTGACGTATTAAAAAGAATTTCATAAATTAATCAGTTCCACATTATGTATTCATTTTTATACGGTTTCAAGATTCTGGAAATTAATTCAAAAATATCAATCAAACATTATGGCGTCTTTAAAAAAAAAAAATATTATTAATAAATTAAACAATATTTCTCTGTTAGAGCTACTGGCTGAAGTGAGGAAGGGAAGAAGAGATCTGTCCACCGAACACGGTTAAAGCCATTTCAAGCAATGTTTCAATTCTAAATGGTGGTCTTACGAGAATATCTTCCACCCTGGAACAATTAAAACTACTAAAAAATTATTTCTTATATTATAGCAACATTCAAAAGTTTTTAATATTATTCAAAGCCGCATAGCTCTTGATTGAGCTTAAATGTTTTCTTTGACCTAAATAGATTATAGGTGCAGTATCATGACGTCAGAACTCCTCCTTCAGGAGTTTTATGAGAGATACCTATGTGGAAATCATTTTATCTAAGATTTACAAACTTTTTGTTTGAACTTCCGAAAAGTTTAAGCTATTTTCAAATTGAACCTTGTATAAATATATATGTAATGTCTGAATTCGATACGATGATTAAAATATTTTTATATGAATAAGACTTGGAACGTTCGAAAGTTTTCATTAATAATTTTCATTGAATCTGACACTTTCAAAGTCGCCGAGAGGGACTGAAATAATAAATCTATCCGTTCCGTTTTATTAATGAAATTCAATACTCTTCGTATAACTCCATTTGATTCGTTCGATTTGAAGTAATTGATTGAGTCTCTCTTAAAATGATTATTCTTCTATAAGAAGTTTCACATCGTTTTTCTTCAAACTTTTAAGGTTTTAATTTAGAACGTCAATCACTTGCACCTTGTGTTCGCGTTCAAAGGAAACTTTTGCTCCGTGCTTCTTTTTAGTTCGTTTTCTTCTCAGTCATGCATTTTTCATACCTGATCTGCATAAACAAATTGAATTGTTTACATTATTCATGATATTTAGAAAGTTTTATGAATATATATTTTTCAAATCTTATTCCTATGATTACTTAATTTTTCAGACCTTTTTTTTAATAAAAAAATTGCTTTTGTATTTAATTAAAAAATATCATACACTGTGTACGTAATACTGTGTATCCCCATTTGCAATTGAAATAAATTTACCTAAGTAAGTTCACGAATTGATTTTAAACTTGTTCTATTATTTTTTTCTGCCAAAAATTGAAAATTGTTTTCTTTGCTCATTTTTTTTTACTTTTGATGATTATTTTTTTGACTATTTTTTTAATTGATAAACTAATGTTTAAGACAAGATTTTTTATGTATAGCACAAAGGGTAACAAATATTATAAGCAATAATTATTAACTTGAAACACTCATCCATATTGAAAAAATCTCCCGAGAAAAGATACATGTCGCCGACGGGACTCGAACCCGCACCCCTCTGATTGCTGGTCAGGAGCTCCACCATTAAGCTACGGCGGGTTACCTCCTACCCGCCAAATGATTCAATATATACCTAGTGTTTCATTCAACAATTACAATATATTACCGTTATCAACAACAATTACCGTAGATATCAGAGAGGTGCGGGTTCGAGTCCCGTCGGCGGCATGTATCTTTTATCGGGAGATTTTTTCAATATGGATGAGTGTTTCATGCTAATAATTATTGCTTATAATATTTGTTACATTTAAAAGTATGTTTTTTCTGAATTTTGAATAAAATGAAATGATGTGCAAAATCTCAAAACAACACTTTATTTCATGACCTCTAAAATAGTCTATAAAAAAGGCATGAAATCTTTTTTCTAAGAGTGCTCAACAACGAGTTCATGTCAGGAATAAAACAATCGGAACTCGAAACAGAAGATCATTATTTATACTACGTGATTGATTCTTCTTCTACAAGCGAACTCTGGAACTTCCATAGCATTAATCAAATTCATCTCAAATAAATACATCAGCCGAGTTGATCATGTGAGAAAATTGATAAACTTTGAGTTGAATTTGAAAATACATTACTTATGAAAAGGTAGATAGTCAATTACTTAACCTATACAGGGTTAACAAATGGCGAACCGCGGTCCGGATCTGGACCGCCGACCTAATTTGAAAACAGATTCACATATTTTAAGAAAATTGAGAATGTCGTCGACATCCTCAGTAACATTTACTCTCAGCATCTGGTGATGAATATAGCAATGAAGCTGCAAATATTTTCGGGAGTAATAAAGCTGCTCTCCAGATGGAAATGATCGATTTCCTAGAAAATACAGTTTTGAAACGACCAAAAACAGGAAGTTTCTTATCAAGAGTTTTGGATAAAATTTGTTTGGGCTTAATACATAGAATTACAAAAAAATTAGCATTGAAACTTCTCACTTTGTTTGGGTCAACGTATGTTTGTGAAGCAGCATTTTCCAAGATGAACTTTATTAAAAATAAATTCCGGAACAGACTTACCGATGAACATCTCCAATATTTAATTACAATAGAATGCACAAATTTCGGGCGGATAGTCCAAGGCAAAAAATGTCACTTTTCTTATTAATATTGCAAAAAACCCTTGGTACTTTTCTTATTTTTATTCATAACATTTGTTTTATTCGTTCATTGATATTGTACGTACACATATTTAAATAGTACAGTTTATTATTTCAGATGGCGGGGGGGAGGGGGGGGGGGGGGTATAGGCTATTTTTCCTTCCAGACCGCGACGGTCATGTTATTTTAAAAACGTACCCCTAATGAAAGTAATTGGTGACCCCTGACCTATGATATGCCACGTTAACGAAAATATTCTTTCTAAAAATATAACAAGTTGTTAATGAATAATATTATCTTTGTTTCAGGTATGTGATAAAACAACATTTCCGCCTTCATTTCGGGTCGCTGCTTGTTTGTAAGTAGCTACTATTAATCAAATTAAATTAACCTTTTGAGAATGTAGTGATAAAAATATATTACAGAAATAATAATTTCTTTGTTTCTCAAGCTTTTCCTTTCACAAGAAAAATTCTCTTTGGTAAACTTTCTTCGTGAATGCAAAAACGATCTAGTTGAGTATGGTTTACTTCATTGTAAAATCAATTGAATCATTGGTTGTCTATGCTTTATAATATTCACGCTGAAATCGATAAGGTAAGTGTTGAATTTCCAATATCACCGAACGGAAGATAGCTTGAATAAACAAAATGTTCACAGATAGTGCACCTGCGGAACACTTTGCAAAGTTTACCTTACGATCCTGTTCATTCGGGTGCAATTCCCCTGCAATTTAGTGCAGCAAGCTTCAACATTTCATATGGGAGGACTTAGCGTCCTGAATTTATTATTGGCTTGACGCTTAATTGTTCGCAATAATAATGTAGTTTCGTAATCGATTACATCTAATGTGTTCAGTGAACATTAAGTGCGACATATGGACGTAAACTGATCAAGTCTTAATTTACGTTGTGTTATATGGGTATTGTGCGCCATGCTATAACTATAACTATCAAGGACCCATATCCCTTAGGCCACAGTGAGCGCCCTTGAGGTGATTTATATTTATTATTTTTATTATTACATCTTCAATATTTTAAATTGTCTTAAACTAAACCTAAAGTCTAAAACCTATGAGAGTTCATATTATTATTATTTGTACCTCTATGTAATCGGT
Source organism: Limnephilus auricula (assembly GCA_951813805.1). Lineage (NCBI taxonomy): Eukaryota > Metazoa > Arthropoda > Insecta > Trichoptera > Limnephilidae > Limnephilus > Limnephilus auricula. The sequence continues at coordinate 32,712,957 of OX638389.1, read as the reverse complement.
CTTTTCGGACGAGATATAAATTGAATTGTCGGTTGAAAGAGAACATACATTTATTTATGCACAAGCTTCTGCCCGCGACTTCGTCTGCGTAGGATCAGTACTTCTAGTAATCTATTTTCTTTTCCTAGGTCCCATCTACGTTTATACTAAAATTCTTAACCTATTTATTTAAAATATATATATTTCTTGATTCGATTCAAAGTATTAGGCGAATACTTTAAATAAATTCAGTAATTTAAATATTTTCCAAAATAGAATTTTGATTTAACAATCATTGTTTTGCAAAATGTCATTTTCAAATTTTGACGTTTTCTATTAAACTATAATTAGTATTTTCAATACATTGAAAATAAATACCCAGCTTCATAAATTATAGCCTTTATGTTATTCTGATGTATGAGCTATATTATTGTAAAGTTTTGTTAAAATCCATTCATTAACTTTTGATTTAAAGAGGAACAAACATACATACATCCATACAAACTTTCACATTTATAATATTAGTAAGATTATTCTGAGAGATTTTCCCTCGTTAAATTCACTTCTTGATAAAGGGGTATGTTGAATTAAGTATTAGGCAGACGTAAAGGATTTTGATAAAGTTACGAATATTTTGTTTATAGAATTTTAGTCATGGTGATTGTAATACTGTCTATTTCGACGCGATCTGTGCATTTTATATATCTCAAACAAAATGTTTTAAAGTAATGCTTAAAGTTGCTCTCGTTACATTTATCAACCAAATATTAAAAAGTAGCACTATCTTAGCCTACAGATACCTTGTTTCCCTTAAAACATTTCTTCTTACTACACGGAGAAATTTTTTATTCTAAAATACGATCATTTTATTCGTAAAAACGGTTAAAAACGGGACTGAAGTTCTTACGAACAAATTAACAGTGTTTCAATGTTTATTGGCGGGAAAATATAAGAATAATTTGTTGGTATACGCAAGAAATTACGTATTTCATCAAATTATTCTTACATGATCCCGCCAATAAACATTGAAACCCTGGTAATTTGTTGTAAGAACTTCAGTCCCGTTCTTAACCGTTTTTACGAATAAAATGATCGTATTTTAGAAAAACATTATTCTTACATGATCCCGCCAATAAACATTGAAACCCTGTTAATTTGTTCGTAAGAACTTCAGTCCCGTTTTTACGAATAAAATGATCGTATTTTAGAAAAACATTATTCTTACATGATCCCTCCAATAAACATTGAAACCCTGTTAATTTGTTGTAAGAACTTCAGTCCCGTTCTTAACCGTTTTTACGAATAAAATGATCGTATTTTAGAAAAACATTATTCTTACATGATCCCGCCAATAAACATTGAAACCCTGTTAATTTGTTGTAAGAACTTCAGTCCCGTTCTTAACCGTTTTTACGAATAAAATGATCGTATTTTAGAAAAACATTATTCTTACATGATCCCTCCAATAAACATTGAAACCCTGTTAATTTGTTGTAAGAACTTCAGTCCCGTTCTTAACCGTTTTTACGAATAAAATGATCGTATTTTAGAAAAACATTATTCTTACATGATCCCGCCAATAAACATTGAAACCCTGTTAATTTGTTGTAAGAACTTCAGTCCCGTTTTTAACCGTTTTTACGAATAAAAAGATCGTATTTTAGAATAACATTTTTCTCCGTGTATGTCCCGCAGACTTCGAACGGTTGTGACACAAAAACAATAGTCAATTAGCTTGTTAGTTTTATAAAGCACAAAGTGCTTTATCGTGTTACGAAATAAAAGCTTAGTTCTAAACAAAGCTGGATAACGATAGTAAACTGCATTCAGAATAATAAATTCTCTAATTCCCCGGCTTTGTCGTAGCAAATCGGTCTTCTGTGCAAAGCCACTGGCTACGGTCTCAAGTCGGGCGTGTAATGAAACGGAGAATATTAAAAGGGACGTGAAACTTTAAGCAAAACGATGAGTGAGAAGAAAATATATGGGCATTCAAGAAGAAGGAATGGAAAGAAAGATGCCATCTGCTGTGCTCGTAAACCGAAAACTATTTAATTAAGTATTGAATATGCATTAATTCAAGGATTTTCGGTGCTAGATTAAATATCAAAGATGGCAAAGTCTACCTAACTTTCTTACATACAATGTACCTACTAAAAGTATAAAATAATTTTCTACGACCTATTTTAGTTTAATCCAAAACATGTTTCTCCATAGTATAAATGTATTTAACTGCTTAATAAGCTTCACACCCTAAAACTTTTCCAAGATTTATTAAACTCGTGTTTTATGTATTTGTATAAATATTATAAGAAAACTCCAATATCTTGGTCACATCGTGTAGAGCAACAATTACAAGTCAAACAAACTGATAATCCAGACGAAGATTCATTGAATGTTTGTTTTGAGTAAAAAATACATATATATTATATTGTTAACTGTAACTGATAGAGACATGTATCAATAAATGTTTGAATATTTTTATTCGAAATATTATATCAGTACGTAATCAATTCACGATAATTATTTAAAAAAAACTGTTTCAGGAAAATTATTGGATTTCTCAAAAGATTTTGAAATTCTAGGATTCTCCACTTATATTGACAATTTACTTTATTAAGACGCCACAAAATCAATACTTGGACAAGCTCCTACTTTCTGTGGAAACAATTATTTTAAAGGAAATTCACTCAAAAATAATTTTAATTATCTAAATCGCACTCAATGATCGATATATACTTAGACAATAGAAGAGATATGAAATTATGCGGGGTTAATTTTAGTTTTTTTTTAAAAAAATTTTTATTAATAATTTTTTTGTCATATACATGTTACAATATAATTTTTATTTTATTTTTATAAACAGTAAAAAGCGAGAGCAATGTAGTTGTGTAGACAAAAGATTTAAAAAAATAAAATAAATTAAATAGACTTAAATAACAGAAAAATATAAAAAACAGAAAAAATATATGTACATATGTATGCATGTATACGTATATATATATATATATATATATATACATATATATATTCATATATATATATAAATATCTATACATGGTGCATTAGACGCTATATATCAACATACACACACACACACATATATTTAATTTGTCTAGTGTGTAGTACGATTGTAGAAATATATTGAAATTTGTACAGCGCCCTGAGGTGATTTTTCACAAAAACGGCGCTATACAAGTCATCCATATTATTATTATTAAAAATAATGATAATAAGTTATTTCGGCTACTGGCATTATATATACCTAGCTCTCTCATTAAAAATTTAGGCATATTAGATTTGTCAAAGAATTTGTATATAAAAATTCAAAAATCAGTCATTTTAAATACATGTAGGATTACGAAAGATTTTTTAAATATTCATAATGAGGGAACAGTAGGATTTATCGGTCAAATTAAGAATTCGACCGAGCCGAACCCTCTGTATGAAAATATCTGGAGTCGGTGAATTATTTTCCCATTTAATAGTCTGGTAGGTTAACATGTTGTTCTTGTATTATTTTGTATTAATTAAAACTAGGTCGTGGGAAGATGACATTCCAAGGGTTAAATCTGAAAAAATAATGATCTTTGTATCATTGAATTCAGAAAACAGTTTTGAAATTTAATTAGAATAATAATTATTTTATTTTAGTCATAAAACGACTTATCCTTATTTATATTCAGATTACCCAGTTTCCTCCCTCGCCTTAAATAATGTTTACGACTCAATAGATAAAATTATTATTTGGATGAAACAATTTTCGGCTGTTTCGTTGAAAACAGAGCCTGTTTTCAATGAGTAACAACCACTGAGGAATACGTTTGTCATCCTTAGGTTTTTATTGAACCCGGCCCGAAATCGGAGTAATTCAACCCTCAACGGTATAAACTTTATGATTATTTATTCTCATTTTAGCCGACCCTCGAATACCGTCACAACTTAAACTTTCGAGAAACATTATATTCAATTATTCCCCTTGTTCCGTACGAAAATCTTCGTACACCCTGTACTTATTATGCTTATATAAATTGTTCTAATATACGTCAGTATAACTTGTACTTATCATGCTGATATTCGCTTACCTTTAGTACTTAATATACTAATATTGGTGCGTACCTTTTCACTTCCAGGTGTGTGTGTGTAGTTTATACAATCTATAATACCTTGTTCCCTTTACGACTGTTTGTAAAAGACGCCGCCAGGTGGCAGTAATGTTAAAGAGGCGAAACGTGCAAAGTAAACAAGAGACACGAAAATATCATTTTTATATTAAAAAATAAAGCAGACTTGATATTCAAAACGGGTGCGGAACATAAAGGGACTGATACTAACGAATATTAGACTGCTGTGTTTCAGCTTTTCGTACGAGATTGGTTTCTATATGTATTTTTGTTTGGAAATTATCTCAGAATACAATACGTAGATATTATTATGATACGTAATATTTTTATAGCAGTTTGTTTGTTGTATATTATTGTATCCATTTGATTAAATATGTATGAAATATGGAAATCAATAGCAACGTGAGATACAAAGCACATTGAAAAGTTCTGGATCTTGATATAAAAATTGAAACAAATATATATTCTTGGCATTTGTAACTACTCGTTGAGGAACTCAGTGATGTTATGTAAAGTAAAAAAAATCGGTCCTTATAAAATATTTTTTTCAAAGTTTGCGCTTTATTATATATATATATTTTTTTTTGTTGTTTAGCGCTTCGAAGCTCTCAACATATATGCTTTTTTTTAAATCATAAAACGCTGTTAACAAAACAGTAACCAATAAATCTTCAAGATTAAGAAATACTCGATTAAGTAAGTATATTTATCTTAAATGGCGATTATCTCCATAAACTTGTTTCTGGGTTAAGACGTTATTCCACTCAAGCCACCATTTTACAATTAACACAGTTGAACCGTTGACAAAAATTCCTCGTAAATAATTATATATAATATCAGGTATTAAACACACCAATTTTGGCGAACCACGACAAGAAAGTGTTTATTTTTGGATCGAATAAGATTTCTATCAAAGCGACGTGAATGTATTTTTGAAGCCCGATGTACCCGATACGCCCAGATGTCGAGATATAAAACGCTAAACGATTATGGTCTCCGGGGATAACAGTGCATTTTATGCCATCGTGTGCCCCAAAAGCGATACACTTGCTGAAATAACTGCCATAATACCATAAGTGCACGGGAAACTTTAATATGGAAACAAATATGGTCACAACACAACAACGGACTTTCTTCTTTGGACAGAGAACTCTCTTCTTGGGATCATTAAGTGGTGTTTCGCCAAATAGGGAGAAAATATTAGCTTTTAAATTCACGGTTTGAGGTTTTCATATTACTAAACTTTTGGAGGTTTTAAGTTCACACGTCCTTTCGCTACTTTCTGTTTTCTCACCCACCACTTGCTGGGTTCGAATTTCTGATAAATAGTATGTATCGCAGATGCATTTTTGTGTAACTCTGTTTTAATAATAGTAATTTACTACTTATTTAATTTCGGCTACTTATTATTATACCTATTGGCGTATTAGATTTGTAAAAGAATTAATTATAAAAATGCAAAAATCTATACAAAAGTAAATACATGTAGGATTACGAAATTTTTTAAAAATATTTATATTGAGGGATCATTAGAATTTATTGGTCCAAATAGGAGTTCCCCCGAGCCGAACCCTCTGATATGAACATATCTGCATTCGGTGAATTATTCTCCAATTTGGTACTCAGGTAGGTTAACATGTTGTTCTTGTATTGTTTTGTATTAATTATACTTATATAATACACTTGAATAGCGTAGATTTACTAGACGATCATTTGTGGAAAAGTGTGTGAAAGGGTTTAGTTTTTCCTGTGGGTAAAATTTAACCCGGACATAAAGTCTGGTGTAAAAAAAATAAAGTTCTTTATTTCAGGGTGCGGGGAGGTGAGTGCAATTCCACACATTTCTTAGATAGTATAAGTACATATTATATTGACAATATGAGTATTTTATAAATAATGGTAAATATGAAACTAAAAATTAAAAATAAAAATAAAATCAAAGCATAAAAACGCAGGAATCCATCGAATCTAAGATTGTGGGAGCCAGTGTCTTTCTCCAATGGTCTTCTATGCTCGATCCTGAAGTCAGACGGGATTCTATGATGAGAATATTTCTGGAATATAGAAAAATATAGAATAATAGAATATATGCATCGGCCTGCCAGCTGCCTGGCAGGCCGGATCGGGAGAGACTGGTTGAGGGAAACATTTTGATCTCTCCAGCCGGACTCTCCGAACATCGCCTTTTACCGCAGTGGGAGGGATACATTTTTTTTTTGTTTGTCACTCCTGGAGACCCTGACCCCAGATTCCTACCCACCCCTCATACATTTTTCCTTACCAAAACTTCCTATCCTCAAAATACCCTCCAGACAGCATTCCCAAAGATGACATAGGCCCTGAGGGGAATTTATTTTCCAAAGGGCCTCCTTTGTGAAGCTAATGTAAAAAAAACGACTTTAACGTGTGTTTGTTATACCTATTTGACTCACAGTTTTCAAATAACTGATGTTTAGGTATTTGAAAATCAATACGAGTGGTCCAAAGAAAAATACTAAATATTTATTTAGTCATTTGCCAGATTTTTTATTTTTTTTTTAAATATGTATACCCACCGCACAAGAGTCCCAACTGCTCCCGTCTGGAGCCAGTGATACTATGGCGTCACCATGTGTATGTTGTCATACTGAAGGTAGTAGGGAGGGAAGGAGACGGGGAAGAAGAAGGTGGAGAAGTACTTGGCTATTCAGATCTGGTCACCAAACACGGCTAAAGCCATTTCAAGCAACGTTTCAATTCTGAATGATGGTCTTACACCAGGGCAATACTGAGAGTTTCTTCCACTCTGGAACGTGCCGCAATTATATTATTTTTAATTAATTAACTGTGAAAATATCACAAATTAATCAACTAATAATTCTTTCGAACCCGCGGCCTTCGGATAATTTTTGGGAGTAGAGTCTTGCTCTTGCTGTTAGAATGAAGTTGAGTGCGAGGTAATATTTTCTCTAATATTAAAAACAACCTCATTCTCTTGTATTGTAAAAATGCAATAGATTGACTGTACATTATGAAATATCTCATGTAATCGTACTTGGATATAAGTCCAAAGCCTGACCCATAAATAGATATCAGCCAATCAAACATTTTCACCTCTATTTACCTATACCTACAATATAATATAACACGGATACAATATTCTGTACACGTAATCTATAAATTATCACTACAGACCAACCTTGATTTATTTTCCAAAGTTTTGTCTAGGTAAAGCCGAAGATATAGACAATCTACGTAGGTAGGCAATATTCAGTTTATTCCGATGCTGGGCCTTGTAAATTCTAAATCCTGGTACTCAAGTTCCGTTCAAATGCTGAATAAGGGCCGTGTTCTGTATAGGTACTATTCTCCTGATGCGATCAGACAACCGTCAGTGATTTACATCCAACCCCAGAGGAGGTACCAAATTAAATCGGGCCATCCCTAGAACAAAAAAATACAACACCAATTTCACAAAAATCTACCCACCTTTCTAGCACTATTTCACATTTAACCCTCCCCCCAGGGCCGTGCTGAACCGAGTAAAAAGTATTTGGAGGTTTTTAGCAAACATTTTTTAAACCCTCTCGCGTTTTTTAAAAATTTTCGCGATTGATTTAAAACATATCATTGAAGAAGAAGATAACAATAATAATCAAATTTTTTAAAATATAAAAATGGACAAGACACAGAAAAATAATAAAAGATAACTGTCGCAACTGGGACTCGAACCCAGAACCTAACGTCTTACCGGGACATATGTCCCGGTAAGACGTAAAAAATATTTTGAATATGTAGAAATTCGAATGTTCACGTGAAATTAACCTAACGTTAACGTTAACCTAACGTTAACGGGACATATGTCTTACCGGGACATATGTCCCGGTAAGACGTTGGGTTCGAGTCCCAGTTGCGACCGTTATCTTTTATTATTTTTCTGTGTCTTGTTCATTTTCATATTTTTAAAAATTAGATTATTATTATTGTTATCTTCTTCTTCAATGATATATTACATTGATGGGAATAACCTTCAAAAGTTAAAAAGAGAGTTTTTCTTATAAAAATATGATTTAAAACATCTTTATTAAAAAAAAAAAATCTTTCTCACTTTTATATATTAGTTCCACATGGTAGGTCCTGGGGAAAAATCCCCCAAAGCCTATGTCATCTTTGGGGACGCTGTGTGGAGGGTCTTTTGAGGGAATTGACGGAGATGAACTTCTGGGAAGGAAAAAGTTATGTGGTGTGGGTAGGAAAATGGGAGTCGATCGGTTCAGGAATGACGGGCATATGAATCCATCCTTCCCAGTGCTGAAGGCAATGGTTCAAGCGAGTCTGTCTGGAGAGGTCTAATTTAGATCTCCCTCAACTAATCTCTTCCAATTTGGCCCGCCACGCACTAGGTGGGCACACGCATTCGCCGCCAAGCGAAAAACCTAACCCCATGAACCTGGGCACCCCTGTTAACTCACCAAACGTAGCGAACCACTTTGGGTGACCAATGACAGGGGTGTTGATTATCCAATAAATCAAACTGCATCAATAATTATCTTGATGCACGACTAAAGTTTCATGTATTTTATAATACGTAGTGTCTAGACTTGATATACAAGCTTGTCTTAGACCTTTAATATGCCTGAACACTCTGGACACAAATATTCCGCATTTGTGGCGCCATATGCTTCACTTTCCAGCACAGCACTAGTCAAATTACTTAATATTTATTTATATAAAACATTATTTTGGCGAATTATTATTGTAATTCAAAAATAGAAATACATAATATTTATAAGAAGAAAGAGGTGTTACAGAACCTGAAGCAGGCAGAGTAATTTTCGTTATAGAGATATATGCTTAGATTTCCAGTACGACTCAAGAAAACAATAAAAATGAAGATAATTTTTCGTTTTGGAGGTGAAAAAGCTCAAGACAAGTTTTTCTAGCATTCTTACAAAAATATATTATTGGCGACACTTTGTTGGAGAATTGATCTGTGGTCATCGGGCGGAAAAAGACGCCGGCTGCCTCTTGACTCCAAATATTCAGGGCATCCGCATTACTGTTTAAAGTGACCATTCGTGATTCTTGTACCGGTTCTACTGCACCCATAAACATCCCGAATGAATTTGTCATGGTCCAAGTTGTTTGTCGCTCGAATTCCAAACACAATTTGTTTCGGCGGAACGAGACGAGAGAAAAGGAAGACGCGTCGTGAAATGATTTAGGAACTTTTCCAAATCGGAATGTTGACAAAGGTTCGGAGACTGCGAGGCAAGCATTTAAATATTTATTCCCGCCGCTACCGCCATCTATTAAGCGAAGGAGACAATGATATATGGGTTCGGAGAGCTGATATGTAAATAGCCCCTATTTCAAATATGCATTATAGCGCGTCCAGAAAATTCACACGTTCGGCTCTGTCAAGCGAAGTCGGTAATCAATAATGATAATTACTTATCGCTTTGACTTTGTCATCTGGACAGAATTTGAATTAACCTCTGACGAATTTTGTGTATATGTCAAATTTATTTATTTATTTCCACACACACACGGCACAACGTCTGCCATTAACATAATTCAATTGACTTATGCATAGTACAACAACACAAGGAATGTAACAGTATAAAAATGTAAATTGAAATGTGAAAAGTGAAGAGTGGAAATTAAAAAGTGAAGGGTGAAGAGTGATGAGTGAAGAGTGTGGAATAAGGAGTGAAAAGTGAAGGGTGAGGAGTGAAGAGTAAAGAGTGAAGAGTGAAGAGCGAAGAGTAAAGAGTGAAGAGTAAAGAGTAAAATGTAAAAATTAAACAGTAAAAAGGTAAGAAACAAAATAGTAAAATGTATAAACTATACGATATCTTAAAAAAAGTATAAAAGTACAAAAGTTTTAAATATATAATATCAAAAGTTTACAATAAGTAATGCTCTTGGTAGAAGCCAAAAAATAATAATAGGTAGGTATAATGGATTGTGACGATGTGCAATTTGATAAATTTTTCATTGTGCATAACTAACATATTATGATGTATTTCTAATGCATTGATATTAGAGTGTAAGTACTAATAGGTTATATTATGGTTACACGATACATTATGGTTACATGATACTTGCAAACAAGTTTTGTTTTTTTGCACCTTTGATATGATATTAGAATATTCATTACCTAACCGGTGCAAACGATGTATTATTGAATTTTGTTTTGCAATAGTGCCAGTATTGTTGCCATAATAAAAGTTATTTCAGCCGAGTTGGTCTACTAGGTACATAATAAATTATTAACGAAACTAATTTAGAGGAGTCAAACCACTTATTGTTTATTTTAAATACATCATGTACATGTAGTGCTATGTGGTCAGTCTTTTGCGTTTAGAATAATTTAATAATACTTAGCTTCAGACATTATAAACAATGCCGTGAGAACTGATATACGGACCAAGCAGCTTCTTAAAACAATTCGGGATAGTACCCCACCGTCTGAATGAATTTTGACTTCTATTTTAAAACGACGATTTTCCTTAACGTCTTCTGAATATTAAACGTTTGTCGTTAACGCAGTGGTCACTCGCTATGGATTTATGATTTATCTTTATTGTAACCCCTGTAATAATATATTATTACATAACAGGATCTATAAATAAGCACCAAATATCAAAGGATACGTCTATTTATAGATTTACCGCCGTATAAAACTAAACGTGTTTTAAATTTTACAGATTTGATGAATAGCTCTTTTTTAAATTTAATTTAAATTATATTTAATTATGTTCATTTTTAAGTTTTGAAAGTGTTATAGTTTATTATTATTGTGACAAAACAGCTGTCACAATAATAAAAAAACTAAAACACTTTGCAGAACTTAATAATAATAAACATTATTAAATTTAATTTAAATTAATTTTTTTTTAAATTATATGGAGTTCTACGAATTAAACACAAAAACAATAAATAGCTCTTTTTGTATTATGCTAAACGGTTGTGCATAACCCTGTGTAAGATTTAAAAAAAAGTTTTTATAGTAAGGCGATTAGAGCGTAAAGCATAATATTTAGGTACTGATATAGTAAATATCTATGTTTTTCAACACTGTTTAATAATTTAGATGCCGTTTTTCATGGATGAGATAAATTCGTTGCATGTTCTGATTAATAATAATGACAAGGCTGTAAGTACGGTGTTTTAAACGTAAACACCACTGCGGGAGTAATTTTACGTAAGAAGAGCGCCCCTGGAGTTTCTAAGAAATTGTAGCAGGCAGGTCTGTATTTGCATGTTTACAGTTAAGCGCACTGGGGTGAAATATCACCAAAGTGCACTCCTTAAATGTGATATCACTCGTATTATTAGTTCACAAAGTGTGTAATTAATAAATGGTGGTGCAAAACAAAGCACCTATTTATTTAAAATATCACATCATTAACCTTTCGTTTTCTATGAAAATATTATCGTGGTCATTAAATACATATACCGTACATCCCCTAGAATATAAATACTACCTCCAACTTCTGACATTGCCCATTGATTCGATGTCAGTATGCTTAATGTGACCAGACGTCCCGTTTTCATCGGGACAGTCCCGTTTTCACCGCGACAGTCCCGTTTTCACCGCGACATTCCCGTTTTCACCGCGACAGTCCCGTTTTCACCGCGACATTCCCGTTTTCACCGCGACAGTCCCGTTTTCAGGCAGCGTGTCCCGGTGTCCCCAAACACAGCTTTGGGACTTCAAAATGTCTCGTTTTCGAAAAGAAAGAAACTCGCAGTAGAATTTTAAAACAAATAAGAATCCTGGCGGTGGAATCGAGACGTAATCTAGCCTCCTACATAGTAAATTCCATGCTATGTAATTTTAGTAAAAAACATTTTTACTGTAGCAAATTGCTTTATTTCGTTTATTAGTAACTAACACTGGGACTGGCTGTCTTTGTGTATGACCGATGATGTTGCACGGAGAAAAATGTTATTCTAAAATACGATCATTTTATTCATAAAAACGGTTAAAAACGGGACTGAAGTTCTTACGAACAAATTAACAGGGTTTCAATGTTTATTGGCAGGAACATGTGCGAATAATTTGTTGGTATACGTAATTTCGTCGAAGGTTTATAGGATTTTTTTTAAGTCAGGGATTTTGTCAGGAAAACTCATTTTTGTACCTCTTTTGGTGTCCCGGTTTGGGGGAAAACATAAATGGTCACGTTAAGATGCTACGCTAGCGTCTCTAACGCCCTTCGTTCAAGCAGCTACTTATAAGCGACTCAATCGCCGCTACCCGCTACCTGTCATACTATTTTGCATATCGCGTAGCGGCGTTTATAAACACTAATATTATTATGGAAGGTACAGACGAGCGGCGATCACGTCGCTTCAAAGTAGCTCCAAGGAAGAACGGCGTTAGCGCGGGAGTTTTGCGGATTGGTTTTTTTTACACATTTTAATGAACTTTTTATGAAATATTTACCTTATTACTTTTTTGCTCATAGGTTCATAAAACATATGAAAGGTTTGTAAAATAAACCAATGTAACTCATAAGTAATTGCCGCCATTTCTGGAAGGAATGTCGACATTCTACACTAGCGCCTCTGGCGGCCAGCTTTCGGTAAATACTGTCAATATTTTATTATTAGGGCGTATTATTATGTTTATTTGTATTTGTTGGCGGTAATAACAGTATATTTTGTGTGTATAAGTGTGTGCGAATTGACTCGCCTCGTTAATAATTGCGCGCATTGATTGGACACTATAAAAGCCTTAATACCTCTGGGGATTTTATGTGCCAATTTGAAGAACCTACTGGTTATGATGACGCCATTCGCAAGGGTTCGCTTCCGGCTGATACGCGGACTATAAATAAGGAATGCAAATACCTTGCTGGTACTGCACTGGTAATGAACCCGCTCGTAAATCCATCGGCCTTTACCATTCGCCCACGGAACATCATCCAATACCCGTACGTTTTGTTATAATACGAAATGTTTAATGATGTCGTCATGATCAAAAGGAACAGTCGTAAATTACATGGAAGTGCTGGTACAAATTATATAACACGAGGTTTCGTGTTACTTAACACAATGTAGCTTAGAACTAAAACGTTCCACTTTCTTTAAACATTTTTATGTCTTCTTCATCGTTATCCGTTTCTTGTTCACGAATGGATAAATGCAGGGCTAAGCTTCATCCATCTATTGTCAGGGGTCGTCTCATCCATAACTCTTTTCAGTTAGTATACATCGTGATACTCATAGAACACTCAAGCCAATCATCAAACTAAATGAGATTTGACGACCTTCGTAGTCTAGATGCACGGCTCTCGGCTAGCGATCTGGAGAACGCGGGTTCAAAATTTTATTTATTTTCACAATTTTATTAATTAAAAATAATACATATCATATTTGCTGCACGTTCAAGAGTGGAAGATACTTTCAGTATCGCCCTGGTGTAAGACCAGATTTCAGAATTTAAATGTTGCTTGAAAAGGCCTTAGCCATGTTTGGTGTCCAGATCTGAATAACCAGGAAATTGTCCACCTTCCTTTTCCTCACCCCTTCTCCTCCGCACTACCTTCATCCTCAAAACATACTCCAATTAGGGAAGGCAAAGTCTCATTGGCTCCAGACGGGAGCAGGATTCGTGTGAGGTATTATGTGAGGTAAGATAAATAAAATACGAGTGTGCTTTAGACCACACGACTGAAGTAAACACTTAACTAATCTAATCTAATTTTCTTTTTGGCATCGAATAAAACCATTCCAACCATCAGTGTATAAGAATCTATATTAAAGATTCGTTTGGATTGTTACCAATCATCGTGACAAAACAGTTGTTTCAATGCTATGAGTTCGCACACTCTAAACAAAAATTTGATTATGGGAATTACGCTAAGAATGGGATTGTTGATTTAATTCTTACAAAGTTTAAAATAAAACTTTTTTGATGCGGATTCTAGTTAGAGAGCGACGTTCATTCACATTTGCAGCAGGAAATTCAAAAAATTCCAATCGAAAAATTGCTCGTTATTATTTATTTATGTGAGAAACGACAACAGAACTTATTGTCAGCAAAAATGCCAGCACCCATTCCAAATGCCATTACTATGGATTTGAGCACTGTTGTTACGATTAGATTGTGAGGAATGAACCTCAAAATTAATTTAAATTGATTATCGTTCGCCTACATAACGTTCGTAACGCCCGATATTACGCCTCTCGTAACGCTGTAATTTCCGTAACGCATTCGCTAGTTTACCCTCCAAGTTAAGAATGCGTAAAGAAGTATTTACTTCAATAATTTTTTAATTGATTTTACTATTCATATTCTCCTAAGTGAGAATCATAGGCAACTATTATGGAAAAAAAACCACAAAAGTTGATGGGATACAAGACTATTATATTCATTTAAACTTATACCTTGTTTTGACAATATTAAGATTACTAAACTGTCAATATTAAGATTACTAAACTGTCAATATTAAGGTTACTAAACTGTCAATATTAAGATTACTAAACTGTCAATATTTAGATTACTAAACTGTCAATATTAAGATTACTAAACTGTCAATATTAAGGTTACTAAACTGTCAATATTAAGATTACTAAACTGTCAATATTTAGATTACTAAACTGTCAATATTAAGATTACTAAACTGTCAATATTTAGATTACTAAACTGTCAATATTAAGATTACTAAACTGTCAATATTAAGATTACTAAACTGTCAATATTTAGATTACTAAACTGTCAATATTAAGATTACTAAACTGTCAATATTAAGGTTACTAAACTGTCAATATTAAGATTACTAAACTGTCAATATTTAGATTACTAAACTGTCAATATTAAGATTACTAAACTGTCAATATTAAGATTACTAAACTGTCAATATGAATATTACTAAACTGGACAATTGAAGATAGAGGTATTACCGTGGAAAACAGAACCGTTTATCGGGAACATTTTAGGAATGGGTTAAGACGAAAAATTAAAAAAAATTAAGTTAAATCTCTTACATTATTTTAAAGTCGTATCGTTTTGCACAGTTCCCGGTTTTGCGTGCATGCATTTATTATATGACCTTTTCCTAATTTGTTTATGTAGGCATGAAAGCCATCGATCATCGTACAATTCACCATTGTAGGATGATGGATATATACTAATATCTCAGTGAATCGGACATATTAGTATATCAGGGCTGTCGATTTTAATTAGGCAATGGTAATGCAGGCATTAAGGACCTTTAGGACAGGTTGTTTAACCAAATTCGAACAATTCAACTATATTCTGTGTAAATTCTATTATAGTTCTCTTATTACATCATTATAGGCCAGTTTCTTCACAAAACTTCAATAGAACTTTCAATATTGCGAACATCTGTAAAAACCCAGTATAAATAAATAAATAGATATTAATTTTTAAGTTTTTTTGTAATAATTTCTTATTTGAAAACACTCGTGTTAATGATCCACTAATACCGCATCAAATTACACCTTTTCAATTTGTTATTCTCGAAATCATCCGGCGATGTGAAAGATGGTCTAACTGTACAAAGAATTGAAATCGTGTATAACGTATTGAATATTGATGTATTATAAAATTAACTACCGACATAACTTTTTACACCCAAACACTAGGGGGTCTTGTTAGTATGTATGTCTTGTTATTTGATTCCCGAGAGGTGTAAATCTTTTTATTTTGATTGTTAAAAAATGTTAATCGGTACAGTT
Source organism: Limnephilus auricula (assembly GCA_951813805.1). Classification (NCBI taxonomy): domain Eukaryota; kingdom Metazoa; phylum Arthropoda; class Insecta; order Trichoptera; family Limnephilidae; genus Limnephilus; species Limnephilus auricula. The sequence continues at coordinate 32,697,157 of OX638389.1, read as the reverse complement.
GACCGTACAAAAGGGTTCTTCAAATATGGCCCATTGACGCAACGTCTTTTGGTTAATAATATACATTTTTCTTTTAAAATACAGAGGTACTGCATTTTGTCTAAGCGCAATTAATTTGCTTACCTCCCATATAGCGGTTTTATGATATATTATTGAAAAAAAAAATCATTTATTTATTTAAAATTATGTATCTGTCATATGCAATTGTAATAGGATTTGTCAATCTGTAATAGACTAAAAAAAATAATCTAGCTTTAAATTTTTTAAAGTCTAGAAAACGCTTCGTCTAAAAAATCGAGGATTTTTTGGTATTTAAAAAATACTTCTATACAAATTGGATCGATTAAATAAATCTATTGATTTTATTTTAAGGTTTTTTAATATATTGACGGTCGCCTTTTTATCTGTGTGTTCAGATAGGAAGTTTGTCGTTTTTTGTACGGATTCTATCAGTAGTAATGTGGATATTTCCTTTCAAACCCCTTCTCTAATTATATAAATTATATAATTTTTTAAAGATTAAATCATAAACAAATAATCAAAGAAGAGCTGCAGAGAAACAGTTGAAAAATTTAGTTTTTAGCGGGGAATAAAATATCAAACTATTATTTTGAAATGAATTCTAATCTGATGTACCGACCGATTGTCGGTAACTTCTCATCATTCCCTAGGACAACTGCAGATTGCAAACGAATGGGTGACAGTTCACAATGACTAAGAGTCCTTAATATATTCGATATCAACTGTCGTTTGTACGTTTGAGATCTGCAGTTGTCCTAGGGAACGATGAGAAGTTAACGATAGTTATCCTACCGATCGTTATCGAGCGAGTATGCTAAGGCCTCTGGAAAAGATTTGCAGTAGGTTTTATTTTTCATTTCGTACACAGAGAAAAATTTTATTCTAAAATACGAGCATTTTATTCTCAAAAACGGTTAAAAACAGGACTGAAGTTCTTCAAAAAATTAACAGTGTTTCAATGTTTATTGGCGAAAACGTAAGAATAATTTGTTGTTATACGTACGAAATTACGTACACCAACAAAATATTCTTACATGTTCCCGCCAATAAACATTGAAACCCTGTTAATTTGTTCGTAAAAACTTCAGTCCCGTTTTTAACCGTTTTTTACGAATAAAATTATTGTATTTTAAAATAACATTTTTCTCCGTGTATCTTCAAAAAGAAGGACTTTGGAAATTTGATAAAGTGATACAAAAGGAGTTAAGTAAGCTCTTTGTATTGAGTTAATTCAACCTATTTACATTATTACGTGGGCGTGTATGTCCATTGTGAAAATGGAATATTTTCCAGATTTGGCGAGACGACATAAACGCCGTCATTAGCCGACCGAGAATAAACAGACAATGAAAAGAGCGATAATGAGCTCCCCTATATCCAACAAACTCCAACGAATGAAGAACTTTCTATCTTGGACTTTTTTATTTGCAAGTCTTGACCCTAAAAAACTATCAGCTGAAGTGATAGTTCGTTTTAGCAGTGAGTTCATAATTATTCTCGTTTATCTCGAATATTGCCAACATAAATATCATGCCTGGAATAACTTGTTTCGTGTGCACATTTCCAGTTGCCTCTAATTATTGGAATAAATAGCTGCATCCTCTGCATTCAATAATTATTTTTAACTAATATCATGCAATTTGTAAACATTCATGACTGACGGCAAATATACGGTCATTAAGCGGTTTACTTGTCATAATTTTCTTACTTTAATAAATAACCTCCAATACCTTACCCCCCAATAACTTACAATAACCTTTAAACAGTAATTTAACTTCTAATGCATTCAAAAATGCTATATCAAGAAACAAACAGCGAGATTACAAATTCATATTAAGATTTTGTTCCTGTAGAAATGAACGGTGGCATAATAAATAATTTTAAAATAAAAATTTTATAAAAATATTTTTCTATCAAATTTAATTTGTAGAACTCCATTTTATTTTTCTTTTATAAATCCAATAATATTATTATTCAATTTATTAAAACAGTATACCTACTTATATATATATATATATACAAGTTCTTCTGTTCAATTATTATTGCGCGTAACGATTGTTTCGTCTTCTGAAAGCATTATAAAACATAATTAGAGGGTTTTTTCAGGTACTTTTGGGTCCTGACCAGAGGTGGCTGCCAAATTCAACCGTGGGGCGCACTTGCGATTTGTACAGGGTTAGCAGTTGTGCAGTATTAAAGTATCTGCGGGCCCTGTACAGTAGGCCCAGTTTTTGAGAGCCTAACTTAACTCTGGCCTCGATGGAGTCTTACACCGTACCTGAGTTGGTCACTTAGAGTTACACCGAGCATATCAATGGAGGGCCTGTGCGGAAGAATGCTACCGTTGAAGGAGACTAGATTTTCATTTCGATCCCTTTTCCACGGAAATCAAACAATAATAATAATAAACATAATAAAAATAATAATTGACGGAAATAGATGTTATTCATAATTACTTCTCGCAATTATGAATAACATCTATTTCCGTCATACTATTAAAAATGTTATTATCTACTTGAAAATGAGATTATCGAGTTCGACATATTACATGATAGTTTTTTATGTCGATGGTTTATACCTACAATAACTCCAGTCCAATTAATGGGCTCGAAAAAGGTCATATTATTAATTGGTAATTATGGCAGAACATGACAGGTTTTTTTTTCTTTACTAAAGACTCCTCCAATATCAGAGGTGGACTTTCAACTAATAATGACTGTTTTATGTTGTTATATTCTGTACGTCAGCGGTTATTCAAGTCCTTAACCCTTTCCGCCTCATAATAATGATAATTATTCTGCCTTTATTAAGGGAATTCCAAATTTGATGGCATCAGTTTTTGTTGGCTAAACTAACAAATCATAATCTAATAAAAATATCTGTAACTTTATTAATTATTTTTATGTTTAATTCGTAGAACTCCATTTACTTATTTTATAAAAAATTTGTGTATCTATTTCAAATTTAATAATGTTATTAATTAGTTCAGCGAGTATTTTAGTTTTTTATTGTTGTGACAGCTGTTCCAGCAATCAAGGTAAAACATAAAATACTTTCAGAACTTAATAATTACATTATTATATTTAATTTATATGAAATATTTATAAAAAAACTTAAAATCAAATTCGCTCATACGTGTTTATTATTAGATAAATATCTATATTTAATACGAAATGCATTTTTGAAATAATGATTTAGTAACTTTTTTGGTTTTCATAAAATTTTCAAAACTACACAAATCTTAAATGAAATTAAAATATATCTTTAAATTTCCCCTCATCCTGACAGCCATATATTTTATTTACTTTCTCATGTGTTGTAGAGTTTCCATTTTCAACAGTGGTTTGATCAAAATCAAAACCTGAGCTATCCGGACGTGTTTTTTGGTGTATGCAGTATTTTTGTTAGAAAATTGAAGGCTGTTTTCCTATAAAAAAATAATAACCTCGATTTAATATATCAAAGCTCGGCGGAAGCAAGTGACATAACTCAATTTGAAAAAAAAAATAATACTGATTGAAAATTAAGCTAGCGTTGAGTATACTATATGACAGGGAGTGTTAGAGTTAAATTTTAACCTATAGTAGACTCTAAATTAGATTGATGAAAATAACCGTAATTGTTGAGTCGAAACCTTTAAAAACTCTTCTTTATTCTACAAATAGATTTTTTGTAGAAACCTCGAATATTCCTTATCTAGAGGCATTTAATCTCAATCATCGCCACTATTCATAACATTTCAATGGGAGGAGAGAAAGAAGAAATTACAAACCGTGGCGGTTCTCTTGACTCATTGCTTATTCAAATGTCCGATTTTTTTTATTTTTTTTTCATGTTAATTATGTCCTTTGCGGGCTGTTCATTTTCAACATCCAAAATCAGGCTTATTTGTTTTAAAGAAATGCCTGAAGGTTTTTTCTAATTTTTTTACCTGCTGACCTTAAGCCTTTATGGTGGCCAGATGGCGTAACATGATTCTAAACGAAGGCTCATTATCCGAATAATTTATGCGTCGTGCTTTTAATAAGCTTTCAGCGATTCTCCACTGGAGGAAGTGCAGCTTTGGTTTGTTTGTTTTTGCCGAAGGACTTTTACTGGCGTTTTTAATTTTAATTTAAACGAGATTCTTTTATACTACTCCTTTTTTCCTCCGACTGGGTATTTGCATATTTTGATCACGATTTTAAGTCTTGTGACATTTTAATTTTCTAACTCAGGTAGAATTTTATATACTTAATCAAAATTCATATTAAATGCAGTTTTGTTATTTAGTGATAAGTACCTATGTAATGGAAAAAAGTTATGGCAGTAATTTTATGGAGATGTAAACAATTAAAAATACGGAAATATATAATTAGCAGAATTATTTATATTATATAACTTGTAGAGCACCGTTTTTGTAAGAAATCTCCTCAAGGGGGCTGTATATTTTATTATGACTTCTTAGGCTATACCTAGAACTATTATTTACAAATAGATACAGAAAACATACTAACCTGGTAGGTCACTTCAGATAAACACACTTTAATTGGAAAGTTTTTATTTTTATTTTATTTTTTTTTTAAATTTTTTTTATTATTTTTTTTTTAAATTTCTTTTATATATTTAATAATATTATTATAATATACTTTATAGTTTATATATATATATACTTGTTTATAATAAACTATTTTTATACATTGAATAATAATATTATTAAATATATAAAAGAAATAAAAAATTAAAATGGAGTTCTACAAAATAAACTTAATAACAATAAATGGAAAGTTTATGCTTGGAGGAAATACTTTGATACTTTGCACGCAGAGGACACTATATTAAAACATTGGACATTGCATAATTTTACATTTCCTACACCATCACTTTTCACATTGCATTTATAAGAAGATTACTGCCAAAAATGGAGTTAATAAATTGTTTTTTTTTTCTTTCATAAGAAAAACTCTCTTTTTAACTGTTGAAGGTTATTCCCATCAATGTAATATATCATTGAAGAAGAAAATAACAATAATAATCTAATTTTTAAAAATATGAAAATGAACAAGACACAGAAAAATAATAAAAGATAATGGTCGCAACTGGGACTCGAATCCAGAACCTTACGTCTTACCGGGACATACACCTCTACCAATTGGGCCACTGCTAATAAATTGAAGTTATTTCGAAAGACTGGAGAATTTGAATGAAATTAGATGTACAAATAACTCACAAATAAGAAATTGTTAACATTTTTATGCAATTAGTTATTTACTATGTCGCGGGCTGAGAAGGTGTAGGTAAAGGTTTTGGTTTTTCATCGAAGATTTGGTTTTTTCTTTATGAATACGACTGTCTAAAAATTTGGGATTTGGTTTTTTCTTTATGGATACGACTGTCTAAAAAGGTGAGTTTTAAGTTTAGCTCTAAATTTTGCCGAGTCTGTGATACCTAATAAGAATGATACCTAGAAGTTTAGCGGAACTGTTTGTTTTTTTTTGTAACATTATTTGATATAAAAAATAATTGAAAAAACAATGAAAGCTCTTTTCAGATCAGTCTACTTAAGTACTTAGTCGATAAACTTCTGAATACGTACTTTGACTTTAAAGTCTTCGAGGTTCAGTATATTACATATACCTACAATATGGTGGGTATTAGCGATTCTAGCTTTTAGGAGTCGAACATCCTTATATTTTCTCTAAAATATGTTTAAATATTAATACATTATCGGAAAATATAGCTCAAAACTTTATTCAATTGAAACAAATTACTTTTGTGTAAACCACTATAATCTTACCACTTAAATTTAATTTCGTATTAATACTTATATTTATATTTTTGTTATTTAAATAACCTGATTATCATTTGTTAATTTTTAAATTTTTTTTAATAAGTACGTATGTAATGTTAACATATTCTAAAATATTTTTATATTTCATTATATAATTGTTTTTATGATATTTTTAAGTAATTAATCACCTCTCTCTGTAATATTTTTGTCTATTGTTCTTTTTGTCTATACTCGTTTGTTTCTTTTGTTATTTTTATTCATGTTATTATCCTGATGAAGAAACTATCGGTTTTGAAACATGTAGAATGTAGATATTATAACATTGATTTTGGTGGTTTACAAAAAGTAATTTGTTTCATTTCAAAGTGAATTTGCAAAGATTGAAGAAATAAAAACTTTATATTTGTTTATAAAAAATACAAAAGCACATCCTTAAAAAATAAAGCAAATCCTTTTTAAAACGATCTTGTTCAGTTTAAATTGACGGACTTAAGTCTTCCAACCGTCTGCGAGCAACGAGTGCAACTTGCAGCCCCAACAGAAACACCCGATTGCCCTGTCTCGAAACAAGTCACTCGTACAAAACAAATCCAATCAATTGATCTGCGGAACATTTCTCCCTTCCCATAACTAGAAGAATTCTGGAACCCCGAGAGGGAAGGAAATTTCTTTTATCGTCGCGACAAAGCACCTTTAAAAGGATTTTCTTTAAATCCCGCCCGCCACCAATTGCAGTTCTCTTTGATAAATACGCGTCTTCTCATCCGATGTGACAGCGGGATGCAACGATCAATACTTAAGCATTTCTCATCGGTCCTTCACCACCTACCAACTTATCCTGCTCAGCCGGCTATCGACTGACAATATTGACAGCATTTTATTTCGTTCATTGTTTTTCGATTCTTTTTGATACCACTCAGTCGTATTAAATTTAAGTGCATGCAAAATGTATTTATTGAGCCTTGTTATGTAGGAAGGGACGCTTAGGCCGAGTTCCTTCATCTTTTAGTCGTTTCTTTTAATCACCGTTTTAACAAGGTTCTAAGATTTAAACTATTTTATTTTAAATCTTGATAGGTTTAACTTTTGCTTAATATTTTTTTTAATAATACAGTAAAATAATAAAATTTAAAAAAATATATATTTTTCTTTTTCGTAGGAAGAAAGTACTTTTGGTGTGTGACATCATTATATTAAATGAAAAAAATACACTTCGTGTTGCACCGTTTTTATTTTGAATTAAAAAATGACAGCCAACCGGGTTTCGCTTACCTACACATTCTGCAATCATTTGTCGCCGTCTTCTCTAAATGACTTCCAACCATGACTAAAAGTGGAGCCGATAACGATGGAGAGGTAAATAATAATGAACATATTACTTATAAATTAATATAAAAGTAAAGCGGGTACGCCCCAGAAAAGAAAACAGGCATGATCAAGAATCAATACCCTGAATTCTACTTGACAGAGATTGGGCTTGTGCAATGTGCAATTGAATAATTATGCAATTCTGGTACATGTCAAATCATAAATTCACTATGCAAAAAAATTCATTAAATAAAATCCAGCAAGTTCAGAAAACTCTACCTTTAATCTAAGACTTTAAATAATTATTGCAGCAGTGAGATTATTCGGTACAGTAGAAATAAAAGCATAATGCCAGCCGCGAAAAGTTGTGATTTTCTCCTTCATTTTAAGAAATTGAAATAAAATTTATAAATCAGCAATTGTTTGGCATTTAAGGCGCCTTTTCAACCATTTATAATACAGATAAGAAATCCTCCGGTTCATCGTTAATTCATTTAAAATTTGCATTGCAAATAAAATGATAATAAAGAGGTCAATTTAGTTCAAGAAATGATTTTAAATTATCTAATTTAAAACGGTTTGAAAGATAACGCGATTTGGCTTTGCTTTTAACCTCCTTTAATTTAGCTTTATTTCAATGTGGTTTTTTATTAACCCTTAAATATGAACCCTTTGATGATCAAACAAAGACTATGCAGTCCATGCCCGAAGACGTATGCAGATTTCTTCAAACTTTGGTATAATAATTTTAGTACCCCAAAAAATAATTTGATTTGGATGCCGTTTGATTCAAATGACATCAAAAAATATTAGCTGATGATTTTTTTTAAACCAATTTAAGTTTCAGTGCTGGCAATCCGGGTGTTTATTTTATTTTGATTTATGTTTATGGTTTTCTTTATCTGTCTCACTAGACAAAGTCTGTTCCGAGGCGGGTAATTGACTTATTTTATTGTATTAAAAAAGATATGAATGTACCATATTATATTAAATATTATTACTTATACATTTTGTATTAATTATTTAATATAATAGCGTACAAAGATTACATATTATTTCTACACAATACAAAAATATACATATAAATTAAAAGTTAAAAATATAGTACGTATGTAAATGATAATAAATATTACAAAAATTAATATCCTATATATTTTATTACATTGCAACGTTATATAATTCGGTTAGAAATTATATGAAGTGTGAATTTCTATGATATCTGTGTAGTGTTGGTTATTTAGAATATTTCGAATGTCTTCTTTTTTAGTCAAAGATATCTTACCTGGAACCACACATATTCAAAGATATTGAATATGTGTGGTTTCAGGTAAGATTCATGGAGGGTACATGAAAGCAGTGGCAGCTAATAAGTGTTGGGTTTGCTAGAGTGCTAATTTTATTTTTCTTCTTGTGGTTTGCGAGTGAGGTATGAGGTGAGTTGATATTTTGATACGGTTTTTACGGATGCTCTTCCTAATGAATAGTTTATTTACGTCTATAAATTTGTTTTTAATCATTAGCTATTCTGTCTGATGTTGTTAAGATCAAACATAATTCTATTTATTGTTTTGTGATTTATTTTAAGAGGTTTGTACTCCCCGTACTGATATACCATACGTTAGAATGCTTTGATAAGGTGCAATAATACATTTAGTTGATTTAATGACACGATGTATTGTTTTGATGATGTATGATAGTAATATTTAATATTATCCGCATAATAAATTTTGTCACTAGCACAGCATGTATTATTTTTAGGAAGTGCAGGAGAGAAGGTTTAGTTGTGGATGCCTATGAGGTTGACCAGCCTTCGTTTTTCTGAAAGATATGTATTTTGTTTTAGAAATGTTGAGTGTTAGTAGATTATTTCCTAGCCATTTATTCACTCGATTTGTTCATTGACTTTAACATTCGGACATCTTTCCAAAGTAAAACATACTGTCATTATCACCCGTGTAAAAGATATCGGGCCGTTAGAACTTTCGTTCGGTATTACAAGGAAAATAATAATTTTATTAATAGATTAAATGCACCAATACATCCATCGGTTTGGTGAAAATAATAGACAGGATCTAAATAAAGCTGTACGTGCTAAGAGAATAAACCTTTGCGCTTCAAAGACCGTGTCGCAATTATTATCCTCCATCTCCCCTTTCCTTTTAAGCAAAATTTCTGGTAGGGTATCCTCCCTTGTCTCCTCTAAACGTTTTGTTAAAATCTCTCCAGCCTAGCTTTCCCCCTTTAAAAATTTCATCTTTGTTTTCTACTTTCGAGTGAGACGTTACAGAGATGTCTCGGATAATTTGTTTGAATATTGAATGACGTAAAGCAAATGGAATTTTCTCGATGATCCATTTTTTCTGACATTGTGTATTTCTATGAATGTTTTAAGCTTCAGGGTAGATCAGGAAGCATCTGGTAGAAGTACTTCTGGTTTTTGGGAATTTTGTTATTATCTACATATTGTACCATACTCAATCCGCCTATGTTGAAAGAGGTTAATTTTTATGTCCCTAACAAGTATACTCGTGTGAGATCCCAAGCACTTTTTGATGCTCCAAAAGCGAGGCCTTCTGTCTATCAGAATACGCCAATAAACAGAGCGACTCAACTGCTTAACGATTCTGCATTTTCGATTAACATTTTCAATGTCACTTACAGACATTTCAGCAACTATCTTTTGTCACACGTCACAAAATAGTAAAACTGCCCTTGTCTACTTTGTAATTTATAATCTTCTCCATGATATATTGGTGTATAACTGAGAACATGAGAAAATGAATAAATAAATAATCTTTTTTAAATTAATATTTTTCTAATTCTTATTAACAACCTAAAATTTCAGTTACCCTTGGAAGTTCCCGCTACCACACACACATTTTTATGTTTTTCGGGTTTTAAGTTTTTCAGTTATTTTCATGGAAAGCTAAAGTTTTATTAGCTATTTTAACTATTTTTTTACATGTAATTTATTCAAACAAAAGTGTTGCTCACCAAGGGTAAGTTTTGTTTGTTTTCTGAGAGGGGTAGAATATTATTTACACTGCTAACATTGTTGAGATTGTTCGACACGTTTAATCGCATCGCTTCCCGCATTGTTAGATGTAATTATATTTTCCGTTTTCCCTCTGGATCTCTTTGTAGTTAAAAAGGATTCCCTTGCATTTGGTAGGGGTGCACGAACTGAGTGCAAAAACAGAGAAAGTCTCAAGAATTTTAATCTAAGGGACGTAAACCCCCAAAAGCTTCCGCATCTTCCGGAAGGCGGGTTTTTTAAGTGGATTAAGCGCCCGGCTTCTATAAATAGGTAAAAAGGGTAGCATCTGAAAAGATAGGTGGAAGGGAAGTCCCGTGAGGGGAGATTCGTCTACCACTTGACCCACCAAATGAACACCCGCCCCATCAACCCTCCGAACATGCTTAAGTCAAATTTGCAATGTAAATTGTTTTTTATTCAAATGCGATTGTAAAGGAATACAAAAATCGCGTTTTGCCCGGCGGACGTGTTGGGGAGCTTTCAGTGGAAAGCGGCACGCGATATTTTGCGCCAAAGTTTGTTTTTCTTGAACAGTTTCCACCCCAGTTTGTTTACGACTCAAACTTTTTTAGCCTCTTGACACATTCAGCATTCGGATATGGATATTTTGCTCGTACTTTTCTAGCGCGTTTATCCGCTGAGGCGGATTTAATTTATTTGCTTAAACGATCTACAACATGAATTAAAATCGGTCGAGGTTACCTTTCAAATACTTATTTAAACATATACATTAATATTATCTTAAAAAATAACCGGTAAACTAACTAACTAACTAACTAACCATCACGCCGTTTCTCCGCAGGGGTAGGCAGAGAGGACGGACCGCCAAACAACTCGGTCTTGGCACACGCTCCTTGCCTCATTCACATTCATACATCTTCTCATACATACTCTTCTATTATTCTGACTCTTGACATGGCCCGACTCAAGTATCTGATTTACTTGATCGTGCCACGTCTTCCTTGGGCGTCCTCGGCTTCTTATACCGTTCACATTCGCGTCATAAATTCTCTTTACACTCCTTTCTTCATTCATTCGCTCAACATGCCCAAACCATCTAAGCGTCCCTTTCTTAATCTTACTTACTACGCTCACATCAGCCTTGCATTCTTTTCGGATCTCCACATTCCTCACACGATCATACATGGTTTTACCACACATACGCCTCAGGGATCTCATTTCTACAGCATTCAGTCTACTTTCATCCTTTCTCTGCCATTTCCACGCTTCACTGCCATACATCAGGGTAGGTACCAGTACTCCATTGTGGACTGCTAACTTCGCTTCTGTGGACAACTTTTTGTTGGCTCCAACGTAAACCGGTAAGGTTTTTATAAATACTGTCTCATTAAACCGATTTAAGTAAACCATGTTTTGCTATGTGCATTTTACGCTTGTCTTGCGATATTTTGATAACAAATTGGAAATAAAATATTTCCTTTACCATTTTTATGGCTTTAGAGAACAATATCAAAATCGTATGCATGATATATCTGCATAAATATATCTCATTTTTACATTTATTACCAACAGTCATTCCTAAATTCCCACTGGTACAATCATCGTATTGTACCAGTGGATGAGAACATATTTTTCGGTGGTATTTGTTTTATATTTCATTATTTTTGAATTCTTTACCAAACGCAGGAAATAAAATCCGTAGGATGTGATAATTGATCACAAATGTGTGTCTCGTTTATCACGGATTTTAAAATTGATCTAGTTGTTTAAATGAGATAATGTAACGAATTCACATTACTTTTTTTATATGAATAACGCATAAGAGTCCCATCTGCTCCCGTCTGAGTCAGTGAGTTTATGGCATCCCCAATTGGGGTATGTTGTGAGGCTGAAGGTAGTGGGGAGGGTTGAATGTATGAATGACTGTAATCTTGGAAATTAACCCACTTCTCGTCATCGAATCGAGCTGAAACTCGGCAGATGGACTCGTTGTCGATAACAAAGCATTTTAGTAGCACTTACGCGTACACTTGCGCACACACACGCATTTTTATGAAATTGGCTACCACCCGTCCTGAGACATGGCCCGAAAATTGAAAATAGATGTATTACAGTAAGAAAAACTTTTTTTTAATACGGGTTGAATTTTTACTAGATTATGTTATTTCGATCTCATTTAAGTTACAAGAGAATTTATCGGTACTCATTAACAAAAGTTTATATTCTGTCATTCTGGCATTTCTTCGAAGATAAAATGCTTCTTATCGTTTCCCATCGATTATAATGTCATCATATCATTTTCACAATTGCTGCTTCCGTGGCACAATTGATACACGTGTTATTCGATCTGATAAAATATGGAAATAAAAATAACTAGTTCATCATAATATATTATTATTTACATGTTTTTTCTTTGATCGAGTAAATTTGGAGAGTTGAGGAAATTTGAGAAATAAATGTGCCTTTTTGTGAGAAGGTGCCTTACACGTTTTATTCCTTTTAACCAAGCCTTAGGCAGGATTAAGATCTTCTTTTTCTAAACTCCTCTCTTTTGGAACCCAAATAGAATTTCTTCTTCATATAATAAAGGTATTTTTTTTTGACCTTAAGAAAATAAAATTTTAAATAATTTTATTAAGTTCTGCGAGTTTTTATAATTGTGATTTTTAAAATTGTTTTATAATCAAAGTGCATGCCCATGAATGCCAAAATAGCTGTCACAATAATAAAAATTAAAACACGTAATTTGTAACTTAATAAAAAATTAAAACACTTAATGCGTAACTTAATTAAAAAACTATCAAAATATGTAGTTCTACGAATTACATGATCAAAAAAATTACAAAATATATAGAAAGATAGCATCAAGAATATAACATAGAAAAATGCCATTAACTTATTGATCTATAAATGCATTTTTCATGTAAATCTGGAAATGCTTCAACGATTTTTACCGCTTATGTTAATAAAGATTTCCTCATGTGACGCAAGTATAAAAAAAGATTTCAAGAACCTGAAGAGTTCAATAAATTATTCATACTTATTCAGTAAAGAATCGTTTATTCGACATTAAAAGTTAACAAAGCACAATATTTCTTATGACTTATCGATATTGTGGGCCATAACATTTTATTGCCATTTTTATTCACTTACTTACAAAACTTCGAATAGGGTTCTTTAGACAAATAAATTATGCATATGATGCCATAAATCGTGCGTGCAAGTGATACGCCCTCTCGAAAGTTTTCATAAAAAAAACAAAATCGTTCAATAGATGTAAAAATGTTTTCTTTACAACCACGGGAAGGCAAATTTTGAAATTCTTTGATAACATGGGGTTTTAATTTATACAAGCCTTCATATTATTTATTATGTTGTACCTACGGAACTTGGTTACCCGGATTTGAAGAATGTTGTAAGTTGTGATGCAGAATGAAATGGGGATAGAAAAGAAAGGAATAAGAATAAAACAGGATACCTAGCTAATTATAAATTATTACTAAACATAACTAAAGCCATTTCAAATATACCTCTTTGATACTGATAGTTATCTTTCACCAAGACCAAAAATTATATGTGTTATTATTATTATATACCAGCTTCTGCCCGCGATATTTAAAATATCTATAATTCTTGATTCGATTTAAAGTATTAGGCCAGTACTTCAAATAAATTAACTAATTTAAATATTTTCTAAAATAGAATTTTGATGTAACAATCATTGCTTTGCAAAATGTCATTCTCAAATTTTTACATTTACTATTAAACAATAATTATTATTTTCAATATATATAAAAAATAAATAGCTAGCTTTATCAATTATAGCCTATATGTTATTCTGATGTATGAGCTATATTATTGTAAAGTTTCATTAAAATCCATCAAGTAGTTATTGCATGAAAGAGTAACAAACATACATACATCCATACAAACTTTCGCGTTTATAATTTTAGTAAAATATTCCACTAATACGAGGTGAAAATATAGGTAAAATAGTGGGTTTTAGAAGCTGATATTTTAATAAATTAAGTTGACATAATAGATGATCATACTTGATACATTCCCTTATAATACCCATTCTGAAATTGACAAATCTTAAGAATTTGTTTTGGATTCTTTCTATCGTGAGTGAATGACTAGCATATAACTAGGTGACCGCACTGTCGAGTTGTACTCGATTTGACTTCTAACTAATGATATGTACCTACAATTTTTTATAGGTTTAAATATTTTAAATTGTTGTCCTAAAACACGGAGACTTACTCGATATGGAGGTCGTTATTTTAACTATGACGTATTTATAATGTTAATGAACTTAATTCTTGGTGGTTAAATTAATTAGACTAGTTTTTTTTTAAACTGTTTTGCACGTACATTTGAATGTGTACAATACTTGCATAATAGTTCTTTCAGATTGTAAATTTTCCTACTTCCCATTCATAATAAACCTCCTCCTGTATTTTGCACCGATTTCCCTGAAAAACGAAACTCTGACTGGAAAAAATAAAACTAGCAGAAGCTCTAGTATCTGTGTGCTCGCAATTCATCTGAATGCCTTAATGTTTTTCATTTTGTTTGCACCGCGGAATAAAGCACCCCGTTCTTTCCTACTACTGCGGGAAATACTTAAGCTTCTTAGGGATGTACGGAGCAGATACTTTCTTGGAAAGCATCCGCGATTCCTTCTCGTTATGCCCAATTATTTTCCCGACATTCAGTAGTTTACTCGCGGAAAATATTGAAGTGTCAGACGTAAACGAGGGCTGTGAAACGCAACAAACTAAATTCTGAATACATAATTTTTGCATATTTAAAAAAACAATATTAAGCCTTTTATAAAGTATATAATTTGGGTTTCAGAGCTTTAGGAACCTATTGATAAATCTTACATCACAGTAGTTACATTTTACTGATTGACTAGTTTGACTGCCTGACTTTGCTCGTAGTTTAAAATAATTGTTTTGTCAACACAATTTTTATTATTTTTAACCATTGAAAGAGAAGGACATGATAATATGACATCTTTTCATGTTTTTGGAAGTTAAATGGATATTCCCTAACTCAGTAGCTAATGATGGTCGATATAAAATGAGTTTCTTTTTTTTAAATTTTGATTTTCATTCTCCCTGTGAAATGTTATCATTATTATGAACAACAAAATAAAATACTTTTATAGGGGAATAAAATAATTAATGAAACCGAAAATCGTAATATTTAATCAATTTAGACAATGTTGACAACTCTCAAACAAAAAATGTGTTCAAAAACAGAAAAAAATATTAGTTCCATCTAGGATTTGAACACAGGACCTCTATCTTGCAGCGAAAATGGTCTGAACACTGAATTAATTCGACTGACGACGGCCGCCGTGGTCCAGGGGCAAAGATTCTGACTAGAGATCCGGAGATCGCGGGATCAAACCCCGGCATGCGCAGATAAATTTTATTTGATTGATTTTTATTTTCACAAATTAATCATTTAAAATAATATAAGCAATATTTGTGACACTTTCCAGAGTGGAAGGTACGTTCAGTATCGCCCTGGTGTAAGACCACCATTAAGAATTAAAAATTTGCTTGAAATGACTTTAGCCGTGACTAGATCTGAATAGCCAGGTACTTCCCCACCTGCCTCTTTCCCCATCTACTTCCCTCCCACTTGCCTTCAACCTCACAACATACCTCAATTAGGGATTCCATAGTCTCACTGGCTCCAGACAGGAGCAGTTGGGACTCTTGTGAGGTATTCATATAAAAAAAGAATCAACTAACGTCATTTTAAATGCGTCCATACTTCACTTGACTGCTACCAACGTGTACTTCATTTTATTAACTCATATTTCTTGGCTGCCATATTCATTTATGAATAAAGATTGGTTCGAGATTATACCCCTATAAAATTTTGTTAAACATTGACTTGTATCTTCCCCCTAGCTTCACATGATCAGTGTTTCTTTTTTTTATTTAGAGGTCGAAATGTTCTCGTGGAAAGTTTGAGGGCAGCACTTCTTAACTCAATATTGACAGAAGGCGCTTTGTCCACCTTATTCAGTTCGCATCAAACTTTAGTTCATTAAAACTGAACGTGAGTTATTTACGAGCTCTGCGGTAACTTGGTGCTCTAAACTTGTTAGAAAATCCACAACTTTTTATACAGTTTGGACCTCCGAGTTCAAAGACACCTGCCGTTACTAACGATGTGTTCGCATAACTAACTTAGAAATGGAACTACATTACGCAAACAAATGTTTGGCGTTAAGATAGGTTTTTTGAAGTACGCAAAAACAACATTTATTAGTTATAAGGTGACGTTTTACATTTATGATACATATACGCTTTCTACCGTCATCCAAGCTGCTTTTGTGCTTTATTATAGTGCTAAATATTAGTCACAATCGGCTTGTTCATAGATGGTGTAAATTTTATCATATTAGGAAAATATTTACATACATTTTTTGTTTGCGCCTGTACATACGGAGTATTAATAAATAGCTTTGTCCGTTTTAAAGCTCAATTCTTTCAAGAAAAGTATACTAATACAATATTGGATTGAATCACCAATGCAATATAGTATTTGTTTGCCTTTCTTAAAATAATTGGATTTTTTGCGGGAAAATATTGTTTCACATTAATATTAATATTTTAAACATAACTTAACAACAAAATGTGTTTTTTTCTAAAATTATTAAATAAGCGACATTTATGAACGAGCAGATTACGAATACTTTTAAGTATACCCATAATCTTAAACTTAAATTATGGGTATAAATTTTACCTATTTCAACGGGTTAATGCCATACCGTTTATTCAGCTAAGCTGGAAGCTTAGTTTAAATAATACTTTAGAACTACAAAAACTAGGAATTCGTAGAATAAATTATCAAAAAAATAATTTCTTTGTGTAGGTACCTATCTCTTCCATTTCTTTCTAATAAATCGTCTTTTCAGGAAAAAAAAAGTTCCTGGAGAAAGATTCCATCTAAAAAGCACTAATAATTCCAAAATATAAGTTAAAATACAGTTAGTTTCCACTAATATAATTAGAAATACATTTAGTTTCTATTTCCACAAATTTTGACTCTTTTGAAATGTAAGGATGTAATTACATTTTTCTCTTACATAACAGACATAGTTTTCAGTCAGCCATGTATTTTGTATGGGCAAGTATAAATTATGCATAAGCTGCACCTGTGCATTATTACATTCTTCACATTTTCGATATCCCTTATCTCGACTTAATGCAAGACGCATCCCTTGAAGCTTCGTCCGACGGCGCACCTGAAGTTTCATTAACGGGGTCCTAGTGGCGTCTGGCGTCGGAGCAGCGTCGCGGCGCCATTCCTCCCTACAGCCTGCAACCAACCTACCACCTACAAGTCTTCAAACTCAGAAGGCTTTGTTCTCGCGGCCAGTCGTGACTTGGCTTTTGTTCCTGTTTCTTTGGGAAATAAAATATTACGCCGTATTATTGTAATTATTGTAAAACCCGGAGTGCCTTTAAACATCACCTTTTTTTATATTTATTAAAATGTACGATTACATGTTCATGAGATATAAACAAAATATTTACAAAATGATTATATATATATGACAAATACATAACAAATTATTATACAGTAAAAAATGCACATATTAGGAATATAAAAAAAACTATGTTATTTCTGCAGTATTATTTCAGTGCTTTTGAGAATCTACCATACAGACATTGATTAATGCCGTTTTTATTTATAAAGCATTATATTACCTAACGCGAATTAAAAAAAAATTACGCCTTAAAATGTATGTAAGAAATGAATGCTACCTAAGAAATTCGTATACATTATTTATGTAGTTAGAATTAAAAGTATAAGTAAAAATATTAAAAGGTACTTATGTTTATATTAGACCACTTGAAGTTGGTCTATTTTAAGTGAAATAAATAAATTAAATAAAATGTATAATTTAGTGGGGTTCATGTTATTTATTCTCATATATGTGGGAGTTTATTGAAAGCTTAATGCCTGTTTCTCCGAAAACAAGATTTTACAACACTTTATCCTTCATCCTTCCGAGTAATCTGCTGACGTCAATTATGTAAGGTTACTATGATTTTTTTTCTTTTTGACCACCACATAATAGTTGAAAAACAAACCTTGACTAAGCTTAAACTGAGCCAAACCCGGTTGGCTTTACACATAAGTAGTATAGGTAGATATCTATCAGTGGCGGTCTGCGAGTTTCAGTGGGCTAAGATTTAAAAAACGACGTTACTGATGTTGTTGTAGCCGAAAATGAATGTTATTTTTTTTTTTCAGAAATGAACTTTCTGTATGAAGATCTTCAGAATTCTTTCAGTTTGGGGATGCGCCGCACCCATAAACTAAAAGATCTTCATCAAAAATTAAAAAAAAAAAAAAAAAAACATTTTCAGCTACAACAACATCAATAACGTCGTTTTTTTCATTCTTAGCACCTTAGCTCACTGAAAACTCACGGACTGTCCCTGGACCTATATAAGAAGGCTTTAAGAATGACGTATCGTACCTGAGTTATTAAAATTAAAAATAATATTCATTTACTTTTAACAGATTTATTATATAGATATAATCAACATGGTTCAAAATACACACCCAAAACAAAATAACAAGTATAGACTTTAAGATGTAGTGAGAGAAAGAATGAAGGATGAGAGAGGGGGTGGGGGGAGTTTAAAATGGGACCAAATTTAGTAGAAGATCATTCAAAAAGGTTTTCTGTTAATTGATATTATTCTATTTCTTCTTTTAACTCTTTCTAATTTCTAATATTTACAATTTATAAAAACGGTTTTTTCTTTCCACCCCACTCCTTCTCCTACTACATCTTGTCTTTATTTGTAATTGATTTTAATTAAACCCTGATGAGGTGAGCAATGTTAGCATGTCGGTTGTACAATTAATGTACGTAAAACTAAGTTGTTCCGCAGACATTCACGTGTGATGAAGTCATAAAATGGCCATTCAGTGCTATTTTGCTCATGCGAAGCACCAATGTATGTTAAAGTTAGTATTTTAATTAAAAATTTGTCGATTATTTGTATTTTTAATTTTTAATGAGACGTTTCACATTTGCGAACGTAGATCTATAGATAGATCCACCAGTGTTCTCATCATTTATCGATTTCTTATTTATTCCCCGTCAATATCAGTCTGGCTATCAATAGTGCAATCGTGCTTGAGAAAACGGTGTAAAAATATAAGTAGTAACGCCTATCGATCGGATATTGTTATTTATAGATTTCACTGTGCTAGACGGACTTGAAACGGACTTAGAATCAACATTTAATGATGATTTTTAAACTGTCAAAAATAAAATGGCACTGAATGGCCATTTGACGACAAATTACATTTGAATTTCTGTAAAACAACCCGTCAATATAAATTATACGTTAGAAAAAATATTTATAAATTTTTGTATGAATTCGGCTAATAAATATGAATTTGTTCACAGGATGGCGATCGAGGATACCTTGAAGGCCTCGCCTCCCGCTACGCTGACCTATTCTCCACCCATTACGGAGACGTGCTGGACCACCTCGAAGAGCTGCGCCGCAGGGAATGGGACGAGATGTCCCCACGCATCCGCGTGCTGGGTGCAGGCACGCCGGGCACCCCGGGCACTCCGGGCACGCCGCCGGGCACGCAGGGACCCTCGGGCAGCTCGATAGGCAGTGCGGGCGAGAGGGGGCCCATGTCTGGGCACTGCGGCCAAATGGGAGGGTTGACTACCTCTCTGTCGCAGCCGATCTACGTGCCGGGGAAGTATTCTGTGAGTACTGAATATTTTGTTTTACGTGTAATGTGGTTATTTTGTATGTAGTTTCAATTAGTAAACCGACGGTGACCCGACAATTAATCCGACGACAATTAATCCGACGACAATTAATCCGACCACAATTAATCCGACGACAATTAACCCGGCGACAGTTGGCCCGCATACAGTTGATCCTTCGGACAATTGATCCGCCGCACAGTTGACATCCCGGACAGTTGATTCCTCTGCCAATTGATCCCTCGGATAGTTGATCCCTCGGATAGTTGATCCCTCAGATAGTTGATCCCTCGGATAGTTGATCCCTCGGATAGTTGATCCCTCGGATAGTTGAACCCTCGGATAGTTGATCCCTCGGATATTTGATCCCTCGGATAGTTGATCCCTCGGATAGTTGATCCCTCGGATAGTTGATCCCTCGGATAGTTGATCCCTCGGATAGTTGATCCCTCGGATAGTTGAACCCTCGGATAGTTGATCCCTCGGATAGTTGATCCCTCGGATAGTTGATCCCTCGGATAGTTGATCCCTCGGATAGTTGATCCCTCGGATAGTTGATCCCTCGGATAGTTGATCCCTCGGATAGTTGATCCCTCGGATAGTTGATCTTCGGATAGTTGAACCCTCGGATAATTGATCCATCGGATAGTTGATCCCTCGGATAATTGATCCCTCGGATAGTTGATCCCTCGGATAGTTGATCCCTCGGATAGTTGATCCCTCGGATAGTTGAACCCTCGGATAGTTGATCCCTCGGACAGTTGATCCCTCGGACAGTTGATCCCTCGGATAGTTGATCTCTCGGACAGTTGATCCCTCGGACAGTTGATCCCTCGGACAGTTGATCCCTCGGACAGTTGATCCATCGGACAGTTGATCCCTCGGACAGTTGATCCCTCGGACAGTTGATCCCTCGGATAGTTGATCCCTCGGATAGTTGATCCCTCGGATAGTTGATCCCTCGGATAGTTGATCCCCTAGGTTTATTTTCTCTGCATACCCATTCGGGGACACTTAGTTTTATTATGTGTAAGTAGATGTATCGTAATTCCTAAAAGACTGCACAATAAGTAAGAAGTATGTCGTTATTTGTTATTCGGGCTTACATCCTCATCGCATGCTGCTTCGGGGACTCGGAATTATTGTTAATAAAAATGTTTGTATAGCGGATTTACACTCACGACACCTGCATATGTAAGCATATCGTCTTTGGTTGTACAGCCGTATTTCCTCCTTGCATACTTACTTAAAGGAATAATCTTCTAGGGGATCAACAATCAATTTACTGTCGTCGGATCAATTGTTATAGAACGGAACTGGCAGAGAATGGTCGAAAGGAGACTGAATGCTGTTGAAATGAGATATCTCGTGTTGAGTATGCATTTGTATGGTAAAACTATGTAGTATGATCGTGTTAGAAATGTGGAGTTTCGCGAAGAATACAAGACTGTTGTAAGCATGAAGAGTAAGATTAAGAAAGGTGCGTTTGGATGATTTGGGTATGTAATGCCAATGAACAAAGAAAAAGTCAAAGTGTAAGGAGAATATATATGACTAGAATGTGAATGATTGAAAAAGTCGGAGACGCCCGAGAAAGACATGGCACGATCAAGAGAACCATGTACTAGAGTCGGGCAATGTCAAGAGTCAGAATAACAGAAATTTACGATGTATGGATGGGAGGCGAGGAGTATGTGCCAAGACCGAGTTGTGTGTCGGTCTGTCCTCTCCGCCTACTCTGTGGAGAAACGGCGTGATGATTAGTTAATAAGTTAGTCAATTAGTATTATGTTCTGTAGATGTGATAAAAATCTCAACTTACCTTGGGAATGACAACATCAATAAACCACTGATTCCGGCTTCATTAAATCATTCTGAAATAACATATTATTAAATATTTTGTTTCAAAAGGCTTTAATTTTTTTTATGTCGAATCAAATCTGCAATCCTCAATACAGCAAACTTCACAAACCTTATATTTTCACTTTTTTGTTTTTTTTTTTGTAATTTATATTAAATGTGATTGATTCCCTTTAATTTGAGTAATACTGGAATTAGATAATGAGAATAAAATAATCGTTTCGCATATACATTATGATGTTTCACAAGTTTACAATGCAACAAAAATTTAGTTTGTGATAGATGTCTTTGCTTTTGTAAATCTAATATTTAAGATTTTATTCATCAATATTATTTTTCAGCGTATAAAATGCTGAATCTGTACTTGGTGATTAAATATTAGCAAAATAAAGCCTGAGTAATATAAAGTAGATTTGTTAGTTGTTATTTATTCCTTTTCTACCTAATGGAATAAAACTTCAGTTATTGCCGTCCCATCACATTCCGAAAAGATATTTCCACTAACATGCAATTTAATTTCGCAACGTCGAGACGCTGCCGTGTTTTTAATCTCCCTCAAAGTAGCTATGATGCTCTTAATGAAAACACTTTCAAGTTTCAAGACCTTGAGCTCTAAGGCGGCCTGCTGTATTCACAAAACAAACACCTCCGCGAAGGAAATGAGCGAGAAAAGAAAATTCTCACCGCTCTTTAGGTATTATAACCGCCATTTAAAACGAAAGAACATCGGCTTGTAAGACGGAGGGAAGTATATTTTCCAACTGGATTTGATTCTGTGAAGATTGTCGAGAATTAATATCGGTTCTATCTTGAAAACCACTATTTTAGCAAAAGTCAGGATTACTCGCGGTACGAATCGAGTCGGAAAATAAAATATATTCCACCGTCCTTTAGGTATTACAATCACCATTTTAAACGAAAGAACATCGCCTGCAGAAAGGTTGCAAGATTGTCAAATGGCATTGGATTCGATGCTGAAAAGATTGTGGTGATTTTAGTCGCGACTCTATCGGTAAAAACCGCTGTTCCCGTCACGTGTGATTTTGATGATGTTTTCATTGCTTTGGTGATTACACTGATTCAAATTATGTTTATTGATTTTGTTAGAACTTATAAAGTAATTGTGTTGTTACTTTATAAGTTCTAACAAAATCAATAAATTATTATAAATTATAAATTATTTCTATTCATTAAGTATTTTTTTCCTGGTAAACTTTTATTTGATTATAAGTGGCTTGATAATTATATTATGAATGTTATTTCATTGGATTATTAAGTAGGTTTATACATCTAACCTTACCAAAGCCCCGCACTCTAACCTCTTGTAAACAAATGAACAGCGACCTGCAGTTGCCGAGCGATAAAAGTCTCGTGTTAAAATGTAATTACGATACCGGTGTGCATGTTCCTATACTAACTGGCAAAACGGTTGTTTATTTATGCTTTTTGTTAGTTCGCTAACAGCAACTTTCAATAAGACATAAATTAGCCCAAGACGTTTATTGAAATGCCGTGGAAAGGCTATACAAAATACTTGTTCAGGTTTTCCTCCTTAAAAACAATCTGACTTGTAATGATTGAAAATTGTTCGTGGAGCTAAGAAAACCTGTTTTTCAATCGATTTTGTCATCTGGTTAATTGAAAAACAAATAATAGAATATCGTTTTTTTACGACTTTTACGATAATAACGATTTTCAAAATTACTAAAATCCAACCCAAAAGTTGGATTGTATGAAATAAAAAGCTTCTGAAAATCTTTTTCAAAGTGTTGTAAGCGAGGTTGAATTTTCGGGCGTTACGATTTTTCACATACGATGTAATAATTTATGGACCTAATAATCTTATTGTATTTATGGTTTACCATAAAATTTATTAGGAAAGTCTGGCGATTTATAAACCGGTCTACAAAGCGTTGCAGTTTGGTAAAGTGTTCATATTATTACTAGGCTAAGTTAGGTTAAGTAGATTCAATAGTTTTTGACACCTGTTTTAAAATAAAATTAAGAATATCCGTTCTCCCGTTCCGCAGCCGTCCAGTTGCCTGACTGACAAGGAAGAGGACGAGATCTATGGTTTCGGCTATGGGGTCTTCGGAAGGAACATGGCAGCCAGGCAGCAGCACCAGAGAGCTCTGGTCAGTTCAGCTCCTCAGCACATGCACCAACCCCCTCAGCAACCAGGACATGCGCAGCCGCTGGTGCACCATCATCATCACAATTATCAAACGTGAGTTATCTCTTTATCAATTCTTCACTCCTGGTTACTCTGATTTACCATGCTTATTTGTACTCCTGTGTTGGCATAAGCAATACCTTCCTCTATTACTAGGTACTGACTATGTGGTCAAGGGGGAAGGCTCTCCTCCAGCAATCCGGAGGTCGCGGGTTCAAGGTCCGGCACGCGCAAGTAAATTTTATTTGAGAAATTAGTGTCATTTTACAATTTACTCATTTAATATTAAATAGCATATTTGACCCACACTCCAGAGTGGAAGATACTCTCAGTATCGCCCTCGTGTAAGACTACCATTCGGTATTCATAACATTGCTTGAAATGGGTTTAGCCGTCTTTGGTGATCAGATCAGATCAATTGATGACTGGCTCCAAACGGTTGGGATTAGTTGGGACTCTACTGCGGTGTTCACATAAAAAAGTCAAAATGGCTTTTTTTCATCAATTTGCTTAAGATCTTTAAAATTATCTTTGCTACCTGTCAAAAGGGAAAAGATCTGAATTTTTGTTCCCACCCAGAGAAGGTAGAAAATATAATATTGAAATTACTTATTCGTTGGTACAAAATTCAGAAGTGTCAAGTTATTGTCTTTGGATTATTTGCATCGCAATTCGACGCACCATAAACCATTCTAAAAACATTTAAAAAATTTAATAATAATCATATCAGTGATGATATAATGTTGTGAAAAACTATGAGTTTTCTACGTTTTTTTATTGGAAGAAGGTAAATTTTAATGGTTGTTAATGAAATTCTAACAATGTGCCTACACGGAGAAAAATGTTATTCTAAAATACGATCATTTTATTCGTAAAAACGGGACTGAAGTTCTTACGAACAGATTAACAGGGTTTTAATGTTTATTGGCGGGAATATGTAAGAATAATTTGTTGGTATACGTTATTTCGTACGTATACCAACAAATTATTCTTACATGTTCGTAAGAACTTCAGTCCCGTTTTTACGAATAAAATGATCGTATTTTAGAATAAAAAATTTCTACGTGTACAGCAAACATGTGCCGCTAGAGGCTAGTGCCGAAACTGCTGATACACCCTTGACCGCCATTAAAATGATTTCCTTAGATTATCCATGTAGAACTCCATCTAAAATTCTATAACTGTTTCTAAACTTAACCCGTGGCTTAACTAATGTTCTTGAACTATTTTAAAGATAATAGAAAACACGTACATACTACTTTCCATTATCGTTTGGTGTCTCGTAAATTATTACTCCGGTGACCATGTTTATGAGCTTTGAAGTATTTAGGTAAGCCGAGAATGTTCGCGTGTATATATTGTATATGATTAAACATCCATACTTAGTATAACAGTTTCTAGGTTTGCTCAAAATAATTACAGATTATTAGAAAAAATGATGATTGATGATGTGATGTGCACACAAACAAAATAATTTACTTCCTAAGCATTTGGTTTTAATACGTTTACCGTAGTTTATTGATTAGATTAGTTGTATGTAGTTTTGTGATTTACAAGGAAAATATATTTATTTGTAATTTTGTTTGGATAATTCCTCGACCATGATGTCCGGTAGGTATAGACGAAAATGATTTATTTATTAATGTTTAATGCAAAAAATCTGCTATTAAATAAAAAATAAAAATAAATTTGAAAGAAAAAACTTTGTTTGTTAATCACCAAGGAATTAATTATTATAGATTTGTGTGCGACAAACAATGTGTATGACAGTTAATGTGTACAATTTGGTATAATAGAACCGTAAATTTTAATTGTATGTTTCTCCTTATTGTTGTTGAATTCGTGCCAAATTTACAAATTTCCAAAGTAAATTACTAAAATCAACTGAAATATGGTAAAATTTAAACCCTTCTGTCAGCAAAGGGTAAATTGTTATTTAACAATGTCTTTGATTAACAATTCCTTTACAATATCTACACACTCTCGCCTACTTGCGAATCACTGCTGATTACTCAATTCATCTTTCATAACTACAATAACAATGCCTTACCGTATACATATTGCTTATGTAATTTGCTTTTAAAACAGCTCTGGGTTTACCTTGGCACAGCGGAGTCAGGAATTAATCCTGTCACTGTTGTATTTAGTGCGTAGTTGTTTGCTCAATGGCTTCAATTATTTATGGCTTAAATTAACGAGTCGTATGATGATGATATTTAAAGCCTCGCGCGCTGTGGTGGTATGCGTGGAGGATTACGATTTCATTGGAATTGGAGCAAAACCAATCGATAAGAGGATTATCTATGTAATCTCACGGCCGCCCTGTTGATTTTTAACCTCATTAGTTCTGAATCCGGACTAAAAGTTTAATTTGCCGCTTGCCGTCACTCATGATGATTCAAATGTTTCCGCATCACTGAATGCTACATTTAAGACCGAATTAATTATCGTTGACATTATATTCAGATTTAATGATTATTCGTACAAAGATATACGTGAAAGGTTATTTGTTCTGTAACTGTTATTTACACCGTGTCATTAAGTGGATGTGTAGTACCATTGTGAATACAAAGTGGGTGGATGAACATTCCTATCTTGATAAATTCATCCCATTTGCTTGCTTGTATAAACAAGACAAAGCATTTCACGTTCTTCGCGAACTTACTTACCTTCTACAAATACAATTATTCTACAAAAAAGCCGGCATAATTCGAAGTAATTGAAAAGAAATACAAGTATTGGTACTTAATAGTATTAATTTTTTTTTCAACTCCGTAAGCGATAATTAAAAAATGACAGTTCAAATCCTTTCGGTTTGATTAATTATCGAATTTTAAGGATACGTTCTTTGTATTTAGCGTAATCTACAAAAAAAAATTATTCGTTGTAGGAAATCTAATTTTACTTTTGGAAAAGCGTTGATTTTATTACTGTGCTTTCAAGCGAGCTTAATTGTTTGAATTGTTTTATTATTCTTTTGATGGGGGCATCTCTTTTGTTCTTGGTAACAAACAAATTTTTATTTATTAAGACTTTATTTATAAGTTTAATTCATTTAATTATAAAAAATTAACATAAATATAGTGTACATTTGTTGCCTTTTCTGTTGAAGACAAGAATAATAATGAAGTATTTGTACTAAGTAAGCTGTGCGACGATACAATACCATCTTGAATTTACGATAATTTTTCTGAATACCGACGTGGGTGTATTTTGGTTGAGTGTGTAATGCGTAAAGCGATTTCAAAAAACAAACAAATACATTTGATTATAATTACTTTAAAAAACGGTTCACATCCGAACAAATACACCCTGCATTAAAGAAGTCCCGACAACAAGTAACTGCATTAATCAATTGTCAGAATATATTATATAACACCTTTAAAAATAGTGTACATCTACTTGCAGTTGATATCTACACAAATATGTAGATTTTTACCTCAATTTACCTAATTTCCTGAGTCGAAATAGAATTTAATAACTGGGTTCCACGTTCATAGAAGTATTATCTCTTTCTCTCGCCTCCGGTAATAATCTCTCTTTAGGATGCTGAATTCAAATGTTCAGATCGGATTACCTATCGCGTGCGAGTAACTCGATTATAGGCTGGCTGGCTAGCACTTCTACTATGTATTAAATTCATAGATTTCATAATTCCAATGCAACTATGCATGTGCACTAGTCTGGAAGAAAGCAGGGCCGAGAGGAAAGTGAATACTTTATACTCTTTTATGAATATTTTAAATCACTGTGAAAATCATATTCGGTAAAATTGAAAAGAGTTCGTAAGTTGTTACCGATATTTTTTTTAATTTTCCAATGAAACGAAAAATATCTGAAAAGTTTTTTTCCGTAATAGTTTGCGGCTATAATGATTTTATTGAATAAAAAATTATAATTTGGGAGGCGGTAATAAGTACCGCCGCGTCGGGAACCATTTATTGGAAAACCAACACCTCTGCCGTAGGTCACCTCAAGTGGTTTGCTATGTTTGGTGACTTAGCAGGGGTGCCCGGGTTCATGGGGCGAGGTTTGTCTAGGTCTTGGCGGCGGACGATCTGGACCCACTGAACCTCAGATTCCTAACCAACGCTCATACATTTATCCTTCCCAGAACTTCCTCTCCTTCGTTTCCTTAAAAATATCTTCCACACGGCATCATCAACGATGACGTAGGCCCTGAGGGAAATTATGTTCCATAGGGCCTCCTGTGTGGAGATGATGTAAACAAAAAAAATAATCCAAATTCTTCGGAATCCCCCAACAAAGCATTGAAATCCTAAATTATATATATGTTTATACAATTTTTTTGATTTGATCCTGCAAAATGCCATAATGTGATATGTTCATAATATTCAGCAATTTCACGTATTGAAAGCGATAGAGGAGGTTGTTGATATTAATTAGAACGGAAGATACACTTGGTTTCGCCCTACTGTAAAACCGAAAGTAATTAATTTCAGTTTCAAATAGTTTTAGCCTTTTCCGATTGTTGTCAGGTCTTCCCTTTCCTATATACTTATTGTCTAGTTTCATTAAATGCATCATTTAATTAAATTGCCAACCACCATGCCCTTTCAAGCCAAGGTTAAGCAGAGAGGACAGGCCGCAACAAAAACTGTCTCGGCACATACCCTCCTGCTTCATTCAGATTATCATTGTCCCATACATTCTCTTCTGATTTTCTGACCCTTGACATGACGCGACTCACGCATTTGATGCACTTGATCATGTCTTGTCGCCCTTAGGCATCTACATCAATGTTCATGTAAAAACAAGAAGTAGCATCATCTTGAAAAATAATTCAAATGTAACACTCACTTTGTGCACATCCCTTAATTTATTTGAATTTATTATTATTCCTCCGTGGTCGAGGGGTAAGATTCTCGACCAGCAATCCGAAGAATTGATATTTCACAATTTAATCATTTAAAAGAATATATGATAATTTGTTGCACGTCCAGATTGGAAGACACTCTCAGTATCACCCTGGTGTAAGACCACCATTCAGAATTGAAACGTTGCTTGAAATGGCTCTTAGCTGTGTTTGGTTACCAGATCTGAATAGCCAATTACATCACCGCCTTCCTCTTCCGAATTTCCCTCCTCACCTTTTTACTGTTAGCCTCACAGCATATTCAAATTGGGAATGCATAGTCTTACTGGCTCCAGACGTTTAGGAGCAGTTGGGTTTACAAAAAATTGTACCGGTTTCGGCACAACAGTGTTTTTATCCAGCGTATTAAAAAATTCATATCACAAGAATGTGCACTAAATACATTTACTGAAAAATAATTGTAACATCGCTTCTGATTTTTAATAGGATTATAAAAGTGCAACCCTACGTTATACTCCGTTACTCCATTGAGTATAGAGTCTAGATATTCGCTAGCCCGGTCATTCCGTGGCCGTCTGATAAAGTTCACGCCGTAATAAATTGCACGGTGCCTCCGCGGCAGAAAACCAGGCGAAGGCATTATTTGTTATAAGTGAACAATATCATACTTATTTTCTGTCGGTGGATTAACGGTACCGTATTACTAACTACATGTTACCGCGGTACGTCCTGTTTGCACGATTGCTAAATTTATTTCCATTTAAGAACACACAGGATGTTGTGTGTTGTGTTCAATGTATGTTTGTATGTTCCTGTACGTTTTAATAATTTGGTGCAGTGTTTATAGTAAATACAGCAAACTTCTATGTTATGAATCATGCTTTCGATTTATTGTTTATATTTTGAATTATTGTTTCACAAGCTTCTGCCCACGACTTCGTCTGCGTAGGATTAGTACTTCGAGTAATCTATTTTCTTTTCCTATGTCCCATCCACGTTTATACCAAAATTCTTAACCAATTTATTTAAAATATGTATAGTTCTTGATTTGATTCAAAGTATTAGGCGAGTACTTCAAATAAATTCACTAATTTAAATATTTTCTGAAATAGAACTTTGGTTTAACAATCATTGTTTTCAAAATGTCATTCTTAAATTTTGACGTTTTCTATTAAACAATAATTATTATTTTCAATATATTGAAAATAAATAGCTAGCTTTATAAATTATAGCCTATATGTTATTCTGATGTATGAGCTGTATTATTGTAAAGTTTCATTAAAATCCATTCAGTAAATTTTGCGTAAAATAGTAACAAACATACATACATCCATACAAACTTTCGCGTTTATAATATTAGTAAGAAGTAAGATTTTCTATTTTCGATTTATTGCAGTCAATACTCTCAGAATCGTCCTACTAGGAGCTTATTCTTCAAAATTAAATCTCTGCTTTCTTTTTTTATTTTAGTTACCTTCCAAAGATACTGAGTGATCTTCTAAAGATAATGTATTATGTGATGTAATTTTTTAACGAGTGCGTTTTATTTAATATAAAATTGTAAATAAATTTAATTAAAAATAACATAGATAAATTTATCTAAAAATTGTAATTTTTTTAATGAATAATTTATTATGTATAAGATCAATATGAAGATAGATAATCTTTATTTGATTAATATATGCCTTTACATTTTTTCAAAGAATTTGAACAATTCATCAAATTCCGAAGTTCTACAAAAGTTATATTCAAGTTCTGTTATCATATCATTATGTTGCTTCACAGAACTTAAATCATAACAGAACTTGTACAATTTTCACGGAACTTGGAAATGAACTTTGAAAATTGATAAATTGTTCAAATTCCGTGGAAGAACTGGCTCTAAGCCTTTATTAAATTAAATAACTTCAAAATGGTTATCGAATGAAAAAAAAACGACTCCATTTTGAATTGTATTCATTTAAAAATATATATTTGATATTTGCTAAAGTCCCTAGTTGCCCGGGTTCCACGACAAGTTTTTTCAAAGTCAAACCTAGAAAGAAAAAAAAAAAATTATACTGAATACTTCACAAGAATCCCAACTGCTCCCGTCTGGAGCCAGTGAGACTATGGCATCCCCAATTGGGGTATGTTATGAGGCTGAAGGTAAGTGGGAAAGGGATGGAGACGAGAAAGAGGAGGGTGGGGAAGTACCTGGCTATTCAGATCTAGTCACTAAACACGGCTAAAGCCATTTCAAGCAACGTTTCAATTCTGAATGGTGGTCTTACACCAGGGCGATACTAAGAGTATCTTCCACTCTGGAACGTGCCGCAAATATACCATATATAATTTTAAATAATTAATTGTGAAATAACACAAATCAATTAAATAAAATTTATTTGCGCACGCCGGGTTAGAACCTGCGGCCTTCGGAATGGAGTCTAACGGTCTACCGCTGGACTACGCCGGCCGCCACCGACAATTGTGTTTATAAAATTAGATTTTGTATTTCTCTGCACACCTTCCTATCAATAATCTTATATTTCACTATATTTTAACTTTTTGTTTTTTATTTTTTTATTGATACTGTTTTGAACTTATTTGAACGATGCTAAAATTATTAATTTTATTATTTTAATCCCACGTTCATATCGCTTTTGTGGAGTGAAGTTTGTATAGCAAAGCCAATGTAAATGAGCAGGAGACATCTCCAGGTTGTAGGCCGCTATTCCCCGCAGGATATGCCGTAAAATAGAGCCTTATTGACATTAATTGCGTTAATGAAGTGTCGGAACGCACGTTCATTTGCATTGAATATGACATGAATGGAAGGAAAGTTTCACGTAATTATTATTCCCAATAGGCTCTGAAAACTTGTTTTACAGGTAAAGGTAACCCTGTTCTGAAACAGTTTTAGCTGGTTATTGTAATCAAACGTACGTTTTAAACATAATCTATCGGAAATGTTTGGTTAAAATCATATTTATTAATTTTCTATACAATTGCGCTTATAAATTAGATTACCTTGTTTTTTTTTTTTTTTTAAAGTTGTAATTTAATTTAACCTACTAATAATCGTGTTTAAAGTAGGCAATTTTTAAATATGTTCCTTCTTTTCCGTGTAACAAAAAAAATAACTCAATAATTTTTCCATGTAAACACTAACATTTATTTGAAACAACTTTATTTTAATAATTAATAAAGAGTAAAGAGATGGAGGATGTGCAGCAGATGTTAACCACAGAATAGGTGTGGGATGGAGTAAATTTAGATCCGTAACAGGAATCTTGTGTGACACAAAAATGTCTATAAAACTAAAAGGAAAGGTATACCAGACTATTGTTAGACCCGCGATAATGTATGGCTCCGAATGCTGGACCATGTACAACTCATACACCAGGCAACTTGTATCAGCAGAAATGCGAATGCTTAGATGGTCGGCAGGAATGTCACTAAAAGATAAAATTATAAGATCACGCATTTGTGGGAGCTTGGGTGGGACATAAACAATAAGGTAGAGGAACGACAGTTGAGATGGTATGGTCACATAAAACGGAGACCACCAGACTACACAGTGAAGCAGGCAATGTCAATGGAGCTTCATCGACAGTCATCCAGAGGAAGACCAAAGAACTCCTGGATGATGCAATGCTCCAAAATCCTAAGTAGAAACGGCCTGGATGAAAGCGATACCCAGAACCAAAGAAGCTACAATCTGATAACGAGGAGAGCCGACCCCAACAGCCTACCTAGGCAATGAGTTGGGACAGTGCAAGGAAGAAGAAGAACTTTATTTTAATAATTATCGCTCTACCGGTTTCGGAAGGAAACTTTTCCTTAATACTATGAATATTATTTATAACGATATTATTCCTATAATATTATTCCTTCCGAAACCTTCAGAGTAATTATTATTAAAATAAAGTGGTTTCAAACATTTTTTGTTTTTTAACGTTACTAGCTGATACCCGGCATGCGTTGCAATGCTATTTAAATTGTTTCTCCCTTCGTGTCATTTTCCATTTTCCATTCGTCCCTGTTCTCTTCCGACTCCTCTTCCTCTTCCGAAGCCCCCCTACTTAATTCCCCAACCAACCTTCCCACATATCCCTCCCTCCAACATTTTTTCCCTGCCGCCAAATTCCATAAAATACACCCATTTTTCCAACAACTCGCGTGACCATTTTTAATGCAAATTTCATAATGCCAGAGCTCAACAGTATAGATATAGAAGTATTCACGGGCATGTCAACAACAATTTAAAAAAATTATAGCAATCGGATGAAATTTTAATCGCAATCGTATGAATAGTATAGGAAATAATTTCATAAGCCCAGAACCATCCCGAGTATGCGCACATCATATTCCCCAAGTTTCATCGCAATCGAATGAACGGTATTGCACATTTATTGTATATTATAATATTATTTTTTATATTATAGATAATAAGTCACAAATAAATACTTCCTTTGAAAACTTCTAAATATAATGCTGGCAATTAGAATAGATATTCAATATAGTATATGCAGAAAAAATTATTTGATTAAAATATAATACGATGATTAACGTTCCCGAGATCGAACCTCGTCAACACAACCCCATTTTTTTATTTCGTTTTTTCTCTATTTTCACATTCTTTGAATATTGAATTTCTTATTTCAATAATTTATACACATACAATTTATTATTTCAATAATTATGTCACATACTTTGAGGGGAGAAATATCACTTCCTCCAACTAATATTAAAAGGCAAGATAGAGGGTCACCGAGGGCCTGGTAGGAGACAAATGTTTTGTCTGCGAAATGTACGAGAGTGGACCGGTATTAGAAATGTGGAGGAGCTATTCTGGGCAGCGCAAGATAGAGACATATTCACCAGAGTGATCGCCAAAGTCGGGGGGACCTGATATGGCACATGAAGAAGAAAAAGAATAATTAATTTTGCAATGCGGTGTAAGGCTTTATTAATTTAATTTAAAATTAAGTACTACGCAGAACGTACTTAGTTAATTGTGCCCTGAATATTATAAATATCCTAGTATAGGTTTTTAAATTACCGATGTAATAATTCAGAGTTAAATCGATTTAAATAAATAAATGTAATAAATTTATTTTGGTTCTTTTGAAATAATGTTATTTCAATGAAATTAGATTAAACAATAATAAGTTCTATAAAAATATAATAAGTTCCATTCCGGGACTCTTCTTGTTTGTATTTGAAGTTAATATATATTCTTATTTAGCATTCCCCTTAATCTTTTGCGGTATATTTGAGTTGTATTTTACCGAAGAGAAATAAAACATTGGAGAAATTTTAGCTTTTTTCTACTTCTATTTTAACCAATTGAAATCGAATACGTGCCTAATAATCTCTGAGTAAGCAACTGAATCCCTAGACAAGCAAAGTTTTGATTATCTTTTTCTCTTTGATTACAAAAGTTAACGTTTTGTTGACCGGGGAAAAAAAGTCACTGCTAAGTTGGCAATAATTAATGGTTTCTTGTCGATGTTTCTAAAGTTTAGATTGATTCCTATGAATTACATTACAATTCAAAGTAGGTAGGCATTTATGTATACCTACATAAAATTGTTTGAATTAGTATAAAAATCTATTCATCATTTATTCAGTTAAGAGTGTTTTACCAGAGAATACCGGAAATAAGTCACTTTTAAATCAAATTTTAGACGTATTGACTCTTTTTTTAAAAAAAAACATAAATTGATTTTGAAAGATTGTTATTTTATCTGGTACACGCAGTTTTAAAATTTTGAAAAACTAAGTGATTTTTTAATATACTAAGGTTATACTGTTGGTCGTTGGCAGATTTGTTCAATTTTATATAGATTCCATTAAATAATACAAATTTCCAATCATATAAATCATACAACAAAATAAATTATTATAAAATCTTGTCAACACAGTTTACAAGATTTTAATTTTAGACAAATTAAATTCATTAAAAAATAAATCCTAGAACGTGTTTTGTGACAGAAATACCCCAGTTTTTCTATTTATTTAAGGTCTTACAAACTAAAATATTTCAGATTTTTTTTACAAAATTATTTTGTTTAGACATTATTGAAAAATTATAAATTATTTTGATCAAAAGTTAATTTTAAGAAGTATATAATTTTCAATAATTTACCATCTCCCGTTTGATCATTTTTATGGCAGTTCGAGACATAAATTCTCGCAACTCATTAGCCGCTGAGATGCGGCCGTGAGAGGTCCTGTGTTCGCGTCGCTCTTGATAACAAAATTTTGCATAAAATTTTAAACTAATATTTGTTAAGCTTATGGTTGCAAAAACTTCCGCGCGCAGCGCTGTTAACAAAAACGGAATAATGGATTGCTGGATATTACCTCTTAACAAATGTTAAAACGTACCCTTATTTCGGCAGCGCGCATTTTCGGGAAATTTCTATATGCTTGTATTTGTATTTGCTCGTGTTTTGCATATATTTTGCAAACATTTATGTCATAAGTAATATGATTATTTTCTATGTTGGTATGAAGGTTAAACTTTCAACATGAAATAATGTTGAAACACTGTAAATTTATCGATGCTTTTATTTATTTTACAGGTGCCTGAGTCCAAGATCAGCTTATTTCTATGAATTCCCTCCAAGTGGTAAGTGTAATGACATTTATTTTAAGGTTATTGCAATTGCAGTAATTTAGATAGTTGCAGGAGGATAATCATTGAAGTGAAAAACATTCCTCCAACTGATGTTCCCATATTCTCATTCGCACTCTAAAGGAAAACACATAAAAAGGGTGTATCTTCATGGAGAAAATTTTTATTCTAAAATACGATCATTTTATTCGCAAAAACGGTTAAAAACGGGACTGAAGTTATTACGAACAAATTAACAGGGTGTCAATATTTATTGGCGGTAATATGTAAGAATAATTTGTTGGTATACGTTATTTCGTACGTATACCCACAAATTATTCTTACATTTTCCCGCCAATAAAGATTGAAACACTGTTAATTTGTTCGTAAGAACTTCAGTCCTGTTTTTAACAGTTTTTACGAATAAAATGATCGTATTTTAGAATGACATTTTTCTATGTGTAAAGTCTTTTGCGCTACAACTATAGATGATAGAAAACTGCGTGATAATAAACGTACTCATACCTTCACCGTTTTATACAGATAAAAATGTAAATATCATTTTTATACAAAGAAAAAAATCGTCCATTTTCAGAAACAGTTTAAACTTCTTCAAATTTTGCTTAGCGCTTATTTGTTAGCTTACAAAAATCCACCAATTTTCTTTTCTTAACTTAGCCTATGAGACAGTTTAATACTATCAAGTGCTTACCCATCGCATATCGCAATGCCGAAGCTCCATTATGATTATGAGTAAAGTGCACTGTCTGGAAAAACACTTTAATTGAATTAACCATAATTAAGACGGATTCTAGCGCTTAACGATGGCACTTGCCGAATGAACCATTCAGCGGATCTTGAATTTCGCTGGTCTCAAATTGATTAAAATTTTAAGTGGGTAATTTTCTTAGTTTCAATATAATATGATTATACCCCATTACTCCGTAAAATTTAAGATTTAATTGCGTCTTTACGAAATTGCATTCGTTTTGTTTTTTTTTTGTTTTTGTTATGTTTATTTAGATGTATGCACATTTTTTTCATACATCTAGTAAGAAAATACGATAATACAATTTAATAAATACAGTTTAAGAAATACAAATTAAAAAATACAATTTAAGAGATTCATTTAAGAAATACAGTAAAGTACAATTTAAGAAATACAGTATAATATTTGTAATCTAATCAAAGATTGTTTTTAACATATATAGCACATGTCCTACGAAAAGTGCTAAGATTTGAGGCTTCCTTAACGGCATTCGGTAGGTTATTATACAGTTTTTGTCCTTTATAAAACACGCTATTTTGAGTGCACGAAAGCTTAGTTTTGGGAAGCCTAAAATCTCTGCATCTTCTCAGGATAATTATGAACATTTTCGTGATACATAATATTACTATTCAGATAACTTGGCAGCATATTATTTTTGAGTTTGTACAACATTGTTAAGGTATTATATATTATATGTTGTTTGGTTGTCATCATATTTAAATTTTGTAACATAATTTTGACTCTAGTGAAAATGTTGCACTTTAAAATGATCCTCGTTGCCCAATTCTGTATAACCTGTAGTTTGTTATTTTGTGCTTCGTTACATAGGAATAAAACACTAGAACAATAATTTAAATGCGGACTTACAATAGAATTGTAAACAAGGCGCGTTGTCTTGAGATGTAAAATCTTTTGGCACTGTAAAATAAAAATAAATCTTAAATCCATAAATTTTTGTAATTATTATATATATGTCGTTTTATTTTGTTTGAATTTCTAGAACTTTGTGCATATTTTAATATTCTTGAAAAGTAACTAACACTCATGCCGTTTCTCCTTAGGAATAGACCTCAAAAACTCTGTCTTGTCACATGCTTCTTGCTTCATTCACATTTTAACATCTTCGCATATATATATATTTTGTCATACCGACGTGGTTTAAGGAAATTGTTTTTTTTTTGTATACGTTAGCTCCACACAGGAGGCCCTGAGGAAAATAATTCCCCCAGGGCCTATGTCATCTTTGGGGATGTTGTGTGGAGGGTATTTTGAGGAAAGCAAAGAGAGGAAGTTCTGAAAGGAAAAAGTTAGGAGGGGTGGGTAGAAATCTGGGGGTCGGTGTCTCTAAAAATGACAAACATTTGAATCCATCTCTCCCACTGCGGTGCAAGGCCATGTTCCGGGAGAGTCCGGCTGGAGAGATCAAAAGGCTTCCCTCAACCAGTCTCTCCCGATCTGGCCTATCACGCAGCTGGCGGGCCGATATGTACACTGCCAAGACCCGGACAAACCTCACCCCCATGAACCCGGGCACCCCTGTTAAGTCGCCGAACGTAGCGAAGAACTTGGGGTGACCTACAGCAGAGGTGTTGGTTATCCAACAAATGGGTCCCGGAGCGGCGGTACCCATACCCGCCCTCCAAATTTGAAAGTTAGAAGAATAACTCCAAATTCAAAGTCTCTTAGAATCTACGGCATCGTACTTTCATTGTTTTTTTTTATTTCTTGCTAGAGCAATCCCGATGAGTTACAAAACCCATTTTAGGACAGGAGGAACTTACAATTCATAGGTAGGAGGTAGTAGTTACAATTTTACAAAGGTATTTTGATATCATAATATAAGTTTTACATTCAGTACAGCATAAAAATAAAAATAAAGACAGGTTAAGTAGAACAAACAACAAGAGAAAACAAGTAAAGAGAGGGAAAAACTGATACGAGTATATAAGATAGAAGAAAAAATGACAAGACAATTACATATTTTCATTTTTAAATGTAGTTAAAAAATATTTTTTTAAAGCATTGCTTATAATAAGAACTTTATAAAAGGAAACTTAAAGTTACCTATGTATCCTAGAAACAATGTTGATGGACGTACGTAATACCTACAAAGAAAACTAATTTCAACGTTTTCTTGCACAAAGCCCCGTAACCAAAATAACCTCTCCGTTTTATTTTGTGGTGAAAGTTTTATGTCGTCGTTTCATCTATATCCTTTATTATTATCGCCGAGAGAGATGCTCGCCGGGCCGACACGGGCTGAGTGTACTTTTTTATTCATAAAAACCAACGAAATCACACAAGTTGGCCATAAAACTGAAATAAAAACTTGGGCAGACGAAGAAAGAAATTTTCCCAATACTTAAGGCTTGTCAGTCGTAAAGCCTTACGCCTTGCCGGGCGGTGAAAGAGTTATACAGAATCTTTTATAAAGGTTGTGAGAGAATGGAAGGCTTCCTTGAAGAGTTTTTATTCATTATCTCTTCAATACGACACGTTTCTCCTATTTGTAGACTTTTAAAGGTTGTCGATAAAACCAACAAAGAATATTATGAGTGAAGCCGTTAATATAATTTTAGAAATTTAAAACCTTAAAATTATGTGGCGAGTGATGTGGATTAGCGCCACATGACGTCATATAACCACAATCTCTCCGTCCGATGACTTGCCGGGCGGTTCTTATGACGTCAGAATTCTAGTTTATCAAGATCGATATTATTACAGCCCAACAATTTTACAAATATATTTGAATAAAATGGTTTAACCAATTACCTTATAAATACTTTTTTTCAATAGTATAACTCAATTATTAAACTTTCTAAAATATAACAATACTAGCTGATACCCGGCATGCGTTGAAATGCCACTTAAATAAAGAAATTGTTTTTTTCCTGCGTGTCCTTTCCATTCGTCCCCGTTCCCCTTATGCCACCTCTTCCCCACCCTCGTCTCCTACCCCTTTCCGTCCTCCTTCTCGCGAACCTCCCCCCTCACGAATTCCCCTTCCACCTTCTCCGCCTTCCCCCTGCCTCGTTCTGTTGAAACCTTCACGGGCATGTCCACAACAAATCGCCTAATTTTTATTGCAAAAAGGAAATATATCAAACGCGTCAAACGTGAAACCTGAACAGTCAAACGTATGAAGTTAAAATAGTCGTCAAGTTTTCTGAAATTATCCAATTTTCTGCGCAATTTTCTTAATTTTTCTTTCCGTAAGAACCTTCTACAAAGTATTAGAAAACTTTAAAAAATATATGAATGAAATATGTAAAGTCTTTCTGAAAGTATGGCGTGACCAAGGGAAACATTTTTAAATATATAGATAGATTATTCAAAAATTACATTAGATATCCTTTTTTTCTTTTTTCTCCACTTCTTTCCTCTTTCATATAAATTATTTGTTATGTTTTGTTTGTTCTCTTGCTCTGTTATGTTAAAAGTCTTCTGCCTTTTTCTGTTTTCAAACAAAACGCGTGACGTGCGTAGGATTTCTCGCTGGGACTAGTTTCACCGACTAGTAATTCACCGACTCCAGATATTTTCATATCAGAGGGTTCGGCTCGGTGGAATTCCTAATTTGACCGATAAATCCTACTGATCCCTCAATATAAATATTTAAAAAATCTTTCGTAATCCTACATGTATTTAAAATTACTGATTTTTGGATTTTTATATACAAATTCTTTGACAAATCTAATATGCCTAAATTTTTAATGAGAGAACTAGATATAATGCCAGTAGCCGAAATAACAAATGGTAATATTTTTTTAGTCTGAGAATGCCAAATTATTTTAATTTATATTAGGTTTATATTATTATTATTAAGATTAATAAAAAAAAATATAGGTATATATTCATTGTACGAATTATGTAAGTACCTACAATATGCAGATATAGTAGTAGGAATATTCAGAATAGATGTTTGCTGTTCTAAATATTTAAAAACATTTTTGAAAGTATGTAGGTACTTCTTTAGAATTTCTTATTCAAGAAAGAAATAGGGATACTAGTTTTTCTTCGTAAATAAAGTAATTATACTA
Organism: Limnephilus auricula; assembly: GCA_951813805.1. NCBI lineage: Eukaryota > Metazoa > Arthropoda > Insecta > Trichoptera > Limnephilidae > Limnephilus > Limnephilus auricula. Next base: position 32,656,990 of record OX638389.1, on the reverse strand, counting down.
TGAAATATTATACTATGTTATATTTACGGCCCACACGTCACAAGTCACGCCTCGACTCGAATCATCAGACATTCAGAAGTTATTCTCATCATCATAGTGAGAGAGACTGCCTGCAATCATTGTAATGTCGCCAGGGTGAGCTATACAAATTATGCCCCTAGGTGTATGCAAATGCGACCTATACGAATTTCTTGATAGAAGAACACTGGAAGATGAAGCTCGAGCATGAAGAATTGGGTTTGAATTTATTACAGGTCATTGTAAATAAGATTTGTTTAAATTTCGCATACATTCCGCATATTCTCCTTACAAATGAAAGTATCGAGTATTTAAACAAATCAGCCACAGGATATTGACAGGGAGTAGAAATTCGGTAAGAAAGAGTGATTAGGGCGGATAAAGTTTCTAAACTCCTGGCCTTTTAGATACAGATTAGCTTCAATCATTCCTTGCAAAATCACACTGGTTCTAAACCTCCACCCCGCAATGAAACACGAATTCGTGAATATGTTTTTTGTCTGTTTTTCTATTTGTTACCTTCTGGGCTCAGAGGTAAAGGGTCTTGCTTACTACTGTTCCGTGGAGGTCGTCGTGATATTTTTATTTTATTTTATTGGATAATCAACACCCCTTCCATATGTCCCCTTAAGTGGATCGCTACGTTTGGTAACTTAGCTGAGGTGCCCGGAATCATGGGGCGAGGTTTGTCTAGGTCAGTGGTGGTCAGTTGTCTTGCACGGAGAAAAATGGTATTCTAAAATACGATCATTTTATTCGTAAAAACGGTTAAAAACGGGACTGAAGTTCTTACGAACAAATTAACAGTGTTTCAATGTTTATTGGCGGGAAAATGTACGAACAATTTATTGGTACACGTATGAAATTACGTATACCAAACAATTATTCTTACATGTTACCGCCAATAAACATTGAAACCCTGTTAATTTGTTCGTAAGAACTTCAGTCCAATTTTTAACCGTTTTTACGAATAAAATGATCGTATTTTAGAATAACATTTTTCTCCGTGTGGTCAGGTTGGCAGTGGATGCGTTGGCCCACCTATGTAGTTGGAGCCGGATCGGGATAGGCTGGTTGAAGGAGACCTTTTCCCTTCTACGGCCGGACTCTCTCGACCCCTTGCTTTTCGCCGTAGTGGGAGGGATAGATTCCGTCCGACACTTCTGGTCACATTGTCTCCCAGATTCATACCCACCCGCGTATCTTTTTCTTTCCCAGAACAAAATATCTTTTTCCTTCACTTCAAAATTCAAATAATTGATAAATATAAACTAACAAATGAAATCGTAAGGCACTTCATCATCTATAAACATGGCTAACTCTGTACGTGTGGATTTGTCAAAAACGAAATTCTGGCTTTGAAACAGATTTTGTTTGGGTTTCTGTAAGCAATGCGACACATCACCAGATTCATTCATCGTTACACGATTACGTTTCGCTTTAGTCAGTTCGCTGGTATATCGTCATCTATACAAATTACGTCTGGGCCGTTTCTGTATGAGTGTGCATGGTGTCTGGGATGACTGAAGAGCGTACTGTCATTTTTTTGACGCTTCCCGCCGAGCTACCTTTACTAGCGAAGAAATTAAAACTGAAACAAGTGAAGTGCGAGGTAGATCCACGGCGGAATGGCGGATTCCCCGCGCTCCGGAAGACTTGATTTATGATGATGGTTTTCACACATTTTCAAATTGGAATTTCGAACGAAAAACAGAAGATTTAAATTAAACGTGGGCTGTGAGATTCTAGAAATATCTCAAGACTGGCTTTGAGCTAATATTAAAATAAATAAATACTTTAAAATTGCAATTTACACACTTGCTACTCAAGGCACCAACGTTCAGTTGTAGTCATCCGCTTTCTGATTTAGTAGTACCTATATCCCGTTTAATCACAGGAGACTATATTTGTCCCAGCTCACATAGGTCTCACAGAAATCGTTGTTTCTCCCTTACTATCATAGTCAGAAATGTGATCTAAACGGTATTGGAAAGAGAATACAACAAACTATATATTCAAATCTAAAAGAAAACCACAAAAATTAAAAATTTACCCCTTCTTGAAACCGAAGTTTCCGATAGCAATTTGAAAAAAAATTATGGAACTTAGTGAATTTTTTAAGATTTTTTTTTTACATGAAACGAAAAAAAGTGAGGTGACAGTAAGGTTTATAATTCATTTAGGTATCTAATGAAATAAGTATGTGTTTTATTTTTTTTTCATTATCAGTAATTTTAGTTAGAAAAAAAAGTAAAGTGAGCCATTTTGAACACTTTTTAAAGTTTTCTCAAAAAAAAATTTTATTAAATAAAATACACAGAAATTTGAAAGCCTATTTCATCACCTTTCGAAAACAGTTTTTAGTTTTCGAATACGTTAACAAATGTTCCATTTATTTGGATTTTATTGCAAATCGTGAATATTTTTAGCCTCAGACAAAATAATTTTTTTAAGGGATATTACTGAAAGAGAGGGTGTACACTCGATCTCTGAGCGACAGGAAAGTAGCGACTTAATTATTGTATGGTTGATTTATACAAAAGCAAAATCATTTACGTATCCGTTGATATTGGTGCATTTTATGTAGCGGTTGAATTTTAAACAAATTATTAAGCGTCAATGGGTCTTTTGATTTTCAAAAATCTACCATAATTAATGATTTTTGGTTACATTTTTCGACAAGCCAGACGCCCGCTATTACATTCTACTTAATGAGCAATTCAAACTTTTAGTTTCAGCACCTATTCATTTCTGCTCGTCACATCCACCCATACCACCCAGACTTTTTCAAACATCCCTCATATCCTTAAGCCTCCCCTTTTTCTCCCTTTCTTCCCTCCTTCCCCCTTTTCACCCTTTCATCACCTCATTCACACAGCCTCTACCATTCCATTTCCTCCCACGAGGCGCCGTCAAAAAATACTCATTAGATTTCTGTCACAATAATATTAATTATTATTTAGTCTCTAAAAACCCATTGACCGTAGGGTGGTAGTTAGGTAGGAATATCAATCTCAGTTCGGTGGCTTTATAAATTCTTCTTCTTCTTCTTCTTCTTCTTCCCCTTGTCCTATTCGGGTCGGGGACCCACTGCATCGACAAGGCTCCTCCATACGTCCCTGTCTTGCGCCGATTGATCGGCCTCCGTCCATGGCAGATCCATCCTCTCCTCGCACAGTTTTTGGATTTGCCTCGCCCAACTGTGTCTGGGGCGGCCTACCGGACGTCTACCCTCTGGAATGGCACTCAGTATTTTCTTCGGAATTCGGTCATCAGACATTCTTAGTACATGTCCAAGCCACCTCAGTTGCGATTTTTCTACGAAGAGTAGCAGTGGTTCAATGTTTAGATCATCTCGGATCGTAGAATTTCTTATATGATCCCATTTCGTAACCCCTGCCACTCCTCTCAAGTACCTAATTTCGGCAGCTAAAATAATATATATAATAAGCTATAAATTCAAGTATATTTATTATTTACTAGCTGACCCGGCAAACTTCGTACAGCCTCAAAATCAATAAATGTTGTGTATAATTTATTAGCTGTTCGAATTGATTCAAATTGTATCGACCAACGATTATTATTAAAAAAGCCGTTCCATACAAAATATCTGAAAAAAATTATTTTCTTCATAATTATTTTTCCCGTGATTTTCCCAGATGTTTTAATAGTTATTCTATTAATCGGTACGGAGACAAATCCAACAAATCAAAGATCATAAAAATATAAAAAATATAAAAAACATACATGTATGTTAAAGATGTCCACAAAAGCGAAGCTAGCATTCCACAATGGAGTGCTGGTACCTACCCTGATAGTGAGTCATGGAACTGGCAGAGGAAGGATGAAAGTAGACTGAATGCTGTAGAGATGAGATCCCTGAGGCATATTATGTGTGGTAAAACCATGTATGATCTTGTGAGAAATGTAGATATCCGCAAATAATGCAAGGCTGATGTAAGCGTTATGAGTAAGAAGAAAGGGACACTAATTCTAAATATTTATTACATACTATATTCACGAAAAGGTTAGATGAATTCACGAAAAAGGTGTAGGTGGGCATTTTGGATATTTTTGGTATGAAGCGACTCCAGAATATGGCCATTATTTCGTTTACGACCGTGTTATTTTTAATTTGGTTTATCGAAAACTCTATCCTAAAAAATACATTTTGAATTGCAAGTAATTTTGGTTCATATTTTTTCAAAGATTTTTTAATCATCTACTCCTCAGGGACAATTTTAACCACCGAAATTTTCTCAATTAAATACTTTAAAGTTTGCGTCTAAAAATTTCGCTGTAATTGTGAAATTGTCTTTTTTGGAGGCAGTTTTAATGTCTGTCGGATGAATTTTTCCACATTTCCCGCAGACATAACACTGCAGCGCTGTTTTAGACTAGCTAGTAGTTTGAGCTAAATTCCAGCGACATTCACACATGAGCTGAAATTCTTGCAACCTACACGCTACAAAGAGCATTATGTAGATAATTCGTCTGGGACGGTTTTTTCCCCAGCCAGCTACTTACTTGAACAATGAAAATTTAAGCTTGTTAAAATAATAGTGCTTAGTTTTTTTGAATTTTGCTCCACCCAACGTTCTTATAAATTTATTTAAAAATTAGGCTCAAATAACAAGCCATACAAGGAGAAATATGATCTTTTTTTTTTTCGTTGTTTGTTTTTGGTGTGTTATGCCGTGTTGCGCTACCTCCTTCTTTAGCTGACGTTTCTGACAGCGTTGCAGTGTATGTAAAGATATATGTACAGATATCGTCTGATCTGCCAGATCTGCCCTGATGATGGACACTGCAACGCTGTCTGAAATGTCGGCTAAAGAAAGAGGTAGCGCAACACGGCATAACACCCCAAAAACAAACAACGAAAATGCTTTCGGCCGTGAAAATCTAAAAAACGTACCTACGATCATTTTATTCGTAAAAACGGTTAAAAACGGGAATGAAGTTCTTACGAACAAATTAACAGGGTTTCAATGTTTATTGGCGGGAACATGTAAGAATAATTTGTTGGTGTACGTAATTTCGTACGTATACCAACAAATTATTCTTACATTTTCCCGCCAATAAACATTGAAACACTGTTAATTTGTTCGTAATAACTTCAGTCCCGTTTTTACGAATAAAATGATCTATTTTAGAATAACATTTTTCTCCGTGTGGATCTATTTTCACTTAATTAAGTAATTACCTGCCAAAATGTTATATCCTCTAAGTTTGGTAGTACTATACTGCAGCATTATGATTGAAAAGACATAAAGTGTTTTCTTGCTTAGTGAATTTCCCGGAATTCATGGTTTAACAGAACTGGCTGAAATGTAATTCGCGTTAAAAGATTTAAGAGTCTTATGCCTGAAAGGCTTACAGTGCTTACGGGTTTGCGTTAAATATCTGTTTAATGCAAGGTTTGCATTTTAGGAAGCTGATTTTTCCTTGTTTATTCCAGCGATTCTCAAAAAACTTTAGTACTTAATCGTAATTAGAATTTTAAATATTTTGAGCATCAAATGAACTCTAGTTACAGGTCAAAATGCTATAAATCGCAAAAAGTTTGTATTTACGTTATAATTGTAATGAAAAACTATGTTCGTTAGGTTTTACAATATATATTTGTGCCGCATTGGTTCCTTGTGATTTCTTTTTTGAATATTTTTTAAGCGATCCCAAAATTTATCAGTTTTCTATTGAATATAATATTTTTATGTAGATAATTATAAAGTGTTTGTTATCGTAACGTTTTTGGACGATTGGTTGAAGGGCCAAATAGTTTTCACACCCACTCGAGCGCTTTTTGCCACATTATGGCACTATTTCCAAAACCTCGGATTGCTTTGTTGCCAAAATGTGGCAAATTAAATTTTTTATTTATTTATTAAAACGTCTATATAATATATTGTATATTCAAAATATAACAAAATAAATATTCTCTAGATTCTTTAAAATGTTTTAAGGTTAAATATTTAATTATATATTTTTTATAAATCCTACAAATATGTCATAATCGACAAAAGATAGGGGAATTCATTGGCTACATAGAACTATATTCAGTTTGTATGTGCCCATATTCAAATTCGGAGGTATGATTTTTTTATATGTGGGCGGAAAAATTTCCTTTAGCAATCCGAGAAAAAATATTTTAATTGCTCTCGCTTCAGTGGATACATAAAAAAATTGCAGAAGAGAATAATTATTACAAAAATACAATTTTTGTTTACTTACAATTACTTATGAACCAAAATGAATAGTTATACTTTTGAAAATAATGAGTCGATTATCAACAAACAAAATATATTAACCTATAGCCCAATATTAAATCTATTCCCTTTCGATGTCCATTCTGTTCCCTCTTACTCTTCATTAATTCCTAGCCATGCCCCCACCCCTACCACAACACCTAGTGATAAATTCTACCCTCCCACTATTTTGTAATTGTCATGTCATTGTTAGATTTGAGTGCCAGATATTTCTAGAAAAAATATTTTTTAGGGATAACTTCGCATTTATTTGACACTGAATATGAATTATTACCGAATATAAGTATAGCTTAATTACGTGGTGTCATACAATTTTTACAGTTAAATTGTTGTATTATTGAAACTTCGGAAACTTGAAAATCCACCCTTACCGTTTTACCAGCCAAAGTATTCCATATAGGTATACATTTTCCACTAAGCCCGACGAGATTCTAGCAAAGTTCTTATCGTAGAATGTTGTAACATCTCTCTTAACGTTTTGCGTCCATTTGTTTATGTCTTCATTAAGTTTAATGCCTCTGGAGAACGGAGCTTTTTTGCCTTCAGTAGGTTCAAAGCTTAATGTAAATAAACATCCCCAAATCCGTTCCCGCTCGTCCGACTACAGGCCAACCCAAATGTTTGAATATTTGCATTTAAATTTTCTGCTGGCTAAATAGTAGGTCGTATAAATCATGCTGAATTAATGGCATGCATTTAACATTGCCTCCTTGATAGTTTGGTATTCACTAGAACAGAATTATAATGCAATACTTATGTATGGGAAACTTGAGAAAAGTTTTTTATTTAATACAATTAATTTATATAACTACAAAATTATTTAATAATATGGGCCTTACGGGTGCTTTACCCCTGTTGAACCCCCCATCTTTTATTTAAATAACATTCATTAATTTAGTGAAATTAAATAATACGTTGAAGTAAATAAAGCTGAGATGACATGAAATAAACTACAATAATAAAGATATGATTTATGATTTTCACGCCAAAAGTATTTTTGTTTTTTGTTTTTGGGATGTTGATTTAGGAAAGATGAACATATCTTTCCTGATGATGGACACTGTAACGTTGTCCGAAACGTTGGCTAAAGAAGGTGGTAGCGTAACACGGCATAACACCCATAAAAAAAAACAATAATAAAGGCTGAAATGAAAAAAAAAAATTAGAATATCGTAAAATATTGTGAGGTACGGTTGAATATAGTGATTTTAAGGATATTGTAATGGTATTGTATATATATTACCAAGAATGTTTAATTCTTTTACGTTATAATTTTTTTTTTAAATTGCCTTTTTTCTTTAGGGGGTTTCTCACCATCCTCCCAATAGCTTATTATCTACACTAATAACGAATATTATTAAAAATAAAATACTCGCAGTGGTTAGAAAGCTCGGCCAACTTACCAATATATAGCCACTATTCATAGGTTCGAGTACCGAATTATAAACTCCAACTTAATAAATAAATAAACCGTAAATCGTAAATCGAAAATATTCATTATTAGTGTAAATAAGCTATTAGGAGGATGGTGAGAAACCCCCTTAATCTATCTTTTAATTTTGTACCTGAAATATTTTTTGTTTCCCTCATATTTTATATCGAATGAGACATTGTTGAAGGCTTTTATTGCCTCTAGTATTTGTGGTGTCTTTGTCCAAAGCTTGTGTTTCTACGCCTGTCCAACTAACTAAGATGGTTGTTTCTGCCGTATCCATATGACCGATAGCTGAGTTTTTTGCTCCTTTACAAACAATGATTCCATATTCTATCATGGATTGGCAAAACACATTATTTTCATTCTTTGTTAATTTATATATGTTTATTATATTTAAGAAAAATTGGTTTGAGGAGTTAATTTGTAATTTAATTGATATGGTGTTTTTTTTTATAACCCAATCGTATTTAATTTATTCCTTATCATAAAAAAAATGCTTTTTAAAACAAACAAACAACTTTATATAACAAACAAATAACTTTATTTATCAAAGCCGTGCTTTATGTAGGTAATAAAATAATTATGAATTTTTAGTGAAGAATTTTTATGAAGCGTAGAAGGATTTCTAAATAATTTCTAATGTGAAGTAATTTGTACGCCTTGATTTTGCCTGTTTGTTCCAAACTATGTTTAAAAAAAAAGTTAACTTTATTTTTATATTCAAAATTTAATAAATTTCATTTTGATGAAAATAAATCACATAAAAATAATCGACATCTTTCGAAGCCGATGGTTTTCTCGTCCGAAATATATAATATAAATTAATGAACAAAAGAATAGATATAATAATTATATAATAATAACAATATTAATGAAATAATAATAACATATTTAAAGAATATGAATAACGAGGATAAGGACGATATTTTAAACAAATCGTGTATTTGTAAATGTATTTGTTATTTCGCTTATATCTACTGGAAAATAACTATATAGTTGCATGTGCCATGAAAAGTGTGATTTGCCACGCTTGATTTATTTAATTTTTGCATGCCTTATTTTGCGTGAGAGAATTGAACGTAGATCATTTTACTAATATCAGCCATATCAAAGAATCTTTCAATAATTCAAAATCTCTCAAATAGTTAGCCTTCTTAAAAACTCTCTGTAAGGCTAAGATACCTCTACAACAACAGAAAAAAAACAGAAATATGGATGTTACGTGAAAGAAAAATCCTCAAACTATTTCCCAATTTTAAATTTGTGGGTTTTACTTTTCCTAAAAAGTTGTATAGAGATATACAAACACATTCATATCCAATCAAGCAGCCGTTGAAAGCAATACGTGCGCGAAATATCCAACTGCTATTGCCGGAAAGAAATGTATTTCAGCCCTACCATAAACTGACTATCGAATTTATTGCTTTTCATTTTGACAGAACATGTTCTTTTCCTTTGCACCTGCGAATTTTCCATCAAAACAGGGCGGTATTTGTAACTACATTTTTTTAAATGTTCAAATTTTCAGTTCCGTTGAAAACAATCGTCTGTAGTGATGAATTTGTCTAGAGTGAATTAAACCAATTATTTAAATGATTGCATTTCAGTCTTAGTAAATATTTTTTTGGTTATCCTTTTTACGCCTTCAAGATGTTCAAGAGAACTTTTAAAGGCTTATGACATCGATATATCTGAAGATATTGCATCGGACCAGCTTTATGGAGCATTCACTGACTCAGACCCAGTCTCATGTCGGATCGGTTTCGGATTAAAATTTCGACGTGCGCACATAAGTTTTGTACGTTTAATATAAATGAACACTATAATAGTACATTATTTCCCCTTTTCCATCAAAAGGTGAAAGATATTCTCAGATATTCAATAACGCTCTTGTGAATGGCACCATTCCGTAAACCATTTCCATCCATTGTTTATATTAGTTTAAAATCGGAGTATATTAATACGATAATGCCCGTACGGTTAAAATTAAGGAACCCGACTCCGAGTAAATATCCACGCCACACTGCATGGACACCGTTCTGAGCCGTCCGTGAACGTGAATTTTTTCACAGAGCTGCTGCCGTAATATACACACTTAGATCTCGCCCATACGCGTTTTGCAAACGGAAGTGGCGCCATCTATAATACTATATAGAAAACGAAACATTTTTCGCTTTAATTCAATATTAAGAAGATTTATGTTCCTCTCATTATTCACGGTATTAATGTAAGAATGTCTACTATTATATATCTACCTATTAAATATAAGTATTCTGTAGTTTAATGTTAATAATAGTAGTTATTTTTTTCAAAAGGGTGATTCTTTATAAATAGTCATCAACACTTAAACTGGGCGAAGCAGAACGAAGAGCCGCCCGCAGGGCCTAGCAGCAAAAACCCGCGGAGCGGGTTTTTCACTGCTAGTTTTAAATAATGAGATCAGGTCATAATCAGTGGCGGCTGGTGCTCACAAAAATCCGTGGTGCGCTAAAAATCTTGTACATATACCTACTCTAATTAAAATAAATTTAAACCAACTAACCATGGGCAGAGAGAACGGACCGCTAAACAACTCGGTCTTGGCACACACTCTTTGCCTCATTCACATTCATACATCGTCTCATACATACTCTTCTATTTTTCTGACTCTTGACATGGCCCGACTCAAGTGTCTGATGTCTGCCTCGGATGTTCTCTACTATGTTCTTATATCATTCAACCTTGCGTCATATATTCTCCTTACACTCCTTTCTCCTTTGAAATAAATTTAATTATGAAAATAATCCACCTATAGTATATTAGGTCCATTCTCCGTTGTCTCTGAGTACCAAAGACATCAATGAGCCTGGAGTTAAAATCCGGTATAGATTTAGGCATTATTTAATGCTTAGCACTGACAATGCATTGAGTCTATCTTGGCTAATTGTGTTTCTCAAGAATAATTAAATTCTTTTTAAAGTTGAAAATCACCGAAACAACTTTCCTCGGCGTCATAGGGATGATACCCACGATTTTTAACAATTTAACACACGAAAAAGCATCCGATAATTTATTACTTACTATAAAAGAGTTGTAAAATAGATATTGATCACAATGTTTAATTTCTAACCGTTTTTCAAAGTTCAGCGCATTATTAAATCTTCCTTACTCATCCAAGAAACGGATCACAATAGCGTATTGGACCTGTGACCAGTCACAACATGTCTACATTGTTTTTGTTAATTATGCTACGCGGAACATTAAATGAAATAGTAGATGTTAAATTAAATACACAATATCGAAAATAATATTACACAAACGCGTCTCATTTTAATCTGCTGGTGAACAAACCGTTCCTTTTGATGTGGTGGAAATTTTCAGATCGCCGATCTCGTACACGTAAGATTTGTTAAGGATTATTACCCATATTATACCTACCCACGGTTTGAACTTATTAGATAATTATGAAGGGACTCTTTGGAGCGATTTTAAAAGCGATCCAGCGCTCGGAATATAGGCACACAACGATCTGCTTCGATACGCACACAGTTATATGGACATATTATGACATATATTACATGCAATGTATGCATTAGCGAAGTGTGTATTGTGATTTGTGACGAGGCGTGTCGGAAATATATTATTCGGCGCTAGGGAATTTTTGGATTGGCAGAAATTCTGGGAGTGCGTCGCACTAGCGCTCTTTAGAGCTGGCCGCCACTGGTCATAATCCCATAAAAATTTCATGTCGAAGAAAGTCTTCATCTCTCTGTTTTTCCAGAAAGCGTAAATTAAAAATTGTTGCAACATTATGATGTTATTTATATGAAAATTTCACATTATGCCAAAGTTCAGGAAGATGTCATAAACGTAATAAGAAAGTTTATCTAAACAACATATTTTATTGTTTTTATGTGCACGTAAAATCACGGGTTATATGCATTTATTAATTGGATCTAAAGTGACTTCAAAATAATAATTGTTCACTTTACCATTCGCGTCCATTGAGTCATATAATACTAATTTAACCCTTTAATCCTAATGGGTTTACATAATTACGTACCTACATATTAATTATAGTAGTCACTATTACTATTCTGTAATCTTCTTTGAAATATTCAGTAGACACCTTTCTATTATAATTCGCTAATGTTTGAATGGATAATAGACGAACAACGTTCATTCCTATTATTTAAGCCATAATTACCAATTACATATATTCGGAGGCATATTCAAACACGATTATTTCAAAATCACGAATATTCCGAACTGAAATTATTGTCTAGATCCTACGTTATTCTCCAAATCAGAATAACAAACGTTTTGTTTAGAAATCTTAGATTCGGCTTTTGGTTTGTAAAAGAAATTATTTGAATATATGACGTAATTCAGGTGAAAATAATCTTTAATATAGTTGAACTGTTCGTATCGTAAAATTTAATACGTAAACTTTGTCCTAATACCTAGCCAGTTCAGAATTAAATGTATTTTATGTACCTACGTTAAACGTGATTGTTATCTGCGTAAGTATATAACTTGAGTTTTTCTGATTCAAAGTTTAACGTAGTTACAAAACGAATGTTCCATACATTTAAAGCACCTTGGGGGCTTAGTTGCGAATATCCAAACTTGATGTGTCTAAACTTTGCAGACTAGCATGCATCATCACCGTGCTGAACCCCTGTACTCTGTACTCTATACCAAGTACAGACCTCAGTACCCAGCACACTTACATGGACTGTGGTGCTGTACTACTTGTACTTGGGCATAAATGTGTTCAGGAACTTCAATGAGTTTAATTGTTATTGTTAGTACTTGTTATTTGTACTGCTCTGTATTATTTTCTTACCGACTAGAAAGTTCCCTGAGAAATGTTGCACTTTAGAACTTGAATTGTATACTTCTTTCTGCTCTCCCGCACTCTGTACGTTTATGCTGCTTAAGGCAATTTACGTTAAACGAATAATGTATTTATAGGGAAAGGCGTAAGCTCGGTTCGTAACTTCCTAATAATAAATTATTATTAACCTACCCTTATCCGAGCGTGTATCGATTAATCGCCATTAAACTTTCAATAATAGCTACCGGGGTCGACTTCTCAAATAATAAATAATTCTCGTCGGAATTTTCTTCACAAAAATTCAGTGCTTAAGAAATTTACTCAATCCAACAAGATTATGTACCCCCAAAAAAGATAAAACACTATCTTGATAATCCAATTATCCGACCCTCATTTCTAGAATAACATTCCTTTGGAACGAAAGTTCCATGTTTAAAATGCCTCTTTTCCCGAGATGAATAAAAACATCTTCGTAACACACGATTCTAGTAAATTCAACATCTTTCTAGAAAGAAATACAAATCATACGACCAATTTAGTTGATAGGAATCGTGGGCCAGGGCTTGCGTATCATTACGTTATAAATAGCCTCCCGCGGGTGAAAAGGGGGAGGTTTGACGCCTTCAGCGATGGGTGGGTTTTTTTTTATCACACTCTTCTACCACCCACAGACATGATGAAGCATCAGTGCGTATAATAAGATATACATTTAAATGCTGCGCCGCGTGAATTCCGTACATATATTTGATGAAAATAACGGGTTCAGTGGGAGGCATTCCGCGGACGTATAAAGCTAAATATTCTTAAAAAAAAATTCAGGAAAGGGATTTAAACTTAATCAGACGATTTAAGGGATTTTTTATATTAATGAAATAAAAATAAAATTATAGCATTGAAGAAGAAGATAACAATAATAATCAATTTTTTTAAAATATGAAAATAAACAAAACACAGAAAAATAATAAAAGATAATGGTCGCAACTGGGACTCGAACCCTGAACCTCACGTCTGAAAAAAAAAACATTAGTCGAAGATAATATTGTTAAATCTGAAATTTGAAATATGAAGTTGACAATTACGAGAGTCTCATAATAGATCGCAGTGGCCCAATTGGTAGAGGTGTATGTCCCGGTAAGATATAAGGTTCTGGGTTGGAGTCCCAGTTGCGACCATTATCTTTTATTATTTAGCTGTGTCTTGTTCATTTTCATATTTAAAAAAATTAGATTATTATTGTTACCTACTTCTTCATTAATGGGAATAACCTTCAAAAGTTAAAAAAAGAGTTTTTCTTATATAATTTCTTTTTTTTGAACACGCATATTACCTACATATAATATCTTTAAAGTTAACGTCATAAATTTACGTATCTATGCTTATTTTTACTGACATCTTATTGTAGGTACGGAAACTATTATTTTTTAGCAACTAATAGAGATTTAATCATGTGTTCCCAAAGGAAAAACTTGTCTTAAATCTTATTTTTGGAAAATGATTCACTTACTTTATGAGGCACAGGAATGTATTAAAACTTAGAACGTCGATCAGTTTCACTTTATCATCTTTTTCAGTTTATCTATATATATAAAAATCTCTAAATCACAATGTTCGTCCAAGGTAAACTCCGAAACTACTTAATCGATTTTGATGAAATTTGGCTTATTGTGCGTAATTTCGTCCATCGTAAAAGATAGAATAGTTTTTATCTTGATTATTGACCTTAATATTTATTATTGTGAAATAAACTTTTGTTATGGGACAATGATTTAAAATTATTTGGAAGTTCCATAAGTTTCTGACAGATGGCGGTTTGAGTTAATTTATTTTCACCACACTTGGTTATCTAGGTTAGGTAACCATCTAGTAGATGGCGCTGTGTTTTTTTATTCACAGCAACGCGTGGGTGGGTCAGCTAGTAAGGTTATAAAATTATAAGCTCAAAATCAAATACTTTACTAGGATTTTATACTCCTCAATAAATGTACTGGAGAATGAATAAACATGACGTTTATTTATCAATGATTTTTGTGTTGATGTGATCTGAAATTTGTTTTCGCAAACATGTAATTTATTGATATTATATTAAAATTTAATTTTTCTGTATTTATACAATACGTTGAGCCCCATATTTTGGTTTTAACCAAATATTAATCAATTAATTTTCAAAGGGTTAAATGTCGTTTTATGTATTCAAAAAAATATCTTTGAATCGTATCATCTTTCTATTTACCGAGGATTGCGTGTCATGAAATTTAATCATAATATCTCTTTAATCTTATTGCCTTTAAAACTTCTACCCAACAACGTGGATAATAAATGACGCAATGAAAAAATTGGCCAACGCTGCACGTCTCTTGATCCCATCTGCCCAAAGATTTTGGAAATATTACATACGATTTGTACACTTAATCTGGCGGCGTGATCTCAGTATATCTTATAGGGTAACCAAACATTAAAGACATTTAATATTATGGCCCCGGGAATAAATTTGTTAACTCTGAATATTATGTCGTAAGTTTCCTCAAACATTACTGAAGGCGGTGAGGTTAATATAGAACACAGTATATTTATATACGAGTATTACGTGAAGGGGATGATAATATTTTATGATTGATGGTTTCGTAGTTAGTTTCATTCGACGTCTAGATTGTGGCCAAGTGTCTAGTTTGGTGGTTCTAACATCATACAATGACAGTACGCGTTATTTGTGTGAAGTTATTGAATATTTGTATTATTATTTAGCACGTATATCCGGGAAACCGAATCCACAACCTTCCGATCATAATTAAATATTATTTACTGCAGGAAGGCATGTAAATAATATTTAGGCATGCGACAGGGATGTATTATTTTTTTTTTTTTTGTATTTCTTGGGCATTAACTATGTAACAATTTCTAGATATTTTGATTTGAAGAGTTTTAATTTTCTTTGAAGAGTTTTAATTTTATTGTAGAAAGCAATCACTTTGTGGTTTGACATATTTAATAAAATAAAATACTTTTTTGTTTAAAACCACGAGATTTATTAATTTATGAACCGACCGGTTTCGCTTTACTCAAGCATCTTCAGGGAACAAATTAATACTAAACAACAAGTACATAGGATGTGTTTATATATAACAAAATTTTGTTTTTGAAATTTAATTTAAATTAAATTTCAAAAAAATTAAATGGAGTTCTACGAATTAAACACAAAAACAATAAATAAGGACATCGTGGCTGAAAAACCGGAGACAGTGGTTTGGCCAATCTACTGAAGAGCTATTCAGTAAACAAAGTCCGCATAGCCAACATGATAGCCAACGTCCGTTGAACGGACAGGGCACCAGAAGAAAAGGATGTGAGGCATGGTACACACTTACTGGCAGAGAAGAAAAAAAAATTAACTGAATGCCTAACACTAATCTGAAGTAGCCTGATGAAGCTGGACCGTTCTTATAATAATAGATTTGTATTAAACGGAATACCTCAGAAATGTGATCCCCAATTTATGTCATAAGTAAACAATGCAAATCTTTTTTAAATTACAAAAGAAGATTACAAAGGGACATACATATATCTTAATATACTTACGAATACATATTTGTCTATAATTTAGACTTAATACAGGGTTTTTTTCGTTGTTTGTTTTTGGGGTGTTATGCCGTGTTGTGCTACCTCCTTCTTTAGCCGACGTTTCGGACAGCGTTGCAGTGTCCATCATCAGGGCAGATCCGGCAGATCCGTCGATGTCATCTGCCGGATTTGCCCTGATGATGGACACTGCAACGCTGTCCGAAACGTCGGCTAAAGAAGGAGGTAGCACAACACGGCATAACACCCCAAAAACAAACAACGAAAATGCTTTTGGCCGTGAAAATCTAAAAACGTATCTAATACAGGGTTATCCGTAAGTTGGTCACCCTGCCGACATCCACCCGCCCAGTACTGCACCCCTCTTCCCCCTCCCAGGAGTAATGGATGACGTGAGATTTTTCATACAAACGATGATACTCCGGTCCCCTGGTTATTATTTCGCTGCACGGAAATCCGGCATCACGTGATCTCCTTGCCAATTTTTATAGTTATTTTTCCCTTGCCCATCAGCCCCTGATTGGGTAACATTTCACACGGAATTAGATTCGGCGCCATCTTGCGGCGTTGCCCCGAAGATCCGTGGAGTAAATTGTTTCACAGTCAGATCAATTTGTTACTTGTTAAATTAACAATCTCTCACAACCCTGGAAGCTGATTGCGGTAGGGATGCAAACGAAAGATGAAACAATCAAAATTTTAATGTTCTTTATACACAGACAAAGAATTATATCTGAATTATTTCTGCTCGATATAAAATAATTACCTTCCCAGCGGTGGTTTTATTTGCAAATCCTTTATTCAATCCGTCATTTTTCATGTTTTTGAAAGGAAAATCCATTAGTTTATTTTAGGGTATTTTGTTATTTACTTATTTATGATCCTTACGGCTAAGTTATGTTTTTATTTTTTACTAGCTGATACCTGGCATGCGTTGAATGCTTATTCAATAAATAAATTGTTTCTTCCTTCGTGTCATTTACCATTCGTCCCCGTTCCCCTTCCGACTCCTCTTCCTCTTCCCCACCCATGTCCCCTTCCCCTTCCGCATTCCCTTTCCCCTTCCCGCGTTCCACCTCCCCTCATCCGCTATCCCCTTTGTTGAAGCCCCCCCCCCACGTTTTCTGCCTCCACCTTCTTCGCCTTCCCCTCTCCTTCGTCCCCCCTCCCGTGAAGCCCCCCTCCTTAATTAGCATACCCCTCCCTACAGCCTTTTTTCTCTGTAGCCTAACTCCATAAAATACACCGATTTTTCGAAAACTCGCGTGACCTATTTAATTTTTTCTGCAAATTTCATAATGCCAGAGCTATTCAGTATAGACATAGGAGTATTCACGGGCATGTTCACAACAATTCAATAGCAATCGTATGAAATTTAATAGCAATCCTATGAATAGTATAGGAAATAATTTCATAACGCCAGAGCTCACCATCCTATAACCATCCCGGGTATGCGCACATCATATTCCCAAAGTTTCATCGCAATCGGATGAACGGTATGGCCTCGCATAAGGTACGAACAAACTAAACACAAACAAACATTACTTTTTATATTATACATTTTATCATAAACATTTCGCGTGATTCTGAATTTCGCACGCTTTGTTTATTTAATATTTTATTCGTTTGACCTTAATTTTAAAACTTTACCGAAAAGCGTATTGATAAACGTCAAAATGAAGAAAAAAATAAACCGTATTGAACGCAAATAAAATTGTTTTTTATTAGATTCGTTTAGTTGCGTTAAAATAAATGGAATTATTTCATTCTGCGATATTTATTCTTATTTCAAAACTGATTACTTTAGAAGTCCTTGTTTTCGTTATCTAATATTTGAAAATATCTTCGAAATCAAGAAATTAATAGCTATCAAAAAATAAACCTTATTTATATCGTAAGATGATAGGTACTTACTTATTTATTATTTTCGTTTCCGTTAAGATTATTTCCTCGCGTGACCAATTTGAGCAATTTGACAAATTATTTCAATTAAAATAATTTGTTAACTGTAACTAAAGAAGTGAACTTGCTTGATAAGCATCTCAAAAGTTTTGCAAGTAAAATTGATAACTTAAATCACGAATCTGGGAAAAAACCGAATAATTTGATGATAAAGTTCACTTGAGATATTGCAATAGACACAATTTGATGATAAAGTTCACTTGAGATATTGCAATAGACATAATTTGATGATAAAGTTCACTTGAGATATTGCAATAGACATGAAAGGTTCAGCAATAAATTTGGAATGTAATAAATTCATAGCCAATTTCACTATAATATTTTATATATCTTACGGATTTTACGCAAACTATAAATGTGAGTTAAGAGAATTAAGTAACTTAAAACAAAGTATTTTCTTTTCATTTATTTAAAATGTCAAATCACAATGTGTCTGCTTTTGAAAAATTATAAAATTATTGATAGCCAAAATATGTACACGGTTGACATTTGTCGCATGAGAACGGGTCATTTTTGCGACTCGTTCTAGAGTTTAACAGCTCGACTGTGGTCAACGATTTGCTGGCCTCTGTTTTTCCTCCTTCCTACAATATGGGTCTCTTCAAGACCCATTTTCACTCCTTCCTCTCCTCAAAAAGACCCTCCTCGCAGCATTTTC
The DNA here is from genome assembly GCA_951813805.1 of Limnephilus auricula. Lineage (NCBI taxonomy): Eukaryota > Metazoa > Arthropoda > Insecta > Trichoptera > Limnephilidae > Limnephilus > Limnephilus auricula. The sequence continues at coordinate 32,638,256 of OX638389.1, read as the reverse complement.
AAAGATGACATAGGCCCTGAGGAAAATTATTTTCCTCGGGGCAGAGTTAATATAGAAAAAAAAATCATACCGTATATATAATATAACCAAGATTGCAACAATTTGGGAGGCGGGTATTGGTATCCAAGTATAGGAACTATTTATTGGATAACCAACAACTCTGCTATATGTCATCCATAGTGATTCGCTACGTTTGACGACTTAGCAGGGGTTCCTGGGTTCATGGGAGGTGAGGTTTGTACTTACTATCGGGAATCGGGAGAAACAGGATGAGGAAGATCTTTTGACATCTCCATCCGAACTCTCTCGATATGAGGAATGGATTTACACTTCCGTCACTCCTGAATACATTGGCCCCAGGTTCCTACCCACCCCTCAAAACTTTTTCCTTCTCAGAATTCCCTCTCCTGAATTCCCAAAAATGTCCCTCCACTCAGCATCCCCAAAGATGACACAGGACTTAAGGGAAATTGTTTTCCTCATAACCTCCTATGTGGAGTAATAAAAAATCGCAACAGTTTTTTTCGATTACTTTATTAAATGGCTCATTGTTCACTTGTCCAATATAATTCCACTTGCGTGTTCTTACAACCACCAACTGGTTCCTTACAAATCGAATTTATATTTCCATTTAAGAGCGATTGACCAGCGGCTGAGAATCAAAGATTAAAAATGCTTGCAACTGTACAGGGAGGTTCCAATGAGAAAGATCGGTTATTCCCCGTATCAATTTTTTAAAATTAAAAATTTAATATCGATTTACTTTATTCAAAACCTGCTTTAAGACGATAGACTTCGCTTTTCGGCCCATACAAAAAGGACGCCCGGGAAAAAACACTTTTCTACATCGAAAATTGCACAAAATGAATATTTTTTTTATACTGCCTTCAAGAGGGTGAAAACTATGTCGGTATGTTTTCAAATTTTCGATGCGTCAAACATGTACGATTTATCAAAAAATATTATTTTAGGAAAAAGTGCTGCTAACTCAACTCTCATAAAGAATTATAAAATTATAAAAAGCTACCGCCGTAGCTTCTTCTTTCTAAAAAATATATATTTTTTAAAATTTCAATTTCGTGAAAGTTTCGATGTAGAAAAGTGTATTCTCCATAAACCCCTTTTCGAGCGATTTTTGTAGGTAAATTTGAGCGTTGTCTCATTCGCACATTTCGCATTCGCATGTATTGTAAGTGTGCGTGAGCTTATTGTGAGCGGGACAGAATGCCAGTCGAGGGTGTTCCGCGTGTGGTTCAAAGTCTAGCCTCTTAATATATACCTACAATTTACATTTAAGTAAGCAATAATAATGCCCAAAACGCACGATGATAAATTATTCTTTGATCATAAGTGTTTATGATTTTTCAATAATGTCCTAACAAAATAAGTGTGTAAAAAAAATTTGAAATATGTATTTTAGTTTGTTAGACCTTAAATAAATGGAAAAACTGAAGTATATTGGTCACAAAACACGTTCTCGGATTTATTTTGGATTTAGCGCTAAACACCATAACCGTAAAGGTGTTTAAAATGCACAAAAACTTCATTGAATTCAAGCCTATTGTTTGACTGGCTACAGGTACACTCTGGTTTTAGATTGCAAGACACTTCGATACTACGAAATAACCCACAACAATGGATGAAGGGGAAAAAAGCGGACAGTGTTCAACATTTGATATAACCATTATTGGGTCTAGCGTGCGCTCTGTTCCAGTGGATAAAAGAGCCTCATTCGAAGCCTTAATTGCGATTTCGTGACTTCAACATTTTGCAAAGACCCCTTTAGATGCGCACAGACATTATCGAATTTTGGGAATAATTCATTTTCGGCATTATTAATGCCTTTTATACTGAAATATGTCTGTATTAAAAGTATCAAGGAAAAGATAATTTTGCAATCTTACTAAGTATTTTATGTTTTTTTTTCCTTAGCGTCAACCTATTATAAAATACTTACATAATATAATATAATGTTTTTTTTTAAATATTTTTTTTAAAATTAGTTCTACACAGAAAAAAAAATCCCTCGGGGTCTATGTCATCTTTGGGGATGCTGTGAAGGTTCTTTTTAGGGAAAGGAAGAACTGTTAGTTTTGGGAAGGAGAAAGATATGATGTGTGGGTAGGAATCGGGGGGGTCAATGTGTCAAATGGCCCACCACGCAATAGGTATGCAAATGCGTCCACCACCAAGATCAAGACCAATAATTAAAATTATTTCATCCCATGATAAAAGCTCTCTCTGTTACATATCATATAGCACCGTTTCTTTATAGATTTTTATAATAAGAAGAATGAAGATTCGCTCTCACAGACCTGAGACAAGAGACCACAAAAACATATTATATACTAAACAATGCTTACTTCTATTCAGCCCCTGAAAAGATACATTTCACCCTTAGTCAAATAGCGATGCACGTTCCTTGTACCTGTTATGCATGTACTGTCTTTGTTATTTTAGACAATTGAATACTTATTTGTACAAAATTATGCAAAACGTGCTACACGTCACTGATGCTAATATGTTTACCCTTCTTTCATTTCCTTGATGGAAATTAAACGGAAGGCATTACTCTTTATCTCCCAAGCAGTGGCGCGTCTTTGAAAGCGCTGAGGGAGCGAGAAAACTGGTGAACACACATACCGAATATTATAATATGTACGCGAATACATGTAAGGTACGCTCATCCACCGAAAAAGCGTAATAAACTTGTATGTAATGGGACTTATAGCTATCATAAAAACGGCACATAAAAACATCACACCTCGACGAGCGTCTATCTTGTATTTTTTTTCTTATTTTATAAAGGTATACAAGAACTCACATGTATTGTGTGTGTGAACATTGTACAGTGTACATAGTGGCGCATCTCAGAGGGGCTTTATCACGGGGGTAGGAGAATGTCCTAAACAACCCCACCGCAGACACAGATCCTTAAATGAAATAAAGTAAACCTTTGTTTTTATTTTATTTATTTATTTTTTATTTTTATTTATTCATTTTCAACGCCCTTACGGGCTTTTACATATAAGTGTACGATATGGTATATACAGTTTATACAGAGACACAATGTTTGGATAAAAAAGATCAACTTAAAGGATATGCTACATAAAAATATCATTCAGGTATATCGTAGAGTGATAAACTTATGTTAAATATGTCGATGTCTGAGGTGAATTTGTTTGCAAGTGTGTGAAAGCGATGAATTGGTGCGTGTGTATGGTAGTTGGTCGTAGAGTTATTGTTACAGAATAGTATATTTTGCCTAGTTGCTCGATTAGGTACCTTGAAGTCGATGAGAGGCAGGAGTTCACAACAGTCAAATTTCGAGTGAATAATTTTAAACAAAAAAGTCAAGTCATTTATTTTTCTTCTATTTTCTAGGGAATGCATTTTTAGCGTATTTAGTAAGAATGTGTAGTTTATGTTCTGAATAGGTATGTGTAATTTGAAGTTGATAAATCTTAAAAATTTGTGCTGCACTCGTTCAATATTTCTTGTGTGAATTTGATAGTATGGGGACCACACTACAGAATTGTATTCTAACAAGCTGCGTACTAGCGACAAATATACGATTTTTATAACTTCCAACGAATCGAAGTCTTTAATATTTCTGATAATAAATCCCAGTGTCTTCATGCCTTTGTTAGTTATTTGTTGTATGTGATTTATAAAGTTTAATTGGGTATCAAACATAACTCCGAGGTCCCCAATTTCGTTAACTTTTTCTAAGATTTTGTTTTCTATTGTATATTTGAATGATAGCGGGGTCTTTGTTCGACAAAATGTTAGTGTCTTACATTTATCGATATTGAGGAATAAGTTGTTAGCGATACACCAATTGTGTAGTTTGTCGATGTTTGACTGTAAGATTAGGCAGTCGCTTATATTGGATATTTTTTTGTATAGTTTGATGTCATCGGCAAAAAGTAAGACTTCTACATCGTCGAAACATCTTATTATGTCATTTATAAATATAAGAAAAAGAATTGGACCGAGATGACTCCCTTGCGGTAGACCACTGGTTGCATATAATAACTTAGATTTGAAAAGTTTAATTTTGATATATAAGATTCTGTTAGACAAGTAACTTGAGAACCAATCCAACAGCTTGCCTCTCAGTCCCAATGCGTACAGTTTACTAATTAATAATTTATGGGATACTTTGTCGAAAGCTTTTGAAAAGTCTGTGTAGATACTGTCAACTTGTTTTTTGTTGGTAAAAGATTCCGTAATATAGTTATGGTAAAGTAATAGGTTAGTAGTAGTTGATCTTCCAGTGACGAATCCGTGTTGGTTTTTATCTATTACTTTTAGTATTGATGGATAAATTAAATCAAGAACAAGGGATTCAAAAATTTTCGGGAGTGCAGATTGTATGCATATAGGACGGTAGTTTTTTATGTCTGTGTCATCACCTTTTTTGAAAATCGGGGTAATATAACTAGATTTCCAACGGGTAGGAAAATGTCCAGAAGAAAGTAAGTGGTTAAATAATGTGGTAAGTGGACCAGATATTGCTGATGCGCATTCTTTGAGAAATATTGGCGGAATGGTATCTGGACCTGCAGATTTATTAGGGTCAAGTGAAATGATTTTATTTAAACACGATTCCCGTGTAATGTGGTAATTCTCGAAGTGTATTGTATTTTGATATATGTATGATGGCACATTGTTATCTGATATTTCGCCTTCGTATACGCTTTGGAAATGATCCGCAAATAAATTAACAATATCAATGGTGCTATTGGCTATTTTGCCGTCAAAATGCATTTTGGTATATCTTTATTATTTAAGCAAAGTGGCCACAGTGGGTGTTGCGATGCCTACTTAATTCGGAGGAACGTTATGATATTTTAAGTTGTTTATTTTTCGCTTTTTGTTTTAGTATATTGGATAGATTAATTTAAAACTTTAACACATTAATTGTCACTATCTTCGGAAGATTGAAAATGCGATTTTTATGTGCAACGCAGATATATTACCCAGCTGAATTGATTTCGATGAATTGAGGCGCTCAGCACAAGAGCGGCCTAAATCTTTGTGAAGTCTGAATCTCAAATTACGAACTTAATTATTGTTTTTTTATTGATATTTTTATTAATCTTCAATCTTCAATTCTCCGCAAATCTTTGTGGCGTCATTTTTAATTAAATGAAACAAATAACTTTCTGTACACCACTATATAGCCACAATTATCGACAATGTTTCGAAACCGATGTTTCTTCATCAGGATCATAATAACATAACAGATATGTAGTGATTATTTATAAGCATTTATTATATAAGCACTTAGCATCCTGGAATATAGCTCCATTACTTGGGCCCTTTCTGAACAAAACCATATCATAGAAATAGAAAAAGTACAAAAAAGGTTTATGCGTTACCTGTATATGAGGGAATATACGTACTTTCCATTCGTGTATCAATCTTTGTTCTTAACAGGGATGCTCGATTTCAACACCTTAGAAGCTCGCAGAAAAATATTTTTAGATAAACACTTTTTTAAGCTAATCTCTGGTATCATACTCAATCCGCCTATGTTAAAAGAGGTTAATTTTTATGTCCATAACAAGTATACTCGTGGGAGATCCCATGCACTCTTTTATGCTCCGAAAGTGAGGACTTCTGCCTATCAGAACGGCCCAATAAACAAAGCGAATCAACTGTTTAACGATTCTGCATTGACCATCGACATTTTTAATGTCACTTACAGACAGTTCAGCAACTATCAGCAACTATAACACGTCACAAAATAGTAAAATTGCCCTTGTGTACTTTGTAATTTATAATATTCTCCATGATATATTGGTGTATAAACGTTTTACGGAGAACATGATAAAATAAATAAATAAATAATAAATAAAATAAATAAAATAAATAAAATAAATAAAATAAATAAAATAAATAAAATAAATAAAATAAATAAAATAAATAAAATAAATAAAATAAATAAAATAAATAAAATAAATAAAATAAATAAAATAAATAAAATAAATAAAATAAATAAAATAAATAAAATAAATAAAATAAATAAAATAAATAAAATAAATAAAATAAATAAAATAAATAAAATAAATAAAATAAATAAAATAAATAAAATAAATAAAATAAATAAAATAAATAAAATAAATAAAATAAATAAAATAAATAAAATAAATAAAATAAATAAAATAAATAAAATAAATAAAATAAATAAAATAAATAAAATAAATAAAATAAATAAAATAAATAAAATAAATAAAATAAATAAAATAAATAAAATAAATAAAATAAATAAAATAAATAAAATAAATAAAATAAATAAAATAAATAAAATAAATAAAATAAATAAAATAAATAAAATAAATAAAATAAATAAAATAAATAAAATAAATAAAATAAATAAAATAAATAAAATAAATAAATAAATTAATAAAAAATAAATAATAAATTTATTAATTTTTTTTTAATTAAAATTTAAAAAAATAAAAAAAATAAAAAATAAAAAATTATAAAGTGATGTACATAAAGTTATTTGTTTCATTTAATTAAAGCAATTATTATTGTTCATTTTAAAATAATACGACAATAGCATGTAGATTTAGCCACCGTATTTTAGCAAATGTTGTTTTCATGAATTTATTATTGTCTTGGGCCTCTTAAGTTAGTTTTATAATCTCCAACTGGATTATGCGTTTGCAATTAATTATTGATGATAAACCTCATGTAGGACAGGGGGTACTATCATTGTAACGGTGCAAAAATAAGGACACAAATAAAAATATAAATCAAAAAGGGGTTATGTAGATATAGGTAGGTTGTCCAAATTCGGAACAACGGTTGGTGCTTGTTTTCCGGCTCTCCTAAGTAATGAATTATTATTATTTGTGTCATGTTTTCTTATGCAAAGAACCCATTTTTCAATGGTTAATCCCTTTCTCCTTAAGCGGAATCATAACTGTTCTCGCGTTTATTTTTTACGTGCAATATTTATACGATCCCTCCTCCCACATGGGCCCGGGACGGCGCTGGAAATTACTGAAAAAAGCTTTCGCAGACCCTTGGAGACCGGCCGTTTTCTTTGCATTATTCACGAGATGTTTTGTACTGTGTGCGTAGAACCAAAGAACATGAAACTAAAAGATAGGAAATGACTAAATATTTTGTTTTAATATATAATTCACTTCGTGCTAAATTCTGTTTTACGTTTTGAGCAGAGTAAGCAATATCATAAACAGCGCAGAAAATATGTTAATTAATATATAGTATTAAAAATAAAGACTGTGTGGAAATAACTAGAAAAAAGTTACTGTAATTGAGTTGAAGCAATAGGGAATTCCTGCGGCATAAAGCTTGCCATTTCAACGCCACCTCGCTGATGCAAAAAATATCGATAACCAAAGCGATTTGATTCAACAATACTTTTGATTTTCCCCTAGCATACCTTGGAAAGTTAGTCCTGCCGGCCGGGAAATAAAACTGTTATTAGAAATCATAGGCCATGTGAATTTAGTTTCCCTAACAAGCATTTTTTTAATTATTTTACCTCCCCCATGTAGGTAGATAAATCGGTGGACTTCTGTTGAGTGCAAAATTTGTAATTTTACGTCACATCATAAAGTTTAGTGTCCTCTTGAGTATTCATTTACTTACAAAAACAATTGAAAATGCTCCAGAGATATGTAATTTTTGCACCTATCATATTTTTAGTTTACTATGCTTACTAAGTTATTTAAGTTTTACTCTCCTACGCTAAACCGTAGAAGGTACGAGATTCCTTCTACGCATTCACACTACGTTGGTTTGGCCTCTACGGCGCGGCGTAGCGTAGGCTCGCGTAGTCTGAGTTAATAAATAATTTCACACGGTTTATCCTTTCATCTTCATTCTTAAAACATACACGGGTACAATGGCATTACATAAAATATCAACCCATGTTAATTTGATAAGGGAATTTTTATTTTAATTTAACTATTTTTTCATATTGTTTCTTAATATTTTTTACGTATTTTATCATTGCGAATCAAATGAAAGGTTATGAAAACGGTACCTACGTGCTATGAAAACGGTACCTACCTATATTATTAACAACTTGTAGGTTAGGTTTAATAGTGTAGGCATGCATTTACTAAATACTCAGTAATGTTTTTACACAAATTGCAGAGAGTCAATTAATCTAACCCAGTGGTTCAGGGATCCCATGGGTCTTTGGGATCGTTCAGGGGGTCCGTGGAAAATTGGAAAATTAAAATTAATTTGGGGATACTTGCACAACGTCTGACTATGAAAAGGGGTCCGTGGGCCAAAAGAGAACCACTGGTCTAACCTCTAAAAACTCTCGAATAATGACTTCCGGTGTCATAAAATTTGAATTAGTAACCATAAACCTAAACCATTGAACCCAACCTAATATTTTTCAAAATATTTTGAGGCAATGTTTTCGACCACGTACAAAAACAAAATTATTCTTTTTTGTATTTTTTATGGTCCGGGTGGAAAAAGTTTATTTATCCAGAGCTACACATAATGGACTAAGGTGCAAGTTTGTGAATTACTGAAGCGAGGGTTTTTTTGCGAACTTCCAGGAAAATGAGTAAGAAAGTGAGTGAACCAAAAGGAGATCATCCATGATTTGTCGAAAGCAAGATTGAAACATAAAATCAAGCCGTAAAGCAGTGGCGTCTGAAGATTTGTCATACTTGCATAAATACTCGAAGGTGTTCCGCCTTTCCGACGCTCTCCAACTCTCTATGCCTCACAGGCCAAATAAACCCTTTCCGAATAAATTCCGCCATGCTGCCGCCAAGGAAATGCCAGCTTACGTGATGGGAATATGAAAAGAAATAGAAAAAGGGTAGAGTAAGCAATGCCGAGAAGTAGAAATCCAAAATACTAGACTGGATTCAGAATAATAACGTAGAGATTTCGTTTCATTAAAAAATCAAATAAAAATTTATCACAAAGAGAAACAATTAACATGATAAATAATTATTAGTCTGAAACACTCATCCATATTGAAAAAATCTTCCGACAAAAGATACCTGCCGCCGACGGAACTCGAACCCGTGCCCTTCTGATTGCCGGTCAGGCGCTCTTATCCACTGAGCTACGGCGGCTTATTTCTTACCCGCCAAATGATTCAATATATACTAGTGTTTCATTCAACAAATACCGTTTATTACATTTTTTCACCTGCAAACAACCTACTTTATTTTTACATGACAAAGGCATGGTAAGTGCTAAATTTCTCATTAGGTGGCGTCGAGACATATATGATGTCTACATTTTCAATATGGATGTGTGTTTAGGCTAATAATTATTGCTTATAATAATTGTTACCCTTTGTGCTATGCATAAAAAAAATGTCTTAAACATTATTTTATCAATTTAAAAAAATAATAATTAAAAATGTATCAGTTTCATGGTTGTGTTTTTTCTCAAAGAGTGTTTACCCGAAAACTCTCTATTGTTTTTATTCTCAAACGATTCTGAAAATCCTTTCTTCTTGCAAATTTAACAGGGGCATAATTAGATTCATCTCGAATCTCTTTGCGGCGCGTCGCGGTGGTAGTTTTACGTCTTAGAAAATTAAAACGGAATAAATTGTCACGTAAACAGCATCTGAGGAAACCGTTTTTAAAGTTTATTTGAATTTCACCGCAGACATTTTGTTAGTCTACCTTGGATCAAGTATCTGTCTACCAAGTTTCTTAATTAAAAAAAATGCTTCTAAATTATTTATTATATTTCTTCATATTGTCCTGCAACGACTTTCGTGGAAAACTGCTCTATGAACATTTCCAAGGAATCAGTACTCTAGTAATATTTTGGTCCTTTTTAATAATAAAACACCAGACCCCGTACTCGCAGACTGACGGAAATTCTTCGCTAATTAAACTGCTGTCTCACTTCCACCTTTGAAATTTCAGAAACTTGCCTCAGCACGGCAAAGAAGAAAGCCACAACATTTTCAAGACTGCTCCGAGGGCTGAAGACTTCGCATCGCAAAGAGAAACACGGAAGTTGTTCCCCGAAACAGGCAAGACAGCAAAGGACCCAGGGGATGCCTCCGCAGAGGGTGAGTTTTGCAACTATACTACGCATGTTTTACTTTGTACCTTGTTTGTGCCACCTTATTAGCAACGAATTTATTATGCTCCAAAGTTGTTGAAAATTGACATTTACTTTACAGATTTTATTTTACAGAATACATTAGGTGATCTGTCGTTAAATGTCTTACTAGAGGAGTTCTTATGAGTATTTTATCTACAAACTAACATCGAATAAAGATTACCATCTCTTTTTATGTTATCTGAATTCAATACATTATTATAGTTAATTTATTTACGTAAAGTTTTTTTCTATTGCCTCGGGTAATTTTTTTCCCAACTTCAAGGAGAGAGTTTACTATTGAGGATTCTTTCTTCATATTCACATCTAGGTTTTTTGCGTAAAGTTTATGCTCTCGCATTCATAGATGGCGACAGTAAGAACACCACAATATGATAGCCTCATCACACGTACTTGAAAATCGATGAAGCAGATTAAATTGTAATCAAATGACTCGTTTTGGACCAAAACACCGGTGGGGGATATTAATGGGATATTTAGGGGATTCTCTTACCGTAACATTCCTTTGGAATGTACTAATCATTCTCCATAATTTAATTTAACGCCACTGCAATAAAAGCAGACACCTTGAATTTATTCTTCTCGCGTGTTTACACGTAGGTATTCGGCAATTATCTGCGTAGTCTACAGGGTGACTGGAAAAAAATGTGTAATTTTATTACACTAGCAAAAAACTGAATCGAAAATTCGTAAAAAATCATGTTTGCTATCTGAGTCTTAATGCTAAAATGACGTAATCGAAAAAGTACCTAACAATACTGCGTTTACTATTTTATGCATAGTTATTTAAATATTTTTAATCTCTGCATTAGTGTTGTCGACGTTTGGTTTTTTTAGTTGTAATGTGTTAAGGGTAAACTTAAAATAATGAATAATCTGCTATTGATAGATAGTAATTTAATTATTTTATGAAAAAACCCTTTTTGCAAGTTATGCCGTAAAATAAAAAAAATTGTTCGTATACAAACCCAACTCTTTCAAGAAAGGCATACAAATACAATATTGTATCGGCGGTTCAATCCAATATTGTATTGTAATGCCTTTCGTGAACAAGAATAAGTAAGAAATATGCAGTTTTTTAATGTTCGGCAAGATATGCACTTTCTTTCACCTATAATATGTTCGCGGAAATCTTTGATCTATTCCGACAAACTTTTTTTAACGTGCTCAGTAAGTTAATAATAATTATAATTGGATGACTTGTATAGCGCCGTTTTTGTGAAAAATCAACTCAAGGGCGCTATACAAATTTCAATACATTTCTACAATCTCACTTCTAACTATACACTAGACAAATATAAAAAGCCTATAGCTAAAACAATGGATGCAAATCCACCGGTTCTTTGATCAGCGATACAAAACTATATTTATTGTTGTTATACGCCCACAGGGGCTTTTACATAGATTTATAGATTATAAAATAATATGTTATCGAAGAATCTCTACACATAATACATAGAAATTATAACAAAATTTATAAAAGTGAAATTTTTTTACATTATACAAGTAGTTTTTGAAGAATATAGTATAAAACCGTGAAATATTTTAAACGATATAACATTTGACAATAACATAGAACAAAATATAATAAAAAACATTACAATAACACGTCAAATCATTAAATATATTATACCCATGTTACAATAATTTGTAGGATTCCACAAAGTGTTGGTTTAAATTGTATTTTAGATTATAAAGGGAATCAACGAATATATCTACAATACCACCAAACTTGTTGCCTAAATCATGCATCCTATTGATAAGTGAGTGTGATTGATAGTTGGTTGTGTATGTGTTGCAAAAGAATGTTATATGTACAATGCATCTGACCAATTAGCGCGGTGCTGCCCAAAAATGTAAATGTACATTTTTTTTAATTTTTTTTTTTAATTTTTTTTTTTTAATTATGAAAGTTCTTTCTTTGTTGTCGGTAATGTCGGTGTTAAAATATGCTTGGTTCTCAATTATCTTTATTATTTTGTATCCGAATTAAATTATTAGTTTGATATCCGATTTGCACACTTAGAACCAAGCATCCTGTACTTACATATTATACACCCATAAGGCTGGGTTTATTGCAATCTTAACGACGGTATCTCACGGGGCTTCCGCCAGAGCGGGAAGATCATATCCCTAATGTGGTGGAGGGAAGGAGAAGCCGTAGGGTTCCTGAGTAATTTTGCCATTAATTTGTCGCTCCCAATAAAACCTTTGCTTCAAGGCTGAGATAAGAGGGTTGGGGTGCAACGAACAGAATATAAATTAGTGCGTACTGCACTTTTACTGATTACTACTATTACTCTGATCGATAATTAGCACAAGAGTAAGCACCAAATTAACACATTCAAAATTTAACATTATTTATTCTGACTTAGCAGGGGTGCCTGGTTCATGCACGGAGAAAAATGTTATTCGAAACAACGATCAAATTTAATAGTTGAAACGGTTAAAAACGCGATTGAAGTTCTTACGAACAAATTAACAGTGTTTCAATATTTATTGGCGGGAAAATGTAAGAATAATTTGTTGGTATACGTACGAAATTACGTATACCAACAAATTATTCTTACATTTTCCCGCCAATAATTATATAATTAGATTTAAACTCCTCTATCTATGATGATACACGGAGAAAATGTTATTCGAAAAAACGATCATTTTATTCGTAAAAACGGTTAAAAACGGGACTGAAGTTCTTACCAACAAATTAACAGTGGTTCAATGTTTATTAGCGGGAAAATGTAAGAATAATTTGTTGCTATACGTACCAAATTACGTATACCAACACATTATTCTTACATGTTTCCGTCAATAAACATTGAAACCCTGTTAATTTGTTCGTAAGAACTACAGTCCCGTTTTTAACCGATTTTACTATTAAAATGATATTTTTTTCGAATAACATTTTTCTCCGTGTGGGGTTAAGTTTGCGTGCCGGATCGGGAGAGACTGATTGGGGGAGTCCTTTTGATATCTTCAGCCAGATTCTCTCGACCCATCGCCTTGCAACGCAGTGAAAGGAATGGATTCATACGTCCGTCACTGCTGGGTACACTGACTCCCAGATTCCTATCCACCCTTCATGCCTTTATCCTTCCCTAAACTACCTCTCCTTCCTTTTCCTAAAATTACCAGCTACACAGCATTACCAAAAAATGACATAGGCCTTAAGGAATATAGTTTTCCTCTAGGCCTCACACGCAACTCAACGCACGGAGAAAAATGTTATTCGAAGTTCTTACGAACAAATTAACAGGGTTTCTATGTTTATTGGCGGGAACATGTAAGCATAATTTGTTGGTATACGTAATTTCGTATGTATACCACGATAGGTTTACGTACGAAATAACGTATACCAACAAAAAAATATTCTTACATTTTCCCACCAATAAACATTGAAACACTGTTAATTTGTTCGTAAGAACTTTAGTCCCGTTTTTAACCGTTTTTACGAATAAAATGATCGTATTTTAGAATTAAAAATTTCTCCGTGCACGCTGCGAATTTAGATTTTGATCAGTTGTCATCCAAACGTCTTACCACATCCACTGTCGTATTGGAATTAATATATCTAACACCAAAATGATATTAGCAACCAAAAATCTCACAGACTCTCAATTTACACCTGTACCGAATTAATCCGCGTGATTAATATGTGGGTATAAGGTGTTTAAAGATCATTAATCTATTGTGTTAAACCATTTGTCTGTTATGTGATTTTTGACAGGTTATTTGGGAGACCTAAATAAAATGCTTATCAAACAATTTCAACAAACTGATGCCTACTATCTCTTTTGAAGTGTTTACACAAGTGCGGAATTATGAAAATAACGTACAAATTATTTTTATAATTGGCAGGTGTTTTGCTGGTTCTCTTCTTGCTATTGTGTCCTATATCTATTGGTTTAGCTTTACACGGGTTTAGCAGGTACCAATAATGGATCTGTAAATATTAACAAATTCTTACAATTTTTTTCAAGGTCATACTCGTAAAATGTTCCGGTTCCTTATAAATCATAACAGTAACAGTCAGAAAAGTAACAATGAAATCCAAATAAATGGAATTTTTATGATAGCATCCGAAAACTAAAAACTGTTTTTGAAAGGTGATGAAGTACGCTTTTATAATTCGAATTTATAATTATTCTTTATAAAAACAACTATCTTTTTATAACTTTTGAAGGTTATTCCTGAGAAGAAAATATGAAAAAGAACAAGACACAGAAAAATAAAATATAACGGTCTCAACTGGGACTCGAACCCTGAACCTCTCGTCTTATCGGGACAAACGCGAATCCAATTAGACAACTGCCACCAATTATTTAAACGTCATATTCGTCAATCTCATATCTCAATCAGAATTAACAATATTAACTTCGACTATTTTTTATGAAATGATATTTTTTTTCTTCATTTTGTCGTTCATATTTTTACTTTTTAGTGTTATCTTCTTCTTCAATGATGTAATTATATAATTTTTTAAATATAAAAATTTATAATACAAATATAAAAAAGTTTTTAAAATGGCTCACCTCACGTTTTTCCTAACTAAAATTACAGATAAGGCATGAAAATAAAAACTCACAAAAATTTTATTAGGCATGTTCTGTAAATGTTATCGCCAATTCAGTTTGTTGTCGTTTCATTTAAAAATAATAAAGGTGTATGATGCGTGTTTTGTGTAGTTTTTTAAAAGAAGGACCTTGAAATGTGTATGTTATGTGTTTGAACCACTGCACAAGTAGAAGGTAAGCACACAAGGAAAAGGAGAGAATTACTCACTGCGGGACTTGTACTTTCTTCTCTGCGGCGGTCAATAGCGAAAAATGTGGATGCGGGTAAGTAATGTTGATGTTCACAGGTTGATGATCGATTATTGACTGATGTGGGTAACAGGAAAAAGTGACAGGTTTATAAGGAAGGGTAGGAAGGAAATGTGACAATACTAGCTACAAGTACAGCAGTTCATGTATGTGTATAGGTTTGTATAGATGTATGTATGTAAGTGTAGCTGTGTAAATGCCCAACCAGTGTATATTTTAATTATTTAGCGGTTAACTTTTAGATGCGAATATAAAGCGTGGTGTTTTCTCTTTCTAACACCGTTTAGATGATATTTCTTACCATGATAGTAAGGGAGACCCAGCGATTTATATAAGACCTTTATGTAAAATTATAGGTTTATATAAATATGTATAGATTTATATTGCTTTAATTCAATAAATTTCCTGAGGAAAACTACGATCAGACATCAAAACCACTGTAACCCAAAATCATTTAATACCTTGGTAATAAAATTAAGGATTTGTAAATAAAGAAATAATTCTTTCGAACAAATATGGGGAGATTACAGATAGGAAAATTAAATAGTCATTTGTTAGAGATTTTATCCAGATTGATAATAAAAGGTTTCAAGGTTAAACCTGGATCCTTTACTACTATACTTTTTAAATTGCCTCTTGTTCCAGCATCACTGACTCCGGGAACTCTTACGTGGGCCTCATTTGAATATAAAAATAGTGTTTACTTAAATTCCCTTAAATTTCGCACACTCTATGTACCCGTTTTACCCTTCATCCTGAATAATACACTGGCATTTAGCTTTCTCGCCGAATCCGCCGAAACACCATACTTGTTGTACATAGAAAGTAGTGTATACAATATTACTGTACTCTGTACACGGTGTATGCTCCTCCTCCGCCCCTCATCCTGCTCAGTCTGGGAATAATATTCTTCCCAACCGCAGCCGTTCTTCACGTGTTGAAGCGGCAAGGGAAACCACAATGCGGTCCCTAAATGAACATAAGGGCAAAGCTTGATAATACGACACATCAGCCAAACGATATTTAAACTAAGACCATTATGTAGAAAATGATTCGCATTCAAACCATTATATTAGTCCGCTCAAACAAATGAAAGCGCTTTTATGCGTATGCCTACGGATTTCACTTTCGCATCATGAATATGTTGGTTAGATGGGTAATTAATTTTATAGGCAGAAGATCCTCCCACGTACCTTTGTTTAAATAGATTACGTAGTTGGTGAAATTATTTAATCCTTTATCGGTTCTACTATTGAGAATTTATGCAAAGTAAACGCTGAACTGAAATAAAATTGAGAAATGTTTCTTTTCTGCAAAGTTTTTCATCGTTTCAATAAATTATCAACTTACCTATTTTATTTGAGTTATCAAACAATACGATAAAGGGGATTAGCAAAATGATAAATTATAAAAAAAGATTTTCTTTTGTAAGTCTTGCTTATCAGGTGGAGCTTTTTGATAGATCCCTTGTGCATAAGTGCCTCCACTTTCTCTTACTTCCGATCTATTCCGATTCGTTTGAGATGAACCCCAGGCATTATTTGCGCTCTATTCTTCGAATTTGTGACCACAAAGTACCGCCGGGAGCCCCGCGAAGGAAATTTTAATGCGAAATCTATTATTTATCGCTAGAGACGAGACGGCCTGGGAACGAAAATGGAAACGAGTCTCGGAACGGGAACGGGAACGAACGGATTCTTAAAGGAAGCGAAAGCAAGTATGGCACACCAATTATTAACACTCCTAGACGAATCCAGACTTTAAGAATATGAAGTTTAGAGTTCGATTAATGGCGATTTTCTTTGTGTAATTTACACGAATAAAAAAGTATTATTTTACTGTTTACTCAGAATTTTTTAATCATAACTATTGAATGATATTTATGTGTAGCAAAAATGTTCATTTTGCGAATTTCTTAAAATAATATTGATTAGTTAAATAAAAATAAAAATATATTTGCAATTTGATGAAAGAAACAGTAGGGTTATTATTATTTTTGCCTTATATAAATGGGGAAGGCATTGATGCCCTGGTGATTGATGGACATTGTACCGCCATCCAAAACTTTGACTAAGGAAAGAAGATATTGTGCAACATGGCATTATAACACAAAAATTAATCACTATAATACTTTGGGCGTGAAAATCTCCAACTATATTCAAAATAGTTCCATTTATTGTATCTGCCCAATAGTCTCAATTGCACAAATTCGTAAGTGTTGTAGAACAGTGAAAAGAACATGGAAGGTGAATTTTCGGCAGAATTAGGGTAATCACATACTTCTGATCCAATTCTGAATGGTGATCTCGCCAGGGCAATGCTGGGTATCTTCCACTCTATGACGACATAATTAATATACCTGTAGTAGAGTACTAGATAGAGCATAGTACTAGAGACTCATTTTTTATTTTTCTATTTACATTGTCAATGAGTTCTTTAGAATGGTCACAACATTTTCTCTTCTTAAATACGAGTACTATTTGAATTTTGATTCTATTTTCGTAAATGAATGAATGCAAATCTTGGAAGTGGTAATTAATTTACTGCCCGACATCATATCGAGCTGAAGCTCGGCAGATATACTCGCTGTCGATGACAATGCATTCTGTCAATTTGATGGCACTCACACATACACACAATGTGAGTCACACCTACGCATTTTACTAAAATTCGCTACCATCCGACCCAAGTAGGTATTTTATAAGTATAATAAATTAATTCATTAAGTTTAACAAATTTCATATCTGGGTCACATACTTCGAGGGGAGAAATATCACTTCTTCCAACTAATATCAAAAGGCAAGGTAGGGGGTCTGGCTGCAAAATGTACGAGAGTGGACCGGTATTAGAAGTGTGGAGGAGCTATTCCGGGCAGCGCAAGATGGAGGCATATTCACCAGTGTAATCGCCAACATCGGGAGGACCTAATAAGGAATCATGGATATCTGTATTTATTGAAAATTGTACAGCGCCCTTGAGGTGATTTTTCACAAAAACGGCGCTATACAAGTCATCCAATTATTATTATTATTATTATTCCGTACTGAGATATAATATGTAACACCACGGTGTGATAAATGAATTTGACTGTATCTATTTGAAGTCACCATTAGCCGAGCTTTTACGACGTTTCATAAGTCAAGCTCCATACGCCGTTAAGGTGAAAGTCCACGGCTGACTAATAAAACCCTGGGGTGTCTCAAAGACTGAACTACGTATCTTTTCAGTTAATCTCTAAAGCGAACTCCGTCCCGCGCCCCCTGTCCCCTGTCCCCTGTCAAGCCAAGTTCGCGAAGAAACAACCCTGCTTTGTATCGGGAGAATAAAGATTTTTCATCCGCGTGTTTTATTTGGATTAAAATAAATATACAAAATATAGATAGGGGTGTCTATCGCCGAAACAGGTTGAAAAAAAAACATTTTTTACAATATTGCTTTTAGAGACATTCGTTGGGTCTGAAGACTTTTTCAGTAGCTCAGTTTGTAGAGTTCACGCTCGTTAACGGGAGGTCACATATTCAAACAGGGTGCCATGAAAAAAATATTTAATTTTAATGTTTTTTGATTTGGTAATTCTACACGGAGAATTTTTATTCTTAAATACGATCATTTTATTCGTAAAAACGGTCAAAAACGGGACTGAATTTCTTACGACCAAATTAACAGCGTTTCAATGTTTATTGGCGGGAATATGTAAGAATAATGTGTTGGTATACATACGAAATTACGTTTATCAACAAATTATTCTTACATTTTCCCGCCAATAAACATTGAAACCCTGTTAATTTGTTCGTAAGAACTTCAGTCCCGCTTTTAACCGTTTTTACGAATAAAATGATCGTTTTTTAGAATAACATTTTTCTCTGTGTATATTACAAAATTATAGCAATCATATTTATAATACATTATTCAATTGAACACAAGATTACGAATTTAAAGGGGAGTTCAATGAAAAGAACTTAGATTTTAAAACATACTAGACACAGTTGACACAGTTAAAGGAAGAATATTTCATAAATAAATTTTGAAACATATACAAGAGTTAGAGAGTTCCAAAGAAAGAATGTGTCACTGATTAATAAAGCTGCTGAGAAAATATCTTTTAAGTGCTTTTTCCAATGTGTTTTTGATTATTGCTGGAAGTTTTAGGTTAAAAGGTTGTATTGCGTGAAAGCGATGTATTGTAAGAAGTAAATTCCAAATGTAGTCGTGTAATTTTGTAATTTAATTATGTATTTTGTTTTATTGTTATTTTTGAATATGGACTGTGGTATGATAAAATGTTTCAACCACAAGATGAAAATTTTACAGGAGACGATGCAAAATAATATTTACGTATTCCTGAAACTTGTTAAAAAGATTATTTGAAAATGCTTTTTTGTTATTAAAAGTTGTTGGGTAAAATTTTTCAATTCCATAATTATTATGAAAGATTTGACGGTTGAGTAATTTTTTCCATGAATTTCTTGGAATAATCTATAAAAACTGTAGGCATACAGTTAATTTTTAGTATTAAAAATGCCTTAATCAACAGAAAGTGCTTTACCGAATCAGATACTTGAGTCGGGCCATGTCAAGAGAGAATCATAGAAGTATGTATGTATGTGATGATGTATGAATGTGAATGAGGCAAGGAGTGTGTGCCAGACCGAGTTGTTTGGCAGTCCGTCGTCTCTGCCTACCCTGTGTAGAAACGGCGTGATATTTAGTTCGGTTGTTAGTGTTTAACTTTGATGACTATTTATTCTATATGAAACCACTGAAAATTAACATTCCCAAAAAATGTGTTTTGAAAAGTTTTACCAAAACACGGTCCATATTGTTTTCAATGTTTTAATAATAAAACAAATAGATAGTTACATTCTTTGAAGGTTTCTTCTGAGGACCAGATAGATAGATTTCATCTACGCTAGAAAAATTTAATCTAACCTTATCATCAAACTTCATGAAGATATAGATCTTCGATCCCTGTTCGTATTCGACTATTTTGATTTTTTAACAGTTTTTATTACCTTTTTCAAAATCGCTCACACAAAATAATTCCATAACAGAGGAATGTCTGCGCGACCTTTTTCATACAAAACTTAATTTTGGATTTGAGGCCAAAATACCAAACCAAACTGTATATTATTATAGTTTATAACTTTTTCAACTCCTAGCGTCATTTCAATCACGACCTGTGAAACTTTGAAATATCCATTAATTTGTCAAAAGAAACACATGTTTCGTTCTATATATGTATAAAAAACTGTTCAATTAGAAGAAAAAAATCTTCTCGGTATCAATGCTGGTTTCTTTGTGTAATTGTTATTTTTCACAATTTGCCTTCACATGTGGGTTTGCTCATTTTAAAAACAAAACATATTAAATTAAACTTTGTTTTGAGCGCCCTGTTCCGAGAGCTGTAACTTTCCCATCATAATCCCAATTAATTGTCTCATGAGAATGAGCTTTCATTTAAACACGTCAGCTTTCAATTCCTCGTCATCCAGACCGCGAGCTTCGACGAGCATCACGAAGGCACAAAACTTCGCTAAGCAATCGACATCCTCAGATTATTTCACTACGGCTGGATTGTTTCACAACCTATCCGTGGATTGATTCACATCCTACTCTTGAATTGTTTCACTATCCTCCACTGGGGTTCCTCGGGGTAGGGGCTCCATTGTCATTGGCTGGGAATGGAGTGCCATCGATTTACTCAGCGCTACCTCTTAGGCGTGCTTATTTAATGGAATTTCTTAAAAAGCAGGAAGGAATCACTTATTGAAGCGACCTGAAAATGTTCGACTGGAATTTGTCGCGCTTATTTGATCATTTTAGAGAATATTACTAACACGTGTATGTTGTAGCGAAATGAGAGTGATCGTAAAAAGTAAGATAATGTTAAATGAAACTCTAACTTTTCACACTTAATGATATATAATTTAAGTTACGGCACAATGCAAATGGTATCTTTGTCACTGCCGATTTAATGGATTATTAGAGTTCCTGAAAATTGTTTACTTACTTAAGAGGGTTTTACCAGAAAATACCGGAAATTAGTCCTTTTTAAATAAAATTCTAGACGTATTGACTCTTTTTTACAAAAAAACATAAATTGATTTTGAAAGATTTTATCTGGTATACGCAGTTTTAAAATTTAGAAAAACTAAGTGTATTTTTAATATATATACTAAGGTTATACCGTTGGTCGTTGGCAGATTTATTCAAATTTCAAATCATATAATCATACAACAAAATAAATCAATACATAATCTAGTCAACACAGTTTTCATAATTTTAATTTTATTTAAATTAAAATCAATAAAAAATAAATCCGAGAACGTGTTTTGTGACAAAAATACCTCAGTTTTTTTATTTTTTTAAGTTCTTACAAACTTAAATATTTCAAATTTTTTTTACACACTTGTGTTGTTTATACATTATTGAAAAAACATAAATACTTACAAGAAGTACACGATATTTAAAAAAAAGTCGTGCGTTTTGAACATTTTTATTGCTTACTTGAATGTAGGTATATATTAAAACATGTTTTTAATGAAACAAATCGATATTAAATTTTTAATTTTAAACACTTGATACGGGGAATAATCGATCTTTCCCATTGGAACCTACCTGTACAGTTGCAAGCATTTTAAAACTTTTATTCTCAGCCGCTGGTGAATCGCTCTTAATTGTTACCTCACAAAATAAAAAAATGATAAAGTTGAGAACTATTCATTTATAAATGATTTTTCATTTGATTATATTTTCCAGTTGTAAGAACACTCTTTCTGGAATTATATTTCCACGGATTGTTTATTTAGGACACTTAAGGTTTCATCTCTGCTATTTCTGATGTTTATGGGGTCATTCGGCTGTATTTTATGTTACTCTAACGTTTTTAGTAAATATAATGGCAACAGTTTTCATTTTTGTTTCATTCAACTTTTCTCTCATATCTTTTAGGCTTTCGTAAATTCCGAGTTTTGTTAAAACATGTAGCCTTGAAATTTTTACGCAACCTGCGATATTTTTACGGCTTCATCACATTTCCCCGATGTTATTGCTGAAAATTGTCTGATAAAAACACGCTGACGTCACGCGTTGCGTCTCATGGGCGTATCCTGGATGATCCTAAACAGGTTCAAAGCGCCCCCCTATTCTGTTACAACCCCTCCCTCCCACCCCACTCTGTAAAATATGCTGACTCGGTTGGTACGTTTCGGTTCTGCCAACCACTCCCCAACAATAGCTACTCGATACAAGGCGAGGATTTCGCGGGTCGACGGTCGCTTCCGCTCTCTGCCGCTCTCTTCAACTACGACCGAATTTCGCCACAGAAGGAAGAAATTACGGTTATAAAATTTCCGAAAGATACACTAAGGTAGTTAATCAAAAACTAAATAATTTATCGAATAAACCCGCTAAATTTAGAAGCTATTAACAGCAAGACCTAAGAAAATCTAAGGGTTGTTTAAAAAAATTTGAGCAATTGATCAAATATTTTAAGTAAATTTTAACGTTCTGTGAAAATTCTATACAAGTTATGTGGTAATTTCAGCTTTAATAAGCAACTGGCATTTAATAATATAATAACAGAACTTGAATATAACCTACACAGTACGTGAAAATTAACTTAAAATATGTAATGAATTGTAAATTTTTTTTTAAACAACCCGTCTTAAAATCTTAACGTTGATTGACCACAAGTATACCGTTGCGATACAATATGATAATATAGTGTGAGATGTTAACTAATTGAGGAAAAATATTTCGTGTCTATTGCGGAAAAAAGACGTAGAAGTTAATATGTATAGTCCCGGAACTTAATATGTAATTTAATTTTGGAATGCCCTCATCTTATTCTTACTAATATTATAAACGCGAAAATTTGTATGGTTATATGTGTGTTTGTTACTCTTTCACGCAAAATTTAATGAATGGATTTTAATGAAACTTTACAATAATATAGCTCATACATCAGAATAACATAAAGGCTATAATTTATAGATCTAGTTATTTGTTTTCATTATATTGAAAATAATAATTTTTGTGTTATAGAAAATGTCAAAATTTGAGAATGACATTTTGCAAAACAATGATTATTAAATCAAAATTCTATTTTAGAATATATTTAAATTAGTGAATTTATTTGAAGTACTCGTATATACTTTGAATCGAATCAAGAATTATAGATATTTTAAATAAATAGGTTAAGAATTTTGGTACAAACGTAGATGGGACCTGGGAAAAGAAAATAGATTACTCGAAGTTCTAATCCTATGCGGACGAAGTCGCGGGCAGAAGCTAGTTAATAATATATCTACATTTACTCTTTTCCCTTGTTGATTGAACAAAGGTTGACATTAATGATGGCACCTTCATATTCCTCATAAGAATCAACTTCAAAATAATATGATGTGCTTGTCTCGCGATGTCGGCAGTTTAGAATGTTTCCTTACTTTGCCAATTTTTGGACGCAAATTGAAAGGGTCCTTTTATGTTCAGACCCTCCTTCTCTCCTCCCTTTGCCGCGGGATAAAATCTCATTGGAAGGGAGGAAGGGTACACTGGCTTTATTTTTGAGAAGGCGCCCTTTCACATATTAAGAGTTTGAAAGCTTTTTACACTGTCTTGTCTTCACTCCATAAAGCGAAGTTTTAAAAACGTTTATAATATCGAATTTTATTTATTTTATACTTTAACCTTTTAAGACGAAATAATGAAATAATACGTGATCGAAGTTTTAAAGAAAATGTAAAACTTTGAATATTCGGTTTGCGAATTCAATAATTTCCCATGTATTTACTTAGAATAAATATTTTGCAAAACATTTCAGAAATTTCATTTCTGTGATTTTCTATTTCAACTTTATATCATAAAATAAACGGCAGGCATAGTCCAGCGGTAGGGCGTTAGACTCCCATTCCGAAGGCCGCGGGTTCGAACCCGGCGTGCGCAAATAAATTTAATTTAATTGATTTGTTTTATTTCACAATTAGTTATTTAAAATAATATATTTCCGGCACGTTCCAGAGTGGAAGATACTCTTAGTATCGCCCTGGTGTAAGACCATTCAGAATTAAAACGTTGCTTGAAATGGCTTTAGCCGTGTTTAGTGACTAGATCTGAATAGCCAGGTACTTTCCCACCATCCTCTTACTCGTCTCCTTCTCTTCCCCACTTACCTTCAGCGTCATATCATACCCCAATTGGGGATGGCATAGTCTCACTGGCTCCAGACAGGAGTAGTTGGGACTCTAGTGAGGTATTCACAATAAAAAAGAGATTTTCCAGTGCCTAAGGAAAAAATAATTCGTGGTAATTGTTTCTGTGAATGGTGAGGTATTTAATGACGACTTGTGAAGTGCATATTATTTTCTTAAATCTGAATCATTGAACCTAACCACAACTTTTGATTCCGGAAATTACTTACCATTTTTAGTTACCTAGGAAAATGTTATTTAATAGTATCTTATTATTATAATAATATCTCTATTCTCCCTCACTTTCTACAGAACTGATAGTGATAATATATTTGCGTCTTATGGTTCTATTATCGTTTTTCTTTTCTACAAAAAATCTAAGTCAAAGCGACCGAAGTAATACCATATCTCGTCTCCTAAAGCGCCAGACAGAATAGTGTCGGCTCATAGAATGACATAATACTGAGAGATGTAGGCGAAAATTACCTCCATCTCGTAATACTAAAAGCTCAGTGCTTTTAAATATTTTCTCGATCATCCTTTCTCAAATAAAAATCGCATATTATTTTTACTTCTAAAGACTTGGGATTTTATGTATTTCGAGTTTGGTTTCTTAGATGAATCATTTCAGGGGATTGTTTAACCTTTTCAAGACAATATATGGATAATACAATATAGTATATAATATTTGGGAATACTCATAGACAACCAACTACGTTGGGAAGCCCATATCAGTGACACAGTAAAAAAACTCCGTAAACTCTGCTATATTTTCTGCTCCCTTAGGTCTATCTTAGATTTACTTACTCTAAGAAGCGTATACTTTGCCCTTTTTCAATCTGTAGCAACATATGGTATAGTGGGATGGGGCGGTTGTGCTGAATCCATTATCTATCCGATTATTACTGTACAAAAACTAATTTTGAGAATTATATTTAAATGCCAACCTACCCATCCCTCAAGTGAACTATTTGATAAAATAAGGGTCTTAGATATTCGTCAGCTATTTACTAAAATAAGCTTATGTTTTATACGGAAAAATAACTTACTGGTGGCTCCACAACATCAAGCACACACCCGCTTTTCATCAAACCTGGGATGCATGGTCCCAAAAACTAAAACCACATTCGCTCAACGACAATTCTGGTTCATAGCTCCGAAAATATTTAATGCATTGAGTACCGATATTAAGTCAAATAATTCAGTATCCACCTTTACCGCCCGTCTACAGCATTGGATATTTGAAAAGGGACGAGCTTTCTTTAAAGATTACATGAGTTCTTAACACTTTTAAAAACAAAACAAAAAATTATAAAATTTATCCTGTCACAGCTTTATTCCAACTTGTTTCACATCACTGAAATTGAATGTGACCATAAACATAATCGTCTTGTAGATTATATCTACCACAATTTAACCTGCGTTCAAAACAATATAATATATAATTTTATTTGTTTTATAATCTTAATGTTTATTATTTTTAATTTCTATTTCTTTCTTTAAAATATTTATCTCTCTTTATTTTTCAGCTCACTATTATTTTAATATTTGTATTTACTTTTATTTATCTTTAAATATCTTTTTTTTTTTTTTCTGCATTCTTATTTCTCATTATTTATTACCTACTTTTTATTATCTGCTTCTGTAAAAAAGTATTTTTAGTTCATATATTCATTATGTATGACTACCACAACACGGGCAGTAGCCTAGTATGGTAGTTAAAAAAATGTCAAAAACTGTAACTTGTAAAAATTTATTAAATAATAAAAAATAAAAAATAAAAAATAAAATACGTAGGTACTTTTTGAAAGCCTTATTTGTAATTCCACTTCGCCATTATTTTGTGCTTATTTACAATTACTATTACTTATTTACTTACTGCCATGCTTTGCTTAATTATCAGAATTCTTTTTTTGGATCCTTTCATATTGAAAAATTATTATTTGGTGGATGTCAAGTTTTTTAATAGTCAATTGCTCAAAACGGTAATAGTCATCTGAAAATTTCAAACCAAATAGGTGAGCAATTTTTACGATGACAGAGCGCATGCATTTAATAGTTATATATCTTATCTTACTAATATTATAAAAGTTTGTATGGATGTATGTGTGTTTGTTACTTTTTTGCGTAAAAACTACTTAATGGATTTTAATGAAACTTTACAATAATATAGCTCATACTTCAGAATAAAATATAGGATATAATTTATATAGCTAGCTATTTTCCTTATACCTATTACAAATAATACTTATTACTGTTTAATAGAAAATGAAAAAAAATGAGAATGACATTTTGCAAAACAATGATTGTTAAATAAAAATTCTATTTTAGAAATTTTTTAAATTATTGAATTTAATTGAAGTACCAACGAATCTGTCGTATAAGAATTAGTAAGAATTAGGCGCTCCGCTGACGAGGCAACTGAAAACAAACTAAAACCAGCTGGTTTCTATGTCTTGATTGGTCAAAAAGCTTGTTATACCATAGACGAAGAACAATCAGCTGACAGCTGGCAACTAGCTACGGTCGGCCAGGGCAATCAGCAGTGCAAGGCGCGTTAAAACTGCTTACGTTACCATTGACAACGGGTTTTTCAGTGATTGTGTAGTGTGCGGGCCATCACATTGTCATACAAAGACAGTTGGCAGTTGAGAGTTTTCAGTTGCCTCAGTGGACGGAGTCGCTAATACTATCGAATCAAGAATTATAGATATTCGTTAAGAATTTTTTTATAGGTAAACATTGATGGGGCCTACGAAAAGAAAATAGGCTACTTGAAGTACTAATCCTGCGCAGACGAAGTGGCGGGCAGAAGCTAGTAATATAATATAATAGTACCTATTCAAACTTTACACATCTCTCCTGAATTTGGAATCATAATTAAGTTTTGGTTTTTATTGTGTCAATCTTGTGCTCGGATTATTGGATTTTTCTCGGATTACTGTATTTATTACAAAATAGCACGTATAATAAGGAGAATCATTTTACGGTCAGATTATCCATTCAAGAAACATGTCTTATTCAATAATTATTTTGAATAATTCTTCGAACGCCGACAGCAGTTGACATTGTACAGACATGTCTGACATTGTACATCCAATTTGAAATTTACATTCGCCGTCTCTCCGGCATGCGGGTATTCTCTTTGCCGGCATCACAACATCAAAAGACGGCCGGCTACAAGAAAATATCTGCCTCAGCTTGAAGCATTATTTAAAGCGAAATGTTGATAGAATAAGGGAGGATTTGATGTAACCGTCATATTACTTAGCAACTTGGAGTTTGCTCGACAATGTTAATTGTTTCGTGAGAGGTTGAGGAAATATCTTTCAAAGTAATTTGTGATTAGTGTTTATTGATGTTTCTAATTAAAGTACTTATGGAATTAGACATCTTAAGTTCTCATTAGCCAATGTATTGTGCTATGTACAATATCCTATTCCAAATTGAAGCTTTGATCGATATTCAGAAAGATTAAATCATAGGTAAAAAGTTGACAAAAATGAGGTTCACTATAAGAATTTGAAATGTAACCGCTTATAGTAATATAACCACAAATATAAAATCTTCGGTAGTTACTTACTCTTAGTCCAATTTTTTCAATGAACCTATAATTGCCTTATTTTATGCCGTAGTTACTGTATAGCTATAATTATTACTAACTAGTTGCTACCCGGCATGCGTTTCTATGCCATTTAATAAATTGTTTCTCCCTGCGCGTCCTTTCCCATTCGTCCCGTTCCCCTTCCTCTTCCTCTTCCTCTCCCGCGTCTCCTTCCCCTCTCGCGTTCCCCTCCCCCCTCCTGCATTCGATACATTCATTCCCGATACATTAAGTTTTCAAACAGCTTATATTAAAAAATTAAATTGTTGTTTTTACTATCTTCCTCGCAATTTTTCCACATTTTCTCAAAGTGTAAACCTTCCCTGGACTACGACAAACATTTCAAAACCAAAATCAGCTAAATCGGCTCAGCCGTTCTCGAGTTTTTGCGAAACAGAAATAATTTTTTTTATATACTAGCTGATCCACCCACGCGTTGCTGTGGCTAATAAAACACAACGCCATCTACTGGATGGTAACCTAACCTAGATAACCAAGTATTGGGTCAATAAATTAACTCACACCGCCATCTGTCAGAAACTTATGGAACTTAAAAATAATTTCAAATCATTGTTCCATAACAAACATTTAATTCGCAATAATAAATATTGAGATCAAAAATCGAGATAAAAGTATCCTATCTTTTAAGTTGGACAAAATTACACACAGTAAGCCAAATTTCATCAAAATTGGTTAAGTAGTTTCGGAGTTTACCTTGGACGAACATTGTGACATTGTGATTTATATATAAATTTGATATAGAAAATTCAGTGAGCTCCTTTATCAGTCGAACTATTTTCACTACTGGAAACTGAGAAGACTTTTATTTGAGTTATTTGTCTGTTTTCAGCTGCAAAAGCCTGCCTGTGGACCTTTCAGTACCATCGAAAACATTGGGATCGAGTGAACAAAAACTACAAAGCTCTCAAACCTGCATATTTTAAAATTGAATTCTCGCTTTAACATTTATCTCAAAGAAATTATTTATCGCAGCCGTGGATTCGAGAAATTCCGTTCGTTCTCCGTAGTGTCTATCTACTTCTAACCGTGGAAAAAGCATAATATCCTTGGATTGCTCTACTAACATTTGCCTATTCAGATTTTCTTATCCGGAGCAATATCGATATCTGAATGGAGCATCTCTTCCGTTTCTGGCAGTTCTGCTCCTCTCTAGAGCGTATCGGGAAATCGGCACACTTGAAAAGTAATAAAAATATTAACCTATCTTGCATCTTATCGTACAGGAATATATTTAAGGGTTTTTATTCAATGTAGGACGTTAAGTTTCTCTTCTACGGTTATATATATTTATAATCAATGTAGGACGTTAAGTTTCTCTTCTACGGTTATATATATTCATATTTATAAATGTTGTATATATTTATATTGTAATTTCATTTAATTTTATTGGATTAAATGTTTTATTTTGTGTTATATAATGTTAATATGTTGTGCCAATTAATGTAATATATCATTGAAGAAAAAGATAATACTAATAAATCTAAACGAAACAAGATACAGAAACAAAGGTAACGGTCGCAACAGGGAATCGAACCCAGGATCTCTTGTCTTACCGAGACAGCGCCTTAACCAACTTGGCCATTGGGAATTATTTATTTTATAGAATTTTTGTCGGTCTCATATTTCGAAATCGGAATTAACAATATTATTTTTAATATGATTTAAAATTTTTATGAGTAAATTCAAAAGTTATGCAATAAAATTTAATATTCATTCTGACTATTAGAAAAAGGCAATAGGTGGAGTCCCATATACATAACATCGGAAATGTTTATCCTAGACATATATTTAGGTTAAAAATAAATTCGATAGATCTTTGTCATCTTTAAAAATATAGCGGCCGCAAATATGGAGAAAAAAATGCTAAAGATAATAATATTGTTAATTCTGTCTTTGAAATATGAGATGGACAAAAATTATATAAATAAATAAATTGCAATGGCCGAGTTGGCTAAGGCGCTGTTTTGGTAAGACAAGGGGTCATGGGTTCGATTTCCAATTGCGACCATTACCTTTTTATTTTTAAGTGTCTTGGTACCGCCTCCCCAGGAACCATTTTACACTTCTGCCATAAATTATCGCAAGTGGACCGAAACGATTGGTCACTTAACACGGATTCAATGAAGGAGAATTGTTCAGGTTTTGTCGGCGAGACTAGTTAAGGCGTTGAATTTTTTTACCCTTACAGCAGGACTCTCTCGACCCAATACTTCATACCAGGGTGAAAAGGATGAATTCATCCGTCCGTCACTCCTGGACACACTGACCCCCAGATTCCCATCCACACATCTAAACCTTTTACTTTCTCGCTTGTTACTCTCTTTAATTTCCTTAAAAAAACCCTCCACATAGCTTCCCTGATGATATATCATGATCTAAATTATTTTCCTTGAGCCTCCTGTGTGTGTCTGTAATGTAAAAAAATAAATAATAATATATTTTCACGTCAGGGCAATACATTTTGATTAAAAATCATAAATTTACATGTGGATTTCTTGTAAACTGTATTTTATTTATACTCACTGAATTTTAATGGTCTCTCGAACAGTGTGTCATATCATTTGCAAACTCCAGCCTTTTTGTGGCGGAACAGCATACCGTGGAGATTTGTCCTCGTCGCTCGCCTTGTATGTATTTATCGGGACCTTACGGTTAGTTAGTTCCCCAGTTGTGCCCGCCGACTCAGCACGGTAGATAACAAGATACAGCTCGGATGTGCCGGTATTCCTGAAACTCCTGAAACGCATTTATTTTTATTTAAAATCTGCTCACGTGCAGGGCTTTTATTTAAATCCGTTAAACTCAGACTCACGCGGACAAGGCCTCGGTTAAATCCTTTATATATCTCCCTTGGCCACGTGAGAAATAGCTTGTAGGGAAATATATTTAATTTGATCAAATTTAAACTTTATCAAATAGGACCGTTAAATCATAAATATCTCGGAGTAAAATTCTTTAATTCATTACCAGAAAAAAATAGAGACATGAATACCAATATAAAAGAATTTAAAACTCACCTTAAAAATCATACTCAAAACCTCAACTAAATCATATCAAATAAAAAACTATTTAATAACCCCCCCCCCTCCCCCCTCCCCCAAATACACACAAGCCCTGCTTTTTTATGGGGGTACATCAAACATATATATTATATAATTAATTAGTGTATAAAATGTATTTGAAATGTATGTATCTATTTTGAATTATTAATAAAAAAAAATATTAAAAAAATCTACGCGACTACTAGAACATCCATACATATGTGATGTATTTTGTAAATTATCATTAAAAAAATAATACGATATTTTATAAATTTCATTAAAAAACAAGATTTAAAAAATTAAAGTCGCTTTACACAATTTACATAAAGAGTTGACTAGAGCATCATACATCACACATCGTCTTATTACATTCACCTGTTATACTACTCTTCCCATAACCCCACTGAAGCATTTGATTCACTTGGTCGTACCATTTTCTTTGAGGGTCCCCGACTTCTTCTTCCGGGGCGTCTTCAAATTCTTGGTGTAAAATAGTTTTCTTTTTTACCTTCCTAGTTAGCAGGATTTAAGTAGATTAATTATTATTCTTTGTTATGTTTTCTGAAACCCATTTCTTATGTTAATACGGTTAGTGTACTTATGATAATCATTACGAGAGTGGAATAATGTAATTATAAACTTTCTAAAAGTCTCCCAGTAGTTAATTTCAGTAGTTAATTTAGAATTCTCTTATAAGAAACCAAATTCTAATCTCATCGGAAAGCCGTAGCGAAGTATCCCGATGTTTGAATTTTAATTGCGCGCCAAACTTTCAACTAATTTGGTTTTTGTTTGATCTGAAACTCCGGAGATGTCTGATTCTATCATTGGCGCAGATTTACTCTCCCCGTGTCATTACCGCGGGGCTAAAATCGGTCCTTGTTCTCCTTATCTTAAATTACTACAAATAATACTCCAATACTACAAGAAGCTTCGGTACTCCTTGTATTTGATTCAGGTCCTGAATAATACATTTATTCGTAATTATTATTCTTAAGTAAATATTTCCGAATATTTAGCTTAGAAAGTTTCGACGTCGTCAGTCTATTTGCATATTTTTGACCAAATACAAATTCAAAGATTTTGCGGTTTGAAAGATTGGCAGCTAATTTCAATCAGTATTCTGAATTTTATTACGTTTTTTTTTACTTTATTAATAATGTTTTGATTCCTTTATATTTAGATGAAAATGAGAATATTTATTTTGGCGTGGAATTTCATATTTGAAAAGCGTGTAAAACATTGTTAAAATATTTTTTTTACTAAATATAAGCTTATTTAATTGAAATTCCGAATCATGATTTTCTTCAGACTGCTTTTGACATAGCATTTTTTTCTGGAGGAATTCGTACGTCCAACGTAATACGTTGTTTTGCAAATTCCTAAACAAGCCCGAACATTTTAACCTAATTTTATTGTTTAAATAAAACATGTCAATACCATTTTAATTTTTATACTTATCTCTGACTGGGTTTAGCTAATAGCTTCATCAAGGCAGTATTATTATTATAATACTCTACGAAAATATAATACATGTATTACAATTTTTTTACGGTGCTTTAGAAAAATCGAACTGAACCCCAATATAGGAAGTTGGTAGTTAGGGGTAAGTGAGTTCCCTTTATCATGAAGCAACTTTAGTGCTAAACCACTATTTTAGATTAATGTTTACAATGAATCCATTTAAATCATATGTAAATTATAAATTAACATACCGTTTCCATTAAAAAGTTCGTTAATTACTATGTAAAAAATATATGCGTAAACTACAAGATATTTTTTTTCATTAGTAATGTATGAGCACTTATTAGAAACAACTTTCTTGAGATACAACTTTAAGGCTAAAATTATTTGTGACAGTTTCCATTAATTAGGTACTTTTTGTTCTTTTCTATAATATATTAAAAAAATAGGTAAAACCACTTTTGCGTTTGAAATCATGACCTCTACACTACGTTTGCCAAGCGATTTTTATGCCTATTACCTATATTCGCGGTAATACAAAGCACACTAAGAATACATACAAATGTATGTGTTCTTAGTGTGAATTATTATTATTAATATGAATTAATATTAAATACTTACATTTGACGGCCGGCATGGTCCAGGGGCCAGGCTTTGGACTCCCATTCCGAACAAATAAATTTTATTGGATGAATTTGTGTTATTTCACAATTAATTAATTAAAATAATACATACTATATTTGCTGCACGTTCCAGAGTGGAAGATACTCTCAATATCACCCTGGTGTAGGACCACCATTCAGAATTGAAACGTTGCTCGAAATTCCTTTAGCCATGATTAGTGAGTGACTAGATGTAAATAGCTGGTTACTTCCCCACCTTCCTCTTCCCCACATTCCTCTTCCCCACCTTTCTCCTCCCCATCTCCTTCCCTTCCCCACTTACCTTCAACCTCACAAAATACCCCAATCGGGGATTCCATAGTCTCACTGGCTCCAGACGGGAGCATTTGGGACTCTTGTGAAGTATTCACTATAATTTTTTTTAAAATAAATTGTGTCTTGTACCTTCGTCGTACGTGATTAATTACAACCAAATAAACCCAAATATAAGCCCGATCAAAAGTTGTTTACAAAGTTATTGATTTATTTTAAAGTATTATGTCACACCACATTCATACAAGCATCTGCTTCATATTAGAATATAATTGTTATTGTATTCGCTTTCTAATAATATGTCATGCATCTTCCACCAAAGGGAATTATCACCCCGTCATTAGTCACTCCGTTAACCAAATAATAGATCTTAACGATCGGCTTGCATCTTCCTTCATTATGAACCTTTTGTGTATGTTTGAATTTTGTATATATTCCTCTTTATTGTCTTGTAAGTAGGTATCTATCTAATACACACGTGTATGCTTTCAAACAATACCCTAATAACAGTCAATACCACACCAAATTTCACCCCAATTTGCGATCACGCGATAAACACAAAACACTTTACAGAAAACTACTTAATTTCGAAAAGATTTTCATAAAGTAGCTAACTTTCACTATTTTTCCCGTTGGAGGCGAAAAAGAGGATGAGACGCTCCATACACTTACTAACTAACTAAGTAACTAACCATCAGGCCGTTTCTCTGCAGGGGTAGGCAGAGAGGACGGACCGCCAACCAACTCGGTCTTGACACACACTCATTGCCTCATTCACATTCATACATCTTCTCATACATACTCTTTTATTATTCTGACTCTTGACATGGCCCGACTCAAGTATCTGATTTACTTGATCGTGCCACGTCTTCCTTGGGCGTCCTCGGCTTCTTCTACCGTTCACATTCGCGTCATAAATTCTCTTTACACTCCTTTCTTCATTCATTCGCTCAACATGCCCAAACCATCTAAGCGTCCCTTTCTTAATCTTAATTATTACGCTCACATCAGCCTTGCATTATTTTCGGATCTCCACATTCCTCACACGATCATACATGGTTTTACCACACATACGCCCCAGGGATCTCATTTCTACAGTGTTATGTTCTGCTTATTTGTGTCGTGGCTGACTAGCCCACGATGTCTTTTAATTAATAACAACGTAAGTTCGTTTACTCGTTTATTGCGAATGATCGTAAAGACAATGGTATTGTACGTAACGTCTGATCACAGGTATGCTCTATTTTGGTCTGGCGTCCGCGACGCGCTCCGACCGTGACTGTTTGCCAATGCGTTCAATCGGGAATCTTCGGCTGTGCCGATCATCTCCGAATGAACGTGGACTATTAAATAGGTATATGCTTATATGCTGTACACTACATACAGCATTCAGTCTCCACACACTATTTGCTTTATTCAAACGAACACTATACATTTTTATCATACCTTACCGACTGACTTTGATCAAGCATAAAAAAGCAATTCTATTGATTCCTAGGTGTTTTCGATTAATTTTGTCATTCACTTATGCATCAAAAACAGATAAAAGTACAATAAACGTATGGCATTAGTATCTGAAATGTAAAGACATTTCAAATATTTATTCTTTTAACGCATCAATAAGTATCGGTGAGACAAATCCTCTAAGCGAGGAAATATTTCCGTCATTAATTCTGTAATGGCGATAGATGGCGGGCGTGCGTGATAGCTAATAGCGTCACGACGCCTATCTGTAGCGACGTTGGCGTCGGAATACTAACGCCTCGTTACACATTTCAGAGAAACAATGGTGAATTCGCCAAATTAAATGCTGCTTTGGGAATCAATAGTGGGGGTGATAATACCATGTGAAAAAGCTCACATTTTCCCTTCATTTATAATCTTTTCTAGTTAGTTTCTCCGATAAGTGAGTTTCGTTTTCGTTTAGCACAATGATTTATTTTCCTAGCTTTTTAGCCTTAACTGCCTATGGCTATTAGAAATATGAAATCTCTCTTTGAAGATTTATAAATATCATACCTACATGTCCATAAACATAAAACTGTTTTAACCTAATTGTATTCATTTTACTAATTCAACTTTTTTTTTTTAAATTTACAGACCACACATCTGTAAATTTGCAGAAATTTACAGACACAACAAGAAGATGTATGGTCTGTATATTTAAAAAAAAGTTGAATTTTGCAATTTTCCCATATTAAAGAGCAAAATTTTTGCTATTCGCCCATATTGAAGAGCAAGATTTTTGCCATTTGCCCATATTGAAGAGCAAGATTTTTGCCATTTGCCCATATTGAAGAGCAAGATTTTTGCCATTTGCCCATATTGAAGAGCAAGATTTTTGCCATTTGCCCATATTGAAGAGCAAGATTTTTGTCATTTGCCCATATTGAAGAGCAAGATTTTTGCCTCTCTTTGTCTTCCCTTTTCCCTTCCTTTCCCTTTCTTCTTTCAATTTTCTGCTTACTTCGAGTTAGAGATCAAAAGTTAGATGAAACGCGGAAGAAAGCGTTCTCAGAAATACATTTTTTACAATGTCTTAACTCAGGAGGCCCTGAGGAAAATGATTTCTCGCAGGGTCCTGTCATATTTGGAGGTGCTGGGTGAAACGCCTTTTGTGGAAACGAAGGAGTAAATCCAGGACTGAGACTCATGTTGTAGAAGGATGGAAACGCCGATGATGGCAAATCGTTCCACAGCATATTACTTTTTTAAAAAATTATTTATTTATTACAATCATAAAGGTAGGTACTTAAATTAATATGATAATATATTTTTCAAATTATAAACTAAAGAGAGTTAAAAAGTTACGGGAGTTAAAAACTCGTGTGTGAAAGTATGACCTTTGAAATGCAGAATCACCACTTACCCACCAACTACATATATAATTAAGAAATGAATTTTATACAGTATCAATCGTACGGGAGCAATTCGCTACCGCTTTATCACGCATTTAAAATTTAAAATTGTGGGTTTTCGAACCTTTCTAAATCGCTACCTTATTTCGGCCGAGGCTATTTGTCAAGGGCGGGGGGGTCCCGGGTCCCGGTCTCGGCTGATCAATGGCCCTAGTTTCGCAGAGCGGGGCCGACGCACTTTCCTACTGTTGTTACGCTAAAAGAAAAATCGACACACGGTGATGGTTGACTGCCAAATCGCGGCTCCTATAGTCCCGCAATTTGTCAACAGGATTTGGAATCTTTGTACACATAGGGTTTCACTTTGAAGTTGAAAAGCAAAAGTTTCTCTACTGCTTATTGGGCGCGGGTAAAAATGTTCAATATTCTTTTTTATCTACTGACTTTCCGTACGTTGACGGTATGTAGTACTTTTTTGTTTATTTTTTGTTCTTTTAGAAACTATTTTATTTTATACTAGCTTCTGCCCGCGACTTCGTCTGCACAGGATTAGTACTTCGATTAGCGTATTTTCTTTTCGTAGGTCCCATCTATGTTTATACCATAATTCTTAACCAATTCATTTAAAATATCTATAATTCTTGATTCGATTCATGGGTGAGTATTTCAAATAAATTCACTAATTTAAATATTTTCTAAAATAGAATTTTGGTTTTACAATAGTTCTCAAATTTTGACATTTTCTATTAAACAGTAATTATTATTTGTAATACATGGAAAATAGCAAGCTTTGGGTATAAATTGTAGCCTATATGAGCTAAATTATTGTAAAGTTTCATTAAAGTCCATTAAGTTCGTTTTTGCGTGAAAGAGCAACAAACATACATGCATCCACTTTCGCGTTTATAATATTAGTAAATAGTTAGATTAGTAAGATAGTAGACGATTTTAAAATGCCTGGAGCCAAAATATGTCAGGAATTATTTGAAAGAAAAGTAAGGGGAAGGTTTGAAAGCAGCAGGATATTCAGATCAGATCACAAAGCGTAATTAAAAGATTTCCAAAAACGTTTCTTTCAGTTCAGTTTCGGTTTTAGTGCCGGCTTTATTTATTTTTTATTATTATTATTTTTAGCATTTTATTATTATTATTTTCAACCACTGTTAAATACCTACCTAACCCTGCTGAAGGAAGAGTGGTTCCGAAACCAGTTGGAAAAATGCTCAAAATAAAGTGGTGTTTTACCAAGTGAAAAATACTGAAAAAGAATCTACCCGAAAATTGATTATTGGTGCTACCAGAAGTACTTTTTCTGTTACTTGTTATATTCAACACATCGTTACGAACATATCGTGAATGAAATTCATGTAAACATCTGCTGGAAATCGTGAACGTTACACATTTTATGAATTTCATAATATCATTACGAGAGGAAGATGAAAAAATCCCCACCTCACGTGTAACGCTTAAATCCCCTTAAATTATCCGTATCCGGTGATCTACGGGATTAAATGAGATCATGTTATGGAGCGCATTATCGCAATTTGTGTATGGAGCTAAGCACTCATTTGAGCCAGTGAGAATCACAACCCTTATATTAGAACCTACGGAATCCGGTATTAGCAAATCGTCCCTAATAAGTCAGGAGCTACGTGCTCGGAATCCATACTGCGCCACTACCGCTCTACTACATGTTGAACTAGCTTTTGTATGGGAGAAGTAAGTACCGAATGTCAGCTTGCCTTTTGAACCGTCTACTGAAAAGTTTTGTGGAAAAGTGGCGACCGAATTTATGGAAAGTTGCCATCAAA
Organism: Limnephilus auricula; assembly: GCA_951813805.1. Taxonomy (NCBI): domain Eukaryota; kingdom Metazoa; phylum Arthropoda; class Insecta; order Trichoptera; family Limnephilidae; genus Limnephilus; species Limnephilus auricula. Next base: position 32,600,395 of record OX638389.1, on the reverse strand, counting down.
TGTACCTAGGTTTTACTAGCGTCACATATGTGGAATGGATTAAAGTTCTTGTGAAGCAACGGGTGCACAATGCGACATTGGTTTTACTGCAACGATGTGTGAAAAATTACCCTTGAATTAGAGATACATTAATGTACATTGAAATATCTTATAGATCTAATTCAATTAATCTAATATTATTACGTGATCTATCCTAATGTTTCCTTAAAACTATATAATATGTATTAACAAATATTTCCTTATGTATAATATTAAGAGTGATAAATTGTAGAACCTACAGACAAGCTGCCATATGACAGCTTTGTGGGTCTACCCTTATTTTGTACAAATGTATTTATTATAAATAAATAATAAAAAAATGAAATTTTTGAGCGTGCTCACAAAATCAGATGTTTTCAAAGCTTTTTAATCGTGTGAGATCATTATTCAAAATGTATCAATATTAATATTCCACGCTAAATGTTTTTGGATTTTTGTTCTCACATTTCATTCGTATTAGTACCTCAATACACCAACAATGCTAAAGCTAAATAGGGGTCGTGAATATAGACCTATTTAATTTGCCGTTTTTAACCAAATATCTTGTGTTTTTTTTTCGTGCCGCGTAGAATTATTCAAATGTTTACATTGACGTCGCTTATTGCGTCGCGTAAAAATGTTTTCGCAAAGCAACATGGCTCATGGGGTCTGAAACAGAAATTGGTTGTTTTTCTTTTTCTCCAATTGACTTTTCTAGGTGTAAAAGCGTAAATATACGCTCAGAGAGTTTTTCACGAACTTTATTTGTCATCCCCTTGGAATACGATCATCCACCTTATTTTTGGTCGGGTTGTTTTGAATAATATTCAGATTTCGGCACAACCCAACAATTCTCCTTTTCTTCGTCTCGTTATAATAATAAAACAACGCGTTTGAATATTGTTCGTCGGTGAATTAAATTACTTAGACAAAACAACTCTACCCGTTCGAGCACTGAGATAAAACAAATCACAAAAGGAGTTAAGACGTACCTAACTACAAACAGTAACAGTTATAGATCTTCTGATTCACGGTGGCTTAGCATGATGGTTTATGATCTTTAAATCGATTGATTTAATATAATTTATAACGTGTTATAAAATATTAATTTCCTATCGTCATGTTATACCTTAGCTTTTAATTTGGCAAGTCACGGGTTCGATTCCACAGCAGTGTCCAGCAACCAGTCCCCATATCCGGGAGACTTGGCGAAGCTGTGCGGAAGATATTTTCAAGGAATTAAAGACATTTACTTATTAAACGAGGGAGGAAACTCCAAAGCTGGAAAAGTATTTCACAGCCCAGCTGTTGTACACCAGGACAAGTAATAAAAACATACCATTTTTTACGTCTCAAATGTCAATCATAGATTAATGAAATTATCAAGTTTAATTTGTCGAACTCCATTTCGATTCATAGTTTTTTGTATGTCTTTGTTACATAAATATTTAAATTAATTTTTATTATTTTAATTTCTTGCTAAAAGCAATCCCAATAAATTATAAATCTAATATTTATAATTTATTGGGATGGAAAAAATAAAAAAAAATTAAAGGAAAAATTTATAATTCATAAATGGGAGGTAATACAATTTTATGTAGGTATTTTGATATATGTTTTTGAGTTTATTTCATTAATTCAAAATTTTAAGTTTATCCATAAACAAGTTCTGATGTGTAATAGTTATTATGAGTGACAACTGCTTCGCCTTATGAGGGCACTGTAAAACTGTATGTGATGTATTTATATTATTTCTACGTATACAGGTACTTGTAAAGCTATAAGAATTGTGTTTATTTTTATATTTATTACCAATGCCCTTATTGATTTACAAGTGAATTGTCGAAAGTTATTAATATCTAGTTATTAATTATCATGTATAGTTTCCTCAATTATTGTATTACTTGGATTTGACCAAAGAACGTTAAAGTGGGGTGTTTCCAAATGAATAATTTGAATGAAGCTGTCGGTCATTTTCTTGTCTAATTATTATACTAGCGTATGGTAACTCGACTTAAAACTTGTTGAAGGCCAGCATACTCGTTACGTTCTCACCTTTCTTACGAATTCAATTTTTATAACATTTCTTTTGTGATATAATATAAAAATTACATTAAAATAATGTAGATAAAACGAACTTCCTAATAATCACTCAAATCTATGCTTTCCACAATGGATTTATATAAAAAACAATGAATAAATATAGACTTCGAATATGACAGCGTTCATATTATCAAGCGGCATCCATTTTGTCCGCCATATTTGGTGCCCGGCGGTTCTTTAGCAATTAATATGAATTATTCGGAGTGGCTAAATGCTATCCAGTAATTCGTAATGTCAAGAACGAGAATGGCCCAAGCGATTCTGACTTTGTTCTTCATACAATTTCTTTATACATAAGGGACAAATTCGCTTCAAACACCCGGACCCGCCGGGGGGACTGCGGCCTACGAGAGGTTAAACATATATTATATATAGGAATGACGAACGAATTATATTATTTTGTTCATGAAAAAATAAATATATTAAAACTTTAAATCAATGACTGCTTCGAATGGTCACAGATCTTTCATCTATTTTACAAAACTTACTGTATTGCACGTAAAATATGCGAGCAAATAATTAAGCCGTGCAATTAAGTGCTTCCAAATCTACCAGGAGCACAGAGCGGGTGAGGGGGTTCGTCTCGAGTACTTCTCTCACCTGTTTGTCCGGGCTCCTCTGCTCCCGCCCACCTCACTCTCGTTTTTTATCCGCAAGAACAAAAGGCCGCGCCGGGCCGTCTGGGACACTTTTATCTCCCTGATCTAATGCACCTTTGTGGTACGCCGCTGGTGGGACGTGACTGCCGGGACTGAAGGAGCCAACTTAACAGAATAAGGGAGATATTGTTTCATACGGATTTTAGGGTTAAAAATATGCCATTACGTCACACTCACTTCGAAGATTTCACATCACGGACCGTATTTACCGCTTGCCTATTGTTTTTTTAAGATAATTCCTATTATATGGGAATTATGAATGTATTTGCGCATTTTCATTATTGGAATTACATGAAATTATTATTTGTATTTTTTTGTGAAAGTGTGTTGTTAAGTCTGTAAAAAACATCATGACATTGCAGGCTTTTAGTGTGGACCTCCAAAAAACTCTATCATAATACACACTCCTTGCTTCGTTCACGTTCATACATACTCCCTGTATACCGGCTCAAATATATTTGCTTCACTTGAGAGTACTGTATTTTGAACCCCGATCCGAAGAGTCTCTTCTCTCCCGAAAAAGGTGCAAACTTATAGTAACAAGTTCTTGTTCTAAATTTAGGATTATATTAATTCTCTTATTTTTATAGTACCTACTACAACACTACGGAAATGCACGCGTGCACTGATCGTGCCTAATCTAAACAAGCACACTCTTAAAACTTTCTTTAATGATTTGAGCGTGATTTGCACATTCAACAAGACTAAGACAGATTGTTATTTAAAAAATTATCATATTTCATGGGTCAGTGACGTAAGTTACGCCGGCGAACAGAAATCAAATACAACAAGTCTGAAAATCTTAAGTTATAATTTTTCACAGGGCGGATCATAATCCATCTCGGGATAATCACCTGGAGCAATGAGCTACGCTGACATCCCAGCCTAGAGTAAATCGACAGTCATCTGTCAGGCCCTCTCCTCCCCTCTCCACGGTCCAGCAATGAGAGGAAAAGAGATGGAGGGATAACTAATTTGGGACCGACACCGTTTATTTTATTTTTCAAATCTCCCCCCAGCTCGTTGATATGACAAATTACGCGAGCTATGCAAAGAAATGTTTTTTCAGTGTCGACTTTCGGAAGCTTATTTCGAATTTAAAATCATGACAGTATCACCCTTGATTAAGCGGCTTAAAAACTCAACCTCTCTACTAAAAAAAATGCATCCATTCTAAGCATCTGTGATATTATATGATGACTATAAATTACGTTTCCAAAACAAGATTTGCTATCCAAATTATGTGTGCCCTGAAACTCAAGATTCTATAAATTGCACATTAACAAAATCGCAGGGTATATTTTCTAATCATCAGAAAATTTTAAATATCGAGCATTGAATTTCAAAACACTTTATTACAAATATTAACGTATTAGGTTTTACGAGGATCTGAAAAGTACGCAGGTATCTAATTAACACATCAGAAATTTATCAGAAGTTTTCTATGTGACTTGAAAATTACAATGTTCTTGAATATTGATGATAAAGTCACAAAACATTTTATTACGAGAATCGTTAGTATTAATTTCACGCTACGTCACATTTTATTTCTGAGATTTTCATCAAAATGGTAATCATTTATCATACCATTTATGCTTTGATAATGAAAATCTCTACTTCTGGGAACGAAAAAATATAATTTTGTATTTATTTCCTGAATTATTATTTCCTGAAAAATTAAATTTCCTTCATAAGTCTGTAAATATTTCACCAATTATTATTATTATATATTTGCAATGCGTTGGTAATAAAAAATATGCATTCAATTTGCAACGTTTTTTTTCCAATACAATAAGATTTTCGACATTTATCAATGTTTCTGTTAAAAAATTTAACTTTTTAACGATGTAAAATTAATCGTACGATCCATGATGTACGATATTTCATTAGCGTGCCTGATTATTAATAAATCACTGAGGTGGTATGTGTATAATACATTTGTGAACAAAGTCATAACTCATAAGTTATTATTATTTTATGACTTAATGAATTTGAGATGTTTCTTAGAAATTCTATTAAGGTTTCTGAACTCCAACCTTAAACGATCTTGAGGAACGTATTTTACAGTAACAGGTAAATGAAGTGAATTTTATTATAGACGCAATGTTTTTTTACTTTCCTGGGTTTTTAACACCTGGGCAAGATGTAAAAGTTTAACCTCTTTGCCTAAATTTATCCTGTCATTAAGACAATTAATGTATACGCATATTAAGGAACCGTATAAAAATGATGAATCTTATTTGTAAGCCAGCTTAGCAGTTTATAAAGTACTTATAGACCTCTTTATTTACAGCCAAATAGCCGATAAACTGATCACCGAATCAGTAAGCATAGGTCATCCTTCTAAAAGCTAACGAACTCTAACATCGTCAGCATCCCTGAGTATTTCGCCGGAGATTGATTCCATCTGCTTTCATCTCCTTCCATCTCAAAGCAATTTGTCTCAAGTGACCTTTAGCTGATTGGTAAGGTGAAATGTCTTCACTGGGTCCTCATTTGTCACCGGATCCACGTTCGTTAAACTTCCTCGGTGGTTTTATTACAAGTTGTACGTCAAACAATCTTTGATCTTATCCCTCGGTGTATTTTTCCTGCCCTTCCTTCAAGAAAAAAATAGTAATACCGTATAGTAAACCCCACTCAAGCCAGAAGCAGGGTTTTATACTTACTTATCTGACCGATATTCTTTCTTGGGTTATATTAGAAGTTTGTTGGTGCAACTTAGAAACTTTTTTGTAGCGCAGTAACATTGATGTGAAATAAAAACTTGTTAAAAGATACTGAAAAGATCTATTCACAAGTACCTAGTTTTAAAAATATTATATTTAGATATTTTGAAATTTTTATTGACACGTGTAATTAATAATAAGAGCGTAGGTTGATTATTTTTTTATTATTGAATGTTTAGTTCACAAATTAACCTTTTCGGAATCCGCAAAGGCTGTAAGCATGTTAATAACTGTTTTAAGTGGTTTTGTCTATGTTAAATTTTTAACATTACTATGAAATTTTTATTATCTACAGTGAATTTGATTTTTATTTTATTTTATAGTGAACACCTCACAAGAGTCCCAACTGCTCCCGTCTGGAGCCAGTGAGACTATGGCATCCCCAATTGGGGTGTGTTATGAGGCTGAAGTTAAGTGGGGAAGGGAAGGAGACGAGGAAGAAGAAGGTGGGGTAGTACCTGGCTATTCAGATCTAGTCTCTAAACACGGCTAAAGCCATTTCAAGCAACGTTTCAATTTCGAATGGTGGTCTTACACCAGGGCAATACTAAGATTATCTTCCACTCTGGAACGTACCGCAAATATACTATATATTATTTAATTGTGAAATAACACAAATCAATTAAATAAAATTTATTTGCGCACGCCGGGTTTGAACCCGCGGCCTTCGGAATGGAAGTCTAACGCCCTACCGCTGGAATACGCCGCTGTCATCCGTAAATTAGGAATTATTAATATTTAGTATGTTTAACCTTTAAACAATGACTTATTTAAGTAAATAGTAGATACTTACTACATATTTATAAAATCTTCCCTTACAATCATTTCGATTTTCTCCCTTAAAGGCTACATCACACCTCTGCTGCGGTTGATCATTTATTAAACACTAGCTCACTAACGCGAATCCGTGCGATCGATAAACATCCCCCAGAACGAACTAAGACGTCTTCAGAACACCCTTTCTTTACTTAATTCATTTACCAATTGAGCTCAAATTCCCGTCGTTAAAAGGGTTACTTCATCCCCAATAAAATCAATAAACACCCTTCAAAAGCTTTCTGCTTTTCTACGTTGAGCTTGTAATTTATTGAGGTTCATTTGATCTGAGAGATGTTTCGGGTCTGTAATATTTTCACACGTTTAAACCCACCTCTCCAAACCTTTAACAGTCTCGAATACTTAATCCAGATATACCAAACTCGCCAATTCTAAGCAAGTTTTGCGATGTATTAAAAAGAGACGTAACAATAGCTTGGGGTGATTTCAATGGTAGTTGATTGAAACATTCTGGTTTACGAAGTGCCGTACACTTCATTTGAAACGTTAGAGAGACTTAACAAGGGCTTCGGAATGATAGGACACGCTTGGCCACTAGAACAGGACTCTCTTATCCTTTCATAGCATTTCACCCCTACTAACTGAAATTGTGAGGAGCGTATCCCTGTCTTGTATATTCATACAAAAATAGTACCGAATAAAACTTTGGTTATCTTTTCCACCATAAAAACACATACACACCTTCGAAGATTATTCGTAACGATAATGCATTGTTTTGTCAAATTTGTTTACCTTTCTTATCTGCTATGCTTTAATTTATAAAAATATGTTTTTGTGACAATTTTATTTTTTTGTTGAGGTTTATTTGAGTTGTTGGGTAATATTTCCATAAGCATCCCTGCATTAAAACTTGGTGTATGTTCGATTTAATTATGGGTTTGAATGTCATCCTTTCCTCGACTAAGGGTTGCGTCCCTCTGCCGAGAAAACAGCCCTACACCCACTAAGCTACCCCGGCTTCCAGAGGTGGTGGCTTCTGATACAAGGTTTAGCTCTAATCCTCAAATGGCATACACTTTTACACCCGGGGACCAGCGGGAGATAAAGATATCTTAGCCTGGACACAGCATAAAACTGCTCCACGGACACAGAGTAAAATTGCTTTATGGACATAGTGGTGTCTCGATTAACCAGGAGAATTGTCAATTCAATGGTCGAGATTTCAGAGTACTAAAAATAATGCCATAAAATTGCACTCCCTGTGAAGATAGCCACCAGAATTACTTTTCATTTTATGGGGTGAATTTGTTTGTGTCACAATATATAGGTACATGTCCCAAAGAGTATGAAATAGATAAGACCAAGTGGTACCTTACTTTTTTTAACCACTTTTTACGGTTTGTTGAACCGTATTTATTAGATTCTTACCGATTTAGTACAATATGACAAAGTTTATGATATTTACAAGGGCATGAGTAGAGATTTCGATAATTACAAAATATTTAGCATAGCCTTGCTTATTTGTTAACTATATCTACATTTATTAAATAAACACCAAGAATTTTTCTATCTGGGACAAAATCATAATGTGGTTTTAAGACATTTATACCAATTCAACCGTAATATTTCTGTTAATTAAATAATATTACAGGCTCGATTTACTAAAAATAACAATTTTATTTATTTAATCAAGAAATAGAATAAAGAATAACAGACGAAGTGTCTCGTGGGCGTTTTCGTGATCCAAATATAGGCCCAAATTGATTGATAGATACTCTTAATAGTTTTATGGACGAACTGATTTATTCTGTAAATGTAAATTTGACTACAATACTTTAATTAAGAACATATTAAAATAATGTTTTCTTATTTAAATTTTGAAGAATGCAAAATACTTCATGAAATCAGATTTTTTTTAATCGGTCACATCATCCATGATACCATAACACAGTGGTCACCAACATACGGCCCGCGAGCCGGATCTGGCCCGCCAAAGATTTTCATCCAGCCCTCCAAAAACTCCTGGTTTCTGCATATAAATATTTTATATATAATAATTGTATTGAATTGTTTCATTTGGTTGTGAATTTACTGCAGCTAATTTCAATCCATTAATCAGAATTTGATTAGGTACGGTTAGGATCCAAAGTAAAAAAAATGGGTATTTGAGATAATTAGAGTTTTCCGTGTTTTCGTAGTTTTCTGTGTTGAATGTGACCAGATGTTCGTTATTCGGAAATTCCCGGACACATTATTTTCTTTTCTAAATTCTAAGAAAAAGATGCAAGCAAGATAAAAAAGGGTAGTTCGGGCAAAACAGATGCCGAAAAAAACAAAATCGGATTAAAACGTATTCCCATTTCAAATCTTACCTGCAAATTGGCACAACAAAATAAAAAGCTAATTTAATATAAATAATTTTGTCAAAAAGGCGCAAACTTCGCACTAATCATAAATTATACGTGATAATATCAAATTTATATATTTTGGTTTGGACAATGTTAGTTCACATCATACGATATGTAAAACTAGAAAAAGACTAGGCATAGAATAATTTAATTTAAATAATATAATAAATTAATTTTCTCCTCCTCTCTTCCTTTTTGTCAGTATGTATATATAACATGTATTTTTATCAGTATGCGAGTAAACCTCTCAATTGTTTTATTTGTAACGGAATAGATAAAATAACATTCATACAATATGTAAAACTATACAGAGATATAAATTTAATAATTGGAAGGCCTTTATTATTACCGTATTCTTTTTTTAGCTGTAAATATAATTTATTTTAGCTGTAAAGATATTCCTACATTATAATAAATATTTTTCTATTGTAAAATAAGCACGTTTAAATTAATATTATAATCGGAATAAGAATTTGTTTTTCATCCGGTCCCCCAGGTTTAAATCAATCCGGCCCTTTTCTCAAAAAAGTTTGTGACCACTGCGCCATAACACGTCACATCTCTTGTTTTGATTTTAATGAATGTCCATTCCCGTTGGTAATAATTCAAGATCTCTCCTCCAAACTTTTTGAGACCCGCGTTCCTTCAAATGTATTGCCGAGAATATCAATGAAAGTGAAGTACCTACCTAATGTTTATTTTTTTGTTGTGTTAATCCATTCAATATATTTGTATTTCTCAACATTAAGAATTTGTATTTTTGGCCACTAGCAGTTACTATACATATTTTGATTTTCCCTTCAAGTTTTAACACTATTTTCCGAATCCGATTATATTTTTTTCTCATTGGACATTTCAAAATTATCGAAATATTTATATTGTTATTTCATAGCTACTCGTACCTACGTAGCGATGGAAAAAATTGCCGAGATGAAAATTTTACAAAGTAAATGTAGTAAATTACGAAGTAAGTTAGAAACCTCGATGTATATTATTTGTAATTTAATTTATATAATTTAGTAAATTATAATTCAATTTATCAACCATCATACTATGTAACTTATAAATAAATTATTATTTATCTGTAACCCACATTTCCATAAATTCATTGTCATATTATCCGTAAACTACACTATCATCGGTTATTTTATTATCTGTAACTTCGTCAACATAAATTCAATGTTATATTATCTGTAAATTTCATCTATCAATTATTATTTTATCTGTAAATTTCATTGTCATAAATTCCTTGTTATATTTATTACCTGTAAACATCATTATCATCAATTACTATATTATATGTAAATTTCATTGTCATAAATTCATTGCTGCATTAACTGTAAACCTCATTATCATAATTATTATATTATCAGTAAAAGTACTTCATTACCTTAAATTTTATAATCTGCATACTTCACCCGCCATAACACAGGGACATCCCTAGCATGGCGGGCGAAATAACACAATATGTACACTATGTATAAAATTCTTTAATAAATAAATAACATAAAAAAAAGTTAAATGAGAAGTAATGAACTCGCCGTGAACCAAATTTAATGTATGTTACACACATCTTCCGAAGTTTATTTTAGTTAAGCATACTTGAAGTGAAACCACGCAAAACTGCGCTGTACAAATGTAATGTTATTATTATTAGCTACAAACCAACCCAAATCCAAATAAACAAGAGGAACAAACTAGTAAAGTTCGTTAATCATAATACATTATAACAACATATTATTTTTCTTTATTTGGTAATTGCGCGTCTTTGTACCGTAGGAAGTACATACGTAAATATGATTTGTATTTCTTACTGTCACAAGCGTCGCCCGCTGAAACTTCTCGTAGCGTGAACGTCCTTGATATGAGCTTTATGGCGCTACGAGACGCTTCCAAGAGATGGCGTTTTGTTTATGGGACTTCTCGCACTCGCATTACGTATTACTCACAATGCAACGACCAATTTCAAGGCAATGAGAAAAGAAACTTATCTTCGCCAAAGTACTTAGTTTTTGAAAGCTGTGACATGTATATGTCCAGGTACATACGGTTCCTAAATATAAAAGCAGTGGCGGCTCGGGCGTTTGCTTTTGCCTCTTTTTTGCAGGATTTTATTTTTATTTTAAATTATCAGTTCCCACACGAAACTTTTAAGGTCTTCGTATTCTAATTGCTAAACGTGGCAGTTTATTATTTTTTGGTATTATTTGGCCGTGAAAATACAAACAGCGGTTCTTAGTTCTTACTTAGTTGGGGGGGGGAGGGGGGTACGCAGTCATGTGGTACCGGTTAGAGCTGTAAATTAGGCCCTATGCTGTGAAATGTACTCGATACTTTTGTTTCAATACTTTTACGAGTACGATACTTTTTTTCCGATACTACTTACTCATGAGTATAGTATCGATACTTTCTATTCGATATCGTGTCCCTACTAACAAGACATCATCCGCCAGGTTGCATAAGATTATCACACGTTTGGACCAATCACACGAGCGTCTAACATCACTCATTTTATGTATGCAAACGCTGCAACAGAGTCTGTTGTCTACAACAAACGAGATTCTATAAAAGCCGTCTTTTACCAATTTTATTGTCAATGAATTATTTAAAAATGTTGATAAATATTAATAGGATGCTTACCTATATTTTTAAAGAACCCAGTTATACACTAGATAAGGAAAAATTAAAACTGTTCATTTTGCAATAATCCCGTCTCTACTTTCTTATAATATAGTGTGCAGAAATAAGTACAAAAAGTGTGCCTGCCTAATAACTAATATAGAACAACTTAATATTTCCTAAAAACTGATTCTTAGGGTTATGTTAAAAAAAAAATGTATATATACATCCAAATCATTTACTACATAAGGAATGTAATGTCATGAATGTAAAATAACCATATCATCACACAAACGCTTTGTAGTTTTGTAGATTTAAAAAATATATATATTGCAGAAAGAACACACTAAATTCGTACTACTGGAATTGGCTCTGATCTTAACTTTGTGGCAATTCAAACTAAATCTTCTTTTGGGTAAAAACATTTTTCGTGTCAGGCTCCATTTATAAATATGCAGCCTTCCAGAACATAATGAGTCATCTAATTCGTTGTAAAAAGATAGTAAAATTATTTGTAAAAGCCGGGGATTGTCAACATTTTTTTCCATCTCTGTACTTTCTAAATTAATTGAATAATATACTGTATTCATTTTTGTTCTTTTTAAATAAAAATCATAATGTACTTATACTGCGGCACGTTCCAGAGTGGAAGATAATCTCAGTATCGCCCTGTTGTAAGACCACCACTCACATTTACACTCTCATGAGGTGCCTCATAATAATGACTACGCATTTTTATTATGTTTATTTTTGGTAAAACTCTATTGTCCGGATGTTGCAACCGGAGATATGTTGCATACGTGTGCACATTTCAGTGAATTTGTGGAACTTTCCAGTTTTGTAGTGCAACGGGCTGCGTAATGGTTATTTATAACGTTGTCAACTCCGGTAATTACCGTATATCACAATGGTGGCACCGTTTCACAGTTCACTGTTGGTGTAATAAATATCTACAATAATAGTTACGGTGGCAATAACATATTGCAATTGATTTCGTGCCGCCAAATGTCTCGTATGAGGAATTATTGTGTGCGGTCACCGCGTACAGCTCTGTGATTTGATGTCTGACATTTAAATAAGAGTATTTTATATTTTGCAAAAAAAATTATATTGTTTAAATTCACTTCTTAACGTATACAAATTATCAAAAATATATACACTTGAATACATTCATATGTTTCAGTTAATTTAATCCTATGCGATAAAGCTTGCATAGAACGTGCTGTACGTGTAACTGTTATCTATCACATACATAATAAAAATGGTGCATTTATAATACACCAGTCAAAACATTGTCAACGTTTCTGAAGTATTTCAGTGTCCATTTTTAAAGTAAAAACATCTGCTTCTGATGATGGACACTACAAGGCTGTCCAAGTTGTTAGCTCCAGAAAACACAAGAAGAAAGCAAAATGGTTCAGTTCCCCAAAACCTAACTCAGAACAATACACAGGAGTCAAATGAATTATGTTCAACCACGGTTTATTCGTTGGTTGAACCCACTCTGTTTTCGCTAAGTTCTGAAATATTGAACTGAATGTAAAGTCAATGCACTTATAAAGAGATTACATTGAAACACCGTCCTAAATAGCGACTGCTCTCCTTACCTCCAGGTGGACACCCCAGACAGCGTCCTTCAAAGCGGCATGCTGGGGTTTTGCCCTCCTGGCGACACCGCCCTCAGGTCAATGGTGGACCCCAGGGACTACGACCGACTCCGATACTTCCAAATGAACGGGGGAGTGCCCAACACCTTCGAAGAAACTATCCATAGGGTGAGACGACGAGACGCACGCAATACCGCCAAGAATTGCTTGATCTTGGGTTTACTCTTCTTGTTGAAAATCTGCTAGGGTTTTGGTCATGTGCAAGTTTTTTTTTTTTTGGTTAAAGGATATTTTATTTTTTTATGAATGTTGGTTAAGAAATTTTCGCATGCTTGCTTGATGTTTTGGTCTGTTCTTCTTGGTTCATTGGTCATTTTGTTGTTATTTTCACAGGTTTTGGCTATTTTTATCTTGACCAGTTTCTTGGATTCACAGTTTTTTTGCAGGCTTGTTATTTTATGACACGTGTTACTGCTTTCGATCGATGGTTATTTATTGCATGAGGCTTTCTTTGTTTAGTCACGAGAAGTTTTGATTCCATTAAATAGGCATGACATCGTTTTTCACTTACATAGCAACAAATTTAACATAAAGCACTTTATACAAATATCACCAGAAAGCTGCACGGAGAAAAATGTTATTCTAAATTACGATCATTTTATTCGTAAAAACGGTAAAAATCGGGACTGAAGTTCTTACGAATAAATTAACAGTGTTTCAATGTTTATTGCCGGGAAAATGTAAGAATAATTGGTTGGTATATACAATAAACATTGAAATCCTGTTATTTTGTTCGTAAGAACTTCAGTCCCGTTTTTAACCATTTTTACGAATAAAATGATCGTATTTTAGAATAACAGTTTTCTCCATCTGTGCACATAAAAAAATATGCATTGTCACGTTTATCGCACTGAGAAGCACATTTTTTTTTTCAAAACCATGTACTTTAAAAATGGCCTAGAGGATGTATATTTTTGTAACGCGGAGTTGAAGTGTTCTTGGAGAAAACGGTGAAGAGTGGGTTTTGGGAGGAAAAGTAATTAATAATTTACGTTGAAATCGGTAATGAATATTTTATATCATTAATTAATAGAAAATCATTAACTATTTTTAATAAAACATCTTTATTAGACATTGCCAAAAAATCAGTGGACACAGATTGTACATAAAATTCAAAACCCAATAAAAAATCTTTCCAAATGAGAATACTATATTACACGGACCATAAAGCGGCTAGATCCGTAAAATGGTTTTACGACGTATATGATTATCGCATGAGCATGAGCTTCGTTATCTACTGTCCAGTCGTTGCTTTGTGTGTCCACATCGTTAAGTCATAAAATATATGACGCTCAAAGCGCTCCTGAGTCTGAAACTATCTCTCTCTGATTCCTAAAGAGACAAAGGAAAGAAAAAAGTAGATATATTTTCTATCTTAAAAGGGTACGTTGCTCGCTTTGTTCAAACTTTCTGGTCAACTCTCTCAACCCTTGCGATTCCATGGGATGATCATTTGTTTTCTTTTTAGAAATTTATGACTATGGAGCATTTTTAAACCCTTAATTCTGTTTATTACGACTTTCGTTTATAGAAAATTTTCTTCCTCGGATATAAAGTTTTAGCTTCACGTAATCGATGTTATTTTATTATTATCTGTTTTTGTTCTTTATGGTTTAGCTTACCTAATCATTTTGGTTCTCAGAGCATGAATTGCATGGTTCAGTATATTCGAATTGTGTACAAAATATTCCTGGAATGCTTTTCACTGTGCTGTCTTTTATATTTACCCTGTGAAATTCTTAGCATTCAGTTCTATTTCAATTTTAAGCATTAAAAATCCTGGAACTTAAAAATAACTTGTTCTATTAATTTGTAAACGTTCAAGATTTCAATTTTTTATTCAAGATTATATTTGCTTTAGTTGTTCATTTTAATAGAATGAGTTAATTTAACCTTCTGCAAATGACAACTTGAGAAAACTTTTTTCGTAAAGACATAAGCATTTTCAGACACAAATTCACAATCTAATGTGAAATGTATTTTGTTTCAGTTAAAAGTACAGGAAGCGATGAAGAAAAAAGAAAAATTTCATAGAGAACATGAAGAGGTATGGGCATATAATTATTTTCAAAATTTTATAATCTTTTTGGTATTCCTTGGAAATACGCAAATGTTTGGCACATCACATCCAACCGATGAGGGATTTAGATTATTGTTCTATGTTTTTCTTTAGGCTTTTGGTTAGCTTATCTTTCAGGTGATTTGTTTTTGCTGATCAACATGGCAGGAGTACGAACTTCAAGGTATCGAATGCGATACCATGTAGGGTTTTAAGGATGGGTTTGTTTACTTAGGAAGCGTGTTTAAAATGCGCGCACACTTGGCGAATGCAGCAAATATAAACAATACAGGATCAAAATCAAGAGAGTTATGGTTACTATTATTATATCATAATGAGGTTTTTGTTTGACCTACTTCTGAATTTCACTTAAAATTTCAGGCTCACACCGATATTCAACTATTATAATATTTTGTATGTTTTTTTTACAAATGTCTTCAGATTTATATAAGTGTATCTACAGGTAGGTACTCCACACAAGTAAGGACGCCCTCCGTCCTCCGTGCCTCCGTTTACTTAAAAAAATACTTCCACGATTGCCTCTTATAAATAACATATAATTTTAGATCAAATATTGCGGCAGTTAGTTGTGACGAATCCCCTTTGAAATGTGAATTTACCGTTGTAAATTGCATTATAAAGATTATGCGCCTCGGTATAACGGGAAGAGTGGAACATTCCGAAAGTTTGAGTGCCTTATTACCGTAGAAAACTTTGAGATTGAGGATAATAATGTTTCTTCAGCGTGTGTTTCCTGCTTTTTAAGTGAAATTTGTCGAAACAAGTTTTGTCGCGGACGTCTTCTGCATTAAGATCCCTTTCGGAGATGAACAAAGTCGGTAATACGAGTTTGAAACTTTCCGTTTCACTTGTAATTCCTTCTTTCTGCTTTGTTATCAATGCCACGACAAAATTTTCCCAACACGTGTTATTATAATAAGAATGTTTAAATAAACACGCGGAAAACCTGTCTGTTTTGTTGGATAACAATTGAAATACATTTCAACTTGCTCTTACTTAGCTTATTCACTCCAGAAATAATTATAACACGTTTGAAATTAAAACGGTTAAGCGTTGAAAAACATTGTTATGATTGGGCACCTATGTATTTTAATAACTCAAGTCCAGGGCATACGTCATTCCTATGTCTACCTACGTTAAGTTGTCGTGAAAACAAGCTTATAATAATAATAATTGGATAATTTGTAGAGCGCTGTTTTTGTGAGAAATCACCTCAAGGGCGCTGTACAATTTATAATATAATTCTTAGGCTATATCTAAGTTTATTATTTACAAATGTATACAGAAACATACTTACCTGGTCGGTCACTTCCGATAAACACACTTTAATTAGAAAGTTTATGCTTGGAGAAGATACCAATTTGCACGCGGAGGACATTGTATTGTGTGCTCCATACTTATGTGCCCCATACTTATATGCTCCGAGTGGTTAAACTATCGAAGTATATGAATACAATAACTTTATTTTAATTTCAGTAAGATTCCCCCTTAATCATGACCCTATGCGATTTTATATCGGATGAATATAACATATTGCATATATTTTTCTTCCAAAAAAATAAAGACGTATTTCTACAAACTTTCGTATTTGCGTTAACTGCATTTTTTCCATTTCTCTGTTTTTCCGTATCTTTCTCTTATATTTCGTACGCTTATACTATTTTTGGTCACGTGTTTTGCTGGTGAATATTTCATACATCGAAGCGCCATTTTATTTATTACTTATCGAGTTTCTATTTCAAACTGGGAAAGCATTTTTCTCCGACTGACTATTATTGCCATTATGGTTCACGCACGCGACACCGAAATAATATCTCAATTTTTGGAACGGCATAAAAATGTCTTTATTTATATGCCTTCCTTAAATATAACCGTTATTTTATCTTGTTCATTGTGAGAATATACGAATATCACAATATTTTTCCACATTCTAATCTCGTTTACGACCACACTGGAGTGAGTTGAGTTCTGTCAAAACGCCCACGACGTGCCCTTTTAATGATTTTCTCAAAAGAACATATTAAAATATTATCATCAGTTTTCGTAAATAGACGCTTTTAAACGTGAAAATGTTAATGTCTAGTATTGAAAATTAAGAAATGTGGGTGTTTCCATAAATCGCCCCCTAAAATCATAGTCCATTCTAAAGCTGTATTTGAAAGCGTAACTAATTTTATGTACCTTTGTTTTCAGATTTTACGAGACATTCGACACGGCCTGCTGCACCTTGGAAGAGAGGGGGGTCGTGGACCAATGGGAGGTAAGAAAATGGCCAATAGATATTATATAATTAGATTTAAACTCCTCTATCTATGATGATACACGGATAAAATTTTATTCGAAAAAACGATCATTTTATTCGTAAAATGGTTAAAAACGGGACTGAAGTTCTTACCAACAGATTAACAGTGGTTCACTGTTTATTGGCGGGAAAATGTAAGAATAATTTGTTGCTATATGTACGAAATTACGTATACCAACAAATTATTCTTTCATGTTCCCGCCAATAAACATTGAAACCCTGTTAATTTATTGGTAAGAACTTCAGTCCAGTTTTTAACCGTTTTTACGAATAAAATGATCGTTTTTTCGAATAAAATTTTATCCGTGTATTAATTTCGGTTCACATAATTTAAGTACACGAAAGTTTGGCGCTAGTTAAAACACTATTGTATGACACTGGCCAACAGTATTTGAAAATAATTTGTATCTTCGATTTGAGATTTTCACGGCCAAAGGTATTATCGTGATCAAATTTTAGATTATTATGCCATGTTGCACTTCCCCCTTTCCACACATAATTATGATAGTTACAGTTTTTTTAACATACAAAATTCAAGCAAATGATGTGATGTGGTGAAAATGCATGTGATCTTCCACGAGTATACTTGTTAGACATAAATAAGTTAACCGCTTTCAACATAGATGGATTAAGTACGTCATAATAGTTCTTATTCCTTTATAATTAAAAGCCTTGTAAACCTTCATATTTCACTTTTTTCGAATTTATCGAGTGAAGTTTTGCTTCCATTTCCAGTTTAAACCGCGGGATGTTAAGAAACAAAACGTGTCTGGTTTAGGGCAATATGACAAAAGAAGCAATAATTTTCAGTGTAAATTTTAATCGCGTTTTTTATATTAAATGCCTATTTGTGAGGTGGCAATAGCTTTTTGAGTTCCCGGTTGGTATCCGGATAAGGGAATTGCACGAATGTGTGCACGACTGGTACCTACTCTGGTTGGTAGATTGCTTGAACCCAGACGGTTATACAAGCCCTACCAATGCAAAAGTGTTAAAGAACTGTTGGCTCTCGATTTTAATTGTTCAAAATACCCATTAAAAGACAAAAAAAAAACATTATGCATTGCTTTTGCTATTGCCTTTGATTTTTTTTTAAATACAGCATTATTACAGGTTGCATTACTAATGATGAAAATGACCTTATGAATTTAAAATAGTTGCGTTAGTCTAGCAATTCCCGGCTTAAACTGTTGTGTAAGTCTCATCAGGCCAGAGTTCACCATTCCAAGGTTTTTTATTGCTTCCGTTCACACAGATTTATTGCTTTAAAGTTAAGATTCAAAATACTATATAGTATATTCTACTTGCAAGATTCATGATTGTTTCAAAGTCTCCGAGTCCAATATAGGTCATAGATCCCAGATTCATGATTCCTTCAAAGTTTCCGATTTCAATATAGGTCATAGATCTTACCAGATTTATGATTGCTTCAAAGTTTCCGATTCCAATATAGGTCATAGGTCTTACCAGATTCATGATTGCTTCAAAGTCTCCGATTGCAATAAAGGTCTTACCAGATTCATGATTGTTTCAAAGTCTCCGAGTCCAATATAGGTCATAAGTCTTACCAGATTCATGATTACTTCAAAGTCTCCGAGACCAATATAGGTCATAAGTCTTACCAGATTCACGATTGCTTCAATGTTTCCGATTTCAATATATGTCATAGGTCTTACCAGATTCATGATTGCTTCAAACTCTCCGATTCCAATATAGGTCATAGGTCTTACCAGATCCATGATTGCTTCAAAGTCTCCGAGTCCAATATAGGTCATAGGTCTTACCAGATTCATGATTGCTTCAAAGTTTTCGATTCCAATATAGGTCATAGGTCTTACCAGATTCATGATTGATTCCAAATCTCCGATTCCAATATAGGTCATAGGTCTTACCAGATTCATGATTGCTTCAAATTCTCCGAGTCTAATATATGTCATAAGTCTTACCAGATTCATGATTGTTTTAAAGTCTCCGATTCCAATATAGGTCTTAGGTCTTACCAGATTCATGATTTTCAGAACATATTCAAGCATGACATACTTCCATAAACTTATCTGTTCACGATACTCAGTCACGTGAAGTGGCAATTTAACTTATTTTGAAATTTAACTCGCAATAAACAACATGGCTAAGGGAGCTACCTAAACAAAATCATCTTCCATTTGAATAATATTCCCATGGCGTGTTTCATATCACTACAAGATTTAATCCAAATTCAAGTTTAAATCTTTAAAAGCCTTGTTTTCGTGCTAACTCGTGAAATGAATATAGACCCAATAGTAATATAATTTCGTGGTTTTTAATTTTCATGTCCTTAATTTATTTAACCTTTTTTTATTAAGTCAACCGTTTTGGTGATTTTTTTGTCTTAATAATGTTCTATTCGACCCTAACGGCCGTTGTTTCCAACTTTTCGATCGATCAATCTAAGCCTCCGATCAGTTAAGCGGTTTGTTTAGCAACGCTCGATTCGCCTGTTGGTCGGAGAGTTGCGTTGTAAAAAGCATATTTGTGCATTCGGGGAGTGTTGAACCAAAATTTCGGCTCAACAGTTGATCAGTAGGGTTGGGAACAACGGCCGTAGGTATCAACTCAGAATCCAACATAGAAAATGAAACTTATTATACATTCAAACAATATCTTCGTCAAGCAAGCAAAGTAAGGCCTGCCAATGTATATTTTTCTATTATCAAGATTAATCTATAGAACTCCATTTTAATTTTCAGTTTTTCTTTTTATATTCACTAATATGTTTATTTAATTCATTAAAAGCCTTTACATTTAAAAGAAACAACTGTCACGACATAGTAGAACTTATTTTTAAATAAACTCTTTTTTAATGTAATAATACTATTATTTAAAATTTAAAAGAAAAACTTTAAATTAGACGCCAATAATTACAGATGTGTTTTTTTTTGCGTAACAGAGTTATTATTATTATTTGCAAGAATTTTTATTATGACCAAGACATAATATTTTATGTAATTTTTACAATTATTTTTAAGTAAACGAATAATAATTTCGTAGCCCTCTTCTTCATTATTTGAGAAATGTTTTTATTTAACTAAAATCACCCCCTTCTTGGCGTCCAACTTCAGAATTCCAAAATTCTTTAGTTTTGAAGATTTTTGTCACATCCAAAGCCGGCAGCTTCTTTGAGTTCGACATCCCCTTCTCGTATCTGGGTGACCTATGCATCTCATTCCCAATCAAATATATCATCTGATCGTATTTTGATTCCAACGGTTATCATATTACATAGCCAGAATAGACTCACATGAGTTTGAAGATTATGAAAATATTTTAGGCCACAATAATTTGTCTGATCCTAATCCACTTCTTCGTCTTAACATCATGCTTAGACATACCTAATACGGCTCTTTCCGCGATTTTTTGTGTGGTGTCAATATTTGCCAGAACGTTTGTCGCTAAAGTTCATGTTTGCACTTCAAACGTAAAAGTCGCATTCGTCGGTGTTGTGGTATATTATTGTTAATACTACTTCCTACGTTACTTGTAGCTCGGTTGATTTTCTGATCAAATTTAAGAAATAATTCGTTATATCCATCAGATGATCTTATTAATTGCATGTCCCCCGTTGACTACCCCTGCCATTCGCAAGTTGGTTGAACGTTCTGTTAATCGGCTTAGCCCTCGCCGCCGTTCTAAACCCATCGATAATATTTGGAAATTACAACGCTTCGGTATTTTTTCCGCCAGTTTACTTGTTCGATATTTGAATATTCGTTTCGGAATCCATCCGGCGATTTAAAATTCCATTTGTCAAAAATCCAACACACGGATGGGTAAAGATAAATAGACTTGCTGGATGAAAAATATCCCTGTATATTCCCCAAGATGAGTTTTTTTCATTTCCATGATTGGATTCGAGCCGATTCAAAGGATCGCCGTGGGATTAAAAATTATGATTTTATAGTCAAATTAGATTCATTGTCAATTTTTTACAATCGCCGCCGATGTATGCCAATATACACATATTGCACGTAAAAATATCCCTTTACAGGTTTTTTGTTGAATTAGAAATATTGAGTGTTAATCCCGAGTGTGATGAAATTTATATAAGTCTGTAATTATAAATTGGCAGATATTATATCATCTTTATTGTATGTGCTTTCATAATTTCTTAATATTTTAATGCTAAATGATCCGATATTCCGCTCAATTTTGTTTAACAACAACAACCAGTTTAACATTTGAAATGGGATTACCTCAAGGACGTGTTCTCTTCCCGTCATGCGCTGACAATACAGAATTATTTTCTAAAACGACTTTCCAAGTACCTTTTGGTGTTACCAAGTTTTAAATTAGTTTACAGTGAGAGCTCTGGAGCTACGATAAAACTTTTCAAGTCCATTAAATAGAAAATTCCATTTCGCGGCTGTCTTTTGTGTATCAATTGGTATATTCTTATGAAAGAGTTTATTTTATTTTGTTTATTCTACGATGAAATGTTGCTATAAAGTAATATTGTTAAAATTATCTCTTTGTTATCAATTCTCAATTATCTCATTTGTGGATTTTGTTTGTAATGTAACCTAATGGATTCGGGGGTAAGAACGATTTAAATAACAATATTGTAGTCCGATAGTAAAGCAAGAAAAACATTTGAATAATACTAATAAAATAGCTAACACGATTCACTGCACTGGTAAAGGATTCCACAGCAAAGCATGATGGTAATGTGCGCGTCTTTTCCAGATGACACCTACATGTATGACGAGGATGCGCGCATGATGGGCCTAGCACCCGGCCACTGGTACGATGAGCCACCTTATGAAAGTGACCCCGAAGACTTCCTCATGGGAGGAGGTCCCGTACCGACAGCTACAATCCAAAACGGCCGAGTTTGCTTTACTCTCAACATGAGAAACGAGCCTAGGGGAGAAGGGGTGATCTCTCTGAGAAGCGCCGGAGATATTTCCCTACCCAGAGAAAGCTCTCGGGGGGCCCCTAGAAGAGGCCTCATCCTACCCCAGTCTGGTCCCTATCCACCGACGATCATTCCTCTGAGATCCGCTAGAGACAGGGAGAGCGGAGACTATGCAGGATCAGATATCCAATCAGTAAGCTCCCGTTTATCTGGCCTTTCAGTTGAGACCGGCCGCTCGGAGCTAACGGATGGTGGACAGAGAGGGAACCAGGCGGGGT
Source organism: Limnephilus auricula (assembly GCA_951813805.1). Classification (NCBI taxonomy): domain Eukaryota; kingdom Metazoa; phylum Arthropoda; class Insecta; order Trichoptera; family Limnephilidae; genus Limnephilus; species Limnephilus auricula. Next base: position 32,577,864 of record OX638389.1, on the reverse strand, counting down.
ACAGGCAAATGGCTGCTTACAGAATGAGGAGGCCAGAAGACGGACTCTCGCCGCACAGTTCAGACTACGAGGACCAGGAAGAGAGCGAAAATGATTCCCAGCACGTCGCTACTGTTCACAATGTGAGTTCCGTACCCTTACTTACTTTTCAAAGATTAAAATCATATGGTTGCATGATTAAATAAAAAAATTGCAATATTTTTGACGAATTTAATTCTTTTCAGTCTGCCGAAGATTGCGAAGGAGTGTCTGGATTAGTTGGGAGAGTTAGAGGACTGAGACAAGATGTCCAAAGGAAAATTTCTCGGTTACGGCTTGAACAAGGAGTGGACCAGCCTCAAAGCAGACGACCAAATAACGATCAAGCATTCCCCTGTTCCAACAGCTCATTTGAAAGCCTTCCTAGTGGATCTGGAAGTAGTGAGTAAACCTTCCATCAGCACCTTAAATGGTTTTATCGCTTACTGTGGTTGGAATCGTATTGTAACATTACTATTACTATTTTCAGGCACACAAGCCCTTGTAAGAGCAGGGAGCAATCACTCTTCAATATCAGCAGAGGATAATCGTGAACTCAGTCCAACGGGTCACGGGCCACAAATACTTTGCAGGGCAAGGGCTCTCGTTGATTACAATTCTAGTTCTTATGACAAAGATGCTTTAAGATATAAGGTACATTTTCGATTATTATACTTTTGAATCATGAAATTAAATTCTTATCTACAATTCAGTATATATACGTAATCATGTGACAAATCTATTATATAGTTTTAATATGTAATATAATTTTCTTTACAGAAAGGAGACGTCATCGATGTTATCAACATGAATGCCTCGGGTCTTTGGAGAGGAATAGCACACAATAGAGTAGGACATTTCAAATTCGTTAACGTGGAAGTATTATCAGACCGGATAATAAGAAACAGCGCCAGTGCCAAATGGCTTCACAAAAACGCCGCTATGTACGGCTTCCACAAGTCAAGACCAACAACTGTGGAAGAACTGTTGCATCGGATAGGAATGCAAGAATATTCATCGATCTTCATAATGAATGGATACGAAGATCTAGAACTCTTCAAGGAAATAGAACCATCAGATCTGGACTACTTAGGAATTATGGCAGCGGATCACCGAGCGAAGATCCTGACAGCGGTTCAACTGTTGCACGACTTAGATTGTAAGTAATTTTATCGGCTACACTTTTTTGGTCTTTCTTTTTTATTTGCTGTGATTCACTTGATTTATTTTCACACAAAATAAACATGCTTTTGAATCATTCGTCTTTTATTGCTCACAACACATAAACGACACACTTAACTATCATTATTTCGTGCTTTTTACGTTTTGGTTTTTCAACTTTGCATGAACTTAAAAATGTTAGTTGTTTTGATAATTATGTTCCGAATCTTAATGTTTTATTGTTCAACAGGCAGCGAAGGTGATATTCATGGATCCAGCTCTGAGGGAGACGACTCCAAGAGAGGAATGACTCAGCAGGTAGAGTCGCCGTTTGGAAGGCGACAATTCCCGAGGGACTCCGGCTGCTACGACGCGCCCCTCCACATCAAAACATCTCCTCTCATCCATCGCTCGGACAACTCCGATCACGAACAGAACAGCAGCGACAATACATCCAACAGTCCCAACAACTTGGATTCCGTAGTGCAACAGTGTAGTAACGAAATCCTCAAGAGAGTGGAGTCGCAGCAAGCTCACAAACTCAATACAATTAAAGACGATAGAATCGAACAATATCATCCGAATATTCCAGTGCCAAACAGTATAGTTTCCAACAGTGTTAATAATGAAAAGTGCGTTAGAACCATGGATTCTTATGTGATCGCCAGAGGGCAAACAGTTTCGGTGGAGCCTTCAAGGTCGCGATCGAACATCATGAATAAATCCGCATTGCGTAAAAACGCGATGCCTTCCCTTTTGAAAAACTCTTCAAACAACGTCAGCTCTCGGTCTGCGGCAGCTCAACAAGCCGGCATTCCGCACTCTCTGGCTGAAGACATTTGCGAGTCCGATCACAAGCTGAATGTCGTGAAGTACATAGTAGGTGGAGTCAACAGCGCGATTCAAGAACCAAGCAGCGGCGGCTCGGGAGGAGGGTGCTTGTCGGAGAAGAGTAGTGACTCCGGAGTCAGCAGTAGCTCGCTCAGCTCGGCCCCCTGCACGAGAGACTCTTGTTCCAAGCCACAGCCTCTATGAAATTCACTTCAGACGGAGGTGGTGAGGTCTTTACATAAAAAGAAGTTAACCAGTCCGTTGATTTGTGACAAATAATCTCATTGTTGAAATTCTTAGAGATTATTATTCGTCGTGGAAAACAAATTGACTAAAAATAATCATTTTTAATGAAACATGTGATCGAAAATCAAAAGAGTTATCAAAACTCTATAAATTTAGAAATGTATACAGTTTTCTCCCATTTATTTAATCTTTTACTTTTTGGAAAATAATATTGGTAGACACAAGTTTTATTGACCTAAATGGACCTACTCCATTATCAATGTTATATCTTTTTTTGTAAACAGACTATTTATATACATATGTGTAACTTTACCTTGCATCTCGGCTAATACGAATTTATTTTGCACAACTCACATTGTGGGCCTAAATTATGTGTGTACACTGTCCATTAAACTAAGTTTTATATTTTCATATTTAAACTTAATCTTATTTTAAAGTCAGCCCGAACGAGTATCGAACAAAATGTTTCGTATTTATAAAGTGTATATTTAAAAATAAATCTCGTACAATAAATGTTAATTCTTTTTTACAATAAGTAATGAAGCAATAAAAAAAAACCTAGGTAATTTACATAAAACCAAATTCTTGTTAAGAGTGACTGTAAATTATTATAAAAATGTAAATAAATAGTTAGATACCAATTTGTCGATAAAGGATGCCATTTATGATTAAATTTCACTGGCAATAACGATTACAAAGATTAATAATCAACCCCTATTACTTTACTTGTAAATATCAACATTTTATTATTTAAATTCGTTCTTTACTTTTTTATTTATAAAATCAAATCAAAATGCCCTAATTAAACATTATTAAAAGCGGGTGACCGCAAACATTCCATCACTCAAATTGAATTATTTCAAAATCGAATAATTTTCCCTTTAGTGTAATTGCAAATCTAAATGTTCGCCTTCCGTGTGTAATATCGATGTAAATTCACATTAAATTTCATTTTAGATAATAGTAAATGTCGACTGGATAGCCTCCATTTCATTATAAAAAAGACATAACTAGTCTGCGAGATTGTACATACATTTTTGTTAAATAGTTTATATATGTAACCATTTTTCTATTTAAATTTAAATAATTTATATTATCTGATAATAATATAATTAATTTATTAAATCTTAACATTGGGATAAGTAGATATATATTTATAAAAAGAAAAGCGATGTATATTAATAAATATCATATTCACATTACTAATGTAGATATTTCTTGCCAACCTGTTTTATTTAGAATAAAGGAGTTATGATTTTTTTGTATTATTGCTATGAAAGATATGTACGAGAGGTTAATAAGATAATAAATTTATCAAATATTGAAGTCTAGTTTTTATTTTCTAGTACCTATCAATTAATTAAGGAAAAATACAAGGTGGCGCAAAAGTCATCACCCTATCGGAAGATGCCGTAATTTTTGCAAATGGCGGCAAATGTCAGTTTTGCTTTTGACATTTGTGAAGTAAACAGATACAAAATACACGTCAATAAGACATGAATCGCTATATCCCTCAAGAACGCGGAAAAAATGTTTGCCATTTTGCTTATGCGAATGGATATTAAATTAATGGATTATAGTAATATCATCAGCAATATCTACCACGAAGATGTTAAAAAAATTCAATGAAAAAGATAAAACAGAATTTCATTACAAGAAAAATTTTCGGAGAAGAGTAAATAACCTTCTCATTCTTGATTTCCATAAAAAAATATTTTTATTCAATTCATTCGTATCAAAGCGAAAAAAATATTAAAAATAGATTATTTGTTGTTATTGGCCTCCGGGTCGATGGGTAAGGCTCTCTACTAGCAATCCAAAGGTCGCGGTTCAAATGTCGGCGTGCGCAAATACATTTTATTTTATTAATTTGTGTTATTCACAATTAATTAAATAAAAATAATATATATTGTATTTGCGGCACGTTCCAGAATGGAAGAAACTCTCATTATCGCTCTGTTGTAGGACCACCATTCAAAATTAAAACGTTGCTTGAAATGGCTTTTGCCGTGTTTGGTTAAACCTTATCTGAATAGCAAGGTACTTTCTCACTTTTCGCTTCCCCATCTCCATCCCGTCCCCACTACCTTTAGCCTCACAACACACCTTAAATTGGGGTCCAGGTTCAAGGCGGGAGAAATTTGGACTCTTGGATATTTGCTGACGAAAATGTATCTCCCGACAAATAAGAATTCTTAAGTAAGCAAATAAAACTAGTTTTCTAAATTCATAAACACTACTTAGTACTAAAATATTTTTAACTTGATAAAGCACAACCGATATTATGAAACCCACGCTGTACTCAAATAAATCGTTATTAAAAGAAAATGCATCTCCTTAAAAATAATTTGTTTCTTCTTTGCATTCTGGAATGTGAAAAGTTTAGCGATATATCATGCTTCACTTTATCTATAGCTATACAGTAATTTTAGTGCCTTATTTAAAAAATATTATTTTAAACTTCATATAGTCGCATTCAAAAAGTAGTGAAATAAATTCCCAAAGCAAAGTAAACACAGCGTCCCTTGTTATTATTAATGTCCGTTGTTGCAGCAGTAGTTTCGCGTCCTGCGGTTGTCTCACTATTTAAAGTCAGTATATTTCTTTATTTCCATTTATTATGCATGAGGGGCTTTGCTTACATTGAAATAATATTTTCCAGGAAAGCGAGGCAAAGTCTACATAGATCATGGGTGCCCAACCCTACTCGTTTGCTGGAACAAAAAATATTACCGTTCAATTTTACCGGTAATTCGGGGTGAAATGCTATTATTTTGCAATATTTAAATGTTAGAAGGCATACATTGACTATAAGATTATAATATGTGAGTCTGGGACGTGTAAATAGTCCCAGATCTCTCTGGGCGTAATACCCAAAAATATATGATTGTGAATTTATTTGCGCGAACAATAATATGTCACAGAAAATGGCTGCCTTTACAATTCCTATTGAAAAAACAGAAACACTAACCTTTGATTATCGTTCTCTGCTAGTGTAGGAGGCCTCCTTTTTTATCCCAAAATTGAGGTACAGAATATCAGCCCAATTCTTGATATTATTGATCAGCAAATGTTCCGAAGTCAACCATTACACTTCGGAAATAAAATTCACAATCCAAAAAGCATGTGTGCTCAAAATCCAGCAAAATGAAGAGAGAGTTTTTTCATGATAACAATTTCCATGACGACAGTTTCCAAGAGAGAATTTTCAAGACTACAACCCACTATATTAGTGTTTCTATTATCAACAAAGACTGACAAACAACCATTTATGTAACATAAAAATATTTTAAATATTTTTTCGAACTAACAAAACAAAACATATTATGATGCCTAACCAATGAGCCTATGCAATCACCCTGCACTTATTAAAATCAGGTCAGGTTGTATTCGAACTTACTAGAATGTGCGGAAAAATATACTTGCTGGAATTGATTGCGAAAATAAATTGCTAATGCGGCCATGCGCCCTAAACTTTTTAAACTATCAATCAAAACCCTCCATCGAGAGTCCTAGGTATAATAACAAGAAAGATTTAGGAGAACGATTTTTTTCTTTTTTTTGTATTAATACCAAAATCTAAAACATAAAAAGCTGAAAATTTCATTTTGGGCCCGTCCCTGGGCCGCAGGTTGGGCATGCCTGCTCTAGATTCTAGATGTCCGTCCGAATCATATTTTCTTGTCATCCCGCCATCTTAATTGCATTTTTCTCGAAGAAAAAATGGTTTGTCTGTAATTACCTAGTTTCCTGAGCTTTCTAGAGTTCTGTTTTCCCTCTACTTTTCTATGTATTTCTGTTACTTCTCAAAGCCAAACAAAGGGGTTATTTTTCCAGGACAACCTTTACCTTTTAACTTTGCAATTACAAAGTTTTATTTTCATATAATGATTTGGTATGTGTTGCAAAATAAAATATCCTGGAATATAAATATGGTATATCATGTATAAAGCACTTAAAGTTTAATCAAATCAATGGTATTTCATGGGAATTCCAACTGGCTTGGCCTACGTTGGTAAGTGAAGCTATAAAAAGGAAACAGTAGGTACCTAATATATTTTTTAAACATCGTACTATTTTAAGTACAAAATTCCTAAACAAAGTAATTGTTAGGAAGTGAAATATCCAGGTGTTAAGGAGTCTACTTGACTTACTTAATCAGTGATGCCTGACATTCAGAAGATCAAAATTTCAATCACATTTTTTACTCTAAATAATGTCAAGAATCACTGGTAAGGTTAAGTAAGTCAATTACGTCCCTTAATACCCCGTACAAGTGTTTAATACGTACGTCTATGTAATTTGGGAGGCGAGTGTTGGTACCGCCACCCAGGAGCCATTATTGTATAGCCAACACCTCCGCCATAGTTCACCCCAAGTGGTACGTTTGGTGACTTAGCAGGGGTCCCCAGATTCATGAGGTGAGGTTTTTCCGGGTCCTAGCGGTGGATGCGTCTACCCTTAAACTGCGTGGTAAGCCGGATCTGGAGAGACTAGTTGAAGGAGACCGTTTGACCTCTCCAGCAGGACTCGAAATAGATTCGTTCGTTCGTCTCTCCTGGACTCCTTCAAAAACATCCTTCACCCCGCATAAAAGCTATAGTAAAGTCAGAGTAAGAGTAAGAGCTAAAGTAAAAATAATATTTATATATATTTGTATTTTTTTAATTTTTTTATAGTGAATACCTCATAAGAGTCCCAACTGCTTCCGTCTGGAGCCAGTGAGACTATGGCATCCCCAATTGGGGTATGTTATGAGGCTGAAGGTAAGTGGGAAAGGGAAGGAGACGATGATTAAATAAAATTTAATTGCGCACGCCGGGTTCGAACCCGCGACCTTCAGAATGGCAGTCCAACGCCCTACCACTGGGTTTAGGGTTATGTACGGTGATTATCGAATCAATGAGTATTTAATAATTGTACAAATAGATAGTAGTCGATAATAGTAGTCGATAGCTTGACTGGCAGCTGGAGAAACCAAGGTTTTCAACACAAATGATATATAGTAATGAGCACTTTAGGTATCGGCTACTAATCTTACGGTATTTACCTAAATACATGTTTTGTGTATTTAATTTTCTTTTTTATTATATTTCTTATCTGGGTCACATATTTCAAGGGGAGAAATATCACTTCCTCCAACTAATATTAAAAGGCAAGATAGAGGGTCGCCGAGGGCCTGGGAGGAGACAAATGTCTTGGTTGCGAAATTTACGAGAGTGGACCGGTATTAGAAGTGTGGAGGAGCTATTCCGGGCAGCGCAAGATGGAGAAATATTCACCAGAGTGACCACCAACGTCGGGGGAACCTGGTAAGACACATGAAGAAGATGAATTTTCTTTCATGAAAATTATAATATCGTTAAAATTATAAACATATAATTGCATTACAAAAAGTATAATATAATAATATAAGTTTAAATATTAAGGTAATATATCATTGAAGAAGAAGATAACAATAATAATCTATTTTTTTAAATATGAAAATGAACAAGACACAGAAAAACAATAAAAGATAACGGTCGCAAGTGGGACTCGAACCCAGAACCTTACGTCTTACCGGGACATACACCTCTACCAATTGGGCTACTGCGATCTATTATGAGACTGTCGTAATTGTCAACTTCATATTTCAAATTTCAGAATTAACAATATTATCTTCGACTAATGTTTTTTTTTTCCATATTATTGGCAGCTACCTTTATTATTGGAAACAAGTATTCAAAGAATGTATTTGTTACTTAGATAGTGTCTCGGATAAATATATCCGATTTTATTTTTATGGAACACCTATTGACTTTTTATAAAAGTCTAAATGAATATTCATATTTTTATAAGAAAAACCCTCTTTTTAACTTTTGAAGGTTATTCCCATCAATGTAATATATCATTGCAGTAGCCCAATTGGTAGAGGTGTATGTCCCGATAAGACGTAAGGTTCTGGGTTCGAGTCCCAGTTGCGACCGTTATCTTTTTTTGTTTTTCTGTGTCTTGTTCATTTTCATATTTTATAAAATTAGATTATTATTGTTATCTTCTTCTTCAATGATATATTACATTGATGGGAATAACCTTCAAAAGTTAAAAAGAGAAATTTTCTTATAAAAATATAAATATTAAGGCTCTTGAAACATTATGTTTGAACACAATTTTATATTTAAACAATGTTTATTACTCAAAATCTTGTTCTTTTTTCGTAATTCATGACGATTTAAATATGCGTCATCAAACAACTTCTAATCCTTCCTTTCAAACAATTATATTATCATAAACTAACACAATCTTTATGGTGAAAGTTTTCGTGTATGTGCGTCTTAAAACGTTTAAATGCAATAAAGACAATTAAACGCGTACGTAAACACCGAGCACACAGACAGACTGTCATTAACCAACTAAATAATATACCCTTAACTAGTGAGACAATACAGCTGCGCCAACTGAACACGTTCCGCGGGACAGTACCGTGACAGGACGCATTATACTTGTTGTTCGCTCCTTATAAATATGGGATCCTGTTAGGTCTTCCCGTAAGAACAATAAGAGATCCCTCCTGTTATTATCTCCGGATATCTGGAGGAGCAAGGTCTCCTAAATTGCTCCGGCTGTCCGGAGAACAATGCTAGATGCTTCCGATGATTGTAGAGATGACAGATTAATGGAAGTTCAAAGTCTGTGCGAGCCGACTATAAATAATATGAAGTGATAACGATACCAAAGAGATGACACGATTTAACGTTTAATTTGGATGGAAATGAACATTTTAAAGCAATCACCAAATTTATATTATTAATATAATAACAGAAATAATTAAAACACATTTTTGCTGACTAAGAACTTGGCTCATGGAGAAACTGAAACCAAACTAAAGCTGGCGTTTTTCTATGGTTTCTAACCAAACTTCTATCACGGCGCAACTCAATTTTACGATTTCATTAATTATCTAAGCTTGTTTGACCATAGATGAGGAATCGATCAGCTGTCATATCCGTCATCTGTCGCCGATATAGGCGCTGGAGAATAATAAAAAACTGATCACAAAACTAACGCAACCATGACAAACAAACAACCTGGCAACTGCCGGCCGCGGCAACTAGCACGGCGAGTTGCAAGTGACTGTTTGCGTTACCGTTGACAACGGGTTTTTAAGAAGTTGTGAAGTGTGAGAAGAGTGAAAGAGATAAATAAGAAAAATTAAAGAAAAAAAAGAGAAAAAAAAATCAGACTTCAAAAGAGCCCCACAAGACAGGGAAGAATGGAAGAAAAAATAAAGGAAATTGCTGCAAACGAATCCCAGGATTAAAACCAGAGAGAGAGAGAAGTTTGAGGATCATCACATTGAAAATACACAGGACAGCGAATTGAGTCGCAAACAGTTTTTTTTTTCAGTTGCCCGTGAGCTTATGCACTAACTTGACTCCTCGTGTAGGTAAGTACCTACGTTCTTCAGTTCAACACCCAAAAGAACAACTACAATTCATTTCAAAATTCTTACTTACATTTCTCAAATCCATGACATTCTCATGAGAAAGTTAATAATACCCATAAAAAACCGAAATAGAATGATGAAGGAATAGCTTCAACAATTTTGATTGCAAACTTTTGCAAAAATTTTTTTTTACATTGAACACACCTCACAAAAGTCCCAACTGCTCCCGTTTGGAGTCAGTGAGACTTTTCCCTAATTGGGGTATGTTGTGAGGCTGAAGGTAAGCGGGGAAGGGAAGGAGATGGGGAAGAGGATGGTGGGAAAGTACCTGGCTATTCAGATCTAGTCACTAAACACAACTAAAGCCATTTTAAGCAACGTTTCAATTCTGAATGGTGGTCTTACACTAGGGCGATACTGAGAGTATTTTCCTCTCTGTAACGTACCGCAAGTATATATATTATTTTTAATTAATTAATTGTGAAATAACACAAATTAATCCAATAAAATATTTGCGCACGCTGGGTTCGAATCCGTGACCTTCGGAATGGGAGTCCAAAGCCTTGCCAGAGGCTTTGGACTCCCATTCTACTACGCCGGCCGTCATAAATAAATTGACCATAAAACATATCGCACGACATAAGCGTTACATAGCTTTATTAACTCGCCGAAGGAACCATGTTCACTGATTTCCTAAAGAAATTCACATTTCCTACCTTCTGCTATAATTACTACTTTTCCTTACACAGCCTATTTTGTTTCGCGTCTAGATGATAAATGAGTATTTACTTCAAAGCGCTACTAAACCCAATAGATAGTTTTAATTCTTACATTTACTCCGCAAAAGGAGAACAACAAGTCGTAAAAAGGTCTTTGGAAAAATTAATAGATCGAAACGAACCTGTATGTGTGGTGAATTCTTTTTGGTGAGTATGTAAACTTTGCAAGAGAGTTTTATTAATCGTCTGGTCTAAAGTATTTTATCGCCCCAAAATGCAATATTTCCACTCCAAGTCCGGCGGCCCTGCCCTGAATATGAATCACACCTTGCAGGGCTGATACAATGCTTAAAACAAAAGTTTAATTTACCAAATTTGTTTTAGTACGTTTTCCTGTTGGTGTATGTAGTGTATAGCCATAAGCGTGTACCTATTTAATTTCATTCGGGAATGATCGGTACAGCCGAAGATTCCCGAATGAGCACATTGGCAGGCAGTCGCGGTCAGAGAACGTCGCGGCCGGGCAGACCTAAATAGAACATACCTGTGATCAGACGTTACGTAGAATACCATTGTATTTTACGATCCTTCGCAATAAACAGTAAACGAACTTACGTTGTTATTACTTAGTAGACATCGTGGGCTAGTGAGCCACGACACAAATAAGCAGAACATAACAACTGTATTTCTTATTAAGTAACATAATAACAAGTATTTCTTATTTTTTCCATTTTAGCTTTAGTAAGATTCTAAAATCATAATATTTTATTTAACGGAACGATCATATCCCATAACGTTATTGACATAAAGCGTAAAAAATCAAAATTGGTACCTAATTCAAATAAAGTTTCGTAGTTTAAAATTTTTTTATTTATAAAAAAAAAATTCCCTCAGGGCCTGTGTTATCGAGGAGAGGAAGATACCAATGTTGTAGGAGAGAGGAAACAAGATGCCGACAAATCATTCCACAGCCGAGTTGGCCGCATGTTTGGTGTGTTTTCCGACTAGGCACCGATGCCGAAGGGATCAATGAGGATGGTTCCGCTGAGCATCTTTTATTTTAATACTGCTAGAGAAAGTAGAAAATATTTATAATATATAGAAAAGAAAATATATATAATACATACCTACTTGAAACCTGTGACTGTGAGAGGAATCTATTAAACGACCACCCGTTTCTGCGAGAGTCAAGGTTTTTTTTCAGAAGTTTTTTTTGTCATAGCTGCCATATTCATCAGTGAGGCGCACTTGTGATATGTACAGGGTCAGCAGTTTTGTACTATTAAAGTATCTGTGGGTCTTGTACAATAAGTCCAGATTCTGTGAGGCTAACTTGACTCTTGCTTCGATGAAGTCCCTTTGACCCCATTCGGACCAGGCAAGTAATTTGGTCGAGTAGCGAGTAACAGCCGCTTCTCTGACCAAAATGCTACTACTAACTAGTATATTAAAATGTATGGTGTTTGGATACGTTTAGTTACTTTAAAATACTCGCTATTCGACTAAAATACTAGCCTAGTCCGTACGAGCCATTAGGAAGAGTAGTAGAGCATTAAAAAAGAAAAAAACTTAATCCATGCGCATAGGTGTAATTAGGGCAAAAAAATATACGCCTTCCGATGACGTTACGGTTCGCATTCATAAAAATAAAGTACATATTTTATCTACTAGCAAGTGAGAGTTCGTTTCAGAATCATGGTACAACGATAGTTGACCAACGATGGAGTACAATCACATCTCGTGGTGAAGAATTCACTCATGCAAGAATATTCGTGTGTAGAGGTTCAACTGGTTTTTTATCATTGAACACTATTTAAAGAAGAATACTTAACTGTGTTATAGTGATAAGAGCTAAAAATGGTTGCTCTGGAATAGCTCTGGAACGTTGAGTAAAAGTTCAGAGCATTGTTGTATGTGGAAACCCTGTTTAATGCAGGGGCGTACGCAGGGTCAAGTGTACCTTCCTGCGGTGAAGTGTTAACTAGGGCTGCCCGGAATAGGAGCAGAGTACGTAAATCGTGTCAGGATCGGTAGAGGGCGCTTCCTACTACGGCCATAACTCAGGAGGAAAAACAGAAATGTGGTCTGATTTATATTACGTGTTAACTGGGAAATATGTGTGCAACACCTCTAGAAAAAATAGGATTAAATTTATTTAACAATTTGTCGAACACTAACTAGTGCAAATACATGAAAAATCACTGGATTGTGTGAATTCTTGACAAATCTTTATTTCTAACATTTACAGATTATTATCAGTTTCAGTGGCGTTTATTTTAATTATTTTTAATTACATGGTGATGTTCTTTTACCTTCCTCACTTGATAAAGTCCGAGGCGGGTAAATAACATTTATTTATTTTTATTTAAACGCCCATAGGGCTTTTACATACATAAAGCAATACATGTTTTGATTAATTACAGTAAAGAGTTAGAAGTGAATAAAATAAAGGTAAGTAACAGAAAATATAAAGACACATAATATAGGTTAGATAAAATATGAGTTGACAAAATGTAGGTAATACAGAATATAAAAAAGTAAAAATAGATAGCCTGCCAATATCTTCCATATCAACACATTATATTTATTAGAAAAAGTTATGCATTAAAAGAGATATCTATATAAAAAGATGGCATTAAAAATATATGTTTGTAAAAAGATATGTACCTACATAAAAAGATAAAAAAAGTTATATTATATGTTGTTATGTTAAGTATTTACTTATATATTTTGTTCTTATTATTTGTTATATTCCCATAAAAAGATTGCATATGAACTAAAACAGAGCTTACACTTGGAAATGAGAGTATATAAATACAACAGTTACATGATAATAATTAATAAAGCAAAGAAGCAGTACCTAATGTATTTTGTAATACTTTTTTACCTTATGTAATTTCGTGAGAAATGTGTGCTTTCCTATAATGTGTGGTCGTGTTAATTATTATCAAATTAATGTTTCAGTTATTCTGGCATTAGTTATAGAAATAATGTCAGATGAATGGATGCCAGAATTTATGACCGGTTGCCCCATTGGAGGCGGTATGGGTACTGCCGCCCCGGAACCATTTATTGGATAACCAACACCTCTGTCAAGAGGTTCGCTATGTGTGGTGACTCGGCAGAGGTGCCTGGGTTCGTCGGATGAGGTTTGTCTAGGTGTTGGCGGCGGATGCGTCTGCCCACCTACCGCGTGGCAGGTTGAATCGGGAATCACGTATTGGGGGAGACCTTTTGATCTGTCCAGAAGGACTATCTCGACCCATCGCCTTGCACTGCAGTGGAAGGAATGGATTCTTATAGTCCATTACTTCTGGACACCCAGACCCCCAGATTCCTTCCCAGAACGTCATCTCATTCATTCCCATAAAAAAAAACCACACAGCATCCCCAAATATGATGTAGGACATGAGGGATTATTTTCTTTGGGGCCTCCTGTGCAAAGCATTACAAAAATAAGGACATTAGCCTAGAATGGTAGTTGCTGTAAAAAAAACTGTTACTTATGAAATTAAAATAAATAAATAAACAAAATGTAAAAAAGCGACCCAGAGGCAGGACGAAGAAGAGGTGGCTAGTCAGACTGAAGCGGGTCAGGAAGGACGGAGGACCAGAAGCGAATGGCGATGGACCACAGCCTGACGGTGGAGTAGGCCAAATCCGATCCAGGGATGTGGCACCGTGACAATATATATTTTTATTTTATTTATTTTTTAACCACTGGAGTAAAAAAAAATAAAAATACACTTATATAAAAACATTAGGTAGTAAATTATACCTGCAAAACAAACAATAATTTATAATATAAACAATAAACAGTACAAGTATAGTAGAAATAATCTTAATTTATAATTTAGGAGACGGGTGTGAAACCATTTATAGGATAAACGCCCGCTATGGGTTGCCCCATGTGGTTCGCAACGTTTGGTGACTTAGCAGGGGTCCCCAGGTTCATGGTGTTAGGTTTGTCTAAATCTTGTTGGCGAATGCGTTTGCTCACCCACTGCGTAGGTGGATCGGGAGAGACTATTTGAGGGAGACCTAACCAAGACCTCTCCAGCCATCGCTTTATACGAGGACTTATTCCGTAGTGTGAGAGATGGATTCATTCGTCCGTCAATCCCGGACACATTGACCCCCAGATTCTACTTACTGCTGATACCTACTTTTTTATTTCCTTTCTCTAAAAAGACCCTCCACATAGCACCCTCAAAGATGACAGGCCCTCTTGTAAAAAAAAAAAAAAACAATAAATTTACTTCACTTACTAAGGTAGGTACATGAAAGTTGGTTCTAAAATTGTGGTTGTTTAGCTACAATGGAGCTGACAATATTGTAAGGTAATGGATCAGACAACAGTTTTAAAATTAGAAGTGAAAAAAAAAATTACACCTCACAAGAGCGCCCTGTATGTACAGTGTAAAGATGGGGAACTAAGTCGGCACCCGGTTGGGCTGCGTTGTGAGGCGGGTTAAGGTAGGGACTGTAAGAAGAGATTTATGCGGGTCTTGAAGAGTTAAGGTAGCGACATACTCGCAGCTCACATCAAAAAGTTATTTATAACACAATAGCGCTCGCCATACAATCCCATGAGACCCGCCAGACGTAAAAAGATGATGCGCTGTGATCGCGGTTTGAATCTTCGCTAATCGGAATTATTTTTCGTATTCGCTACAGTGGCGGTATCAGAAAAGTTATGCGACCCCCTCTCTACCGTAAACAGGAGAGGGGGTCATTTTTAATACACGGAGCATGCACGGAGCTGTCAAGTTAACATATCCAGTACAAAGAAATGATATTCTCTCGACCGCTTCCGATTTCAACTGACCCCTTCTCCTGCCGTAGGAAGGAATATTTTATAACGTAGTGTGTCGGTAGAAAAGATACTTATAACGCAGTATCTTTTTGATGTGAACTTCGCGTTTGTCGCCCGCTTTAAATGTGAAAAAAGATATCCAAAACCGACAGGTAAATCTGGTGAAAATTAATTCAACAAAATACTTTGTTTTTAGTGTATTTATTAATTCATTCTACACATATGGCACAACATGTGCCATTAACTTAATAGATTTATCATATAAATGATACAACAATGTAAAGAAATATACATATAATAGTATAAATGTATAGTTAAAATTATACATTTTAGAATGCTTTGGAAACACGCAAGCTTAAATTTAAATCTAGGACCACTGCCCAAAAATATCATGCAATGAAATACAATTGCCAACACCCTCTTAAGTAGTTTTCTTTCACGAACCTCCCTCACCTGATAAATATCACGTTAATGTTTTTAGGCTACCTGCTCTTTTTTCCGAGCTTTCGTGTTCCACTGTTCTTTAAGCACGCAATGGCCGGCGAGTGGGATATCTATGGAAATGAGTTGAGCTGTGCACTTCTGTCAATAGGTGGGCGGAAACATGATGGCGGACGGACGGCCGGAAGTCGGGGCTGCACTTCAATGTAAAATGGCGTAATTAAGGAAGATCGGTCAAATTATGGAAGGGTATTGTTATCTTTTGACCGCTTTTACCGTTCAGGTGTTTTATGATTTTATAAAGCGATTTACTCCACATTGTAGTCGGAAAAATAATAAAATTATTAGTAAATTTTCTGAAAGATGCGCATAAACCTGATGTTTACTATCACACCGGCTTTTTAATCCATCAACTTTGGAATAGTTTTGATTAAGTGTAATTATTGTAGGCATTGAAATCTAGAAAACCAACCGGTCATTTTATAGAAGCTCCGTTTTAATGCTTTTTTTGGTATACGCGTCGTTATGAGAAAGAAAGAGATATTAAAATTTATTCCCTTTCCCTTGTAATTTACAACAGTGTTTTCATCAATAATCGGTATGCCCATTACATACCTACATGTTATTTATTTGTGAATGTTTTGTAAAAATCATTATTTAGCGGATGAGCGTATTGTCAAAAGATTAAATTATGTTGCGCAATTGGGTAAGAATTGAGAGACAAGAGGAATAAGGCAGTGCTATGATTTTGCGCCTCGATAAAGTAAATCAAAGAGTCGCGTCATATTCAAAGGCAGAATAACAGAAATGTGCAGAAATGTGAAAAAAACACTTTTCTACATCAAAAATTGCACGAAATGAATATATTTTATTGCCTTAAATATTATATATTTTATTGCCGAAAATATTATTTAAGGATAAAGTGCTGCTTACTCAATTCTCGTAAAGATTTACAAAATTATAAAAACACATAGCATACATAGCTTCTTCTTTTGAGAACATATTTTTGTTGTTAAATTACAATTTTGTAAACGTTTGGGTGTACAAAAATGTTTTCTCCCGAAACCCTTTTTCGAGCGATTTCTTTAGGTAAATATGACAGTTTACGGCAATTGTCTCATTCGCAATTGTGTGTTAGCTTATTTAGAGCGGGACATAATGACAGATAATGAAATACCTAAACGTTCCGCGTGTGGTGAAAAGTCTAGTCTCTTAAGATATATAATAATTTACACAAATTTCTGTGATAATATACATCATGAACTGTTCGTGATCCGAGCATTTTATGCATAAGTTAATCCGTCTCCCATGTTCACCATTATTTGAAATTTCTTGATTATAACATTTATGTGAAAATATATCATGACAACCATTCACAGGATGATAAATGGTTGTGGAAGCAGAGAGGCTTCAAATGCTTCCTAGTATTTCGTCTCCCGCAACAAATCACAAAATCCCTACACAGTATAATATTCTATGCGAACGAATTCACCAGTCCTTTTCCAATATTTTAACGAGAAAAATATAACGGTAACTTGTAGATACTTACTGTGAAATCAGTTTTATTATTGTAAAGAAAAGACGTGCCAACAGTCCACTAATGAAATAATAAATAATGTATGGCAACCACTTGTTTTTAATAACGGTTGAAACTCTTTTCCCTTTACATGTTTGGTATTAACAAAGCGTAGGACGTCATAGTATCGCTGAAGAAAGTCCGGTAGCAGATAATCTTGTCATTTTGGGTTCTTCGTGCCAGGGTCACATTACTTGTAAGAGGAGCGTGGTGAAACAGGGTTCCCTAATCGTCAAACTGACATGAGTTATTTTTTTATGTTCGGGGTATCGGTTCCTTTATTTCCTATTGGTTTTTTCCACAATCAATCGGAAACCGATAGATTAAGTAGGCGAAATAGTGCTTGGGTCAGTGCCTATTTCAGATGTTTTTGTCTTACCCAATTTCAGTGAACAGCATAAGTAAACCACACCAATGACGAAAGTTTTTAAACATTCGAATTATTCTTGTAACTTTTTCCATCCATATATTTAGAATATCAGTTGGATTATATCATATTTGCTGCAACTGACAAAGACACACTAAACCCACAATACAACATACGCAATATTGTCTTCATAAAAAAGATGCATTAAACAAAATTTGTCTTCTAGTACCATGTAAACATAATACATCATGTAAACGTAATATGCTTACCAGTACTTGCAAAATGTTAATTCATTAGAAATCATAGGTAGGTACTTGTAAAATTTATCATATCGGTTGATATTTATAATCCATAATATCTACATATTTATTTATTTTATTTTTTATTTATTTTTTCTTTTCTCTTATGAGGATTTCTTACTTTTCATATTTTATATTTAAATCTTTGTACCTTTTTAAGATATCTTTTATTTTTATATTTAACTTTTTTTTATTATTATTTTATTATCACTTTTAACTTTTTTATCTTTGCTTAATTATTTATAGCTTGTACTTTATACATTATACTTTATACCTATACTTTATACCATATTTTTCACTTTACATTTATATTTTATCTTTACCTACTATTTATAAACCTACTTACTATTTACGTTTTTACCTTTTTTCCTTATATTTAACTTACATTCATTTGTACAGTTATTCTTCATGTTGTTGTACTGTTTATATGTTATGTCAATTATGTTAATGGCACATGTTGTGCTGTATATGTGTAAATAAATAAATAAATACTACGTTCCCAAGCCGACGTGACGTGTGCATTTGTACAACGTGCATCTTTTACGTTGTAATTCACATCGTAATATCTTACTATAACTGTTAGTTGTTTATCGCCAATTTTAATGACAAAATGTTACTAAATGTCAATAAACGCCAAATGTCAAACCAACTAGTCGGAAAGCCTTTCACCATCGCCATCTTTCTTTTCCACATCCCACGCGATCTGGACATCAACAAAATAAGATGGCGAGTAGGATTACGATGCTTGTGACAAGTGTGATTCTGATTATTTCTACAGAAAATGCATGGATTGTAAGTAGTCCCGGTATTGTGTTGCTTACTTAGCATACGTCGACCCAGCGTAGCCTTCTTCCCTTTAATGTCGTACCATGACGTATTAATTATCATCATACAGAAGGAGACAGATAATAAAAGTTATTATTATCTGTTTTTGAGACTGTTCTAATAATATTTTGTTTAGATTATTATTAGAGTTATCTTCTTCTTCAATGGTATGTTATGATAACTGTTAATTGTTCGTTGAAAAATTCCATTGAATAATATCGTCGCTCTAGTTCGTTTTTGTCCAACAGACCATTTTTCGTGAAATTGTGTTAAGTATACAATTGTTCTCAAAAAGCCTTTATTTATACGACATTCGTTAAAAAAATTATAACAAATTATTTAAGGGGTTTTCAAAACGCACTTTGTCCTCTGTATCGGTTCCTCTTTATCAGTCCTCCAAAATTTATGTGCTTTTATCGTAAAAAAAAACTTTAAAGCGCCATCTATCTCTAATTACGTTTTGGTCTGTTGGATAAAAACGAACTGAAGCGTTATTAGTAACCGCATATGGTAAGTTTCGTACTGTTTAGTGGATGCCCAAATGGGTAAATATACAGGTACAATACCCAGACTGAAATGGTCGTAGCGGGATCAGTCCGCCAAAAATAAGTTGAATAATGGTATACATTGCAGTTTTGTAAAAATGTAATTAGCATATTATGAAGAATATTTTATTTGACGTTGATGATATTATTTAATGCATTATATATAATGGTTCTTCTTTTTTCCACATTTACCCTTTAACTACAAGTGTTTCTGGAGCAAAAATGTAATACCGTGCAGATTTGCATGCAGCAGAGAATGTCCACGCCAACGTGGCACATTTCTCACTTTGGTCGGACAGATGCGCAGTTTCCGTTGATAGCGCCGCCCATACGGATGCAACCGCGTGTCCAGCGACGGAAGACCGCGAAATATTGCCAGATCCAGCCGCCACACTATTGTGCACGTGAAATACACGTGTGGGAGACAATGACCTGCCAGCGAATAATAATGTCCATCGCCTCTCTGGAGGGCTTATTTCTGAAAGTACCTACGCGCATTTGATGCTAATTTAAAAAAAAATATTTCTGTTATTTATTCTGTTGGTGCCATCTTCTGTCGGAGGTTTAATATATTATCAAGGTAATCTTCACCCTGCAGGATAAATACCGGAATTACCGTGGAACTGCACTTTTGCAAAAATATTACACTGCAAAATTTGAGTTCTATTTAATTTTAATTCATAAATTTAATTTAAAATATTATCAAGAGTAAATGATTTGAGATTTTCAAGGCCAAAATTATTATCGTTATTTATTTTTTGCGCCGTCTTGCGTTTTCTTATTCTATGGCCCTCCCAAATATCCCAAAAATAAAAATAAACTGGCGATTATTGAACAGCGGCTGAAAATATAAGTTTGAAAATGCTTGCAACTTTAAAAAAAATATTGTTGTCTTTTAGATTAGTTAGTCGTAAGACTAATAATTCCAAATAGAACTCCTTGACAGATCCAGAAATTCAGTTAACTTAAATTACTACATTAACATTTTTAACTCGACTTTACGGACATGAAACTATATAATTCATTATTCAACATGACTCGAACTAGATCATTCAATCTCCCTATCCATCTACTTTCATCCGTCATCCGTCTATCTTACAAAAAACGTGTATTGTCAAGCTTCCATCACTTACTATTATCAGTAGAATGTCCATAATTGGCGTAGTTAAGATGATACCCGGGTGGTGGAGAAATTTGATAAATAGATTTTACTAAATTGTTGCTGTCACTGTTGCTCTTACTCCATCGGATATTGAGCGAAAGGGACAATGCACCTCGGGCTACTAATACCTAACTAGAATCGAGGTTTTGTATTTCCCACTTTTCTCCTCCAAAAGTGGACCGATTCACAATTTTTTTTTTTACCAATTACATAAAAAAAAAAACTATTCCATGTCTGTAAGTTTTGCTTTTTTTAAAAAAACATTGTCTAGTTTATATACTGAACGTCTTTTGACGGCGTTTAAACCAGTCAATTTTATTGATTTTTGGACTTCTATAAAAAGTAACTTATCAAAAAAAAAAAACAAAAAGTACCAACACGCTAGTAGTTGATATCTATATTATGTAAAAACAATATTTTCTCTAGAGTTAAAACCCAGAGAGATAAATAAGGAATACGTTTGTAAGGAAAAATCACCGCCGGGTATCCCCTTAACTATTTTATTATCATGTGCACGAATAATTTAAGATTTCCTTCGGCTTTCACAAAAAATAAATGAATACACCGCGAACGTACTGAAAACTGAAGACTCTTCACCGAACAGTAAATCACATACATAATACTGTTGGCTAAAAGCACAGTCCAGCTTATACACTTAGCTGAACACACAGGGACAATTAGTCTGGCATGATTAACATACTGCTCTATACATACTTCATCCGCCACGCCGGAAGGGAAGAGACTCTACTAAGTAAGTGGTTGAAACAACATCCCCGTTTTCGTATCTCTGTAATTGCTCTCGACTTGTGAGCACCTGGAATCTCTCTCAAGGCGTGGTACAATGAAACTGCTAGATTATAATAGACTCCTCCTTGCCGCAGAGTGCTCCCGACATTTTGGTGTTAGCTTGTATTGTTAAAACATTAACCCTGCAATGGAAGGCTTTCATCGTTTTGGAATGAGCTTTTAGTGATCCAAATTAGACTGCGACAACTTCAGAACACCATAATGTAACATTTTTTATTTTTTTTATTTTTTATTTCAATTTCAATTTATTTCACCTTTTACACGCGACAATTTTACAATTTTAATCATTGTTTAACAATAGAATAACAAAATAAAAATATAACAAAACGGTGAAAACATCATTTTTTTTGTTTCTACACCAATTAAGAGAACTGGCTCTTGAGCTTGGTGTAGGAGTTATGTAAGAATATACAATTTTTAGTCTATAATTAATATAATATCTTAAGGACGAGATTAAAAAAAACATTATACAATATTTTATGATTTGATTTACAGGATTAAGGTTAAAGGATTTTATTGCATACAGTTTTTTAAGAATAGTTTGATCTTTTTCTGGAATAATGCTAAATCTGTTATTTTTTTACTTCTTCGGGAAGGCTATTGAAGTAAGTTATCCCTTTGTATACATAATTATTTTGCATTTGTTGAGTAGAAAATAATGGAATTTGAATATTATATTAACGTCTTAATGATGAGTTAACTTTATAAATAAGAAATAATAATAACAAATGATAGAAGGGTTTCACAGAATTTTAGAAGTTAAATTATCTAAGTTCTGTAAAAATCCTTTTCAAGTTCTGTTATTATCCATGTGCAATCAACCAGCCCACGGTAAAAAAATTGAATAGAACTTTCACGGAATTTGAATTTGAACTTTGAAAAATTGTTTAAATTCTGTAAAACAAACCGTTCTAAGCGGGGGGCCCATCTCATCTGATTTATATGTCAGTGAGAAAAACAGGATTTCTATGCGAAATAATTCCACTGATGAATCGACTTCAACTTTCATTCTGCGAAATAAACTAGATAAGGTAGTAGTATTGTTTTGAAGAGTTTTAATTTTCAATGTACTATCGTTACTTAAATTTTAATTTTTCTGCTACCGGTTTCGACACATCCGTGTCATTCACTAGCAAACTTAAAAATAAACTTAAAATTTAAAATAAGTACAGAAATGAATTAGATGTTATTAGGTGGGGGTTGTGGGAGGGGTGATTTTGGGGGAAGGGGAGAACAGTGGGCGGGGTCTTCAAAACAAAATGTCTAGGAATTGTTACATAGTTAATGCCCAAGATACGATACGATACGATACGATTGTACCACCCCAGCCAGGAGTACTCCTGTCCCGGTAAGACCGGTACACCAGGGGGCACTGATTTGTTAGGACTGGATTACGTGCTCTAAGGATGGGAAGGAGGTTGGAGTTTAATCGACCGGTATACATGGCAACCTAATAAGCCAATATTGGAATTTAGGATGGGCAGGAATAAAGGAATGGATTGAGCGTTATAATTTATTCTTTCCTTCTTTATGCCTTCCTTTTTCTTGCCTCTTTTCGGCTCTTCTTGGATCTTAATGTCTCTTCTTGGATCTTCTCGTCTCTTCTCGGCTCTTCTTGCCTCTGCATGACTGTTCTTTTCTCTTCTTGCTTCTTCTTGTTTCTTCTGGGATCTATCATCTCTTCTTGGCTCTTCTTGCTTCTTTATTGATCTTCTTGCCTTTCCTTTTATCTTCTCGCCCCTATTTGTCTCCTTATGGATCTTCTTGTATTTTCTAACTGCTTACCGACCGTTCTTCTTGAATATTCAAACCTAATAATCAAATAAATGTAAAGTGACACCTCTCGAAAGTACAATGGATAAAACCCGACTGAAATAAAAATAAATAATAAACATCTTAATGGCCGACGCCAAACTCTCGCTGCGCGCCTTTTAACTCCGTTCGCGCAATATCTCTCCCGTCAATTTAATAGTAAATAAATACTCAAGTACAGTCGTCATCTCAGTGAACTCAATTATTTATGATATAGTTGTCATTAAGTTTACCAACAAATGACAAAAATGTACCCAAATGTGAAATTTTTATGGACCCCAAATAGGGCTAGTAATTCTACGAATGTGACTGTCTCAAACCTAGACATATCAAGTGGGGCCTATTAACATAAACAAAAGTGAATATGACTTATCTTATTGATCTGAAGAAATTCTTTGTCTTCCCGCGTCCAACACTTTGGTACACCACTTGAGATTGACACAGACTCTCTGCTTATGAATTTACAAAATGAACATCGATTAAGTTTTAAAACATATAATTTAAATCTAGCATAACTTCTTTTCCGAGAAAGATAAAATTATTTCGCGAAGTTCAGCAGATATAACTGATTGTTACGCGTTTGTGTGACAAAATTCAAAAAGGTAGGTTGAAAAATAGAATAGTTATTCGAAAAACAAGCCAGGAGCAATGTACACACATCCTGTTCAAATCACACACCACGGGACTCATACAAAAAAAAGGTAGTAGTAACCTAGCATTAGACAAAGCAAATAATAATAAGATGATTTGTATGGTATCATGGCATGAGCTTTCATTAGGTACATTTTTAACACTCAAGAGATTCATTCATTCGACCGTCCGTGGTCGAGTGGTAAGACACTTGACTCCCATTCGGAAGGTCGCGGGTTCGAACCCGGCGTGCGCAAATAAATTTTATTTGATTAATTTATGTTATTACACAATTAATTAATAAAAATAATATATGTTATATTTGCGGCACGTTCCAGAGTGGAAGATACTCTCAGTATCGCCCTGGTGTAAGACCACCATTCAAAATTGAATCGTTGCTTAATAATGGCTTAAGCCGCGTTTAGTGACAAAATCTTAATAGTCAGGTACTTTCCCACCTTCCTCTTCCCCCATCTCCATCCCTTCCCCACTTACCTTCAGCCTCACAACATACTCCATTTGGGGATGCCATAGTCTCACTGGCTCCAGAAGGGAGCAGTTTCGACTCTTGTTAGGTTTCTCTATAAAAAAAAAATAATAAATAAATAAAGATCTTACATTTCATTTACTTGGCAAATATTTGCATAAAAATATACGTTAGTTTGCAATCACAACAAACTTTTTCTTTTGTCATGTGAGAAGAATATAAATGAAAGAATGTTTAAAACTGAATTTAGCAAGGACTAGATGTTAATGATGAATATTTTGGGGCGCTTTGTTTTCTTTACTTACACCTGCGGGGTAAGTAAAGAAAATAAAGTCTTATCTTTTTTTTTAACATTAACTCCACACAGGAGGCCCTGAGGAAAATAATTTCCCTCAGGGCCTATGTCATCTTTGAAGATCCTGTGAAATCTATTATCTATTCTTGATGGTCCGAATTAGTCCAGGGAATCCATACGTATTCACTTCATTTAAAAAAATAATGGAGTGATTATATTTATTATATTGTTATATTTGAGTTATGATTGTGATACTTCCTAGTAATAAATAGGTACGTAGGATTAGGCAAGCGCGCTTCTAGTTAAATGTATTTTGAGAAAACAGTAAAATGTTGGTATCATTGTCTTTCTTCTCTCTGGCAGAAAGTCTCTGGGTGGTCTCATAAAAAGAGTTGATGACCTGAGAACAATAATATTGTGCAATGTGTTGTGCGCCGGAAGTTAATATTAAGGAAATAGTTGAGAGTTAATCTTACTAACATTATAAACGCGAAAGTTTGTATGGATGTATGTATGTTTGTTACTCTTTCACACAAAATTTACTGAATGGATTTTAATGAAACTTTACAATAATATAGCTCATTAATCAGAAAAATATGTAGGGTATAATTTATAAAGCTAGCTATTTATTTTCAATACATTGAAAATAATAATTATTGTTTAATAGAAAATGTCAAAATTTGAGAATGATATTTTGCAAAACAATGATTGTTAAATCAAAATTCTATTTTAGAAAATTAAAAATTAGTGAATTTATTTGAAGTACTCGCCTAATACTTTGAATCGAATCAAGAATTATAATTATTTTAAATGAATTGGTTAAGAATTTTGGTATAAACGTAGATGGGACCTACGAAAAGAAAATAGATTACTTGAATCCTACGCAGACGAAGTCGCGGACAGAAGCTAGTATTAACATAATATTTGGGTATTGCAAGACTTGCCAAGGCACCAAAGAGCCAAGAAGCCAAGGCGCTGATAATACCTGGCTCCCAATACAGCGCTCTTGAGGTGTTTGACTCAGGACCGGCCCTGCAATTTACATTTCTAAACGGTATGTGATCTCTGACTATTATTTTTACAAGGAATTTGGAAAGAAACTAACTATTCATATCTGGTGACTTAACCAAACGAAAGATATTTCATTCTCCTCTGAAAGGTCGTCACTCACTTTGTAAAAATTAAATCTTTTTGCTGCTCTGAATAGCGGTGGATAAATAATTGAAAAACAGTTTTTAAAGCACCTCGCGGGGTTTGAACCCGTGACCTCGCCCAGAACGCTTACTGTTGTGCCACGGTGTATCTATTAACATGCATCCACAAGGTTTACAATTATCTTAGGTCTCACCTAAGCTACACACGAGACAAGATACCTTAGCTCTTTGGAGATTTTGGGAGACACGTTCGAAGGATTCAATTTATTTATATTGAATCCTTCAAGCGCCAGGCGCGACACGATTTTCTGTCCTCGGAGATTAGTAATCGTTGACGAGTATTTTTTTTCATAATATTTAACCCACAAAAAAGATATTTTGAATAAGTTAACTTTTCAGAAAATTTGTAACAGTTGGGGACGAATTATTGATGTCGTCAATAAAAAATATTATATTCTGATCAGTGATTTAGCCTAATTAAAACTAGTTTTGATAATTTAAATTTATTTTATTCTGTGGAATCTAAACGGAGAAAAATGTTATTCGAAAAACGATAATTTTAATAGTAAAAACGGTTGAAAATGGGACTGAAGTTCTTACCAACAAATTAACAGGGTTTCAATGTTTATTGATCAAGAATGATTTGTTGGTATACGTAATTTCGTACGTATACTAACAAATTATTCTTACATTTTCCCGCCAATAAACATTGAAACACTATTAATTTGTTCGTAAGAACTTCAGTCCCGTTTTTAACCGTTTTTACTACCTATTAAAATGATAGTTTTTTCGAATGACATTTTTCTCCGTGTACAAACGTAAAAGTGTAGTTTGTTGCGTTAAATTCAAAAGAATGCCTTTGTTTCATGGAAAATTGGATAGTGGTAAAATATTAAATACCATTAAATAATGATAATATTAATTGGATAATAAAAAATAAAATAAAATGTTTCACTTCTTTCAAGTGTCCCATAAAATTGAATAAGTACGTAAATAACTTTAAAGGAGTATTTCCTATGATCAAGAGCAAAAAGCACATTAGCACACCAGTACATCATATTGTTTCCTAGAAAAAGGTAGCTCTTTAAATCACGTGCTTGCTTATTCGATCTCCTTCGCCATCAATCTAACTCACCCCAGACAAGTCACTCCCTCCTACACGTAACAAATTTGCACGTCAAAGTTGTCAGTTTTACCTGCAGAACGTGAACCATTCCAAACGAAGATTTTTGCTACTAATGAGACTAATTTACTTGAAGAATAATTAAGAAAATGACATTGTATTAATGCAAAATGGGACTACGAGTAATTCGTCAAAATAAACGAATCGTACATCAGCTAATTAAAAAAAACTTTTTTAAGCTGGCACAAAATAAATGTTCTATTATATTACAATTTCATGTCATACCACATTGTGCGGTGAGGTTTATTAAAGATCATATATGTTATTCTGTTTTCCGTTTGGTGTTTTTGTATTAATTAAATGTCGTGGTTTTGTAGAAAAATCTATCCGGCAATCACAATAAAGCACGTTTAAATTTAATGGTGCGGTCTAATATTTTATCAAGTATTTCAACTGTTTTGTACATTTAACAAATAGAGTTAGTTGAAACTCTAATAATTACTAAATAAAATTCAATAACTATGTAATTTCCCAAGATTTATACTTTTTTTTAAAATCCAGAAATTGTATTTTAATTTGTTTTATATTTACCCACAAGAATGTTCTATAAATATCCTGTTTGTGTCTCAAATAAATAAAATAAAATAATAATAAAATTGTTTTTAGATTTTCACGGCCAAAAGTATTTTTGTTATTTATTTTTGGGGTTTTATGCTGTGTTACGCTATCTCCTTCTTTACGTTTCGGACAACGTTGGCTAAAGAAGGAGATAGCGTAACACGGCATAACACCCCAAAAATAATACAATCTTTCTGCCGGCAAATCGGTCAATTTTGAAAGCTGGTGAAATTTTATTATTAATGTTTTTAATTTTCAAGCTTAGAATTCAACACCAGCGTACACTGTATATTGCGTTTCAAGTTTACCGTCTAGTGAGTGTATAGTAGAGTTAGTTAAGTGCTTTGTGCAAACTTATCAAACATACTAATTTCGGATGTCTGTGCTATGTGTTAGTTAGTCCTGCGAGAAATGTGGTTCAATGAACTCAATTTTGCTTTGAATTTAAGAGTTATTTTCAAAATTTGGAATTTTTGTGAAAAGAATTCAGACAAGCGATAAAGTAGGTACACATACCAATTATATATATATATATATGTAATATTTAATTATTTAAAAAATTGGAACTTAACGAAAAGTAATAAAAGATCTTGTGACTTTTCACGGGTCTGCGCTAGTAATGTTAGGCGATCCACTCACTGAGGCAACTGAAAACTGTCAATTGGCAACTGTCTTTGTATGACAATGTAACGGCCCGCATACTACACCATCACTCAAAAACCCGTTGTCAATGGTAACGCAAGCGGTGACTCGCGACTCGCACTGCTGATTGCCGTAGCCGACCGTTGCTACTTGCCAGCTGTCAGCTGATTTTTCTTCGTCTATGGTTAAACAACGTTTTGACCAATTAAGATATAGAAATCAGCCGGTTTTAGTTTGGTTTCAGTTGCCTCGTCAGCGGAGCGCCTTATATTACCGTTTATTTTTAATATATACCTAAACCTATTTATAAACCTCTGAAATAATCAGATTTTTTATCATGGAACAAAAATGCGTTTCGATGAAAGTTACAAAAACAACATAAAATAAGAATTAAGATAATACCCATTAACCAGCGGCCGAGAATTCAAAATTCAACTTGCGATCCTTTCTTGCAACTGTACAGAGTGGTTTCGATGAGAAAGATTGATTATTCTCCGACCTAAATTTATTAACTAATAACTCAATATCCACTTTATTTCATTCAAAATGTGCTTTAATATATACCATACCTGTATTCAAGTAAGCAATAAAAATGCTCAAACGGGTGGTTGTTAATTTCTCAATATCGTGTTCTTCTTGTAAGTGTATTTTTTGATGATAAGTATTTATGATTTTTTAATAATGTCTCTGATAAAAAAATGGTGCAAAAAAATCTAAAATATTTTAGTTTGTAAGACCCTAAATAAATACACAAACTGAGGTATTTTCTTCACAAAACACATATTCGTATTTTTTCAATGATTTTATTTGAACTAAAATAACAATTCTGAAAACTGGTTTACATGATTTGAAATGTGTGTTTTGTAATACAATATTTCGTTTGAAAATTTAACAAATCTGCCAACGACCAATGGTACAACCTTACTATATTAAAAATCAACTCGGTTTTTCAAAATTTAAAAACTGACTATACCAGATAAAATAACAATCTTTCGAAAACAAATGATCTTTTTTGGTAAAAAAAAATTAATACGTCTACAATTTGATTTAAAACGGACTTATTTACGGTATTCTCTGGTTATGCCCTCTTAAGTCATTATGTCTTCAAACTTCGCAAAATCACTTTATGGCGTCATTTTTAATTAAATAAAACAACAACTAACTTTAACAATTTCCCACTTTATAATCATATATAATTGACATGTTTCGCAAACAAGTCAGGATAATAAGAACATGAAATAACAAAAGAAACAAACAAGTATAGACTAAAAAGAACTACAGACAAACATTTTATAGATTAATTATTTTAAAATATTATTTAAAAAAAAAAAACAATTATACAAAACGAAATATAAAAATTATTTTAGAATATTTAAAAAAAAATTAACTTTAGAAAGTAACAAAAGATAATCAAGTTATTTAAGCAACAAAAATAAATTATTATAAATATAAGTTAATAATTTGAATATTGTATTGAATTTACTATTAACACTTTTTCTAATTAATAAGTTTGCTAAGTTTATATAAATCTTCAGACAAGTTTTTGGAAATGTTTAAAGAATCGAGTAAATTTTTTATAATAAAATTTCTGGTTTATGCATTTTCAATAAACTTTATAATTTTGGACCTTGGGGATTTTTAATTGTTAATTTCTTATTTATAAATAAATTTATAATGGAAAAATAACAAATTAAAAAATTATATATTAAATAACAAGGATAAGGGTGATTTATTTAACAAATCTGGGGTAATACATTAATTTGTAATCAATGTACCCTTTTTATATAGGGAAGTATTCTAGAAATTTTAATACTAGAGTTAAGGAACATCTAAGATGTTTCAATAATAATTATTATTCTGAATTTGCCAACCACATTTTAGAAACAAATCATTATTTTGATATAAATAAAGGGTTAAAAAATTTATTTTTTTCATATTCTAAAATAATTTTTATATTTCATTTTATATAATTGTTTTTTATAATATTTTTAAGTAATTTATAACCTCAATCTAAAATATTTTTTCTATAGTTCTTTTTAGTCTACACTTGTTTGTTTCTTTTGCGATTTCATGTTCTTATCACCCTGACGAAGAAACCATCGGTTTCGAAACATGTCGTTAATTATGATTATATAGTGATGAAAAAAAAATAGTTGTTTCATTTAATTAAGTCATTATGCTTTATTACCCGGCTCACTTTTCTTTTTTTAATATATTTTTATAATATAATTATAATTTGTGAGATTGACTTCAAAATTTTTCTTTGTCTCCGTACACTTCTTCCTTTTTTGCTTACTATTAATAACCGTTCCCATCTCAGAAGAAATTACCTACTAATATTCCATGGATTTATAAAACAATGTTTTAAACAAAAAATTTAATATACTTAATATCTATGATATAACCAAGTAACATATAATTTGAGCATAAGTAAATGTGTATCTCTGAATAAAGGAAAATGCTAGGCAATATTTCAAATAGCACATTGAAGTAAAACGTGTGTAGTATCCGTTGGACAATAAAAAATTGTTAATTTGGAAAATTTTTCTTTCCATTTACCTGAAATTTTTGTTCGTGTGCAGAAGAATTTTGTGCAATACAAAGTTAATGTAAAATTTCATTAGTCAGAGGTGAGAGCGGGTCACGTACGAGGCGCCGTACTTCGTGTCGTTCTTTCTCATACAGTTTTATAACTAAAACAACACCCTAGGAAAACCCAAGTGAATTAAATTTAACATATATGTATTATACCACGAAGGTATACAAACTCTCAGTGGGTTCGTTTTAGGCAGGTAAATTACTAAATAAGAACAAAAACTATGTTAGGCTATATGAGAAATAAGGCCGGCCTTCTATACTAACAATAACTTAGCTCAACTTTTAACTAATTCTAAAGACAATGATGATAAGCCATTCCGGCATCTACAGATTAAATTGTAACGATTGCCCAGCAACATATATACGTAAAACCGCGCATAATGTAAATATTAGAGTTAAAGAACATGTCAGATGTTTAACAAGAACGGGGTTTTCAGAACTTTCCGACCACTTAATTAATACTAACCACAAATTTAATGAAAAATACGGGAGTCCAAATAATACATAAAAATATAATAGGAATACGCCTGAATAATTTAGAAGCTTTAGAAATTTCAAAATCAAATAAAAATAATTGCCAAATTTTTAACAGCTAGAATTAACCAACAGTCCAATTTTAAAGTTGTTCCCTTACTCCTTATGTAACCCCCACCCTTCCTTTACCCGCCCCCTACACCACCACCAACCAGTCTATGATGTTCTCTCCCTCTCCCATATATTGCTTTCTCTCTCTGCTTTGTTTACCTTATATTGTTTCTCTGTATTATGATTTAGTTTATATTTTATTGTCCTGATGAAGATTGAGTGCATTCGAAACCGGTCGACAAATATAAATAAAAATAAAGTGGTTTAAATCTAAGTATTTGTTTCATTTGGGACAAAAACTATGATTGAAAGGGTATTTTATTAAAATGACAATAATTATTTATTCTTTTTCGTTGTTATACATATACAATTTTTGATGGTACATTATATTTCGAAAACGATAAAAAAAATTCTTATAAAATCAAGTAAACAAAATGCTACAACTACCAAGGCTTAAAAAAAGGTTAATTAATAAAGAAATAATTTTTTCCTTTTAAAGCAAAGTATCTTTTTGTTGTTTCTATAGACAAAAACTTTATCTTTAAAAATCGGTGAGCTTTGACGTAATAAAATTGGTCAGAGATTTTCTGTTTAAAATTTCAGTGTTAATTATTTTTCCATCATGACCTATGACCTTACGAAATGTACATTATTTAACCCCACATCATTGGTTTCATATATTAAAATGGTTCAATAGTAAGTAAATGATATGAAAAAATTAAAAATTGAAGAAACATCAGCGTTGTCAGGTTAAAGTAATACTTTTATTTTGGTATAAGACACAAATATTATTAAAATATGTTTTTAATTTCCGAAATATTCATGTCAAAGGCATCTAAAGAAACAACGCAGCAAAAGCTGTTTTCTTTTATGTCGGACTTCATTCAAGGGTTCATAATATTTGGGATTCCTAATGCGTCACGCTACCATACATCACTCCGGTTACAATTTACGTCAATTAACGCTCCTGGCGGGGAAATGGTAAACTACAATGCTTCTGTTTTGTAAAGATGCAAATTTAGATCTCTTGCAATATCATCTCAAAAATGTATCAGCTACGTGTGTCTAGTAACTAAATAAGTACAAGTATAACAATGTATGGATAGGATCTTAGTTCATAACCGTTAATAATACAGCCGATTCCGCTTAATTGGTACACCGGTTTATCGGGACAGCCGTTTTATCGGATTAGAAACCAAGTAAAGAAACTGATACTAATTTACTTCGGTTATCTGGGACACCAATCGGTTTAATTGGGACAAATTCCGATCTAAAGACAATGCAAAAAGTGTCTCATTTAAGAAGGGTGGGTGTCCAGTATGCGGCGCGGGTGAGGAAAGGGAAGGCCAATTTTTCGGGACTGGGTTACAATAATAATGTGAAAAAATATTATATTTTCGAAGAGAGTGTAAAACCAATTTTGAAGCCGGTAAATGAAAGGGACCTCCAATAATATTTATTTGTATTAATAATGAATATCAATTACACAAAAAATTAAAGTTCAAAAAATACAAAAACATAAAAAATATGTTCCGCTTCATGTTCCTGCTTAAAAAAGTGTTTATTCACTCACCGGTATAATTTAAAATTTTCACACTGGAGTTACGTCGCGGCCGATATTTGTAGCATTATTTAGCAGAATTTTTTTTTCAGTCAATAAGTAGTTACTAATACATATTTTTTAAATTTAATAAGATTATAAGCACAATCGTGATTACTCAGATAAATGTGATATGTACCTGTAGAAAAAAAACTCAGTAAGTATTTTTTTGTACCTCCCTTAAACTTCGGTTATTTGGGATAGCCGCTTATTTGGATCAATATGTTTGATTATCGATGAGTCCGATTTAAGCGGTTATCTAAAATATTTGACTGTGATAAAATAATATTTGAATAACTCGTTTTTGTGAAAAATCCCCACAAGGGTCAAGGGCCATGATGTGTCTGTTGGGTTCTAGATGGATTGTATGGAACAACAAAATAAACGCGTTAATAGTGATAATGGTGTTTGCTGACTGTTATCTCAATAAATTTTTATTGTTTCTTAAATTGAAATATTATTTAGGGACTTTTATTTTTAAAATGAAACAATAAGAGAGTCACAATAAAAGTGCTTTTTAATAACACATTAATATCGCGACGAGATGCAAATTTCCAAACCCGTGATATGAATGGTGTATACCTCTCCTAAACTACCCCAAAGAGTCTAAAAATCTTCCCAAAAGCCTTCATTGTCTGTAAGAAAATATTTAAAAATTAATTAAATATATTATTTCATCACTAATATTATTCATTTTTTTATAAGAAAAACTGTCTTTTTAACTTTTGAAGGCTATTCCCATCAATGTAATATATCATTGAAGAATAAGACAATAATAATATTATAATAATAATAATAATATACAATAATAATTTATAATTATAATAATAATAATAATAATAATAGCTTTTCCGGAAACTATAGAACACATTATATCAGGATGTTCTATATTAGCGCCGTCTGAGTATACATTTAGGCACAATCAGGTTTTAAAAATAATTCACCAAAGTTTGGTAATTAAACATAACTTGATTGACTGTCATAATATAGTACCATATTATGAATACGAACCAAATTCATTTTTAGAAAATAATTTCTTTAAAATTTACTATGATAAAACTATACTAACAGACAGACCAATTGGTCATAATAGACCTGATATAGTTTTACATGACAAAATTAAAAAAATAACTTATATTATTGATGTAGCTATTCCAAATTCCTGTAATATTCAAAAATCTGTTTCTGAAAAAATAAGAAAGTATACAGATTTAGGAAATGAAATTAAAAGAATTTGGCATTCTCAGACTATAAAAATATTTCCTTTTGTTTTTTCGGCTACTGGCATTATACCTAGCTCTCTTATTAAAAATTTAGGCATATTAGATTTGTCAAAGAATTTGTATATAAAAATGCAAAAATCAGTCATTTTAAATACATGTAGAATTACGAAAGATTTTTTAAATATTTATATTGAGGGATCAGTAGGATTTATCGGTCAAATTAGGAATTCCACAGAGCCGAACCCTCTGATATGAAAATATCTGGAGACGGTGAATTATATTCCCATTTAATAGTTTGGTAGATTAACGTGTTGTTCTTGTATTGTTTTGTAATAATTATACTTATATAATACACTTGCATAACGTGGATTTACTAGATGATCATTTATATGGAAAAGTGTATGAAAGGGTTTAGTTTTTCCTATGGGAAAAACTAAACCCGTTCCTGTAAATCTGGTGAATAAAAATATTTTTCTGTGTCTTGTTCATTTTTTTATATATTATAGTTAATTAAAATATAACTATAATATATAAAAAATGAACAAGACACAGAAAAATAATTAAAGATATTGGTCGCAAGCGTGACTGAACCCAGATCTCACGTCTAACCGGGACATACGCACTAACCAATTCAACAATTGCGATCTATTACGAGACTGTCGTATTTGTCAACTTTATATTTCAAATTTCAGAATTAACAATATTTGTTTCGACTTTGGGTTCGAGTCTTAGTTGCGACCATTAGGTTTTATTATTTTTCTGTGTCAATTTCATATTTTAAATTTAATGATTATTGTTGTCATCTTCTTCAATGATATATAACATTAATAATATATTTACCTATATACTAAGTATCACCTACCTACATACCTTTATTATATATATAATAGGTATCAATTCTACCCCTAAGATACATTTTTTTTTATTCTTTGAAATGGACATCGATAGTTTCGTCTGGACTTCAAAAGGTTACGAACATGGAATGAAGAAGAAAACTAGAAGTGACATTCAAACAAATTCGAATGGAAACCAATGTTCCATTAAGCCCATTTAGCATGCATCCTGTTTCACTCACACTCGCCTGACATAGTAGATTTCCATCCCATTTGAATTTCGTAATCATGGTGAAGTACAATTTTGTATTGGAAATTTAAGGGGAACGGATGCAAGGCACGTTTCGGCCGATTTTATACAAATCTTATTTTTAGATTTGATGCCAACAAAACTGAATTTATTTTTATAATCAAAAGGTATATCGAATATCTAGTACGGATACGTGCTACTTTATTTATTCATGTTTTTAATTAGAAAATATAGGCCATAAATTTTTTTAATATTTCATGATTTTAGATGCAACTTGGGCAATTATTTGATTTTTTGATGAAAGAAAAAAAATAGTTTTAATAGATGTATTATAAAAAGAAAGCGTTTGGATGGGTTTAAACTAAAATTACAAATGACATATTTACGTCGGAACACAAATTTGTCGTATATGAGTTAAAATTAGTACCAGAAATGCATTTTTATGATTTTTTAATTTTATTTTACACTATATATTAGCACAGTAGGTAAGGCAAGATATTTTGTAAAATATTATAATTAATTGCAAAAAAAAATCCAATGTTGCGTTCAAAATAAAGCAAAATTGAATTATTTATAGACCATCATATAAAAAAGCACATATCCGTACCAGATATTTAATATAACCTTTGATTAATAAATATATTATTTAGTTTGGTTGAGTATTTTGGCCTCAAATCCCAAATTAAATTTTAGATGAAACGGACAATGCAGCCATTCCTCTTATTGCCCAATTAGCGAAATAATATTTAGAGGCAATTTTGGGCCGCGTGAGGTAAGGAGGAAAATGAGTTGGTGCGTGCTGGTCGGAATATTAAAATCGTAATGATGATGATGTATTTACATAATGCACTATTTACAAATGTAGAGTATTTACAATCGTAGTGAGATTATTCCGACACGCAAACTGCAGAG
Source organism: Limnephilus auricula (assembly GCA_951813805.1). Taxonomy (NCBI): domain Eukaryota; kingdom Metazoa; phylum Arthropoda; class Insecta; order Trichoptera; family Limnephilidae; genus Limnephilus; species Limnephilus auricula. Next base: position 32,541,863 of record OX638389.1, on the reverse strand, counting down.
TTGATGCGCGGTCGGCTGTTCGTCGCCGAATGGATGCGAGTTGTTGACTGACAGACTGACTTCGCTTGCTGGAGCCACTTTATATAGCCCGACCTGGCAGGTACTTGAACAGTAGGCTGAAATACGCTCACGCTAGAACATTCCCGATATTTCTGCGCAGCGCTGTATACACAGCTATACAGCTGTGGCAGTTCCCAGTCCTTTCGAGAAGGTGGTCAATAATAATTCGTATTCCTGGCGGATGCCTGGCGCGGTAAGTGGCGAGTGCAGTACGTAGGTACATATAGGTGTACCGGTGTCAAGGTAGATATAGGCAGGTCGCCACAAATAGTTGGATCATGAAACACATCCACAAAGCATTTATTGTATCCTTCTTTTTTTATGATTGCGAAGCATGGGCTAAACAAGTGCCAACAAGTATCAAGCAATAGTTGTAATAGTTGTCACAATCAAAAATTAATCCATACACCTTATTGCCCTTTTCTGGCTTATTAATTATTATTTATTTGGGAATGTGTGCTGTAACTGCCGTGCCTTGTATAGTGTCTGGACGACGCTATTGACGATCACCGCTATCGACAAATTTAACTTGGTGGCTCAATACTCAATACAATATGCCTACGAATTTGTAGGGGTTTTATTCACGAACACGACTGCTGCATCCGTGCAATTCCAATTATGCAGTGATTTCAGGAAACAAAAGCTGACGGTGAAAATTCCAGGAGTGTTGTGTATGAAAAACTCAAATTCCTAATGACATACGGAATGTTTTATCCATTCTGATATCCGGATGCTTCCGGGTTAAAGAAAAAAGAAATAAAAAGAAAGCAATACTCTAATTATATTTTGCATTAGTTATTTATATTATAATTATATGGGGATGGTTTATAGAGCGCCGTTTTTAAGAAAAATAACCTTAAGGGCGCTGTTTTTATGATTATGTTTTTAATATCTAAATTTACTCAATGTAGCCACAAGATTGAGTCGATCTCTTCAGACTTGTAATTAACTTTTGTGTACGTCTTTGCGCTTGTTTTGCTTTCGATTTTAGATAAAGAAAGTTATGTAAAATGTGTCGCATTATTTTTAGGAAAGGAATGATTTTAATGATTCTTTAAAAAATTTAAGATGTTTCTGATTTGTTTCAGTAAAATCAGCATTTTTTTCAAATTTAATAACGAGTACCTAACCTACTTTCTTTGGGTTATTGTTGCAATTTAGTTGCCACAGGCGGCGAGGTAAAACAGATAATAGTGCTCCACAAAATTGTCCAAATTTTGATTTCCTTTTACAAGCAAATGTTTTGTTTTACCGTTTTGAGCCTCCGAGGCACCATCATCAGCCATTGGCATCTACAATCGGGGTTTGTTATGAGACTGAGGAGGCGAAGGGAAGGAGAGGAAGGAGAGGAACGTGGGAAATTAACTGGCTATTCAGATCCGGTCATCAAACAGAGCTGAAACCATTTCAAGCAACGTTTTAACTCTGCATTCAGGACTTACACTAGAGTATCGTTCGCTCTGGAAAGATATAGATACTATATATTATTTTAAATTACTAAATTGTGAAATAACACTAACTAACTTTTCTTGCATATGCCGGGATTTGAATCCGCGACCTCCGGATTGATAGTCTAGGATTCGGAGGCCGTAAAACTGCTTTATCGCTTTGCTGAATCATTTCCACAATCAGTTCCAATTTTGAAAATCAAAACAAATCCCATTTCTAAAGGTCACTAAACCGGAGTTATACACAGACACAGAACACACCACAGAAATGATTATTTTTAAAAAGACTTCAGTTTACTCTTCCAAACAAATAATAGGATTTTCATCTGACAACCCTAAAGAGAGCAACCAACTATTAGTGGTTTTCTTCAGATTTAAGATCCATTTCAGACATAAGAAAGGGTTCACCGAACACTAGATAAGTCGGCTGGACAAAATACTTGACGAAATTTGAAAAAAAAAAAAACTTTCTAGTGGGTTTAAATTGTGATAAATTAAATATCTAAATTAATCTAACGCCGTTGGTATTCAATTTCAATCCATTTCAATTTCATTGCCGGCAACCCGGGCTTGATTATTTAGGTAATACAGTATTTTATAACTACTAAGTTACCCGCCTCACTAGACGTTGTCTGTTCTGGGACGGGTAATAATTAAAACATTAAAAAAGATAAAGGTGTACAGGAAAATAGTCAGAAAATAAACAGAATAAATAGAAAATAAACAGAAAAAAAGGTAATAATTAGAACATTAAAAAAGATAAAAACAGGAAAATAGTCAGAAAATAAACATGTAAATACAAGTTGAAAGAATAATAAATCAATAAGAAGAATGAATAAATCTTGGTGGCTGGTTCTTTCCTTTCTTTTCGAGGTTCCGATGAGAAAGATCGATTATTTCCCGAATCAAATTTTTAAACTTTTTATTTATTTTTTTATAGTGAATACCTCACAACAGTCCCAACTGCTCCCGTCTGGAGCCAGTGAGACCATGGCATCCCCAATGGGGTATGTTATGAGGCTGAATGTTAGTGGGGAAGGAAAGGAGACGAGGATGAGGAAGGTGGGGAAGTACCTGGCTATTCAGATCTAGTCACTAAACACGGCTAAAGCCATTTCAACCAACGTTTCAATTCTGAATGGTGGTCCTACACCAGGGCGATACTAAGAGTATCTTCGCCTCTGGAACGTGCCGCAAATAAACTATATATTATTTTAAATAATTAATTGTGAAATAACACAAATCAATTAAATAAAATATATTTGCGCACGCCGGGTTCGAACCCGCGACCTTCGGAATGGGAGTCCAACGCCCTACCGCTGGACTACGCCGGCCGTCAAAAGAAAAAATTAATATCGATTTATTTCATTCCAAGCTCGCTTTAATATATACAGTGGTGCCTCACACAACGAACTTAATTCGTTCCAGGAGCAAGTTCGTTATGCGAAAAGTTCGTTATGTGAAACGCGTTTTCCCATAACAATACATGTTAAAAAAAATAATTCGTTCTGTAGCATAAAATATGGTAAGATGACATAAAAAAAAGATAATTTTTTTGTTATTATTTCAAAATGGTGAAAATGGTGGTCTTGTTGAGGCCAAACTCTTTGACGAGGTCACACTGTTTTACCCCACATTCACTCCTTCTAATTATTTCCTGTTTCATTTCAAGAGAAATCACCTTCCTGCTTTTTTAAGAACCCATCATATAAAAAAAATGTTGAGTTTATCTTAAAAGGACGACTGCCGTGATACGTGTGCGATTTAATTCGTAATGAAGAACGATTGCTGCGATACGTGCGTAAGTTAAGCGTACTACGCAGTGACTAACGAGTCTAACGACTGCCTGCGCGGGAGGATGCAATTAATCGGCAGTGATCGTAGAAGATCGGGCGACTTCGTTGTAATGATGAACGATTGCTGCGACACGTGCGTAAGTTAAGCGTACTGCTCAGTGACTAACGACTGCCTGCGCGGAAGGATGCAATAAATCGGCAGTGATCGTGTGAAGTGGGCGACTTCGTTGTGTGAAGCGAAGTTCGTTGTGTGAAGCGAAGTTCGTTGTATGAATCGTGAAGTGAACGAAAAGGAAGTTCGTTGTGTGCAGCGTTCGCTGTGCGAGGCGTTCGTTATGCGAGGCACCACTGTACCTACATTCAAGTAAGCAATAAAAATGCTCAAAAGCATGATGATAGATTATTAAATATCGTGTACTTCTTGGATGTAGTTTTGATCATAAGTATTTATGATTTTTCAATAACGTCTAAACAAAATAAGTGTGTAAAGGTAATCTGAAATATTTTACTTCTTCAAATTTTGCAAATTCACTTTGTGGCACCATTTTATTAATGACAAATTAAAACACTTTGTTTTTACCACGATAATCTTTATTTTAACACATCGACATGTTTCGAGAACGATGTTCTCTTCCTCAGGACATAATATGTACGTCGCATAGCTTTATACTTGATTATTTAGTTTTAGTACATAGTATGTCCTGAGGAAGAGAACATCGTTCTCGAAACATGTCGATGTGTTAAAATAAAGATTATCGTGGTAAAAACAAAGTGTTTTAATTTGTCATTAATGAAATATTTTAGTTTGTAAGACCTTAAATAAATAGAAAAACTTTATGGTATTTTCGTCACAAAACACGTTCTCGGATTTATTTTTTAATGATTTTATTTTGACTAAAATTAAAATTCTGAAAAGTGTCTTTACTAGATTATGTATCGATTTATTTTGCTATTATTTGAAATGTGTGTTGCTTAATACAATCTTTCCTTTGAAAATTTTACGAATCTACAAAGACCAACGGTATAACCTATGTATATTAAAAATTACCTTAGTTATTTAAAATTTAAAAACTGCGTTTATCAGATAAAATAACAATCTTTGACAATCAATTTATATTATTTAGTAAAAAATTAGTCAATACGTCTAGAATTTGATTTAAAAGGGACTAATTTCCGGTATTCTCTGGTAATAACCCTCTTAAGAGCGATTGACCAGCGACTGAGAATAAAAGTTTAAAAATGCTTGCAACTGTAAAGAGAGGTTCCAATGAGAAAGTTCGATTATTACCCGCATCAAGTATTTTTGATTTTTCAATAATGTCTAAACTAAATAAGCGTGTAAAAAAAAAATTTAAATATTTTAGTTTGTAAGACCTTAAATAAATAGAAAAACTGAGGTATTTGTGTCACAAAGCACGTTCTCGGATTTATTTTTTAATGATTTTAATTGAACTAAAATTTAAATTTTAAAAACTCTGTTGACTAGATTATGTATTGATTTATTTTATTGTATGATTATATGATTTAAAATTTGTGTTGTTTAATAGAATCTATCGTTTGAAAATTGAACAAATCTGCCAACGACCAACGGTTTAACCTTAGCATATTAAAAATAAACTTAGTTATTTAAAATTTAAAAACTGCGTTTACCAGATAAAATAACAAACTTTGACAATAAACTTATGTTTGTTTGTAAAAAAAAGTCGAATTTGATTTAAAATGGACTAATTTCTGGTATTCTCTGGTAATAACCCTCCTAAGAATAACTATCTCTGGTGTATTTGAATCCAATGGCATTGGAGTAAGGCTCATTTCATCCGACACAAGCGCTAGGACCATGTCTGACTATTTTATTTACCCCTTCTCGAATTTTAAATACGAAAAGCGCTTTTTTCCATAGTACCTAAGCTTTAATGAAGTAAAATAAAAGCTCTGCTAAGACAAGATATGATTTCCCAGCTCAGCGGCGGGATATTTTTACTGCTCTATTTGTCTAGGTTTTCTGTTTCATGTTGCGGGCTATTACACCAGGATCTACAATATAAATCTTTTGTGATTTTATTTTATCCTGGTTTTCCTTGGATGCCTCGCCGGTTGTTAGGTGAAAATACGTTGTTTAATCATTAATGATCGGCTTGCTGAGTTGGTTAGATATAATCATTATTATTTTTTACTAAGAGAAACAATATCAAAAATCAAATCACAAATGGTCAGCGCCCATAAACCATATGAAATTCGATTATTTTATATATTTTATTTTCATTCAAATTATTAATATTTTCCTTCGTATTAAAAAAGATATTTATTAATCAAATGAAAAATCATTGTTAATTTAACTAAACCATGTGCAAATCGAACCTATAACCTTCCGAATCAATCCGACTTGATTGCTAAACTAGTAAATGGAAAATTAATTTGAATTGACCATTTCCAATTTTCACCTCCATTTCACAGTTAACATAATCTTTCAAATATTTATTTATTTAAACGCCATAAAAGGCTTTTACATTCAAGTGATACATAAGTTTACGTGATATACAGGAGAGAAACAGATTATGAACAAAATACGTACTCTGAAATAATATCGAAATACATCTAAAAAAATAACATCAAGTATCTCTATTCATACACACATAGTTTTATTTGCATTTGTTACATTCTAGAAATTGAAATGTTTACAGTAATTTTGTATTGGGATTATTAAGTGCTGTCACTCACAAAACTATACTTGTTTGAAATGGCACTTTAAGTACTTGGAGTTAGGCTGTGATGAAACAGGGCGTCCAGTTTATAATAATTAATAATTTATAAATAATAAAAAATTATAATAGAAAAATATAATTTTGTAAAAGATTACACATTTATTAGCCAACATTCCTCCATCTGACAGTTCAGAAATCAGAATTATGCAGTTTAGAATCTGATTTATAATCATTAATAATTTATAAATAATAAAAAATATATTAATTACAATAGAAAAAAAGTTCGACGGGAGACCGGGGTTCGATTTCCCGCTGGAGAGCCACTTGTATTGTTTAGTATTAATTATACTTATATAATACACTTGCATAACGTGGATTTACTAGATGATCATTTATATGGAAAAGTGTATGAAAGGGTTTAGTTTTTAAAACTAAACCCGTTCCTGTAAATCAGGTGAAAACAAAAAAAAAATGTAAAAGATTACGCATTTATTAGCCAACATTCCTCCGTCTGACAGTTCAGAAATCAGAATTAAGCAGTTTAGAATCTGTTTTATAATAATTAATAATTTATAAATAATAAAAAATATATTAATTATAATAGAAAAATATAATTTTGTAAAAGATTACGCATTTATTAGCCAACATTCCTCCGTCTGACAGTTCAGAAATCCGAATTAAGCAGTTTAGAATCTACAGTAAAATATAAGTCAGAAGCCATTATTGATATACATTATTATCATATATGTATATCAATAATTCCAATGTTTTTGTTTAATAGAAAAACTATGTATCACAACTTTTCTAAAGTTCTTTGCGATAAATATAAAGTCCATTTTCATTTACAATCAATACCACAACACCATGTTTTATGTTATTATATTTTTACATTAAATTGAGATTGCAACCGACTTAATCCTTTTTTAATGTGAATTCCCCACAAGAGTTTCACCAGCTCCCGTCAGGAGCGTCTGCGACTATGGCATCCCTAATTGGGAAATGTTGTGAAGCTGAAGTAATGGGTTCTGGACTGAAGATCTGAGGGGAAGGAGATGGGGTAGAGGAAGGTGGGGAAGTACCCAACTATTCAGATAAAGTCACCAAATATGACTAAAGCCATTTCAAGCAACGTTTCAATTGCAAATTATGGTATTACCAAGGTGATGATGGTCCTGAGAGTATCTTCCGCTGGAACGTGCCGTAAATTTATTGGATACTATTTTAAGTTAATTAATTGTAAAGAAATACAAATTAAACAAATAAAATGTATTTATCCTGGATTTTAAATTTGAAACCGTGACCTTTAGATAATAATCGAGAGGTTTACAAAACAAATATTCCTTGAAAACGACTAAGTTCAAAACCAATATTCCTGGAAAATTACGAGGTAAGCGACTTCGTTGTAAATACATTATCATTTACTAGATTTAATCTAGAAAACTATATTTAATTCAACCCTTTTCACATATAAATTGTGTAACAGGTGTATGGGCTTCCACTACTAATCTAGTGAATGGACAATGTTATATTGGTGAGATCTTCTATATTTTTCAGTTGGTTGGGCTCGCCATCTGTGCAGAGGAGTCACTAAGGCAAGTTTGGCCTTAAGTTTCATTCTTTGATTAACCTCGGCCACTAACCCTGTGACTGGTCAACTCAATTGGTGATCTTTATTTTACTTAACGATATAATTATTGTTAAAATCCGCGTCCATCAGTAATTAAGGCTTTAACGACCATTTATTTGTGAGATATATGGATCTAGAACTCCACTGCAGGCGCAGACACCACACCCGGTACATCTACACCTTTTGAACACCTTCCGACTACAACTAGAGATAGAGGAGCTTGCAAAGACCCGGTGTGAGAGCTGAGGTCTTTATCCGCATATCGATATAGTCGGATGGCTGATCGTCCTGGAGCTCAATTTGAACGTCACCAGGAATCGCGGGGCTGGAGCCCTGTCAGCTTCAATCAGCAGTCCCAGCCGGTCGTTCCAGCATCCGTGAGCAGTGGGAGCTGTATGCATGGCTTCGAAGACAACCTGGATCGTCATGAGCGATCAACTCAGCGGATCCACACATAATTAAATGAAAACAAATCACTTCGTATACACAATACACATATTACATATCATCCTGATGAAGAAAACTTTGGTTTCGATACATATTTTTTTTTCTTTTCTGCTTTCTTATTTCTTATTTTTTATTATTTATTGCCATAGTTTTTATTATCTGCTTCTATAAAAAAGTATTTTTAGTTCATATATTAATTATGGGTGACTACCACAACACGGGCATTAGAGGAGTATGGTAGTTAAAAAAAAGGCAAAAACTGTAACTTTTAAAAATTTATAAAAAAAAATTTAGATAATTGTGATTTTATAGTGGTTGTATACGAAGTGATTTATCTTAATTTAATTAAAAATAACTCAACAAAGTGAATTTGCAAAGATTAAAGAAGTATTGTTTTTTTTTTTTTAAATCTTGTAACTAGCTAGAACTTTTTTTTTCTTTTTTATATAAAAAATAATATTATTACCTTCTTTTCGTAAAGAAATAACGAGTTGACATAATAAAATGAGTTTGTTGAAAAGTCAGAATTTTGACACAGCATGATAATTTATTGCTCGTAATAATATATTTCAAGGAAGTTTCCTCGGATTACAATCTACCAAAAAGTTGGCAGTTATGTAAGTAAGTTGGTTACCTACGTTATTGTTTTTGAGTAAGTAAAATATTAATATGAGTCTCTTCCAAAACCCCTCGGTAAACTGTTCACAATTAATACTCGTCGAATAACGTATAATATTTCGGTAGAAAGCAGTCACCTTTGGGTTTGACATATTAATGAAATAAAATAATGACTTTTTTTGTAAACACGATATTTATTTAATTTATCACGACTGACCGACTTCGCTTAACACGAGCATCATCAGGGTATTATTAATATTCTATACAAACGTAGTCATACAAACATGAGATTAAATAATTTTTAATAATTAAGGTATGAGGGATGAGTTGGGATCTGGGAGTCAGTGTCTCCAGGAGTAATGGACATATGAAGGCCGAAAGAGTCCAGGAGGAGAGGTCAAAAGGTCTCCCTAAGCCAAGTCTAAGACCTGCCACGCAGCTGGTGAGCAGATTCATCCACGGCTAAGACCCGGACAACCCTCACCCCATGAACCCGGGCACCCCTGATAAGTCGCCAAACGTTGCGAACCACTTGGAGTGACCTGTGGCAGAGGTGTTGGCTATCCAATATATAGTTCCCGGGGCGGTGGTACCCATACCCGTCTCCCAAATTGTGAAAGCGACAAAACCAAATTCTTAATAATTAATTAAATGTGTCCATTAGCGTCGAATTAGGTATATTTCTCATAAACTCATAAAAATCCCATTATCCATTAATCACCCGCTTTGTCTCTTCAAGTGTCATGTAGATTAGATGTAATTTAGATTTTTATTTTACGCGATCCCACTGTTTCTTTACTCTAAATATATATTTTAATCACTCGGAAAGGCGTATATAGGCGTATATAATTTTTCACCCTTTCAGAAAGGCGCTTGCGGACTTTTTGATGAGTGACCACACCATTATCTCAATATTCTTTGTGTAAAAGAATGTTGAGATAAATTATTAGTTTAATTTTGTACCAATCATCATGGTACAAAATTAAGCAAAACAGGTCAGTTCATAAATGAAATAAATTTCGTGGTTATAAAAAAATAATTGTTTTATTTCATTCGTATATTATAATAAGAATTTATAATTAACCGCTTACAAAAGAACCTTCAAGCGATTGTACTCGGATGCATTTCCTAAAAGCTGATTATTTTTGATGCAATTTAAATAAAACCAAAACAAACAGATTTATCTTACGGCACAAAGGGTACAAGTAACCCCAACGCCACCTACAGACAATAAACATAAATACTTTTTGCTTTATTATTTTTAATTGATAAACTAATGTTTAAGATAAGATTTTTTTATGCATACCACAAAGGGTAACAATTGAGCCCTTGCTCCGAATAATGTTGAATCCAACGAAACTATCAATGTTGAGTTATTGATGGATAAATGTTGGGCATATTTTTTTAGGATTGTGGCAGCATTATTATAAGCAATATGAGTATTTCAGGCTAATAATTATTGCTTAAAAAATTGTTACCCTTTGTGCTATGTGTAAAAAAAAATCTTGTATTATCAATTAAAAATAATAATTAATATTCGACGAGTTAAAGTATTTCACTAAAAATAGTAATCAGAAAGACACGGGTTCGAGTCCCGTCAGCCTCAAGTATCTTTTCTCGAGAGATTTTTTCAATCAGGATTATAATTATTGCTTATCATAATTGTTACTTTTTGCTTTATTTATTTATATTTCGTGGAAACTAACAAAAACCAACAAACCAACAACAATGATGAGGAAATCATAGTCAACACCATACAACAACCTACAGTACGCATCGGAACAGGAATATCTAGTGAGGAGGACTGAGGACAAAATACTTTGTATTCTTATTTTACTTAATATTGTATTTTTATTTTTATTTTTATTGTGGTTAAATAAAAAAAATAAAAAAGTCTGCATTAAAGTGAATTTACTTGTAAGTTCAGCCTAGTAAGGTGATTGTCAAAATAATTCATATTCTACTCTTTCATGGATGGCGCGTGTATAATGATTTTACTTATTAACATCTTGTTAAAGTTAAGCTTTGAAATATAAAGAAAAATTAATTGTTTGCTCACGTACACAAGCAATATGAATATGAATAAATAGTTCTGTCAATTAAAAACTCAAATCTTTCAAGAAAGGCTAATAAATACAATATTGCAGCGGTGGTTCAAACCATGTATTTGTAATTCAATAACACATTTGCCCTGATGATGGACACTGTAATGTTGTCCGAAACGTCGGCTAAAGAAGGAGTTAGCGTAACACGGCATAATATCCCAAAAATAAACAACAAAAATACTTTTGGCCGTGAAAATCTTAAATGATATTTCATGTATTTGTACTTCTATATGTTTAGTCTGTTTAGTTTAACATGTTTTTATTAGTATGTTCAATTTGTTTAGTACAATATGATTTCTCTTAATTTTTTATAACTAAAAAAGAAAAAATGTTTTTTAGTTTAATACGTTTTTTTATTAGTATGTTCAATTTGTTTAATACAATATGTTTTCTCTCTATTTTTAATAATAACTAAATAAGAAAATGAAAAAAAAAAATGTTTTTTAGATTAATATGTTTTTTTTATTAGTATTTTCAATATGTTTAGTACAATGTTTTTTCTCTTTATTTTTACCTAAAAAAAAGTTTAAAAAAAATGTCTTCTCTATAATATTTTCTCTTTATAATAACGAAAAAAAAAATTTTAAAAAAATTTCACTTATTCTACTTATGTAATACTAACTTTTTTTATATTTTATATGTTTTATAAGTTAATTTTTTACTTTAGGTACTTGGAAATATAGTATTTGATTTTATATTACCCACACTCAGGCAGGTCCTTAGTGGGTTTTCATTTCTTGTTTATACTATTTGTTATTATATACTATTTGTTATTATATCTTATATGTATAGCAAAATAGAAATAAATAAAGTTTAACAAAAAAAAAAGTTAGCCTTTCTTAAAAGATTTGAGTTTTTAATTGACAAAACTATTTATTCATATTTATATAGCTTGTGTACGTGCGCAAACAATTAATTTGTCTTAATATTTCAAAGCATAACTTGTAAAAAGCGTTTGTAAGTAAAATAATCATACTCGCTCCATCTATGAAAGAGTATAGAATATGAATTCTTTTGAGAATCACCTTAAGTAACCTTACGATCAATTAACGTGTTTTATTAGGAATACTTCACGCTCGTGTCCGCTCAATGTACTGTTGTATATGACTGAATCTCCACCAGCACTTAGAAAGCCGTACAACTCTGTACAACTGGAAAAACTCAACCGTAAGCATAAAACAAATCAAAAGCTCTTTCACTCTCTCCAGACAGAGCATTTCGAAAGTATTCCTGATACAACTTAACAATTTTTGAGAAAGCAAAAATAACTATATGATATTTAATTTTTTCCGGAAAGAATGTACGACGTGATCAGTCAAACTAGAAATTTCAGACAGAAAAAGCTTGGCAAATAAATTGTCATAACGCCAGAGCTTATCGGCGTTAGATATCAAACTACCCGAACATATTTTTTATAGTATGTACGGATAATATGAACTACTTGTGAAAGAATTTCTCGTACATTTTACAATAACTTCTACTTTAAGGCCCATTAATCATCGGCTGAGAATTAAAATTCTAAATCGCTTGCAACTGTACGGGGAGGTTCCGATGAGAAAGATTGATTATTCTCCGTCCAGCATTTTTAACTAATAACTCAATATCGATTTCATTTCATTCAAAACTTGCTTTAGTAAAAATTAAACCTACTTTCAAGTAAGCAATAAAAAATTTCAAACGCGTGAAGATAAAAATACGTAATTTTTAAAGTACTTATAGTTTTTCAATAATGTCTAAGCAAAAGAGTGTGTAAATAAAAACTGAAATTTATTAATTTATAAGACCGTAAATAAATTTACAAACTGAAAGTATTTTCATCACAAAACGTACTCGGAATTTTTTGCATGATTTAATTTTAACTATAATTAAAATTCTGAAAACTAGCTTTACTATTTAATGTACTGATTTGTGTTGTATAATACAATCTTTCGTTTGAAAAACAAATCTGCCAACGACCAACGGTATAACCTTACCATATAAAAAATTAACTTATTTTTTCAAAATTTAAAACATAACTTTACCTGATAAAATAACAATCTTTCGAAATCAATGTAGGTTTTTTTTTGTAAAAAAGAATAAACAGTAAATCGAAGGCGAAATAGCTGTCACTCGTAATAATAATTACACAGCAGAACTTATTCAGAGATATACTGTTTTTTAACCCGTTTAATCACAGGAGACCATATTTGTCCCAGCTCACATAGGTCTCACAGAAATCGTTGTTTTTCCCTTACTATCATAGTCAGAAATGTGATCTAAACGGTATTGGAAAGAGAATACAACAAACTATATATTCAAATCTAAAAGAAAAGCACAAAAAAAATAAAATTTACCCCTTTCTGAAACCAAAGTTTTCGATAGCAATTTGAAAAAAAATTATGGAACTTTGTGAATTTTTTAAGAATTTTTTTTACACGAAACGAAAAAAAGTAAGGTGACAGTAAGGTTTATAATTCATTTATCTAATGAAATAAGTTTGTGTTTTATTTTTTTTCATTATCAGTAATTTTAGTTAGAAAAAAAAGTAACGTGAGCCATTTTTAAAACTTTTTAAAGTTTACGCAAAAAAAAATTATATTTAAAAAAATACATAGTAAATTTTAATATAGAAATTTGAAAGCCTATTTCATCACCTTTCGAAAACAGTTTTTATTTTTCGAATACGTTAACAAATGTTCCATTTATTTGGATTTTATTGCAAAGCGGGAATATTTTTAGCCTCTGACAAAATACGCCAATTTTTTTAGGGGTTTAAGAAATTATATAATAATATTATTCAATATCTATATATGTATATACAAATTAATGTTTCTTTGTTTGTCCCTTATTAAATCCTATGCCATTCATCCGATAGTGATGAAACGCTGGTAATTTTTTGTGCACAAGCCCGCAAATGTCTCTATATATAATGGTGAGCTCTGGCGTTATGAATTTTGTGTAAAAAAAAATATTTAGGTGACGCGCGAGTTGTTTGAAAAATGAGTGTACTTCATATAGTTTAGGGGCAGGGGAAAGGGGAGATCAAGAATGGGGGAGGGGATCGAAAAAGGGGGAAGAGGAGATTCGCGGAAAGAATGACATGGTAAAGGGGGAAGGCTTTAAAGGAAGCCGAGAGGATGGGTTCTACAAATTAAGCCTGATAACAATAAATAAAGTAAGTAATTATATTTTTTGACTGAATACAAATAAAGTCAAGTTGAGGAAAGTGTAGTGTGACCATCACCGTGTATTTCCAGCCAACTCTCAGCTGCTCGTTAGTCGGCCGCTCACGTCCTCGACCCATCGCATCGCCTGCAATGGATACTCCGAGCGGAAATCGAAGTATCGGGCCCCTTTCTGGAAATCAAGTAGCTAAATACCTCTACCACCAAAAAGAAAGAAACTACCACCACCATAGATATATAGACGAACGTTTATCGTCTATTACGCAATGCATTATTGTTAAGAGGTAAATTCCAGCAATCTATTATTATTTGTTAACAGCAATTATAACAATTATTTGTTATCTTTGTTAACAGCGCTGCGCGCGGATGTTTTCACAACCATGAAGACAAACGGTATAAGTTTTAAATATATTACAAAATGTTGTCGTTGATAGCGGCGCGAACACACAACCTCGCACGGCCGCGTCTCAGCGGCTAATGAATGGTGAGAATTTATGTCGCGAACTGCCATAAAAATGATCAAACGGGAGATGGTAAATGAATGAAAATTATATACTTCTTAAAATTAATTTTTGATCAAAATTATTTATAATTTTTCAATAATTTCTAAACAAGGGTGTAAAAAAATCTGAAATATTTTAGTTTGTAGGACCTTAAATAAACAGAAAAACTGAGGTATTTTCGTCACAAAACACGTTCTCGGATTTATTTTTTAATGATTTTAATTAAACTAAAATTAAAATTCCGAAAACTGTATTTACAATATATACCTACATATATTTATATATTGATTTATTTTGTTGTATGATTGTATGAGTTGTGTTGTTTAATAGAATCTATCGTTTGAAAATTGAACAAATCTGCCAACGACCAGCGGTATAACCTTACTATATTAAAAATATACTTAGTTTTCCAAATTTTAAAACTACGTGTACTAGATAAAATAGCAATCTTTCAAAACTTTTTTTTTTTGAAAGAGTCAAGATGTCTAGAATTTGATTTAAAGTTGACTAATTTCCCGTAAGACACTCTTAACAGTAGGCATAAATATCAGGGTGTACGTGACAGACAACCAGCGATTTCAGATCAAATTTTGAGTAAAAAATTAACCCGTAAAAAACAAAGTTTTTTTACCATACCTAATACATATTTTCAGACGTATTTAATAACTTAAAAAAATGGTTGAAATGAGGTTTGAAACTTTGTTGCAAGTAATCAGATCAACCACATTGCTACTCTTGCTAAATTCAGATATTTGATACCAACATTTATTGCGTATATTAAGTACTTTATTAATATATTTATTGTTATTCAGTTTATTTTGTAGAACTCCATTTTAATTTTTTTATTTCTTTTATATATTCAAAAAAAAAAAAAAACTTTATTATTTAAATTCATTTTAATTTCAGAAAAATGTGTTTTTGTGAGTCTATGCCACCAAAACTAGAAATAATGCATTGTCACTACAATCAGTCTAACTGCCAAGTTTCTTCAGCTGCCGAGATCAGATGCCGAGACTCCTCGGCATTTATTCATTCAATCAAGAAAATAAATGTTAAATTATAATAGATGTAAAAGTGAGTGATATGAGTCTAAGTTATCCACTTGACTTTAAGGCGAAGATTTTTGCTAAAATACTATTTTCGTTTAATCTTTACTAAGAATCAGTTTACATTATAAATATAAAAAATAAACTTTGGATAAGTTGAATTTTTCAAATTTGAATCAAAACCAAATTTTTAATTATTTCATAAGATATATGGGTAAACTATTAAAAAATGTTTTTTTTTTTCACTCGAAATGTATGAAGGCACATAAGAAACAATGGTTTAGAAACATAATTTAATTTTTTATTAAAATAACTCTCTTTTATAACAACTGTATTTTATTACTTCTATCAATGAAATAATTGAATAAGAAAATAATACTACTAATAAATCTTAACGAACATATAAAAAAAATAATGCGACTGTTACCTTTTTATTTTTATATGACTTGTTCTTTTTCATATTTTCGTTTAGATTTATTAGTGTTCTAATCTTCTTCTTCAATGGTGGAAATTTTCATGCTAAAGTTAGTTGTGTCAGTTTCCATTGATTAATTGTTTTCTTTCATAAAAATTCCCTCAGGGCCTATGTCATCTTTGAAGATGCTGTGTGGAGGGTTTTCTAAGGGAAGGGAGGGAGAGGAAGACCTGGGAAGGAAAAAGGTTTGAGGGGTGGGTAGGAATCTGGGGATAAATATGTCCAGGAATGGTGGTCGTGTGAAGCCATTCCTCCCACTGCGGTGCAAGGCGATGTGTCGGTCAGAGGGAGAGATCAAAATATCTCCCTCAACCAGTCTCTCCCGATCCGGCCTGCCACGCAGATGGTCGGCAGACGCATCCGCCCCCAAGTGCCGGACAAACCTAACCCCATGAACCCGGGCACCCCTGCTAAGTCACTAAACGTAGATAACCACTTGAGTTGGGGTGACCTGTGGTAGAGGTGTCGGTCGTCCAATAAATTCCCGGGGCAGCGGTACCCATACCCGCCTCCCAAATCAAAAGGGTATATTGTGAGACTGAAAAGAGTAATAAGGGGAAGAGTGATTGGCAAATGTAACGACTATTCAGATCTGGTCACCAAACGCAGTTTTGATTCTGAATGAGGGTTTTTCACTAGGTTATACTAGAGCTTTTATTTACGAAACCCAGTTGATGTACGAGTATATTTTCAATAAATAAGTCAAGCTCCACCAGTGCAATTCTATTACTGTTGCTCGAGTTTTAAACTCTGACGTATAAACAATTCAGATAGGAATGTCTGAGTCTCGTATGATCCAGGTCTACGTGTTCAACGGACCAGATATTGCCACAACTTCCATTGAAACAATCCATGCTGGAACACCTCACCACTCTATTTCAGTTCACTAATAATCTGGACTCTGTTTTTACATATTTGGTATCTCGTTTCCTTCCCATTTTCATAGTGTAACTGTGAGGATAGCTATAAGCGAGTACCTATTTAATAGTCCACGTTCATTCGGGGATGATCGGTACAGCCGAAGATTCCCGAATGAGCGCATTGGCAAGCAGTCGCGGTCGGAGCGCGTCGCGGCCGGGCAGACCAAAATAGAGCATACCTGTGATCAGACGTTACGTACAATACCATTGTCTTTACGATCATTCGCAATAAACAGTAAACGAACTTACGTTGTTATTAATTAGAAGACATCATGGGCTAGTGAGCCACGACACAAATAAGCAGAACATAACAATAACCCAGCTCTCCTTGCCGACTTAATTGATAAAAGGTCCAGTTTTTCCTTACACAGCCTCTCCAGCAGTTTTCCTGGCTCAGTTCTGAACATCTGTGTTGATCTTCTTTTTTACTCTTCACGATAGTTCTATCAAAGTATATGACTCAACATGATACAATACATGAAAGTGAAAAATAAGCGTTGTTTAAAATGTTTTATATGCACTGTAAAAACCATTTTTTTTTTTAAATATTAGCCTTACACAGGAAGACCAGGGAAACAATTTCCCTCAGGGCTTATTTTAAGTTTTTGTTGATTCTGTGTGGAGGGTTTTTTAAGGAAAGGAAGAAGAGGAAGTTATGGAAATAAAAAATACAAGATAGAAATTAGATATAATTAGATATAATTTAATAGAATCTAGGAGCCAGTGTGTCCAAGAGTGACGGACTTATGAATCCATCCCTCTCACTACGGTGTAAGACAATGCGTCGAGTGAGACCAGAAGGAGAGATCAGAGAGTATACCCAATCCGGCCACTTCCGATCTGCTGGTGAGCACGCTCATCTGCCGCCGAGAGTTGAAGGCACCTCACCCGATAAACCCGGACACTCATGATGAAGTCACTAAACATAGCGAACCTCTTGACGGTACCCATACTCGCCTCCGAAAAAAAATTGTAACGTATTGTGACCAAATGAGAAAATAAAAATTCTTCAATTTAGCATTATTCTAGTCATTTTACATTCTGACAAGCTACATTCTTCCTGTATTAAAACGAAAAAAAATATTTATATGATTTTTAATAACCCCTTTTTCCTAACCATACACTTCCCATTTTCTTTCCTTCCCACTTCTTTAAGCCTAAAAACATAAGGTCCAATAGTTTACAAAATAGTAATCATCACTTTCTTTGCTTTGGTTAAGAGGATACAACCAGACAATACCCGAAATTTGTCCTTTTAAATAAAAATCTAGACGTATTGACTCTTTTTTACAAAAAAACATAAATTAATTTTGATAGATTGTTATTTTAGCTGGTGAACGCACTTTTTTAATTTTGAAAAACTGAGTTTATTTTTAATATACTAAGGTTATACCGTTGGTCGTTGGCAGACTTGTTGAATTTTTAAACGAAATATTGTATTATACAACACAAATTTCAAATCATATAATCATAGAACAAAATAAATCAATACATTATCTAGTAAAGACACTATTCAGAATTTTAATTTTAGTTCAAATAAAATCATTAAAAAATAAATCCGAGAACTTGTTTTGTGACAAAAAAAAACTCAATTTTTCTATTTATTTAAGGTCTTACAAACTAAAATATTAAAAATTTTTTTAGACACTTGAAAAATCATAAATAATTATGATCAAAAATTACTTACAAAAAGTACACGATATTTAATAATTTATCGTCATGCGTTTGGAGCATTTTTATTGTTCACTTGAATGTAGGTGTATATTAAAGCAAGTTTTGAATTAAATAAATCGATAAAAAAAAATTGTTTAAAAAATTGTCACTTGATTTTTTACCGGAACCTCCCTGTACAGTTGCTAACATTTTGGAGCTTTAATTCTCAGCCGTTGGTCAAAGGGTCTTAAACCGAAATTTTTTTACGTCTTTCTTTCTATTTCGCACACTGAAAAATTAATAGTGCCAGCGTTAAGAGGCTAGACTTTGAACGACACGCGGAACACCCGCGTGTATCATTCTGTCCCGCTCACAATAAGCTCACGCACACTTACAATGCATGCGAATGCGAAATGTGCGAATGAGACAGCGCTCAAATTTACCTACAGAAATCGCTCGAAAAGGGGTTTATGGAGAATACACTTTTCTACACCGAAACTTTCACGAAATTGAAATTTAAAAAAATATATCTATTTTAGAAAGAAGAAGCTATGTCGGTAGCTTTTTATAATTTTATAATTCTTTATGAGAGTTGAGTTAGCAGCACTTTTTCCTTAAATAATATTTTTTGATAAATCGTACATGTTTGACAGTGAATGTTTACATTAATACGAAACGCATCGAAAATTCGAAAACATACCGACATAGTTTTCACCCTCTAGAAGGCAGTTTAAATAAAATATATTCATTTTGTGCAATTTTCGATGTAGAAAAGTGTTTTTTCCCGGGAGTCCTTTTTGTATGGGCCGAAAAGCGAAGTCTATCGTCTTAATAGGTAGTTGGTAGGTTTTTGAAAATTATTGAACAATGCGGAATCTTGACAGCATAATAATGGAGCAGATAAATTTCTTGCAGTTGAAAATACACTCACAATGAAAGTAATAACGTCATTTCCCAGCACGTTGCAGAAAATAGAAGTAATCTCTGTGGGGGTAATTTCATTTTCAAATGTCCATCATTAGACATAATTTCCTTCGCGAATTGTCCCATTTCGCGTGTACGCTATTGTCGTTTAAAATGTTGGGGTCTTCCTACGTCGTTTGAATTTGTCATAAAAATAGGGGAGACGCTACCCCAGACCAAAGTGACTTTTGGTTTTACCGATGGAAATACCATCGGTAGCTTTCAGATGAGAATATTAGAGTGCGCCACAAAAACACGAAAAAGTTGGTAAAAACATTGTTGTAGGTTGTTTTCATTAACAATCGCGAGCCATACGCCGTTCTTCCATGGAGCTACGTTCAAGCGACGCGATTGCCTCTCGTCTGTGTTTTCAATACTATTATTAGTGTTTGAAATCGCCGCTAGGCGCTGCACTAGCAAAATTGTATGACAGGTAGCGGTAGCGTCGCTTGTAAATAGCTACGTGAACGATGGGCGATACAGATAAGTCATAGTCACAAACTCATAATTTTTCTTCTGGAAGGTATATTCTTCACAGTATCTCGAGTTTTTTTTTTCTTAGTGAAAATATGAAATTATTATTTTTTTTGATTGATAAACTAATTTTTCAGACAAGACTTTTTATGCATAGCACAAAGGGTAACAATTATTATAAGCAATAATCATTATTTCTTCAAAATAAGCAAACACATTGTGACTTGACATTTTAAATAAATGAAAAGAAAATACTTTGTTTTAAGTCACTTTATTTTTATTTAACGTCTACCGGTTTCGGTACCTCCGTACCATCATCAGGACTGTTACAAAAATGATGTGTAAAAATACAAAAGTACACACATATATGTTTAGTATCATTCCCCTCCTCCCTCCAACAACTGACGCTCTGTCCCACTCTAGTATACTGTCCTTTTCTTTCATAACAATGTTATGAAAGAAAAGGTGTCTGTCTGTACTGTCCTTTTACTGTCCTTTTACTGTACTTTTCTTTCATAACAATGTTATGAAAGAAAAGGTGTCTGTCTGTACTGCCCCTTTCTTTCATAACAATGTTATGAAAGAAAAGGACAGTATACTAGAGTGGGACAGAGCGTCAGTTGTTGGAGGGAGGAGGGGAATGATACTAAACAATAACTACACCATTTTTTTAAAACAAAATACTACGAATATAAAATAATGAATGCCCAAAATTGAATGTAACAGTCATTATTGTGAAAAAAATACAATTGAAGGGAATTCTTAATAAATTAGCAATAAATTTTTCTCCGTGTACAAAAAATATGCATCTGAAAAAGATATTTGACATTGTATAATCTTTATCAAAATTTAATATTTACTAAGTACATATACATATAAGAAACTGTACAAGATGTCTTTCTTCTTCATAATGTCTTTTTTATTAATGATGTATTCATACGATTATTTTTTAAATTTCCGTTAATTGCTCACTGTAGTATGTACATAATAATGTGAAGGCCAGTCGCGAATTCAGTTGCATAATAGCAATAGGTAAATTACATTACCTTCATTAGTTTACAAAATTTTGGCATGGTAATGGCCAATTTATTATAATTTTGATGTCAATGCTCCAGCTGAGCCAATATAGGCAAAGTAAAGTGTGTGACAGAGACAAATAAAATAAAAAGAACCAAAAAAAATTAAACAAACACAGCACTCCTTATTAAGGGAAATCGTAAGAAGGAAGATACATAATTCTCAATCTTTCATCCTCATCCCTCTTTTCTTGATGTTTTAGTACAAAGCCGTTAATTTATTACTCAAAGATCAACCCTTTCTACAGCCGAATTAAGCAATTTATTTAAACCCTTAAAGTTAGTTGATTGAGAAGTTAAATTATAAAATTTGGAACTCAAATATGTTTAAGCTGAAGGAAACTTTTAAAAATATAAGACTTTCTTAAAAATTACGTTAACCTTTTATATTCTATTTGTCTACGTGAATTTACGTTGTCCAAAGTAATTTACAAATGTTAAACTTTGGCACAAGGTTGTCTAACTTTGTGATAAATTAGTTTTAACAAATTTAATTTTTAAACGACTTACATGATAATTGATGTCGACATCATTGAACTCGTAAATCTATTCAGAATTGACAAAACATTTTTAACGGGATATTGGGTGGTAACTAAATCTAAATAGCTAGGTAATTTCAAATCATCACTTTACATTCTCAATTTTAATCTTGTCAAAAAAATAACCTTTCTCCTCGATGTGACTTCTCTCAGACTAATTTCTTTCCTATCCATCTAAAGTTGACAGTTCTTCATATATATATATATTTTTTTGAAATTAAATTTAATAATTTTTATTATTAAGTTCTGCAAGTGTTATAGTTATAGTTAAACTATAACACTTGCAGAACATAATAATAAACAATATTACATTTAATTTAAATTAAATTTCAAAAAAATTAAATGGATTTCTACGAATTAAACACAAAAACAATAAATAGTTCTTCATATGTTACAACTATCACAAGCCCACACGGAGAAAAATTTTATTCGAAAAAACGATCATTTTAATAGTAAAAATGGTTAAAAACGGGACTGAAGTTCTTACAAACAAATTAACAGGGTTTCAATGTTCCCGCCAATAAACATTGAAACCCTGATCGTTTTTTCGAATAACATTTTTCTCCGTGCATATCATCTGTGGACGATCTCTCTTCTCCCCAACGAAGGCGTTATTCCAACGGTCGTCTGTTACGAACCCAGCATAAATCGTTCGACTGCACTAAAAAATATGGTATTTCTCTCGACTAGCGATCCGGAGATCGCGGGTTCAAATCCCAGTTTGCGCGAGTAAATTTTATTTGTTGACTTGTTATTTTCACAATTTAATTATGTAAAATAATAGAGGGTGGAAATATTTTTTGTGTTACGTTCCAGAGTAGAAGATGTTCTCAATATCGCCCTGGAGTAAGACCACCGCTCAGAATTGAAACGTTGCTTGAAATGGCTCTAGCCGTGTTATGTTACTAGATCTAAATAACCAGATACCTTCTTCCTCTTCATCTCATTCCCCCCCCCCCTCTTAATTTCAGCTTCACAACATATCCCAATCGGGAATGCCATTATCTTACGGGCTCCAAACGGCTTGCAGCAGTTGGGACTCTTGTGTGGCACTCATATTTAAAAAAAATTACGAATATGAAGGTATTTTTTTATGTTGACGAATAAATTCTTAAAATCGATTGACAAGGTGCCATTTTCGATTTGCCGCCAAAATGACATATTCATGAATTCGGCGGCGTTGACAGTTTTGGTTTGGTGACAGTTGTGTTACCTGCCAGCAGCCACTGGCGTTTTCTATGTCATAATGACATTGTTGCCAGTTGGAACCGGTTTTTCAAATCAATAATTATGAACTAAAATATTATTAAAATGCCAAGTTTTAGTTCAATGGTCAGAATTATAGTTTATGAAAACACCCCATTAGCATTTATATTTCGCATGAATATGACACCTTTTATTGATCTCTGTGTGGTTGTTTATTGTTCATGTCATTGAAGCCCCCTAAGATGATTAATGTCAATATCCGTTTTCAATGGTTATTAAATGATCTATTTACATTATTGATGTGATTTATAATTATAACTAAGCGTTTTCTATGTTATAATGACATTGTTGCCAGTTGGAACGTTTTCTATGTCATAATGACATTGTTGCCAGTTGGAACCGGTTTTTCAAATTAATAATTATGAACTAAAATATTAAAATGGCAAATTTTATATCAATGGTCAGAATTATAGTTTATGAAAACACCCCATTAGCATTTTTATTTCGCAAGAATATGACACCTTTTATTGATCTCTGTGTGGTGTTGTTTATTGTTCATATCATTGAAGCCCCCATAAGATGATCAATGTCAATATCCGTTTTCAATAGTTAGGTCTATTTACATTATTGATATGATTTACAATTGTAACTAATTGATCGTTTACAGAGACAATTTGGATTTCTAATTGACCCAGTGGAATGATGGGTATTTTAATTAACGTAGCAATTGGTCGTTTCGCCATGCGATTGACAATCGCGATCGAGATTTGTAATAAATTATTGCATTACATCGCAGTTGTCCAGTTTTATAGAAAGTAAAATAAAATAAATATTCGCACACTGTAGGTACTGTTTCTGCCATTGCCCACAAAGCAATTGGGCTGAAAATATTGACGGGACGATCGTAGTTCCAATTGAAATTATCAATCGCGTTAAAGCATAGACAATTGGTTTTTTATTTTTTTTTCATTTAGTAAGTTAAAAGAAATTTACATTTCACTTTCTTAACTTGAGTAGGTATAAAGTAATAAAATTAATTTTGTTCTTTTAACTTAAGGTTAAAAAGTTTTCTTTTAAATATATTTACACTTTTCTCGGTTTTTAGGGTGTCTGGGAGGAGATGATAAATTTGTACACCCTCGTAGCCAATGCATTTCTTGCCACTTTCAGTTTTAACAGTATTTGTGTACAGTTTATTAAATTGTCTAGTATAATGCTTGTGTACTTGTGACGTTTTTATAAATGTTGTGTTTGTGTGTATAAGTCCATTTTGTATTTTGTAGATTAAAAGGCAAGTGTTATATTCGTACAAAGTTCTTATTTTAAGAAGGTTCAAATCCTTGTATAGTTTTTTTGTGGGAGTATCTGGGTTATAATTGAAAAGTTTTTTAAATGACTTTGTTCTGTATTATTTGTAAGTCGTTTAAGTACGTAATGTATGTGTTTCCCCATATCTCTATTAAATAATTTAGGTGGGACTGTACTAAGCTAAAGTATAAACCTCTCTTTATTGACCGTCAATAAATTGTGACATTTCCTTTCATTTGACGTGTAAAAATTTTGTTCAATTTTTAGTCATGTACCTGTTTCACGTGCCAAAATTTTGAACATCACAATTATAATGTAATTATGAAATGTTTAATTTAATATGTCGCAGTTCCATGTAGGCTGACTGAAGTTTGTTGTTAGAGGTTGTCTGCAATTGTTTACTTTGGTGAAATTATGTTATTATACTAATCCCGTGCTCAGTACGAGAGCTCGTATGAAAAACATTGACGTTCGTCCTTTTCTTTTTCACTCGTCTTGTTTGAAAATGAAAAAGACGGAAGATACTAGAATGATGACTTCACTCACAATCTCTAGCTGTGACTGGTATAAAGTATAAAGTTATTACACACGTTGATGATTTCATAATATTTATCAATTTACTTATTATAAACCAAAATATGAAACTGGTTTCAAAGTTTTATTTTTCATTCAACTCTTTATTTTAATTACATTCATTTTCCATTTCAGTTTAAAGGATGTTAATATTTAGTTTGGAAGCATCCAACATATCTAGCTGCTTGCCGATGATCAAAAGCTTAATAAGTATGCCATCGTCTTTTATCCGAAGAACATGTATAATAGAAACTAGGAACCTACATAATTTTCCGGACAATTTAAGTTCTTTGATCGATTCGTCCGGTCTTGAGGGAACGACCGAAATTGGACATTGAATATCAATTCGGTTAGTTACGCTCCATATTCAGATTTCGGAGCACGCTTACCAGACGGCTCGGGGATGGGAAGAACCCAGATGGCGCCCTGTGTTGCTTCTGGTAACCGCGCAATATTGTCAAATGATGGACGTGAAATACAAACACATATACAATATAATATAAATACATAGTATATTTTCTAATATCTATTGTTGCATGTGAAATTTATTCATGTTAATAAAGTCGGCTTGGGTAACATCGGAAATGGAAGGAGGAGGGAATCAAACGTAGTCCAGTAGTCCAGATAATAAGTTCAGAAAATCATTTTCTTTCAAAGGCTTAGAATACACCCACTCGATCCGAGTGGATAAAAACTCTTCAGAAAAATATTATAAGCAAAGTAATAATGTTGAGAACCTAATAAAAGTCTTAAAAAACAACATGGCGAGCAACATTTTTACTTATATGAAATCCTCATCCTCGGTTTGTCAGAATAGATAAGTCACATGACATAATAGAATTTTTTTTAAAAACAACATGGTAACCAAAATTTTGACTAATATGAAAGGAAAAGTTGAGCCATTCGGTAGTATTTAAATGATTATCTATAACAAATATATTAGGTCCTTACATATGAAATTGGCGTTTTGCCGTACTGGCAACTTTGATCTCAAATATCTTCTTTTTGGTTAGGAATTCCGAATTCAAATGTATACAGCTATTTACTCATGTATTTGTGTTTCGAAAATTATAATTCATTTGTTTTTCCTTAATTGTTTTTTTTCTCTGCGTCACTTAGTTTACAAAATGGAAAACTTGATATATCGCGTTATTTACGAGTACGAGTTCCACCGTGGCACCAGTGCTGCAGAAACGGCTTGAAGGATTAATGATGTGTATGGCGACGGTGCCGCAAAAGAAAATACAGTGCGTTTTTGGTTCCAACGTTTTCGTTCTGGAAATTTCGACCTGCAGAACAAGCCCCGTGGACGGCCGGAGACCAAAGTTTATAATTAAGAATTGAAGGCTATTGTGGAAGCGGATCCATCGCAAACCACGTCCGAGTTAGCTGCAGGCTGCGGTGTTAGTGATAAAACTGTTTTAATCCACTTGAAGCAAATTGGGAAGGTGAAAAAGCTTGAAAGGTGGGTACCTCACAAATTGAGTGAAGGAAATCAACAAACGCGCAAACAAGCCAAACCATGCCCCAAGCGAAAATTGACTCCAAAAAAGTTACTTGTGAGCGTTTGGTGACGGTGAAAAAAACAATTAAGGAAAAAACAAATTAATTATAATTTTTGAAACACAAATATATGAGTAAATAGCTGTATAAATTTGAATTTGGAATTCCTAACCAAAGAGAAGATATTTGAGATCAAAGTTGCCAGTACGGCAAAACGCCAATTGCATGTGTAAGGACCTAATATTTTATATAGTAAATACTCCTCACATTCCGGAATAAATAAAAAATAAAGGTAATTTTTTATTCAATTTTTTATAAGAAAAACTCTCTTTTCATAAAGTCATTGAAAAAGAAGATAACACTAATAATCTAAATTAAAATATGAAAATGAAAAAGACACAGAAAAATAACGGTCGCAACCGGGATTCGAACTCAGAACCTCTTGTCTTACAGGGACGGCGCTTTAACCAATTCAGCCATTACCACCTAAAACCGTAATATTTGTCAACTCATATTTCAAAAATTTATAATTAATAATAACACTTTTTTCCAGATTATCGGCAACTACCTTTTTCTTTGGAAAAAAGTGTTCAAAGAACGTATTTATTACCTACATAGTGTCTCGGATAAATACTGGGTGTCCGGGGTAAAGTGCAGTGATTCTTCATGATAATATAAGTAAAAAAAATAAATGACTTTTTTACGAAAATTCAAATTTTTTTCCTATACAAAAAGACGTCTGTTAAAAATCCTTAGTGTAAGGTACAAACATACCGATAATTTGCTGTGCGCCCCCCCGCGACGTTGGATTGTTGTGAGTCACCCGTATCGTAACAGCGTAAGATAATACCTAGTGCTGGCCGCATACGACGGATTGATTTGATCGAAACAAAAACTCATTTCTTTCAAGAAAGGCAAACACATACAATATTGGATTGAATATGTTGTTTTTATAAGCATGACTTGGAAAAGGGTTAAAAAAAATAGGAAAGAGCAGATTATTAATAATTTTAAGGTTACTCAATAATTTAATGCTAAAGAATTATATTATTTTATATGCATATTTAATAATTAATAATTATCCCATAAATCTAAATCTTTTGACAGTACCCGATTACTGTAAATATACTTACGTCTTTTCTGCATGTGAACAAAAAAGTTTTTTATTTATTTTTGGAGTCCAAACTATTTAAAGCGCGTTTGACGAAATTTTACATATATGAAACAAACATTTCCGCAATTCTTGGGTGTTATTATAAAAGTATACACGCAGGGAATTTAATATAGTATTTTACATCGTAAGAATTTAACTAAACTCCAATATTGTTTGGAAAAATTATTCTAGTGTAGTTAAATTAGTCTAAAAAAATTATTCTTATCTACTATTTTACCACTGTATAAAATGTAAAAATTGTGTATTTATTGTAAAAAAAAAACCATCAAATATTAAATAAATATAATTTTTTTTTAAATCTCGATCATAATGGCATCATTTTCGTGCAGAAGTGCTGGTATAAAAGTTTTTCTGGAAGTTAATAATTTGATAAATGTGCAATTCACGATTTATCTTCAGTTTTAAAACAATACTGAAGTTAAACTTTTTATTAAAGTAATACGATTTACATCTTATGCGAAATAAATATTTTTATTGTTATTATTATTAAATATATTTTTTTGTAAAATTTCAGTTGTAAAACCTACCCACAACATGTATAATATTTTGGCATATGAAATAGTAAAACTATGCTTTTAACCATGTGATGAATGAATTATGCACGTGATTATAATTTGCAGATCATTTAGATAGAGTTACGGAGACAGTGCCTTCGGATATGTCAACTCCGGAGCACAGAGTCCGTACGAAGGCATATTCAGTCATTTTGATTTTAATTTGATATTTTGAAGAAGTAATCGAATCCTGCGAATATGAAGGCTGTCCGGCATTTCAATTTTGGTGAAAGTTATTTGTTAATGGGTTTGTGTCCACGCTTTTCAACATTACATGGCTATAATACTAATTATACTAATTGTTTTAGGCCTTTGCAAAAATATTTTAACAATATTATCGTAGCTGTACCAAAGAAGCAAAGACCCTCAAAAACATCAACTCAGCGGTTAATGGCAGCGGTATAAGATGGCTGCTATCGGAACCACAATTGTTGAAAGAGCAATATGGTTCAAAATAATTACCATTGCTCTATTTAGGGTAAAAACTCAACGGCATAAGGTTCGGAACTTGTCTAAAACCTACTGTAATTTTTGTTAATTACGAGCTAAATGATTCAGCAGTTCATTTGAGTCGGCAATGAAGAGTGTTATTGTGAGCTAATTGTAAACACGCTACCTGTTGGTTCGTCGTGGTGTTAGTTTTTTAAACCTGTTTTTTTTTAAATACAATAGGATTCCTTGAAACCTTCTTCTTTATAATTCGCAAACGGGCCAACCAATAGGTACATTAAACCTAAAAACTGGGACTCGGCCGATCTCCAGCAGGTAGAAATAAAAAGGGCAAAATCATTATGTAAACGTGTTATTGTAAAATGACCTCAGAATACTTGCATACGGAGTAAGATTTTTATAGAATGTGACCTGAAACCCTAAAAACAATGAAGTTTATAAATGCTAGCGATTTAGGTAAAGCTGCTCCTACAGGTTTGCCATAGGGCTACGGATTCTTTTTAAAGCGGTTATGGTTATAAGAGGTATTCAGCAGGAGAAATATTGTATTGGCCCAAATAAAACCTTTAAATTTTTTCCTTATATAAATTTTTTTTTTACAATAACTCAACGTTCAACATCAGTAGATTTTCTAAAATATTGCCAACAGAATATGAATATAGATGCATGTGAAAGGGCAGCTAAGATGACTGTTGCTTGGAGATCACACTATGTCTCCTGTAATGTGTTTGTGTAGTGTAAAGTTGTAAAGAAATTACACACCTTCACATCCTAATTATATGTAGATCATTGTGTTACACTCTTTACATTGATTTTTTCCTTCATTCAATATCATAAGAGTTATCTGGGTACGTTCACTAACCACGATGAGGAATATATTAAAGTATCCATCATCAGTGCAGATACACTACTTCATATCACATCTGCCTTCATGTGGGAGGGTCTCGAAAAAAAATGACAACAACATTTTTTACGCTTATTAACATAATTTTTTTTTAAAATATGTCTATTGTTTGATGTTGAAGGTGTTGCATTTGTATACTTTGGTGCCAAAAGTATTTATAAACGGTATTTACATACATTTTCATCGAAAAACAAATTATCAGCTGAAGTTAAATGACACGCAGAGAGAGGCATCTGTCAAAAAGTAAACACTGGCGCAGTGACGTCACAAGGTGAAACCGCGCGGAAAAACTTTCGGTCGATATTTGATTTTTTACGGAAAAAAAACTTTGATATATCTTAAATCATGTAGGGACTTCTCCAGAAAGGCGGAAGTCAATGTGTGAAAGTCAGTGGAAAAGCTGGTGACAACTACCTTGTAAATGTGCATATTTTTATGTAACATTGTTATGTCAGACGTTTTGATCAATATGGTAAATTTATTCAATAATATACTTTCGTACTTAAATGGAGCAGTATCAGTTTATTTTTAAAACGTATTGCAGACATAATTAGATGGATTATTTTAGCATTTAAATCTGTTCAAATATTTACACTCCGCAGGGCGGAGTGTCAATCACGCCACGGATACTTCATTTCATTTAGTCTAACCACTTATCAAATATTTCTTTTACAATTTTCAGGTAAAAATCGATATAATCGGACAAGAATGGGATGATGAGTTATGAGTATAATCTAATAAATAAAAATGTATGTTTGTTTGTTTGTTTATGTGTTCGTGTATTATGCGCGGCTATACCTTTTATCCGATTGCGATGAAACTTTAGGAATATGATGTGTGCATATCCGGGATAGTAATAGGAAATGGCGTTATGAAATTATTTCCTATACTAGTCTTTCGATTGCAATAATTTTTTTTTAATTGTGAACATGCCCATGAATATTTCTATTTATATACTGGTGAGCTCTGGCTTTATGAAATTGGCATGAAAAAAAAATAGGTCACGCGAGTTGTGGGTGTATTTTATGGAGTTAAGCGGCATGGAAAAATAAGGAGGGGGGCTTCGCGGGAGGGGGTGGCGAGGGAATGGGGAAGGCGAAGAAGGTGGAAGCGAAATGCTCGAGATGGGGGGGGGGGGGTTCGCGAGAAAGGGGAGAGCGGGGAGGGGGAACGCGGGGAAGGTAAAAAGGGAACGCGGTAGGGGAAGAGGATGCGTGAGGGGAAGAGGAAGAGGAGGTGGAAAATTGTGTTAGATCCAATAACCAAGACTGCAGTAGATTTCATCAAAGAGAAAGAAGTGGGATTACCAGAGAATACCTTTTTTATATTAGTCCTTTTTAAATCAAATTCTAGACGTAATGAAACTTTTTTATAAAAAAAGGAAGTTGATTTTGAAAGACTGTTATTTTATCTGGTACATGCAGTTTTAAAAATTTGAAAAACTAAGTTAATTTTTAATATACTAAGGTTATACCGTTGGTCGTTGGCAGATTTGTTCAATTTTCAAACGATATATTTTTAAACATGAATTTCAAATCATAAAATCACACAACAAAATAAATCAATACATAATCTAGCTAACACAGTTAGTAGAATTTTAATTTAAGTTAAATTAAAATCATTAAACGTGTTTTGTGACATAAATACCTTAGTTTTTCTATTTATTTAAGGTTACCAACAGGCTTACCTACTAAAATATTTCAATTTTTTTTCACACTTATTTTGTTTAGATAATATTGAAAAATCATAAATACTTATGATCAAAAAATACTTACAAGAAGTATATAATAATAATATATATAATAATAAGCCCTTTATTCTGGACTTCGGTTAGGTACATGAATTTAGACATTTTGTGTTTTTTATAATATGTCCCGAAGCTCAGTTTGCCTCTTGGCATAGGCCTCCTCTAACATTTTCCATTGGGACCTGTCACGCGCTACTCTTCTCCATTGATGTCCAGCCGTGAGTTTTAGGTCGTCTTCCCATCTTATGTGTTGACGTCCTCTACTTCTCTTGCCATCTCTGGGATACCAGTCAGTGACATTTTTGCACCATTTCTCTTGTGGATCGCGGATCATGTGACCTGTCCATCTCCACTTTTGTTGGTCTATTCGGGTAACTATATCGGCAACTTTAGTTTTCTTCCTTATTATGTTACATCTCACCCTGTCCTGTTTCCTTATTCCTGTCAAACTTCTCTCCATGGCTCTCTGGCAGCGTTCCAACTTTTCTCTGTGGCGTTTGGTGAGTGCCCAAGTTTCACATCCATAGGTTATGACTGGAAGTACACACGTGTTGAAAACTTTCCTTTTTATTTGCATGCTTAGTTCTTTGGATTTCAAGACTTCTTTCAAAGACCAGTATTTCTTCCATCCATTCGCTACTCTTCGCTCGATTTCTTTAGTGGTTTGATCTTTGTGGGATATTAATTGTCCTAAATAGATGTAATCAGAGACATATTCGAGTGGTTGGTTGTCAATTTTTATAGTTACTGGTTCGGAGTTTGTAAGCAATTTTGTTTTATCTTTGTTCATGTTTAGGCCGACTTTCACACTTTCCTCGATTAGTGATTCTATCATTATATTTAGGTTCGTTGGGTTTTCCTCGAATAGGACTATATCGTCTGCAAATCTTAGGTGGTTCAGTTTTGCACCTTGCACGTTGATACCATATTTTTCCCAGTCTAGTTTGCGGAAGATACTTTCCAGAGCAGCCGAGAACAATTTTGGTGATAGAGGGTCTCCCTGTCTTACTCCTCTCTGGATCTTAAACTTTTTTCCCAAGGTTTCTAGTTGGATCCTCGCTTCGCAATTCAAGTATATGTTCTTTATAATATTAATGTAGTTTAAAGGTATCCCTTGCTCTTCAAGGCTATCCCATATAGCTGTGTGTTTTATGCTGTCGAAAGCTTTGGAGTAATCGATGAATGCCATGTATAGTTTCTTATTATACTCATTATATTTTTCTACTATTTGTTTCACTGTGTGTATGTGATCCAGGGTAGAGTATTTTTGTCTAAAGCCGGCTTGCTCCCGTGGTTGGTTTTCGTCTAACTTTTTACTTATTCTTTCCAGGATAACTTTGGAAAATACTTTGTAGATATTTGACATCAAACTTATAGGTCTGTAGTTCCCTATATCTTCTTTTTGTCCTTTCTTAAATATAAGAATAATGTTTGATGTTTTCCACTGTGTAGGGATTAGACCAGTTGTTAGTATTTCATTGAATATTGAAGTGAGTATTGGTAGTAGTTCTTCCAAGGTGCCTTTAAGAAGTTCGTTTGTTACTTTGTCTGGGCCTGGAGCTTTTTCCATCTTCTGACTGTATATGGCTTTCTCTACTTCTCTGGAAAGTATTTTTGGTTCAGTTATAACGTTTTCCTGCTCTTTATAGACGTCTGTCTTCGGATCGTGTTTTTGTTTGTCGTCTGGGCTTGAATAGAGGTCCTGGTAAAATATTGTGGCTATTTCGTTGATTTTTTTTCTATTTGTAGAAGTAGTCCCCTTTTTGTTTAGTTTTGGATATTAAATATTTTACCATTATGCGTTTTGAGCATTTATATTGCTTACTTGAATGTAGGTATATATTTAAGCAAGTTTTGAATGAAATAAATCGATATTAAATTTTTAATTTTCAAAATTCGATACGGGAAATAATCGATTTTTCTCATTGGAACCTCCCTGTACAGTTGCAAGCAGGTTTAAACTTTTATTCTCAGCCGCTGGTCAATCGATCTTAATACCTCGCAGGTTAAAGGCTGGAAAAGAAATCATTCTCTCAGAGGACTCTGGTGTACTTAACATATTCGACATCAACTGTTCTTTGTACGTTAGCGATGTGCAGTTATCCTAGGGAATTATGAGTGATCGTTATCGAGCGAGTGTGCTAGGGCCTCAGGAGGTGCCATCAATTCTTCCCAGCTTTTGATGTTGTCTGGAGTAGGACCTCAGAACTTGTAGAAAATGGTATTCCAGTGATTAAGGACTTGCCAGTTGGGGAAAATCTCCAAGATCATGTATGCCTTGGAGGGTTGGCTTTCTGAATAAACGATACAGTGTCTGTCTTCCAGAGCCGGACTCTTACATTATCAAACTTTATCCAATACACAAATGGAACCAGACCGCTAACGATTAAGGGTGCATCCGAAAGCGTTGGCTTCGTAAATACTAAATATGCAGAACCTTCGGGAGATTTTCCGGATATTCAATCTGGTTCTGTCCAAGGCGCCCGCTGTATTCGATTATTATAGATTTTCAGAAAAAACATATTAAGAACAAACCAAAAAAGTAGAGAATGTTATTTCAGAAACATGTGGTAAATTTTAGTAGTCCCAGAGATAGGTCGTACGTACATTAACTAACGTCCTAAAATGCTTACATAAAAATCTCCCTTCTCACACGCTTGTATACTTAAATATTGACAATACGAATGATATAATATATTAAATATTGACAGTACGACCTCACTCTTGAACTATTATATCTATCTATCTTCTCTCTCTCTGGTTTCAATCCTGGGATTGGTTTGCAGCAATTTCCTTTATTTTTTCTTCCATTTTTCCCTGTCTTGTGCGGCTCTTTTGAAGTCTGCATATGATGAGCAGCGCATGTCCACCAGCAAGTCCACCAGGTACTCTCGGCGTGGGCGTCCCCTAGAGTTTGTCTCCTCGGTCATACCCTCCATTATGGCATGCAAGAGGCCTTCTCGTCGTATTATATGGCCGATCCATCTTGCACGCCTTTCGGACAAGGTCCTGAGCAGGTGCCTTCCTCCTTCGATTCTTTGGAGAACCTCCTCATTTGTAATGTGGTCTCTCCAGGAAATTCCTAATAGTCTTCTATAGGACCACATCTCAAAAGCCTCTAGTCTCCGTTTATCTCTTTCGGATAGGCACCATGTTTCGCAGCCGTACATCAACATACTCCATACATAGGTCTTGATGAGAAGTATTCTCAGTTTTAGGTCTATATTATTTGATTCTATTATTTTCGACCTTTTATTGAATGCAAGCCTAGCCTGGTGTATACGGCTGTCGACCTCGCTCTTAAACCGACCGTCCCATGTTATTTTGCTCCCGAGGTAGACAAACTCCTTGGTGTTCTTTAGTGGAACTTGACTTATCTACTCTCATCTGATGTTGGGTTCGGCCTACAGTCAGCAGCTTTGTTTTGTCTTTATGTATCTTCATGTTGTAGTTGTTTTGAAGAATGCTTTGCATGATTGTTAAGGCCTCTTGCAGTTCTTCTTCGCTTTCAGCAACCATAGCAATATCGTCAGCAAACCTTATCATATCCACCTTTTGTCCGTGTATTTTTACACCTTCTCTGTGACTCATTCTCTCTCTCAAGTCATCAATCGCACTCTGTATATAGGCATTAAAAAGAACAGGTGACAAAGAGCATCCCTGTCTCACCCCTTGTCTTATACTGGCTTCCTTTGTACCATTGTCACATCTAATTATAGCGGCCTCATTCTTGTATAGCGCCTGGATTATTCGTCCATCTCTATATTTGATATCAATTCTCTTTAGAATCTCGAAGAGCCTTTTCCATTCTACTTTGTTGAAAGCCTTCTCCAGGTCTATGAATGCGATGAATGTGTTTTGGTTTCTTTTTATTCTTTTTTCTAGCAGTATGCGTAGCGACAATATTGCTTCTCTGGTTCCTACACCTCTTCTAAAGCCATACTGATCTCCGGAAAGGATGTTCTCTACTTTTGGTTCGATTCTTTTTAGAATGATATTAGTCAATATTTTTGAGGCATGGGATAATAGTTCTGTGTTGTTCACATTTCGTCGTGCCTGTCTTCTTTTGTAATGCGACAATTAGGCATTTCTCGAAATCCTCTGGTATGTTTCCAGTCTTATACATTATCTGTACCATTTTAAACAGGGCATCAGTAGTTCCTTTTCCTGCTGGCTGAACGTCATCGATTCCGGGTGCTTTCCCGTTTTTGAGGTTTTTGAGTGCGAGGTCAAACTCTTCTCTAATGATTGGGTCTCCCAAACCATCTGCGTCTACCTCATTTTCTCTTTCTATCAATGTTTTGTTGTCACTATTTCCCTTTCCATTGTACAGCATTTCGAGATATCTTTTCCATCTCTCTCCTATTTGGTCATTTTCGAAAAGTATTTTGCCGTCTTCTCCTTCTATTGCATTACCCTTTCCAACTCTCATCCCAAAGAAGTCTTTCACCTCAGCTTGAGCACTTTCTACATTTCCTCTCTTGAGGTCGTTATTTATCTCATCGCACTTATTCTGGTAGAATGTTTCTTTGGCCATTCTTGACTCTCTATTTATTTTGTTTCTCAGCACTTTGTAATTCTTTTGTGATTCAGCTCTTTTATCATTTTTGAGCTCTCTTCTATCCTTTATCATATTTAGGATCTCATCGGTTATCCATTCCTTATATATTATCCTATCTTCTAAATTAATATATCACAGTGTCTATGGCATGTGGCGGGCGGGCGGAGTGGATTTGATCTGTTCCCAAATCGTGCTTATAGGCCTTAGGAAAATAACAACATTTTTGCCCAATTCATGAGTAAATTTTTATATTTTTATTTTTAACTTTGATCCTTTGAGCCTTTGGAAAATAACAACATTTTTTCCCGATTCGTGGTTAAATTTTTAATTTTTTACTTCGATTCTCACACCCTAAAATAATGTAGTACCTCGGAACGATTCATGTTCAGGAAAAAAAAAATTATTAAATTATGGGTAAACGGAGGTTGTAAGCGCCCTTGAGGTGATTTTCTCACGAAAAAGGCGCTATATAAATTATAAGAAAATTTTATCAAAATTATTTTACTACTTTATGTTCGGGTTAAATCTTCCCCACAGGAAAGACTAAACCATTCCACTCACTTTTCCATAAATTATTATCTAGTCGATCCACGCTATGCTATTGTACACAAGTATAATAAATACAACACAAAACAATATACACAAGTATAATAAATACAACACAAAACAATAACAACATGTCAACCTTCCAGATAACCAAATGGGAAAATAACTCACCGACTCCAGATATTTTCATATCAGAGGGTTCGGCTCGGTAAAACTCCTAATTGGACCTACAAATCCTACTGATCCCTCAATATAAATATTTAAAAAATCTTCCGTAATCCTACATGTATTTAAAAAGACTGATTTTTGCATTTTTATGTATAAACTCTTTGACAAATTTATTATTATTATTTAATGAATCAATTACTTATGTTCTGTATATCAAGACAAATGAGCTATGTGAACAAAGATAAGTAGTCCAAACATCGCAACCTTCAACCGAATAACATAAATTAGAATTAAAAAACGCTTTGTGTCACATAAGTTAAATACGTTATATTTTTCTAGACAATACAATCAGTGGCGGGCACAGTTTTGGATCAGGGTAGGCAGAAGGAAAAACTTCATTTAAAAAAAACTTACCACTTCGCTATAACTATTCATTTCGTATAACTAAGTTTTCGCTAAGAATGGATAAACTGCTGGCTGTAGCCGATTTGATTGGGATTTCGTAAGCCAAATTATTCATCCATTTATATTACAAGTATATTAGGTACTATATATATAAAATTTATATTTTATTCGTTAAATAAACACAGCAAATAACTAAATGAAACAAATTACTTTGTGTAAACCACTATAATCACATGTAGATATTATAACATGGGATTATAGAGGTTTACGAATTGAAAGAGGCGGGATTGGGCGTGAAATTGAATGATCTGAAAGTATGTTGTCTGTTGTGTGCTGATGATGCGGTGCTGATTTCTAAAATGATTCCACAAAGTAATTTTGCAAAGATTGAAGAAACAGCTAATAACATTTTGAAAGAAAAACACATTATGATGATATCATTATGTCTTTAGTGAAGTTGAACAAATAAATAGAGATACCGACAGATGGCACCGATTGCTGGCTTCCCCAAGTTGTTCTGAAAAGCTCTGCCTGTTTAGACACGAACACAAATTTTGAATCCAAAGCAAGCATGTAAATAATATTTTGAGTAGTATAAAGTAAACATTGAATACTCTAACGTTAGCAATATTTAGTTTCTGTTTTTGACACGTTATGCGGACGGTATGGTGCACAATGCGCTGCGATTCGCAGGTGGAACTTCGCGTGTATTTTGATAGTAGGTACAGGTTATAGTTAGATTTCTCGCAGCAAGTTCATACGTTTTTATATTTTTATGCGATAGAGTTTAGGGTAGGCAGTATTATTTGTTAATATGGAATGCGCGCCTCTGACTACAATAGCAATCACTTATATGATGCAGTAGTAACGAACCAGTGACGTATTAATCCTTTTTTAAAAACCTACCTTCCTATTAAATATAACGTTCGAAGTAAAACTACCGCCGAGCGGGTATACTTTTCGTTAGAGTAGTTAGATATTTCAATTTTTTTATTTTACCTTTTTTTTCCATCACACTGCTGGATGAAAATTCTTGTACTGTGTTACATAAAAGTGATATTTTTGGAGCGACATGGGTAAATTTTTTTAGTTTTAGTCGAATGAAATAAAATACATAAAATTACCTTCACAACAAAATCGTCAAATCGATAGTAACGTGTGGTGCCAAATTGTTTAAAATGTCGCTGAATCAGTAACAACGAAATTCCCAGTGTGAACATACATGCTCAAGATTCCATGGACAGCCAGACGCACAAATGTATTCATTCTGGAAGAGCAAGGCATCGCCAAACTGAGGACTCCAACTTGGAGCAAGAATCCAAGCGCAGGACCGTGAGGAATGGAGGAACCTTATCCACCATGCAAATTGGAGTAGGGGTCACGTTCCTAGAACGAGAGTGAATGAAAATTACATTATATTTATTTGTCTTAAAAATATTGTTTTGGATATATTTAATTTTATTAAGTTGACAATTCAACGATCACTCACTAAAAATATTATCGGCCGCTGTTTCTAACTTTTACATCGATTCATCTGAGGCCGCGATCAGCCAAGCATTTTGTAGGGTAGCGCTCGATTTATGTTGTCCCCAAACATCTTATGTTATCTGGCCTCGCCCACTTTCATAGACAATAAAATGACATCAAAGTAAGAACTTTCGAAGTTAAATTAATATTATAGAGTTAATTGTTGGATTTATTATTAAAACACGTAATTTATTTAAAATATTTTTATCCATAAACTGACATTTTATATTTTTTAAACAAACGTATATAAAATAAAGTGTCAGCTTGACCGTAGGTACTGGACACTTGGCTTGGCGAATATTTGAAAACGACATAATTTTTCGCATAAATTAACCGTTTTTCGTCTCTGCTCCGCACGCATCCGAACTTCTCAATCCATATGAATTAAAATGATAATTGATAAACGCAATACAACAGAAGTGAAATGAGCGCGAAACTGTGTCTT
Source organism: Limnephilus auricula (assembly GCA_951813805.1). Classification (NCBI taxonomy): domain Eukaryota; kingdom Metazoa; phylum Arthropoda; class Insecta; order Trichoptera; family Limnephilidae; genus Limnephilus; species Limnephilus auricula. The sequence goes on along the minus strand of OX638389.1, from coordinate 32,503,176 downwards.
CTGTCAAAGTGATATTTCATCGACCATACATTGTGTTCGCGGTATTTTTTCTACTCTGTTGACACTTTTAAGAACTAGTCCAAAACTAAGGCGGCCGGAACGAGTTTAATCCACTAGTCCGGCTTCCTTAGGTTAAGATAAATGCTTAAGCTATACTTGTGTGTTGGAAAAAGCGTAGTTGTGCACTAATCAAATACTAAGGCAAAATTTTGGCTTAGTAATTGATTAGTAGGATTGGGAACAGCGGTCGTAAGCTTCGCACATTTAAGTTAAAAGTTAAGTTTTCACTAGTTTGTTCATCATCAAACACGGATACCAAACTAGGTAATTTAAATAATATTTCTTTAATTTTTAGTTATTTTCGAAGTTAAAAGGGAACTGTCATTTGTGTTATCTTTTACATTATTTCAACGCATGATAATTTAAAACACTCACTTGCAACTAGATAACAAAATACGAAGTTGGGAATACGCATTACGAATTAGTACGCAGAGGTGGCGGATTTATTCAACGGCACGGAAGGTAGGTACAAGAAGGCTATACAATAATATCTGTACAATTATATTCGTTTAACCAGTTTTTAATCGTAAATATGTTTTATGCACTTGTGTCTCTTACTTTTATATATCCTTCTACTCTTGCTCTAGCCCTACTGTATTAATTTTTTTTTCTGTAGTCAATCATATTGTCAGCTTTTACATGTAATATTGCAGTAGCTTAAATAAAATGAACGAAGTATTCCTCTTTGTGACCTCTAATAAAATAACATTTAAAAAATAAAAGTAGTTGAATTTATTTAAAAAATTATATAGAACTAAAAATCGCTCATTTTATATACTGTATTAAAAACACTTATTTTATGTAGCTTATTATTGTGGCAATTGGAGATGTCGTTGACAAGATATCATCAAATTATTAAAACAAGACAGGATATAACATTAAACTCTTTCAATAGAAACGTATCTGCATTCCTAATGTTTTGGCAAAACTGTGTATGGAGATTATTTGATTTCGCTGATTAAAGTTTGCACATTTATGTTTAAGAAGATCACATTTTTTTTGCTTTCCGCAGTAACAGTAACTGCGACTATAGAATGAATACTATCAAAGGGACGATCAGCACCCTCGGGTTGTCATCAATACCGAGTGTTGCAATATCGTGGATATTGGGAATCATAATCACCACCACTGGGATTATACAGTACAGTCTCCTGGAACCGGACGGCAGAGTTTCAGACACTTCAAACTTCGAGCTGCTTCCGGAATATGATTTTATTATTATAGGAGGTGGCTCTGCAGGTAACTAGTAATTTTTTCATGTGTTTTTAGACTAAAGAGAAAAATAATACTTTTTTTATTAATTCTATATTCGAGTGTTAAATGTTAACCTGAACAGAAACTATTTGCGGTGTCAAAAAATATCACATCGAGCCGCTTACTATGATCGCTCTTTTCGTGTATCTGGCCCGCTTATTTGGAATAAACTTCCCACAGCTGTTACCAATTTTCAGACTTTTACTGAATTTGAACGGGCTTTAAAAACTAAATTATTTAAAAAAAATCATACCATTCATCTAAATGTTAATCTCTTCTCAGTATACTTATATTGTAATGACATGTCTGGATAAAGTCTCTGCTAATTGTTTGCTTTCGGTTTCCTCCTTATTGTATTCACATGTTTTTAATGTCCATTTAGAATGATTCTTATTTCTGTACCTGTTTTATACTATATTTTAGTTTAAATGTTCTTGTTTTAACCTGTGCTATAATAGCACTGTTACTTTCTATTAATATTGTCATGTGCTATAAAAGCACTATTATTGTTAATTTTGTTCTCTTGTTATTGCCTTGTATACTCGTATACTGTATATTCTTTATTTAAAATTAATTTTCAATACTTTGTAAGGACTCGTAAGGAGCACTGTAGGATTATTTTAAATGTTGTTATAGTTAAGCGCACTTGAAGTGAAACATCACAAAACTACGCTATATAAATGTTTCGTTATTATTATTATTATTCAAAGTCCAAACTCCACCGCATGCAGCTCCATTCAGATTAAGTTTCAAAATAAGATTCTCGACTTAAAACCCAGTTTATTTAATTGAATATATTTTTATTATCTACTGAAAATGCCCTCAAGTCTGAATTTCAGGACTGAATTCAAAATGCGTAATAAACACAAAATATTAGTTACACAGCTATCCTAATATAATGACATTTTTTCATGCGTTTTTGAAGTTTCTGGTTAACCAGCACAGAGCAAAATCCTAATTTTTTAAAAATATATTTCAACAATTATATCGGAATTTAACTATCTTAACTATCTTGCTTTATTATGGTACAAAATATTGATTCAGCATATATCTGACTCTAAATATAAGAGGAAAGTGGAACATGAACATAATACTAGGTTCACAAAAAATGAAGGGATGCTTGTTCCAAAATATGGCAACAACTATGGACAGCAAACTCTAGAATATAATGTGCACAAAATATTTAATATGTTACCAAGAACCTATTATAAAAAAAAATCATTCACCAAATAGTTTGAGATATATACTGAAAACATGGTTACTAAATAGAGATGTTTCATACTAAGTCATGTGAGTTAATTGTGTCAATCTGTGTAGTTGGTTATATTACAATTAGTAATAATATTATGTATATGTTTACATTGTAATTGAACATTAATTGCGGTTTCACGGGGTTGCTCCTTGAAAAACCATAATACAAAAACAAAAATAAAAAACCTTAAGGTATCGGAATAACTTATATTTTATATGTATATGCATAAATATTTTCCGGAGTCACAACATCAAGAATAGACTCCGGCCAGCAATGTAAACCAGAAATGTATCAAAGACTTAATCATGTCTGATTACATCTAAAAGGGATCGAAATGACAAGCTATTCTCCTTCAACAGTAGCATTCTTCCGAACAGGTCCTCCATTGATATGCTCGGTGTAACTCTAAGTGACCAGCTCAGATATGGGGGCTCCATCGAGGCCAGAGTTAAGTTGGCCTCTCAGAAACTGGGCGTACTGCACAGGGCCGCAGATAATTAATTTAATTTTAATTTAATAGTACACAACTGCTCACCCTGTACAAATCGCAAGTGCGCCCCACGATTTAATTTGGCAGCCACATCTGGTCTGGAACCCCAAAGTACTTGCAAAACACCCTCGACTCTGTGCAGAAACGGGCGGTCCGTTTGATAGATTATCCCATCTTAACAAACGGATTGCAATCTTAGAGCACAGGCGTCGGGTGGGAATGCTATCCTTGTTCTACCGGTATTTCAATGGAAGATGCTCCGAAAACGTCGGGAAACACGCCAAACGCTCACCCAACATATATACACGGTTGACATTTGTCACATGAGAACTGGTCGTTTTTTCGACTCGTTCTTGAGTTCAACAGCTCGGATGTGGAACGATTTGCCGGCCTCTGTGTTTCTTCCTTCCTACACCATGGGTATCTTCAAGACCCATGTTCACTCCTTCCTTTTCTTAAAAAGACCCTCCACGCAGCATCTTCAAAGATGACATAGACCCTGAGGGAAATTATTTTCCTCAGGGCCTCCTGTATGGAGTTAATACAGGAGGCCCTGAGGAAAATAATTATTATGAATATAATTATAATAATAATTAAAAAAATAACTTATATTATTGATGTAGCTATTCCAAATTCCTGTAATATTCAAAAATCTGTTTCTGAAAAAATAAGAAAGTATACAGATTTAGGAAATGAAATTAAAAGAATTTGGCATTCTCAGACTATAAAAATATTACCTTTTGTTATTTCGGCTACTGGCATTATACATAGCTCTCTTATTAAAAAATTAGGCATATTAGATTTGTCAAAGAATTTGTATATAAAAATGCAAAAATCAGTCATTTTAAATACATGTAGAATTACGAAAGATTTTTTAAATATTTATATTGAGGGATCAGTTGGATATATCGGTCAAATTAGGAATTCCACAGAGCCGAACCCTCTGATATGAAAATATCCGGAGACGGTGAATTATATTCCTATTTAATAGTTTGGTAGATTAACGTGTTGTTCTTGTATCAATTATACTTATATAATACACTTGCATAACGTGGATTTACTAGATGATCATTTATATGGAAAAGTGTATGAAAGGGTTTAGTTTTTCCCATGGGAAAAACTAAACCCTTTCTAAAACTTAAAACTAAACCCTTTTTGTTCCTGAAGATCTGGTGCGTAAAAAGAATAAAAAAATAAAATAAAAAAATAAACCCTACTAAACATCACATGTCATGACTTCGGACAACTAACCTACCATATTCACGTTTTTATTTATTGATAACTAATACAAATATTCAGGAGAGGGGGGTTGTTCATAGTTGTTATTTTAAACATGTTTATAAATCTTGTCTTACAAAAATTGACAAAAAAGTATTGATCGAAGCTTATAAACGTTTATGAAAATTATTAATTTTCTCAGAAAAACATACCTACACACCTAATAATAATTATAATTATTGATCTAGTAAATAAAATTCAAATAATAGACGAGGCAAGTGCAGAGACACGTATTAAGTAAAATATGATTCAGAACTTATTCGTAAGCCCGGAATGTTTGGCTTAAAAAATGTTCAAAAAAATATTTTTAATATTTTTTTTTAATTAGAAAAATTGAATTTGAAAGAAAATGAACAAACGGAAACGACACAGACCACCACAGACCCATTCCACAATTGATAAATCAATATTGAAATACTGTCGCCAATGTTTTCGGTGATCGGTGTGATGATTTTTTGTAATAAATACCTGTATTTAATAATCGATCCTGAATGGACAGAATATTTTTCTTCTCCGACACGGCCTTTTTCCAAATTTTCTGGAGAATAATAAAAAAAAGCCTAGTCACGGCCGCCCCGCCGGCATCCAACTGATAACTGGTGAGCGCTAACCCTGAATTCTCAAGCACGATATATGAATCTCATCCACTTGTCCGGAGTCTGCAGTCAGCACATTCCACAACTCATAGTATTTCCAGAATGATATAATTCTCTTTTAAGACATATTAAGGTTTTATCTTATTATGGCTTTTTGGAGAAGTCGCCAATTTATACACAAATATAAATATGAAAAAAGAATGTTGTTTTGGGGGAATTTTGGTCAATTATAACAAGGAAACAACACCTGGAAAGTTATAATTGACCAAAATTCCCCAAAACGGCATTCCCAAAATCCTCAGAAGCGCCTCCAATTAGTTCAAAGCCACCCAATCAGGTCTCTACACGCAAATCGCCTACCCCCTCCATCGTCAAATCACCTTCTACCCGTGTTCTTCGTTCTCGACATAATATTTGAAATGCATTCACTTAAGTCTTGACTTCTGGACTGAACAGACATACGCAAGCTGTCAGTTTAATACAAAACTCAAGACATAAGGCCTCTGAAGATGGACAGTGAGATCTGTCCGAAACGTCAGGAGTTAAAAAGTCCTTCTAAGGACTACGTTACGCGGGTAAGCCGAGAAAATTATTCTACATCTTACACCCGTGAAAACCTTAATCATCACATATATCTATTGTCATCCAGTGTTTGCATATAACATATATAATAAGGGAGGCAATTTTCAAGGATGCAACTAACCCGACACTCCTCACGAATACAGTAATTGGCTTTCCATTATAGGCCATTGTAGGCCTGACGGTCTGCCCGATACCTACCTGTCTCAAGCTGCCGATGATGGCTAGATTCGGCGAGGCTGATGAACTCGAACAGTAAATTGGGATTCTAGCTTTTAATTGTAAACATAATGCGTAGGATCTTGTAAAGTTCAATTATACAAATAAAGAATATATATAAAGAGAATTTATGACGCGAATATGAACGGTAGAAGAAGCCGAGGACGCCCAAGGAAGACGCGGCACGACCAAGTAAATCAGATACTTGAGTCGGGCCATGTCAAGAGTCAGAATAATAGAAGAGTATGTATGAGAAGATGTATGAATGTGAATGAGGCAAGGAGTGTGTGCCAAGACCGAGTTGTTTGGCGGTCTGTCCTCTCTGCCTACCCCTGCGGGGAAACGGCGTGATGGTTAGTTAGTTAGTTTTTAAGAATATATTTGTTTCAACACAATACTAATAGAAAAATACATATGTAATATTTTTTATATAATATTTCCTATAACCGTTGTAGGTTTTTTGTAGTTTCTATTTCCTTCCCCAATATTCCACGGGTTATTATTTTACCACGGGTATTTTGTTTTTTACTCTAAGCAGGTATCAATATTTTCTCTTTTCTTTGTTTTTGTTTTACTTGCAAGTATTACGTTGATTCATTTTCTTCCTATCTTAGTTTTTACATTCTGATGGTTGCTATTGTGCCAATAAGGATCAATTGAATTGCACTTCCAATTCATGTAGCGATACGATACGATACGATACGATTGTACCACCCCAGCCAGGAGCAATCCTGTCCCGGTGAGACCGGTACACCAGGGGGCACTGATTTGTTAGGACTGGAACACATGCTCTAAGGATGGGTGGGGAGTTGGAGTTTAATCAGCCGGTATACATGGCAACCTAATGAGCCAATATAGGAAAGAAGGTTGGGCCGGAATGGAATGGGTTGAGCAATTTTTTTATATATATATTTTTTTTATTATAAAATATATTTATATAATACATACATGTATATATATATATATATATATATATATATATACACATATATACATACATTCACATATATATGTGTTTGGTGTGTGCATGCATTGTCCAATGTGCCCTGAAAGCTACAAACAAATTGAGCATATTGAATCTTTCTGTCCCGCGTGCCGATTTCTACCTTAAGATTGTTAAGTTCTGACGTAATATGTCAATATTTCTCTAAATGCATACCCCAAATATTTTCCAAAACGATAATCGATGCTTTGCTCTCAGATGCGAGCATCACCGATCCGTAAATCAAGAACTTAAGTGTTCTGTAGACCTGTAAACATGCCCTATCTGTGTAGGCAATATCTTGCACTTCCAATTCATGTAGCGGGTACTAAATATAACATTGTTATTTATATAATTATTACTTTATGGAATTTTAATGCACTTGTGTAATTTATTGAATCATACGTAAAAGTCCTAAGGCCATAATTAAACAAACGGATTGTGGAAAGCTCAATAACATAACGAATTTTTTTCGTTTCCTTTCGCCTACTTTTAAAAATTCGTTTTTAAATTTTCATAATTACGAGAATGTCTGGAAATCCAGTTAAATCCAATTTTTAATGTGTAAGATAACTTTATTATATAATAATGGTGAATTTTACAGGAGCAGTTTTGGCCAATCGTCTATCTGAGGTGGCTGAGTGGAAAATATTACTCCTGGAAGCTGGGCTTGACGAGACCTTTGTCAGTGATGTACCAATTATATCTGGATACCTTCAGAAGACAACTATAGATTGGCAATACAAAACTGAACCGCAAGGAGATTTTTGCTTAGGTAGAAATATTACGAGTGATAAGAGTATATTTTGTCAAATAAATCCCGTTGATGACGTGTATTGATTATGAAGTTTTACGTTTTTCATTTCAGCAATGGTAGATGGACAGTGTCAGTGGCCAAGAGGAAAAACCTTAGGCGGGTCGTCTGTTCTTAATTACATGTTTTACATTCGAGGGAATTGGAAGGACTACGATCTTTGGCAGTCTGCGGGCAACCCGGGATGGGGCGCCACCAGCGCGCTTAGTTATTTCAAAAAATCGGAAGACAATAGAAACCCTTCCCTGGCCAACACTCAGTACCATGGTTCTGGAGGTTACCTGACTGTTTCTGACCCACCTTATCAGACTATTCTTGCTCAAGCCTTTATTGATGCGGGAATGGAAATGGGTTATCCTGCCGTCGATGTGAATGGAGCTAACCAAACTGGTTTTATGGTGGCACAAGGTACAATGAGGGATGGTAGGCGATGCTCCACAGCCAAAGCATTCTTAAGACCCATTCGTCAAAGAACAAACCTTGACATAGCAATGGGTGCATTTGTTACCAAAATTGTGATAGATCCAATAACTAAAACTGCGACTGCAGTAGATTTCATCAAAGACTTTATACCGCGCAGAATTAAGGCGAGGAAAGAAATTATTCTCTCAGGAGGTGCCATCAATTCTCCTCAGCTTTTGATGTTGTCTGGGGTAGGACCAGAGGCAGAACTTATTAAACATGATATTCCAATGATTAAGGTCCTGCCTGTTGGAGAAAATCTTCAAGATCATGTATGCTTTGGAGGGTTGGCTTTCTTAATAAATGATACCGTAGCTATTGTTGAGAGTCGGACTCTTACTTTATCAAACTTTAACCAATACACAAATGGAACCGGACCGCTAACGATTAAGGCTACATTCGAAAATGTTGGATTTGTAAACACTAAATATGCAGATCCTTCGGGAGATTTTCCAGATATTCAGTTGATATTTCAGCCTTATGGAGTGAGTTCAGACGGTGGCGGACAAACGAAGAAAATTCAGGGATTGACTGATAGCTTCTACAATGCTGTATATGCGCCGTACAATAACAAAGATGTTTGGAGTATAACCTCAATTCTTTTGAGGCCGAAGAGCAAAGGTTTAATCAAATTGCGTAGCAAGAATCCTTTCGACAAACCGATGATTTTTGCGAACTACTTCAAAGATGTAAGAGACTTGGAAACTTTGCGAGAAGGTGTCAAGATCGCTATTTCTCTCGCAAATACGACGCCTTTCCAAAAATACAATTCTCAAATCTTACCGACTGCGTTTCCAAACTGTCCAAGCCGCACGCTGTATTCAGATGACTACATAGATTGTATGATACGGCACTATACCTTAACGTTGTATCATCCGGTGGGAACATGTAAGATGGGCCCCTCTACAGATCCGACTGCGGTGGTAGATCCAACATTGAAGGTGTACGGAATTAATAAGCTAAGAGTTGTGGATGCTAGTATCATGCCGGACGTAGTAAGTGGGAACATAAATGCCGCGGTGATGATGATCGCTGAAAAAGCAAGCGATATGATTAAACTAGCTTGGCAATAAGATAATATCTCCAGATTATATATCTATGAATTTTTGTTTTTTTTTTAATTCTAGTTATGACGACTGTCCCGCGATGTGATATGTTTAATAGTTTTATGAATCCAAAATGTCGTGTACATTGGTTGTAACTTGCACCTTGGTCTTAAAATATTTTTATTCTTGAGTTATGAGACATTATTTGTATATCTCTCAAAGCCTTCAAGAGATCATCTTGAGCAGAACAATACTACATACACACATATCGTGACGTGCTGTGCTGAGCCAATACGTCCATCGTGTCATATGGCATACATAGCAGATTCATAGTGCCAGCCCTGACAGTAGTTGTTTGGACTATCTATTAAATTATTATCGTATGTACTTAATTTTATTCGATATTAGTGCAAAGGCTCCATTCCTTCACGACTGTGAGCTTTGGAAGAGCGTCTCAAAGAGAAAATCTAAAGGATGCATACATTGCGGGTACTCGGCGTTTTTTCTTGTGTATAACTTTAATTATGTCCAATATATTTTAAATACTTATATTTAAAAATTTTATAATAATTTTTTTAAATATTTCTAAATATATAGCTTTCTGGGGGTAAAGTGTATTGACTTCGGGAGGTGATTCTACATGATGGTATAAGTAAAAAAGACTAACAACTTTTTTCAAAATTCCACACGGAGAAAAATGTTATTCGAAAAAACGATCATTTTAATAGTAAAAACGGTTAAAAACGGGACTGAAGTTCTTAGGAACAAATTAAGAGGGTTTCAATGTTTATTGGCGGGAACATGTAAGAATAATTTGTTGGTATACGTAATTTCGTACGTATACCAACAAATTATTCTTACATTTTCCCGCCAATAAACATTGAAACACTGTTAATTTGTTCCTAAGAACTTCAGTCCCGTTTTTAACCGTTTTTACTATTAAAATGATCGTTTTTTCGAATAACATTTTTCTCCGTGCACAAATTAGGGGTACTTTTTATACAACTACAACTTGGGTACAATTTGTTTACAACAACTATTATGTTACATGCAAAGTTGCCACGATTCGTTCTTCTACCATTCCATGTCATTTCTTCGTCCTCCGATCTCTATGTCCAAAAAATCTAAGGGTCCTTTCTCGATCTTATCCATTTGGCTTACATCAGCATCATACATGCGCCAAGTTTTATCACAGAAAAGTATTTGCTTCTCTTATCATACCATGCCTTCGCCGGGTGACCTCTATATCACTCACTTCCACATTGTGTTTATACCTCTTTCTTCGATTATAAAATACCGACCCATCATTTTACCACATAAGCATTGGATTAACTTAATCATGCCATGTCTTCCTTAGGGCCTCCTGTGTGGTAGTAATGTCAAAAAAAATTGTAGGTACTTCCAAATCTAAAACTGACTGTGTAATCTTTTTTTTCAATTTCTTAATCAATTTCCAATTTAATTTCCCATTACTTGAAATATCATTTAAGAAAAAAAGATAAATAATAATTACGCGTAGGATAAAAGTTATGTTTAATCATTGAAGACAATTGCAGCGACTCTCAAACGAAAATTTGAAACAGAAAAATCAGAAAAAGATTCGGTCGCATCTAAGGAATTGAATTTTTGATAGAAAAGAAAGCAAATTTTGAACAGAAAATCAGAAATAAATTTGGTCGTGTCTATGAATTGAAGCCATTGACAGTTCATAATTAAAGGCTGCTACCAACGACACCTCAACTTTGAAAATGTTTTCCATAAAATCATACAAAATATGATCATTACTAGCCTACCTCTCTTACCTCTCTTACCTCTCTTACCTCTCTTACCTCTCTTACCTCTCTTTATTGCCAATGCATATTAAAATCTTAAATTAATGTACATTATGTTCATGGATATATTTTGTGAATTATCGTGAATTTCCATTTGCTCTATTTTGTCAAAAAAATCTTCTTAATAAACAAATAAATACATATATTTTTTTTAAACTACATATTTATTACCAATATGTGTAACGTACTTGATGTTAATAAACAACATTTGGATTAATATTAATTTGTTAAACAGTGTTGGCAGTCCCGGATAGCTTGTATTTCTAAGGATTACATACATCAACCTGGAAACATTACTACATTCTACCTACAGGATTATATTTTATGGTTTCTGAGCATTTTTTGTCAATCGGTGTCCTTCTAATGAGGAAAATGATAGAAAAATATTGTGGCTTGAGCAAAAATATCAATATATATATTTTTATTATTTTCTATGTCAAAGTTTGTACATCTATGTATTAAGGTGACCCAGCACTTCATCCGGCAACACCTCATCCCCCGACAGTTCATCCGGCGACACCTCACCCCATCCGGCGGACAGATCATCCGTCGGACAGTTGATACCTCGGACATTTCATCCCCTTAAACATTATTTTTGGGGATTATTTATTCATATAAGTATGGAAAGAGGATATTATGTTTAAATACTTTTATCTTTAGGCGTCTTGAGTGGATTTCGGCTATACAAAATGTTTACGCAAACTTTCCCTAAAAAGGCCTTCCACTCTGCATTTACAAAGATGTTAAGATGTCTCAAGGCTTATGTCATCTTTGGGGTGCTGAGTGGAAGACCTTTTTAGGTAAAGGCTGGAGAGGAAGTTCTGAGAAGGAAAAGGGTTTGAGGGGTGGGTAGAAATCTGGGGGTCAGTGTATCCAGGAGTTGACGTTTGACGGCCGCCGTCATCGAGTAGCAAGGCTCTTGACTAGAGATCCGAAGGTCGCGGGTTCAAATCCGGGCGTGCGCTGATAAATGTTATCTGATTGATTTGTGTTTTTTTATAAATTAATCATTAAAAATAATATAAGGAATATTTTCAGCACGTTCCAGAGTGAAAGATACTCTCAGTATCGCCCTGGTGTAAGTTCTCCATCTCCTCTCACTCCCCACTTACCTTCAATCTCACAACATACCCCAATTGGGGATGCCGTAGTGACACTGGCTCCAGACGGGAGCAATTGGGACTCTTGTAAGGAATTCACTGGAAAAGGAGTGGCGGACGTATAAGTCCATCCCGTCTACTGCGGTGCAAGACGGTGGGTCGAGAGGGTCGGGCTGGAGAGATCAAAAAGTTTCTCTCAACCAGTCTCTCCTGATCCGGCCCGCCACGCATTAGGTGAACAAAGGCATCCCCCACCAAGACCTAGACAAACCTCACCTGGTGGATTCAGAATTGAAACGTTGCTTGAAATGGCTTTAGCCATGTTTAGTGAGGTACTTCCCAACCTTTCTCCCCCATATCTCCTCCCCCTTCCCACTTACATTCAATCTCACAAAATACCCCAATTTGGGGTGCCATAGTCTCACTGGCTCCAGACCGGAGCACATGGGACACTTGCAAGGTATTCACAAAAAAAAGGAGTGGCGGACGTATGAATCCATCCCGTCCACTGTCGGGAACTGTCGGGAACTGTCGGGGGATGAGGTGTCGCCGGAAGTGTCATAGAACCATGTATTAAGGATTATATAAGCATAAAATAAAAGTTTTCATAGTCCTTTTCACCAGGGTTTTGTATTTTGAGGAGGCCTGTATTTTTGAAAAAAAAAATATTTTCTCATATAGTTTGTTATTCATTGTTTTCATAATGTTGACAAGTTGATTTTCACTAAGTTCTTCAAGCCATGGTTTTACTTTAGTTTTAATATATTCATTTCCGTTTTTATTTGTTTATTTGGTAGACCATATATTATAGTTTCGTTGCGTAGAATTTAATATTTATTTCTCTGTCAAAAGATATTTTCAAACTGTGAGTAACCAGTGTTTTTTGGCTTATTGTCCTGATTGAGCGTTTATTTTAAGCATTTTTTTTTCTATTCAGTTTTTTTGCTTAAATAAAATATTTTTAGACCTAATAATGTTTTTGTAGATTGTATAAATGAATATTTAAAAAAAATAATCTGTCGAAATTCTAACCGGAACTTTCAGCATTGTCCTATTTTGGGCTACGTGTTGCCACTATGTGTAAGTGCTCAAGTCATACTCCAATCCGGTTACTTCTTATTTTATTTCTGATTGACATAAAGTATTCCTTTTATATCGTTTATGTTTATGATATTACGGATGTTTCTAATGAAGTATATGTACATGGCTAGTTTTTGTGATTGTGTAATACGTTTTCACCAATTTCAATTCTAAGATATTTTATGCTTTTGAAGTTATTATTCCCTCAGTGTTGGTAAAATCGATTCTGAACAAGACGTACAGTTAAGGGGTACGTCAGATTCCTTCCCAATTTAACCATTCACCAAAGCTTTTCCTTAGTTGTGACATTTTCAAAACCCACAATATTACAATCGATTTATCTTTAATACATTATTACAGTCATTATAGTCCACCTTATGTTTAAAACAGAAATTAATTCGCAGACAAATATTGCAGCTACATGTTGAACAAGGCGATATAATGGAGCGTCCAGTATAGATGAGATTTGAAAAAGGGGCGTTTATATTGTTTCGGCATAAAGGAAACACAATGAGATGTTATGAGATGTGGAAGTCAATTGCAGAAGTCGTCGAAAATACCCTAGGAAGACATGGCAGGATCAAGTGAATCATATACTTAAAAAAATATACAATAATATTATTTTCACCTTAAAACTTCACCCAGAATTCACAACGTTAAAACTTTACTCCAAACAGTTCATAACCCCGGGTATTCAGAAGAGCGTCTGCGGGTTGGTTTTTTATATCCGAGATTGATGATAATTGCACATTTGACCTTCAAAATAAGAGGGCCACTGTCTACATAATATATGATAAAACAATCCCCTTTTCATTTTATAAAGCCCGGGCAACGCCAGGTGTTTCAGTTAGTTATTGAATATTTAAACGAAAAATTAAAATGGAGGTCTACACATTAAATTTTAAAACAATAAAAAAAAAAAAATTATTAAGTATCAAGGACGTTAGAGCACATTTATTTATGCTCTTACATAATATTTATTAAAGAGAAACGTTTACGTACATTCTGAAGCCAAAAATTTATTGACACTTGTCCATCTATCCAAACCGACGCAAGCTGGCAAGTTAATAAACAAACAGAACCTTGATACAAACGAGTGATAACAAAATATCATTATTATTATATTTTGTTGTGTAAAATATTATACATAAATATTTTAAATCATGTTATAATGATAATAACAATTGTTTAATTAATATCATTGTAATTGAAATTACATGTAATATTTGCGAAGAAAAATATATATATATTTTTCTTCGCAAATAGAAAAATATATATATATTTTTTAATTCACTATTTCCATTTTAAATCTCTCCTCGCTGACGCAAAATATACTAAAGAGATTTGTTTCAGGAGGAATGTATTATATGTAAGTATCTAATTATATGCGGTTATTCAGGAAGGAAATTCAGTGGAAAATCTGATTAAAACGACCTTGTCAAAGTGCATAATATTATGCCGCTTTGATTAACATGGTAAGTTATTCAATTAAATAATCGTCATACAAAATAAAGATAGACTCCATTTCTTTTTCAAACGGATCACATACCTAAACAGACGGATTAATTTAATTTTTGTGTTTATTTTGTATAAATTATTTTATGAATAAAATAAATTATATTATTACCGAAGTATATTATTTTTAATTTACGAAAACAATATTATTTATGAGTGTAAGTTAAAATATACGAAATTCAATACTTCGTTCGTGTGAAAGCACTATGAAATCATATAATATATATTTTTAATTATATGTCACTTGCTGAGGATTTGTTTAAACTATGTTCACAAAAACTCGTTTTGAGAAAAAAAAGTTTGAATATCTCATTTTATTGTAATTACTATGGAGATATGTACCAGACCACTACAGCCGAAGTCGATACCACATCCTATTTAGAGTACCTGGCAACGCATAGCATGACGAGGGGAGTGGTGCTGTTAAACGAACTTGCAAATAATTTGGATGTAAGTGACTGTTCTCCAAATGACTTAAAACAATCATTGAAGAGTCACCTAGCTTAATTGGAAAAATATTCTGTTGTACAATAATAAAAAAAAAAATAAAAAAGTGATGTTCAAAATGTAAGTTCCCGCTGAAAATGTATTTTTTGTGGAAATAGTAGATAAAAATATAATATTACTTACTGCATTCAAAGTTTAAAAAAACATAGTAAAACCAACACTCGGCAAGCGATGTATTGATACGTTTTACACTATTTTAAGATTTTTTCGTCACAAATGTAAACATTCGCGAAAAACAATGTTGGAGAATGATTTAATTCATCAAAAAATGTTGACTTTGATGATCACATTTGCACATGATTACATTTTCTACCAAGGTAATTGCGTTCATTGAATTATTTAAAGCTGTTCAAATATCAAGAAGTTTAAACACACTTGATAATTTGCATGACTTGGGGGAAGGTTGCTGTCAATGAACCAGCCATGGACCACTTCATTATTTCACAATCTAACCTTTTTAAATACGTTCAATCGATTTAGTCGCGTTTTTAATATTTAATTTTTTTTAAGGGTAGCAACAAGAATGAAACCAGCATACGCCTAGCATTGAAAGCCAAGACCCAAAACCAAAGTTTAGACTAAATTGGTTATGATGCTTTCATGAGAATGTATGAATAAATGTGAATTTTGTATAAATGAGAATGATGAATAACAATGAGCTTAAAAAATATATTTGCGCCGCAGAAACAGAAAAATCATCAAATTTTTAATTTTCATCAGTTTTAAGCATTTTCCTGCATATCTATTTTTTTTTTAAATTAACCTTTTTTAACGCACACATTAATAATTAATGAGTTTGCATTATATAGTTTTTTTAACGGGGGGTTCAGAAATTCAAGAGAAGATATATTTTCTAATCAAAATTTACTCTTATCACACAAATTAAATAAAGTTAGTGGAGGGGTACCTAAATAGGTACTATTGTTTTTAAATAACTTGATACTCCTCGACACAATTATTAAAAAACCAAAATGGTTTTAGAGGATTTAAATTGTTTAAATGAAACAGTTGCCACGCGAATTAATAAATACATATTAGAACTTGTTTATAAATAAATTATTTTTGTAAATTAGTTAATCATATTGAATATTTAAAATGAAAAAGAACGATAAATAAAGTATATTATCATAGTCCCAGTGACGACCGTGGAAAAATCTAACAAATAAATGAATACTTTTTTTTTTTTTTTTTTTTAATGTTTCTTTATTCTTTGAATAGTAAATATATAACAATTGTGGAATTTATGGCCGCCATACTAGGCACATGCCCGTGTTATGGTGGCCGATGGACATTAATAGCAAATAAGAATAGCAGAAAAAAGGTTTTTCCGGCGAATTTTCATTTCGCTGTAATAATCGCAGGGTTCTTCTCAATACTAGATTTGAAGAATGATATATTCGTAAAGAGAGAATTTTTACCTACAAATATTTCATTCAGAAAATGGATGAGTTTTTTTATGACCTCTGGAGGTGACCTTTTACATCGTCTGCTAGATGATTCTCTCCGTACTAAAGTTAAACTAGTTAGCTGTCAACTTTTGCCGTTAGTTTTACTAAGGTATCGTAGTGGTTATTTTGTTCCAAAAAAATAACCACTACCGGAAGCGGTCCCTTTCCGGAAGCGGTCCCTTTCCAGGATTTCTGGCAGAATGCGTCATTACATATTAATATAACCTGACCAATAAGCTACCTCATCCAAATGAGTACTGGGCATAAAGCGGAGTTTGCCGAGCCTTGCTAATCCAGGATAAGTTTTCGCACATACGATGAGTTTCGGCTCAACGGCTGTGACATAAAATTTATATATATATTTTTTTTTTTTACATTAACTCCACACAGGAGGCCCTGAGGAAAATAATTTCCCTCAGGGCCTATGTCATCTTTGAAGATGCTGTGAGGAGGGTCTTTTTGAGGAGAGGAAGGAGTGAACGTGGGTCTTGAAGAGACCCATGTTATAGGAAGGAGGAAACACAGAGGCCGGCAAATCGTTCCACAGCCGAGCTGTAGAACATAAGAACGAGTCGTAGAAGCGTCCCGTTCTCATGTGACAAATGTCAACCGTGTACATATGTTGGGCGAGCGTTTGGCGTGTTTCCCGACTATGCACCGGTGCCGAGGGGATCAATGAGGCTAGTTCCTCGGAGCATCTTCCATTGAAATACCGGTAGAACAAGGATAGCATTCCTACCCGACGCCTGTGCTCTAAAGATTGCAATCCGTTTGTTAAGACGGGAGAATCTATCAAACGGACCGCCCGTTTCTGCACAGAGTCGAGGGTATAAAACACAAAATCGCTCATGACAAGTAATAAAAACATTTTTTGGGTAGCTTTTGATGGTGGTAATTGATAATTTCATAATAAGACAAGATATTATAAAAATTAGACAGGTTAATTACATTACGCTCGTGTAATTCAAACCCATCGAATCTGCATTTCTCATGTCTTGGGTTTTCTCATGTCTCAAGATTATTTGACTGCGTGGTCTGAAGATTATGCTTGTAAATTGTGACATGCAACCATTGTTTGTGGTATATTAAATATATTATATCGCTCATTTTAAACAAACACCGCCCACAAAAAACGTAAAAAACTTATTTTGTTTTCTGCACCTCATACGTGCAAGACAACGCCATAGATTGCAACTTATAAGCGTAACTACGGCTAAAAAATGAGTACCAGTAACAGGAGTGATCAATACTCTCGTATCATACCTAAACAAATTTTAAAATATTAATTTTTAATTCTAATTTTTTTTTATATATTCAATAAATACGATTTAAAAAGTGTAGTTCTACAAATTAAACTTGATAAAAATAAATACAAAATTTTAAAATGAATGAATGAATGATAACATAAAAACATACCTGAACTAATCTTTAATGTCAAATTACATTTCTGAAATAGTAAAACTGCCTCTCTGCACTTTTTAATATGTAATTTTATCGGTTCTATATGTTATTATAACTAAATTAAACAAATAAGTTTGTATCGAAACATGTAGGTAGTTATGATTATGAAATAGTCGTTGATGCAAAGATATTTGTTTAATTTAATTAAAAATGACGCCACAAAGTTATTATAATTATTTGAAGTATCAAGAAATCATTGAAGAAGAAGATAACAATAATAATCTTATTTTTTTATTTTTTTTTAAATATGAAAATGAACAAGACACAGAAAAATAATAAAAGATAACGTTCGCAACTGGGACTCGAACCCAGAACCTTACCTGACCGTTATCTTTTATTATTTTTCTGTGTCTTGTTCATTTTCATATTTTTAAAAATTAGATTATTATTGTTATCTTCTTCTTCAATGATATATTACATTGATGGGAATAACCTTCAAAAGTTAAAAAGAGAGTTTTTCTTATAAAAATATGAATATCAAGAAATCATTTACTCATGATGGGTTGGAGATTTTCACGGACAAAAGTATTATCGTGATTTATTTTTGAGGTATTATACCACTCTAACGCTATCCGAAATGTTTGCTAAAGGTGGAGGTAACGCAACGTGGCATTATACATTATACAAAATAAACCACGATAACATTTACCTATATGAGAAACAATTGTACATACTTTCTGAAGCCTACAATAATTTATTGACACTTGTCCATCTAAAAGATATTCAAATTATGATATTAAAACCAAGGCGACAGTGGTTTTTTTAAATTATTATTTTTTATATGAATACTTTTTTATATGAAAAATTTAAAAGATTCCCAACTGCTTCCGTCTGGAGCCAGTGAGACTATGACATCCCCAATTGGGGTATGTTGTGAGGTTGAAGGTAGTGGGGAGGGAAATGAGATGGGGTAGAGGGAGGTGGGGGAGTACCTGGCTATTCAGATCTGGTCACCAAACACGGCTGGAGCCATTTCAAGCGACGTTTCAATTCTGAATGGCGGTCTTACACCAGGGCGATACTGAGAGTATCTTCCACTCTGGAACGAGCCGCAAATAAACTATATATTATTTTTAATTAATTAATTGTGAAGTACGCAAATTAATCAAATAAAATTTATTTGCGCACGCCGGGTCCGAACCCGCGACCTTCGGATTGGAAGTCGAGAGCATTGCCCCTCGACCACGCCGGCCGTCGTCGCCGTAAATAAGTTCAAAATAATCGACTTGCCTCTTTATTATACGATTTAACGGTGGTTTCAATGAATCAATTACATTTATTCCAGTACAAGACCGAAGAGCTAGCTATTCGTGTACAAAGCTAAATAGTCCAATCATCGCAACCTTCCCCTACATGAACCAAATTTTGGGTCACATTACGGAAACAATTTTCCAGGCACTTCATTAGTAATATTTTACACTGCAGTTGTCACGAACCAGTGGCATGTTAACTCTTATTGGTTTTTTTATTGGTCCGAAGTAAACTACACCGGAGAAGGTAAATTGTTTGTTGTATTACCAAGATGTTTAAAACTTTATTGTAGATTTTTTTCATCACTCACATATTTTTAGGATGAATTCTTGAGGATTTATTATTTTTATTGTTTTTATTTCCATTTTTTATTGTTTGTTTTAGAGCAATCCCGATGAGTTACAAAACTCATTTTAGGACAGGAGAAACTTACAATTCACAGGTAGGAGGTAGTAGTTACAATTTTACAAAGGTAAATAAAAATAAAGACAGGTAAGTAGAACAAATAACAAGAGAAAACAAGTAAAGAGAAAAAAACGATATTAGTATATAAGATAGAACAAAAAATGACAAGACAATTACATATTTTCATTTTTAAATGTAGTTAAAGAATATTCTTTTAAAGCATTGCTTTGCAATTTTTTTATTATGTTGGATGTTTTTCTACATATCTGGAAGCGATTTATATAGTGTATAGGCAATATAGTTCAGAGATTTTATCCCATATTTTGTAGTGTGTGTTTGAGGAACGCAGATTTTATTGGTATTTCGAGTATTGTGGTTGTGGATGTCTTGATTGTAACGTGGCTTGAAGTTAGTGTGAATTGATTGTTGGGTAATTTGTAGGATGGTGCTTGTGATTTCATGTTTAGGAAGGATTGTGATTTTAAGGATACCGGAAACTGAAAAGATGTCCCTGACACGAGTGTCCCATGGAAGTCCATACACATTTTTGAGAGCTCGGTTTTGAACTACCTGCAGGTCGGTTATCAATTTCTTTGAGGCAAAGCCCCAGATACAGCAGAGATAGGAAGGGTGTGAGTGTATGATGGCATAGTAGACTGAAGTTAATAAAGGAATGGGTAGTAATCCTTGAAGCCTATATACTACACCAGTTATGGGAGTAATTTTCTCCTTTATAGATATTTTTGGAGCCACGTTGGAAAGGTATGATTTGAGACGTTTTTAACCAAAAGTTTTTTGTCTCTCTGTATATCTGTCGTATCTTTGGCAGAATAACTTTTAATATAACGTTGGCTAAAGAGGTAACGGATCGCGGCATAATACCCCGAAAATAAATCATTTAGGGTTTAGTTGAATTCACCATGCAAATGAAACAACTTATTAAAAACTACCTAAACGATACAACCATCAAACCGATAGTCACGTGTGGTGCTGAATTCTTAAAAATGTATCTTAATTAATAATACGTAAATTCGAGACATGGTTCTGTAGTAAGAAATTGGTGACACAGAAGCAATCAAAATAATCCATCTCATTGCCAAGAACCTCACTAGCTTCGAGTCACAGAAGTATTTTAGAGAAAAAAATTATCTTGTGTGAAATGTTATGCTCGTATTAACACCATCATACTTAACTGACCTCTGCGTGAAGGACAACTTTACCTAGAGGAAAATCATGTTCAGATTTGCCAGGACTAATACGTCAAACAGACTGGTTGAACCCTCACCAAGAAAAGAAGCTTAGTTTGGGGACAAGAAATTAAATGCGTTGGCCTCACATGGGAATGATTTAACATAATTCTGATGTCTACAACTGAGATAGAGCAGTCCGTCTTTAATTTAATCTATTGGGTAATTACAGACGAATCAGTATTTTGATACCCGAAAAAAAACTTCAAAAACACATTCAGAAGATTTTTTTAACTATTGATATTTGATACCAATACCAACTGAATAAAGCTTCCGAAAAAAAAATAATATCTTATTTTAAATTTTAAAATTATTATTCTTATAATATTTTGTAGCTTCGATTTATGTAGCCTAGTATTGCATAATAATAATATTTCTTTCACCACAAAAAAACAAAAACAAATATGCATTTTTTTTTAAATAATCGTCTGTGAATAGTCAAAATTAGATATATTTTTATGGTTTTAATTATATCATTTAAGTTAATCATTAATAAAATTGGGCCTTGTTCCGAACCTTGCAGAACATCGAGATTGTTTTCTATCGATTCTCATTCTTCTGAGCTTTCAACTATTGTTAACTATTTTCTTCCCTGGAGATATTTTTAAATAGCTTTAGAGCTACATAAGAAAGACCTGTATCGTCTAATTGTTCTATTTATTTCTAATCTAAGAATGTTGAAATGGTGATTGAAAGGTTGACGATCCAACGATCACTCTCTATAAATAGCTATCCACATTTAAGTGAAAAACTTAAGCGTTCTCATTTTGTTCTTAATATTTCGTTCAACGTCCAGTACGAACAACTACTAAGGTAATTTAAATCTATATCTATTACTTCTAAGTTCTTTTCTGAGATTAAAAATAAATGTAATATTTATTATCTCTTGCGTTGTTTACGTAGTAAATATTTTCAATTCAATAAGATTATGTATTATTAATACCTCACGTACAAACATTTTTAAATTTTCTGTAGCTCGTACGTGCAAGACATCGCCGTAGATTGCAACTTATAAGCAAGTAATTGCTTCCGTTGCTTAACTTTGGCCAAATAATGAGTACCATCACAGGGGTGATCAGCACCCTCGGGTTATCATCAACAGTAGGTCTTGCAATATCGTGGATATTGGGGGTCATAATCACCAGCACTGGGCTTATACAGTACATTCTCCTGGAACCGGACGGCAGAGTTTCAGACACATCAAACTTCGAGCTGCTTCCGGAATATGATTTTATTATTATAGGAGGTGGTTCCGCAGGTAACTCACAACTTAGTTTATGTATTTGAAGATTGAATAAAAATGAAATAAAAATGAAATTTTTTTATCGACTTCCGCGTGGTTTTATTCTTTTCAATCTTCAAATACATTGAAGATTGAAGAGAATAAAACCACGCGGAAGTCGATAAAAAAATTTCATTTTTATTTCATTCAGTATTCCAGCATAAATTTTATATTGAAGTACTTTAATACAATTTATAATTAAATCTAACTGTCAGTAACCTACCTATAAACAAAATATTTAAACATTTGGTAAAATATTTTTTTATATCTACAATTAATTCATGGCTTATTTCTTTTTTCGCATATATCTCCATCCCTTGTTCTGTTACATAATTTATTTGTCATCTTATTAAATTTACAATGTATAGGAATTTTCATTGCACTACCTCCGCATATCATCTGAAATAAATTTATGTTGATCCGGCGACAATTGGCCCGCCGACAGTTGGCCCGTCGATAGTTGATCCGCCGGACAATTAATACCCCGCACAGTTGATCCCTCTGCCAATTGATCTCTCAGATAGTTGACCCCCTAAAAGATTATTTCTGGTGTACGTCCTCATTTGTGATATTTTTTTTGTTTAAGTTTTCTTTATTTATTGAATTTTTTGTTACATTAATTGAGGATTTTTCGACCACCATGCCAGGCATTTGCCTGTGTTATGGTGGTTGAATATTAATTATTATAAATAAGTATACAGAGAGAATATGCGGCCGCATAACCAAAGTCGATATACTTACGGCCGTAGGGTCCAATAGGCCCGGCGGATCAACTGTCAGCGGGCCAACTGTCGTGCCACCAAAAACTTAATAACATTATGAACTGTCATTGTTTCAAATCTACTTATCTTATATTATTTGTCTAATTATATCTACCATTTTATATATCTGCTAGAAGCACTGTTATCAGATCAAAATCTATATCTATCACTAAAATTAAAATAATAATATTAACCTGAAGGACATGGGTCAAATCGAAAATAAAGTGGACTGGTTTTGCATGATGTAACGCCAACGCACTTCTTGTTACGAAAAGCACAATCAATAATAATTAATAGATAAAAAAAAAACCGCTGCCCGGGGGTTACATGTGTAATCCTTAAAGCAATTAGAAAGTATGAAAAAATTTACTTACCACATAGGTACCTATTCATTTTTCTATCCAAATAAAAACCGTTTGTAAATGCGTACACAATATATTGGACAAATCCTACTACAATACATATGACATACACATAACTTTATATAAATAAATGAAAATTTTACAATGATATATATTTTACACTTTTTTGATTAAAATTATGCTTGAAACTTTCAAAATGTCCAGAGACCTGGAGATATCATTTATCAGATATTATTATTTATTGATATATTTGATTACAAATATTGATATTTAACTCTGGAAAATGTTATATTTGGTCCGATATTTATCTTTTGATTTTGTTATCAGAAATTTGGAATTTTTTCATGTTGGAAAATGTTTTGAACCCGAAAAATTTTATGTCTTTGAAAAAATTCTTCCGGGAAATTTTAAATGTGTAAGATAATTACATTAAATATAAATAAATTTTACAGGAGCAGTTTTGGCCAATCGGCTATCTGAGGAAGCTGACTGGAAAATATTACTGCTGGAAGCTGGACTTGACGAAACCTTTATCAGTGATATACCAATTATGGCTGGATATCTTCAGAAGACAAGTATAGACTGGCAATACAAAACTGAGCCGCAAGGAGATTCTTGCTTAGGTAAAAATATTACGTATAATATAATTATATTCATTATATTCAGTCAAATGAACCCACTTGATTACATTTATTGATGACGAGTATACGTTTTTCATTTCAGCCATGGTAGATGGACAGTGTCAGTGGCCAAGAGGGAAAACCTTAGGCGGGTCGTCCGTTCTCAATTACATGATATACATTCGAGGAAATGCGAAGGACTACGATCTTTGGGAGTCTGCGGGCAACCCGGGATGGGGCTCCACCAGCGCGCTTAGTTATTTCAAAAAATCAGAGGACAACCAGAACCCTTCCCTGGCAAATACTCAGTACCACAGTTCCGGTGGTTACCTGACTGTTTCTGACCCCCCTTATCAGACTGTTCTTTCTCAAGCTTTTATTGATGCGGGAGTGGAAAAGGGTTATCCTGTCGTTGACGTGAATGGTGCTAACCAAACTGGTTTCGGTGTGTATCAAGGCACAGTGAGAGATGGTAAACGGTGTTCAACAGCCAAAGGCTTCCTAAGACCAGTTCGTCAAAGAACCAACCTTGACGTTGCAATGGGTGCATTTGTTACCAAAATTGTGATAGATCCAATAACTAAGACTGCGACTGCAGTAGATTTCATCAAAGACTTAATACCGCGCAGAATAAAGGCGAGGAAAGAAGTTATTCTCTCAGGAGGTGCCATCAATTCTCCTCAGCTGTTGATGTTATCTGGAGTAGGACCTCAAGCACAACTAGTTCAAAATGGTATTCCAGTGATTAAGAACCTGCCTGTTGGAGAAAATCTTCAAGATCATGTATGCCTTGGAGGGTTGGCTTTCTTAATAAACGAAACGGTATCTATTGTCGAGAGCCGGATGCTAAGTTTATCAAGCTTTAACCAATACACAAATGGAACCGGACCACTAACGATTAAGGGTTCCGCCGAAAGCGTTGGATTTGTAAACACTATATATGCGGATCCTTCTGGAGATTTTCCAGATATTCAACTGCAATTGCAATCTGGTGCAGTAACTTCAGACGGTGGTGGACAAATAAAGAAAATTCATGGATTAACAGACAGCTTCTACAATGCTGTCTATGCGCCGTACAATAACAAAGATGTTTGGAGTATAACCCCAATTCTTTTGAGGCCGAAGAGCAAAGGTTCAATACAATTGCGTAGTAAAAATCCATTCGATAAACCGAAGATTTACGCTAACTACTTCAAAGATATTAGAGACTTGGAAACTTTGCGAGAAGGTGTCAAGATCGCTATTTCTCTCGCAAATACGACGCCTTTCCAAAAGTACAATTCTCAAATCTTATCGACTGCGTTTCCAAACTGTCCAAGCCGCCCTCTATATTCAGATGACTACATAGATTGTATGATACGGCACTATACTTTCACGTTGTATCATCCGGCGGGAACATGTAAGATGGGCCCTTCTACAGACCCGACTGCGGTGGTAGATCCAACATTGAAGGTATACGGAATTAATAAACTGAGAGTTGTGGATGCTAGTATCATGCCAAATGTAGTAAGTGGGAACACAAATGCCCCTGTGATCATGATCGCTGAGAAAGCAAGCGACATGATTAAACTAGCTTGGCAATAAAATTACAACTTCACGTTATTGATTTCTCTGTACTTTAGTTTAGTTTGTTTCGACTGTAGGTACGTATATAAGTGCATTGTTTAATAATTTTACCATAATCAGAAATGTTGGTTTATAAACGCCACGTTATTTGTTAAGTACATGTTCGCATTTTTTATTTATTTTATTTTATTTTACATTTTACATTTCATTTTCTCTAAATTATTATTATTTACCCTCCATGAAAGTTAACCAAAACAGGGTTCTAAAATGGTATAGGACGATACTTTACAAAAATAGATTTACGAAAATTTTTGAAGATAATTTATGTGGATCCGCAAAAAAGATGTAAGATGGTGTAATGGTTCCCCCCTTTTTGAACACTCTTGTTCACTCACACCTATTAAGGGTGATCATTTTTTTTTCGTATAACTTTAAGTTTTGAAAACCTTAAGTTACTGCTTGAGCTGCCAGTACGTAGGCAAGTACGTACTGATAAATTGTTGTTTAATTACTTTTGAATTAACTAGACACGTTGTGATTATTTTTGTTTCGCCTTTATAGCGCTAATTCAGGTAGATTAAACGGATTTGTGGTAACTTTTGGTTCTTAGCTGTGGTGTGTTGCAATCTGTCAGATCTTCAACAATGACGATATTCTATCTATCTGGCTAATCAATTAACTTCCCAGTCTATCTTACTATTTACTGATCTAATACCCTTCCCCATGCTATTGACGATTAGTCTACCTACGATATACCTAACTCTCTGTGCCGTTTTACCTAAACTCGGAGTTATAAACCTTTTTGTTAGAGTATATCAAAACATCATTCATACAATAATTTCAATTAGTTATTCTAAGTTCCTATTGGTTGTTAGTTGTATGCAATCTACTTACAGGTAGGTATAATGGGTAGGAATAGGGGCAAACATGTGCTTGCTACGATTGGTCGCCTCCAATTCCCAATTAGCTCGATGAAGGATTAACCTGTCGAACTAACCCCAATCCCAACGCCTCCAGGAAGATTTAAATGTTGCCTCGCAACTGATGAAAATGACATGTTTCGCCCCTGTCGGGAAGGGAATGTGTGTGATTTTTGTAGGTTGATTGATATATGTTGTTTAATTCAGCGGTGAAGGATCCATTGTAGATATTCGTGCGGAATGGGAGTGATCTCTACCAACGTCGCCAGGTAACGGTGGTGTGATGATTAATATGTTGAAATCTCCATAGTACAATGCGGTAATGGGAGAATATCTCTACCAAATCTTCGCAAGGTAAAGATGGTATGATGATTAAGATGATAGGTTGAAGGTTCATGATGAAAGGTCATTCCATGTCGCTAGACATAAAAATGACGCTCCGTTCCGCCGAGTGTGATTGAAGTATGTCTAAGAGCTCTCAGAAGGTGCTCAGATGACTTCCGGTTCAGGTCGTGCCCTTCGGCCCGAGCCTGATGATGATGATGATATGTTGATGATGGCCAGCATGCTGAAGGTTAAGGGTCCGCCCAGCTAACCGCAGCCATGAACATTATACCGAAGTGAATACTTGCGGATAAGTCAGGGGTCGGGAATCCCCGCGTGCATCCCACTGGTTTCGAAGAAATAAAATTAGCAGGCTCAGGGGCCGAACTCTTCGCCGTCTCCTCAGCATCCTTTACAGCAAACTGTCAGCTCCCAGACTTTCGTCAATCACACCTGCCAAATCCGTTCGTCGGAAATCATCGAAACAATACAAGCCATTGTTCCCTTCGTCCAAACGAATACAAGGGTCATCCCTCACGCGTCAACATAAGATAACGGAGCCCATCACGTTCTTGTCCCCTTTGTCTGGAGACTAGCGGGAAAAGAAAAGCTGTCAATGACCTCAGACTCCTCCTACAGATGTTCTGCTTGATTGCTCTCTCACCGCTAATACTGTCGACACAGAAGCCATACCAGGGACATAGTGGGATCACGTCCTTTGTTCTTCGGAGAATGTCAAGTGCCTGGGTAAGGTGGGACTCGGGGTCAACCAACCGACACAGCTGATACAGGGCCATTTCTAGGTTCAGGGTTCAAGTCCATCAGCGCAAGGTCACCGATATTACAGAGTCGAGTCAATGATCCGTTTCCTTCGTTTCCACCGATCAAGAAATAGGTAGAGCCCACGTGGATTTCGTCCATTTTGCCTAATTAGCGACGTACGTGGAAACAACCCATATCGCCGGATAGGGAAGCTCAGCGAAGTTATTCTCTCGACAATCACCTGACACTGCTGGTTTTTTTGAAGTAAAGTTTGTTTAGACGGTATTCAAATAAATCGAATATCAATGCAAAACCGACGCTCGCTGCGTAAAACATAATAACTTAAGAAAATATAAGTAGATCTTTAATAATACTGTGGGGAAAATATTTATTACCGTATAATCCCTCGTGTGCGCCCTTTTGTCAAACGTACCGATATTGAAGGAACAAGCACTAGGCTACCTAAAGGTGCAATTTGAATATACCCAAATGTTATGAATCTAAACGTCAACGGTAGAGATGTAAAACGAGAAGATAATGTCCTTAAATTAGATTGCGCTGGCAAGAAGGGTAATTTGTTTTTTTTTTTAATTGTTCCATTGTGATTAAACTTGAACACTATACCGAATAGTAAAAGTCCTTATATTTATGGGAACATATAATTATTTGGGATAATTAGCATTCACATGCAACTGTTAATATGTTTAAATTAATACATTGAAGAAGCAGATAACAATAATAGTCTAATTTTTCTTTAAGTATGAAAAGGAACAAGACACAGAAAATAATTAAAGATAACGGTCGCAACAGGGACTCGAACCCAGGACCTTACGTCTTACCAGTAATAATATACAATTAACCTTTTCATTTGAGTGTGAAAATTTAAATTTTTGCAAGGTTATAATTATTTTATAAATATAATTTGGGATAACTAAATATTGCTTACTGCCTCCTTAATAGGTCAATTTACGCAGGAAAATAGTTTTGCTTCAAGATGCACAAAATCCATTTCAATTTTCAAATTTCAAGGCCCAAATGGCAAGGTGTTGATTAATAATTAAGTGATTTTATTGTTAGTCCATTAGAGCATTCCCTTACCTAACGCCCATCTCTGTGTTATCCGATCACTTTTTTTCACATTCACAAGCGATATATATTTCATGCAGTTTGGTGCATGCTTCCTTCCTTATTTAAAATTATTTGCGCGACTTTTCTATAACTATCCCCGAAAATCGACTGTCTTCTATAATACTCCGAAACCGACTCTTTGTTAGTAATTAAAATGCACTTCGCTATTTAACTTATTACTAAGCGACCTTCCCGTCCTCCCCTCGAAAATCGACTGTCTTCTATAATAATTAAAATTCACTTCCCTATTTAAACTTATTTGGGCGACCTTTCCATAACTAGCTCTAAGATTCTTTTCTATAACTCCTTTCTATAACTTTCCGAAACCGACCGTTTTCTATAACTCCCCGAAACCGACTGTCTTTGTTATTCACTGCTTATCCCAGAATTAAACAATCAAGGCCGGGCCCGTATCTAGGGATGCTTCGCCCGCACAAATTGGCGTACTTTCTTATTAAAGTGCCTTTATTGGAAATAGACCTACAATGCAAGTATGTTCCCTGCACCCATTTATGTACAATAAGAGTCCAAACATAATATATAAATAAAATCTCGCGTCACGATGTTTGTTCAAGATAACCTCCGAAACCCCTCAACCGATTCTGATGAAATTTAGCACACTATCCGTAATTTTGCCCAACCTAAGGTAGGATAGTTTTTTTCTCGAATATTGACCTCAATATTTATTATATTGAATGAATTGTTTATTATTTTTGATGGCGGAGTGAATCAACCACTCAGTAGATATAGCACTACGTTTAATAGTAAATAACAAGTTACTTACTTTTATCATTTTTATTTACGATACGGCCTTAAATACGCCTATAACTTTCGTTTCAATAAAACTGCCAACCCGTGTCTACCAGTCCGACTCTGTACAAGCCCTGTCTTCTGTACTCAGAACTACGTCATAAAAAACCCAAAAGCCCATGAATTATTTCATGAATAGCTCTCCGAGCCCACACATGTAGTCCGGTCTTTAGATGTTCTTTGGATGTTAAAATAACATCCTCTTGTTTTTTCTAACTGCGTCAAAATCGAGGTCCAGGAATGTCACTTGGTGCAAACGCCTTAGCGACAATTTTGACCCTTAATAAATCGATTCTGTCAATCTTTGTGCCTCAGATGTTAGTCTTGAAATTAAATTTAAGACCCATTACTATTTCATGAATAGGTTTCGCCCGTATTTTTTTGTTTGCTGCAGTCATAAATTTGCTTCAAACTGACTTTTTAGGAATGTTAATTGTCCCAACGTCTGAGAAGGAATCTACCCCAGTTCAATTATCATCAACCCTGCTTCCTTTGGTATAAGATATGTGCTTTCCTTTTTTAGGTATACTGAAAATACTAATTCTTTGGCTGAAAGGCGAGATCATCACAATGGTAACGGTTATAATTTGTTTGGTTTTGAAAAAAAAATGTTGTGATATCATTTTTCCGTTTTCTTTTCGATGGTTGATTAGATTCTCTAATGATACAGTAAAACACTAACGGCGAAGAAATCGCTGCTATTTTTTAAAATTATATCGTGGATAACTTTTACATGCACTGTCATGACAATTTGTTAACAATATACATATTTTTATCGTCAAGTTAAAGATGTAATGATATTACAGAATCAGTATTGGCTGATCACACTTCAATGAAGTAAATTTAAACAGCAATAGAATTGTTTTTTTTTAAAGAAGATAAAGATGTCCATCCATTTCGGAATATGGAAGTTTAGTTCTCACAAAGTTGATAGCAAATTATCTTTCAGACGGCCCAAACTCGAGTTACCTAATCACAACTCAAACTTAAGCCCGAAGTTCTCAAGGGTGGCAATACCTCCCATCCTACTATTTACGGGATATACAGAGTTCTCCCATGTACCGTGTACACGGTTGGCGAGCCACTAATGAATTTTATTGCCAATCAGAATGTTTAGGTGTTCGTTAAAACTTGTGCGCTCCTTGAGAGCCCAAACTATGCCAAACCTTTGCTCGCTTTATGGGAACTGAGTAAGTTGCAACATTATAAATTGATTCTAGTTATTGCATTATGTACACGGTCTCACACCAAATAATCTATTAAAGTTTTTTATGGAGAGTTTGCAGAACTCAGTGATATTTTTGAGTACCCTTAATATTGAATCATCTTCATCGAATGTCTAAACAACTGTTAAGCAATAAGCAACGATGTATGTCAGATAGAATAAGAAAATACTGTTGATAAAGGTACACAATTACACGTCATTGAGAGTCACGTCTTCGCATGTATTCAGACACACGTTGAATAATTATTTTTTCTATTTGCCCGAGTAACGTTGACATTCCACACGAGTATTTGTAAGCTATCAATCACGTTCATGTTTTCCCAATTACCTTGAGACAAATAATTTTAATTATTATTTTTTTTTAAAATTGATAAACTAATGTTGAGGACAAGATTTTTTATGCATAGCACAAAGGGTAACAATTATTATAAGCAATAATTATTAGCCTGAAACACTCATCCATATTGAAAGAATCTTCCGAGAAAACATACATATCGCCGACGGGACTCGAACCCGCACCCTTTTGATTGCCGGTCAAGTGCTCTACCATTAAGCTACGGCGAGATACCTCCAAATGATTCAATATATACCTAGTGTTTCATTCAACAATTACTGCTTATTACACTTTTTCACCTGCAAACAACCAACTTTATTTTTTTTGTAAACGTCAAGGTTGGTTCTTTGACGAACTGGTCTTAGGAAGCCTTTGGCTGTTGAACACCGTTTACCATCTCTCACTGTGCCTTGATACACACCGAAACCAGTTTGGTTAGCACCATTCACGTCAACGACAGGATAACCCTTTTCCACTCCCGCATCAATAAAAGCTTGAGAAAGAACAGTCTGATAAGGGGGGTCAGAAACAGTCAGGTAACCACCGGAACTGTGGTACTGAGTATTTGCCAGGGAAGGGTTCTGGTTGTCCTCTGATTTTTTGAAATAACTAAGCGCTTTACTCTTTGGTAGGCGGGTATGGGTACCGCCGCCCTGGGAACCATTAATTGGATGACCAACACCTCTGCCACAGGTCACCCCAAGTGGTTCGCTACGTTTGGTGACTTAGCAGGGGTGCCCGGGTTCATGGGGTAAAGTTTATCCGGGTCTTGGTGGCGGGTGCGTCGGCTCACCTTCTGCGTGGCGGGCCGGATTGGGAGATGCTGGTTGAGGGAGACCCTTTACAACCGGCTACCGCTGTCCGGGCCGCTCGGTAGTACAGGGACCCGACCCTCAGGCTCACGACTGAGGGTGGGCTGCCCCATCAACGAGTGCAAAAACCCCGCCGTTACTGTTGTGCCGGTTCGTGACCGGAGGGGACCCAGGAGCAGCGGGCGCATTGGGCGACCTCTCCAGCCGGACTCTCCCGGCCCATCGCCTTGCACCGCAGTGGGTGGGATAGATTCATACGTCTATCACTCCTGGACACTCTGATCCCCAGCTTCCTACCCACCCCTCATACCTTTTCCTTCCCAGACCTCCTTATCCCCTTATATATACTTTTTCTTTCTTTATAATTATAAAATCATGAACAACACAACGAATACAACTAACATCTTGACAGCGGCGAGTAGAAGGCGTCCCCGGTGCGGGCCTAAACTGTTAGTAAATTTTGCCAACATTCGCGGCCTGCACACAAATTTAAACCATGTACATCACCACCTTCTATCAATGCGTCCTAACCTTCTTTTCCTCTCTGAAACACAGATAGCTGTGCCTCCAGATGCCTCATATCTGGACTGCCCGGGCTACGCCCTCGTAGGCAAGTTCAGACCCAAAGGAAGTGTCTGTCTCTATAGCCGATCTGACGTCAACTGTGTGCGTCTGTTGAATCTGGAAAAACCCAGATTCGACGTAATGTGGGTGCGCGTCAATCTTGCCAGTACGGCAAGATTCTACGCGTGTTTATACCGCTCACCGAACCTTAGCGAATCAGACACATCCGAGCTATTCAAACATTTGAGCGAGACTATTGATGACCTCTTGCCCCGCTACCCTTCGGCTGAGTTTGTGGTTCTGGGGGACTTCAACGTTCATAACGAACCATGGTTGAAGTTCTCAGGACCAACAGACTCGGCTGGCCGACAGGCGGAATCCTTTGCCCTTTGCCACGGATTGGAGCAGATGGTTCAGGAGCCTACAAGGGTTCCTGATGTCCAGACTCACCGCTCCAATCTGTTAGACCTATTTTTAACCACTGTGCCACATGGTTACAAGTTTGAGGTCACAGCGCCTTAAGGATCGTCCGACCACTGCCTGGTGACGACCTAAATCCCTGTCAACTTCAGACCGCCAAAAGAAAGGCTGAAGAGAAAAGTGTGGCACTATAGGTCAGCAGACTGGTTCGGTCTGCGGGCTCATTTCAATGCTTTCCCGTGGTCAGCTGTCTGTTTTCGGACTTCGGATCCCTCAAGATGTGCCCAGGAAATTGGTGAAGTCATTACATCCGCGATGGATGGCTTCATTCAATCCACTGTTAAAGAAACTGGTCTTTGCTCAAAGCCGTGGTTCAGTCGACAATGCTCCGAAGCAGTTCGGCGAAAAAACGCGGCTTACCGAGCCTACAACACATCTAGAACATCCGAAAACAGAGCAGCATATAACAAATTGGCAAAGGAAAGCAAGAAGATCATAAATAGGTCAAAGTTCGAGCACGAACTGCAGATCAGCAAAAAGCTGGCTGCATGCCCGCATGGCAGCAGAGCCTTCTGGTCGCTTGCGGGCTCAATAGGTCGCAATTTCTGCAAATCCAGTCTGCCACCTCTTACCAGACCTGATGGCTCACTAGCAAATACCGCCACCGAAAAGGCAAACTTATTAGGAAAAATGTTTGCGGATAACTCAACCCTCGATGATCGGGGTGCAGTCCCGACGTCGGTTCCTCACTGCGGTTTCTATATGAAAAAGCTGAGGATCCGGCATCGGGATGTGCTTCAGGTTTTACGAGGGCTTGATGTTAATAAAGCTAATGGGCCTGACGGAATCCCCGCCCTGGTATTGCAGAGGTGCTCTGCAGAAATAGCTCCGATTTTGACAAAGCTTTTCAAAATGTCCCTGAATTCTGGCTCTGTACCCTCTGGTTGGAAAAAGGCGGTCATCCATCCTATTCCAAAGAAGGGTGACCGCTCCACCCCGGCCAACTACCGTCCCATAGCGATCACATCAGTTCTATCCAAGGTGATGGAACGTGTGATCAACGACAAACTGCTCACATACCTCGAGAAGAACAAAATTATTAACGACCGTCAATACGGATTCCGGCGGAACCGCTCGTGCGGTGATCTTCTGGCGTATGTGACGCATGTTTGGGGGCGGTGCCTGGAACGTTTTGGTGAGACCCAAACGGTTGCGCTGGACATTTCCAAGGCCTTTGACCGGGTTTGGCACCGAGGACTTGTCAACAAACTGCCTTCTTACGGACTTCCCGCATCCTTGTGCAGGTGGATTGCCGACTTTTTGAGGGAGAGGTCGATTCAGACGGTTGCTGACGGTTTCACCTCTTCCTCGCATTCGATAAATGCTGGCGTCCCACAGGGATCGGTTCTGTCTCCGACTTTGTTTCTGTTGCACATCAATGACCTTTTGACATGTGCACCAATTCATTGTTACGCCGATGACAGTACAGTCCATGATAGCTTTTTGTTTGACAAGCCCCCAAAGGGTGCACAAATTCCAATGGCTCGGAGGGCTTTGAAGCAAAAAATGGACGCTTACCTCGAGAGTATTTTCTCTTGGGGTAAGAATAATCTCGTCGAATTAAATGTATCAAAGACCCAATCATGTCTGATTACGTCTAAAAGGGATCGAAATGACTATCTAGTCTCCTTCAACGGTAGCATTCTTCCGAACGGTCTTCCATTGATATGCTCGGTGTAACTCTAAGTGACCAGCTCAGATATGGGGGCTCCATCGAGGCCAGAGTTAAGTTAGCCTCTCAGAAACTGGGCGTACTGTACAGGGCCCGCAGATACTTTAATAGTACACAACTGCTAACCCTGTAAAAATCGCAAGTGCGCCCTAACGGTTGAATTTGGCAGCCACCTCTGGTCTGGAGCCCCAAAGTACCTGAAAAACACCCTCGACTCTGTGCAGAAACGGGCGGTCCGTTTGACAGATTCTCCCGTCTTAACAAACGGATTGCAATCTTTAGAGCACAGGCGTCGGGTAGGAATGCTATCCTTGTTCTACCGGTATTTCAATGGAAGATGCTCCGAGGAACTAGCCTCATTGATCCCCTCGGCACCGGTGCATAGTCGGGAAACACGCCAAACGCTCGCCCAACATATGTACACGGTTGACATTTGTCACATGAGAACGGGACGCTTCTACGACTCGTTCTTGTGTTCAACAGCTCGGCTGTGGAACGATTTGCCGGCCTCTGTGTTTCCTCCTTCCTATAACATGGGTCTCTTCAAGACCCACATTCACTCCTTCCTCTCCTCAGAAAGACCCTCCTCACAGCATCTTCAAAGATGACATAGGCCCTGAGGGAAATTATTTTCCTCAGGGCCTCCTGTGTGGAGTTTATGTAAAAAAAAAAAAAAGCGCGCTGGTGGAGCCCCATCCCGGGTTGCCCGCAGACTCCCAAAGATCGTAGTCCTTCGCATTTCCTCGAATGTATATCATGTAATTGAGAACGGACGACCCGCCTAAGGTTTTCCCTCTTGGCCACTGACACTGTCCATCTACCATGGCTGAAATGAAAAACGTATACTCGTCATCAATAAATGTAATCAAATGGGTTTATTTGACTGAATATAATGAATATAATTATATTATTTGTAATATTTTTACCTAAGCAAGAATCTCCTTGCGGCTCAGTTTTGTATTGCCAGTCTATACTTGTCTTCTGAAGATATCCAGCCATAATTGGTATATCACTGATAAAGGTTTCGTCAAGTCCAGCTTCCAGCAGTAATATTTTCCAGTCAGCTTCCTCAGATAGCCGATTGGCCAAAACTGCTCCTGTAAAATTTATTTATATTTAATGTAATTATCTTACACATTTAAAATTTCCCGGAAGAATTTTTTCAAAGACATAAAATTTTTCGGGTTCAAAACATTTTCCAACATGAAAAAATTCCAAATTTCTAATAACAAAATCAAAAGGTAAATATCGGACCAAATATAACATTTTCCAGAGTTAAATATCAATATTTAAAATCAAATATATCAATAAATAATATTATCTGATAAATGATATCTCCAGGTCTCTGGACATTTTCAACATTAGCCTTGAAAGTTTCAAGCATAATTTTAATCAAAAAAGTGTAAAATATATATCATTGTAAAATTATCATTTATTTATATAAAGTTATGTATTTGTCATATGTATTGTAGTAGGATTTGTCAATCTGTTATACACATTAATCCAACGTCACGTACGATAAAGGTAGATATTTTTACCTGTATTATGTATTTATTCGTTCCACCAAATAACGAAGCCCCATAACTCGTCAGGGAGGTTAGATGGGAGATGAATTCAAATTCAAAGTCAAAATACCTATTTTCAGTGGTATTCTTGTTATTTTAGAGCTCTCAGCCGATTTGTTCAAAAATTGAAATATTAGAGGTTAGGGGGGAGATAACTAAAATTTTATGTCAAAATACACAATACGTATTTTTTTAGTTCTGATTGGCAGTAAATATCGTAGTCAATGGGCGTTTGTTATTTAATTTCAATTAAACGAAGTTAAACGGATAATATATTATGTACGCATTTACAAATGGTTTTTATTTGGATAGAAAAATGAATAGGTAATGTGACAAGTAAATTTTTGCATACTTTCTAATTGCTTTAAGGATTATACATGTAACCCCCGGGCAGCGGGTTTTTTTTATCTACTAATTATTATTGATTATGCTTTTCGTAACAAGAAGTGCGTTGGCGTTACATCATGCAAAACCAGTCCACTTTATTTTCGATTTGACCCATGTCCTTCAGATTAAGATTATTTTTTAGATAGGGTTATTTTAATTTTAGTGATAGATATAGATTTTGATCTGATAACAGTGCTTGTAGCAGATATATAAAATGGTAGATATAATATATGATACATATAATATAATAAAAATAGATTTGAAACAATGACAGTTCATAATGTTATTGGGTTTTTGGTGACACGACGGTTGGCCCGCTGACAGTTGAACCCCCGGACAGTTGATCCGCCGGGCCAATTGGACCCTACGGCCGTAAGTATATCGACTTTGGTTATGCGGCCGCATATCCTCTCTGTATACTTATTTATAATAATTAAAATTCAACCTCCATAACACGGCCAAGTGCCTAGCATGGTGGTCGAAAAATCCTCAATTAATGTAACAAACAATTCAATAAATAAAGAAAACTTTAAAAAAAAATCACAAATGAGGACGTACACCAGAAATAATCTTTTAGAGGGTCAACTGTCTGAGAGATCAATTGGCAGAGGGATCAACTGTGCGGGTATTAACTGACCGACGGATCAATTGTCTGGGGGATCAACTTTCGACAGGCCAACTGTCGGCGTGCCAATTGTCGCCAGATCAACTGTCATAATGTCATTACTACCCTGACGAAGAAACCACCGGTTTTGAAACATGTTCGCATTTTTAATTATATAATAGTGGTTGATAGAAAGTTATTTGTTTTAATTTATTTTTAAAATATTTAATCATATTGGTAAAATATTTTGTTACATCTACAAAAAATTCATGGATTATTTGTTTTTTCGCATATATCTCGTAAAATAATTATCATTTTCTCTAAATTATTATTATTTACCTTTCATCAAAGTTAAACAAAACAGAGTTCTAAAATGGTACAGGACCATACTTCACAAAAATAGATCTACGAAAACTGTTGAATATATTATGAACTGCCGGATGTGCGAACTATTTTTACTTATTTTCGTTGTTTGTTTTTGGGGTGTTATGCCGTGTTGTGCTACCTCCTTCTTTAGCCGACGTTTCGGACAGCGTTGCAGTGTCCATCATCAGGGCAGATCCGGCAGATCTGCAACGCTGTCCGAAACGTCGGCTAAAGAAGGAGGTAGCACAACACGGCATAACACCCCAAAAACAAACAACGAAAATGCTTTTGGCCGTGAAAATCTAAAAACGTATCTATTTTTACTTAATTCATAAACTATTGTAAATACCAATTTTATACATTTTTATTAATACCTATTATTATTGATTTGGAGGATATTGTCAGGCTATCTATTTTTACTTTATTTATATTCTGTATTACCTACATTATGTCAAATCATATTTTATCTAACCTATATTATGTGTCTTTATATTTTCTGTTACTTACCTGTATTTTATTCACTTCTAACTCTTCACTGTAATTAATCGAAACATGTATTGTTTTATGTATGTAAAAGCCCTATGGGCGTTTAAATATGAATAAATAAATAAATAAAATTAATATTTGTGTAAGATGGTAACGACTATAATTTGTTTGGTTTGAAAAAAAAATGTTCTGATATCGCCGCTTATATTATAATTATTTATCCGTTTTCTTTTCAATGGTTGATTAGATTCTCTAATGATACAGTAAAACACTAACGGCGAAGAAATCGCTGCTATTTTTTTAAATTATATCGTGGATAACTTTTACGTGCACTGTCATGACAATTTGTTAACAATATACATATTTTTATCGTCAAGTTAAAATGTAATGATATTACAGAATCAGTATTGGCTGATCACCCTTCAATGAAGTAAATTTAAACAGCAATAGAATTGTTTTTTTTTTAAAGAAGATAAAGATGTCCATCCATTTCGGAATATGGAAGTTTAGTTCTCACAAAGTTGATAGCAAATTATCTTTCAGACGGCCCAAACTCGAGTTACCTAATCACAACTCAAACTTAAGCCCGAAGTTCTCAAGGGTGGCAATACCTCCCATCCTACTATTTACGGGATATACAGAGTTCTCCCATGTACCGTGTACACGGTTGGCGAGCCACTAATGAATTTTATTGCCAATCAGAATGTTTAGGTGTTCGTTAAAACTTGTGCGCTCCTTGAGAGCCCAAACTATGCCAAACCTTTGCTCGCTTTATGGGAACTGAGTAAGTTGCAACATTATAAATTGATTCTAGTTATTGCATTATGTACATGGTCTCACACCAAATAATCTATTAAAGTTTTTTATGTAGAGTTTGCAGAACTCAGTGATATTTTGAGCACTCTTAACCCTCCCTTGCCTGCGATGTGTATCTACTACACTACACATCTACTACTACACATTTGATATGAATATTAATTTTTTTCGGCTTTTAAATCGACCATTTCTGCTTGTGTAGTGATTACACAGCACCGGAGCGCGCGGATTTTTTCAGGTCAGTAAGGGAAAGGTTTATTGAATCATCTTCATCGAATGTCTAAACAACTGTTAAGAAAAAAGCAACGATGTATGTCAGATAAAATAAGAACATACTATTAAGAAAAGTACACAATTACATGTCATTTAAAGTCACGTCTTCGTATGTATTCTGACACACGTTGAATAAGTATTTTTTCTATTTGCTCGAGTAACGTTGACATTCCACACGAGTATTTGTAAGCTATCAATCACTTTCATGTTTTCCCAATTACCTTGAGACAAATAATTTTACTATATTCTATCTAGTCTAAAAAATAAACTCTGTTCCGAATGAGTTAAATACTACGTTTAGTTTTATTAAAAAAGGGACTGTTTTTTATTTATTTCTGGATTATTAATAAGAATTTCTTTCTCGATGTTATAACTTCATACATAATTAATTATCTCAGTAAATACTACAATTAATGCACACTTTTTATACTTACATATTTTAATTTTTTTAAATAATTATATTCTGGTCAGAAATATTATAAAACATAAAATGTTAAAAACGCCTGTATAGACAAGACGGCCGGCGTAGTCCAGAGGCAAGGCTTTCGACTCCCATCCCAAAGGTCGCGGGTTCGAACCCGGCGTGCGCAAATAAATTTATTAATTTGTGTTATTTCACAATTAATTAATTAAAAATAATTATATACTATATTTGCGGCACGTTCCAGAGTGGAAGATACCCTTAGTATCGCCATGGTGTAAGTCCACCATTCAGAATTGAAACGTTGCTTGAAACGGCTTTAGCCGTGTTTGGTGACTAGATCTGAATAGCCGGGTACTTCCCCACCTTCCTCTTCCCCATCTCCTTCCCTTCCATGCTTACCTTCAGCCTCAAAAAATACCCCAATTGGGGATGCCATAGTCCCACTGGTTCCAGACGGGAGCAGTTGGGACTCTTGTGAGGTGTTTAATATAAAAAAAAACTTTAATTTAAATATGTTTTGAAACATTCTGGTTTTCAGATTGCATAGCATTTCGTTTTCACAACTTAGTCACCCGGTAGTATGAAACGAGGGAGCAACGGTTTACTAATTTAGTTTTTATTGAGTATGACAGCGATCGGATGCAATTTAGTAACAACTTGCTTGCACTGAAGGGTTGTTCGCGTGGCAGCAATATGCCGTGATGTATCTCTATTGGTTAAAAGCACCATTTCACTATAATACAACCTTCGTTGCCTCGCATTAGGGATTTATAATATTACCGTATTTTATTTAATTTTATATACATTATTTAATTTTATATACTTTATTTAATTTTATATACTTTATTTAATTTTATATAATATATATATAATTGTACATTATATAATTTTTAATAATGGTAATGATGATTCTGTGTAAAAATACAACAGTTTCCTTAATTTCTAATATTGAGCTTTAGTTTTCATTTTGCGCTTCATTATCTTCCCGTTCTGGTAAAGATTTTTGTTAAGTTGAAGGATGTGAGGGAGGGGAAGTAGAAATGGAATTTGAAGGTTGAGATTTTTTTTATTTATCTGGTTTTACAGATCTGGTCACTAAACATAAATATAAGGCATCTTTCACAAATATTTTTTTGAAAGATAATTGTGGAAGATAATCTTATTATCACCCTGATGAAATCAAACCGTAGCTTGAAATGGCTTTAGCCGAGTTTGGTGAACAAAACTAAACATTCAGGTTTTTCCCAACTTTTTTCTTATTCATCTCCTTCCCCTCGCAACTACAACACTCAGCCTCACAACATGCCCTGATTTGGAAAGCCATAGTCCCACTGCCTCTAGACCTACACCAACGGTTCGGAGCAGTTGGGAGTCGCACAAAAAAATTAAACATTATTATTTATGGTCATAAAACAATTCAAGTGTTTTTTATTTGCTTTATCTATGACGGGCAAAGATAATATCATCTGTGGCAATTGTGTCTACATTATAAACAAATAATTATTATAAACAAACAGTAATTGCTTTATTATAATTTAAATGATAAAGTCGCTTTGAAGACTCAAAAATACTTAAATTGCTGATTTCACATATTTTGTGAAAATTATTAATTTTATATAAATTTGTTAGTTTACATTATGGTTAACCTCATTGTAGATTTTAGTTCATTTGAATCATATAAGTACATATACAATGTTTGTAATTTTTTTTAATAATTTTTTATCCACTGGAGTGACAGAGCAATTAAAATATTTTTTCTCGGATTGCATGAGGAAATTTTTCCGCCCACATTAACCCTCCCTTGCCTGCGATGTGTATCTACTACACATTGCTTCTTGCACCTTTAATATCTCCGTAAATATGGAAAATGTTGGGTTCATATTTTAGGTAATCCCCCGTTATACATTTACTCATTAAATAAAAATTAAAAAAAAAATAATAATCTGTACCTTTTCGGCACATAAGAGGTATTTTGTGAGAATCGAAAACAAATTCACCAATACAATCAAACGTCTGGCGTATGATCAGTGCTGCGGGTGAGATGTACAAATGCGTGAAGCGTGCGGCTAATGCGATACTATGCACGTCTCCCTCTCACCTACTTCGATATAAGGAAGCGCGAGAAAGAGAACCGTGTGGTTACCGGTCAGTCGTCAATCGTGTTTGTTCCTTCGGTTTCCCCTGCGCGCCGCCAGTCGCCGCCCGGCATTCATTCGGAGTGGTTTCTTCGCATGTTGTATGACCTTTGTTTCTTTGAGCTACCGATGTTTTTTTCATGTTTTCAGCAATTAAACATCAATTATTATCATTTTTTTACTTCAACTATAATGAAATATAGCGATTTGCTATGAATATTCATTTTTTTCGGTTTTAAAATCGATCATTTCTGCTTGTGTAGTGATTACAAAGCACCGGAACGCGCGGATTTTTTCAGCACAGTAAGGGAAAGGTTAAAAAAATCATACCTCCGAATTTGAATATGGAGACATACAAACTGATTATAGTTCTATGTAGCTAATGAATTCCCCTATCTTTTGTTTATTATCACTTATTTGTAGGATTTATAAAAAAATATATAATTAAATCTTTAACCTTAAAACATTTTAAAGAATCTAGAGAATATTTATTTTCTTAATTTTTAAAATACAATATATTTTTTAGTCGTTTTAATAAAAATATATATTTTTCTAATTTGCCACATTTTGGCAACAAAGCAATCCGAGGTTTTGTAAATAGTGCCATAATGTGGCGAAAAGCGCTCGAGTATATAATTTTTTTTTTTTTAATTTCAAAGCTGAAAGTTTTTTTAGTTTAATAAATATGATTGTATGAGATTATTTGTTTTTTAATCGTAAGTGACTTGTATAAATAATTTATACGCTTTGCCAATGATGAATATTAATCATTTTAGTTAATTTATACACTGAGCACTTAAGTTTTAACGGGAGTTCGAAGATTACTACCATTCCCAAATTAATCGCGTCGTATTTTCCACACACTAAAGATGCGGATTATAAACACGGGGTATAAAAGTATCCCTAACTTATTTATTGCCTCATTAATCACACTACAGGAAGAATGAATTTTCTGGGGTAGCCCTCTTTGGATAAAAATAGCCACTATTGACTGATGCTAAATAAGTTTTTAAAGTATGCCCAAATAAACTATGAAGTATGATTTTGTGTTTTAAAAAATGATTTTTTTTTTATATTTAGAGATATGTGTGTGTACGTAGGTACATCAATTCGGTTCAATTCTGACTTTCGCAGAACGAGCGATTGTATATTATTAATATGTAAATAAAACATATCCTAAAACACAGTTTTAGCAAATTATGTAACATGTGTTTTCGGAGGAATTCTTCCTACTTAAAAAACTATTTAGGTAAGGTATAATCTACCTTATTTTACTACTAGCAAAAAATTAAGTTTTTTTCTTAAATTATATCATTAAAGCTATAAAACATTTCAAAATTAGACTATTTGCAGACGATACGCTAATCTATATTTCGTGTGAAGAGTACATAGATGAAATCAACAAAATAAACGAAGTGTTACAAAATATATCAAAATGGCAAATAATTTGAGGTTTAACTCATTAAGTTAAAAATATAAATAAATAATCATCTTAGACTTGCAGGAAAGTCAATAGATGTCGCATATTAAATAAAAATGGATGCATTTATCAATGACACTATTTAGATACCTTTTTTGTATCTAGATTTAGTTCGAGTTGAATGTCGCAATCATACATAAAAATAGCAGCCAATAAAAAATATGCGTTAAGAAAATGATAATTTAGGTAGTTCTCAGTCGAAGTATGATACAGTTAAATATGACCGAATCGGAAAGGGATACATTAACGCAGTTGGTAGAGTCCTGGGTTCAGGTCCCAGATATATCCGTATCTTTTTCTGATTTTTCCGTTTCAGATTTTCGATTGATTTTCGCTAATATTATCTTTATTAATTGAAATTAAATCGAGTTCCGTCGGCGGCGTGTATCTTTTCTCGGGAGATTTTTTTCAATGTGGATGGGTGTTTCAGGCTAATAATTATTGCTTATAATGATTGAAATTAAACAGTTTGAAATTAGAGGAGCACGCCTGTCCCAGTTAGACCAGTGCACCAGGGCGCACTGATTTGTTAAGACACGCGTTCTGCGAATGGGAAGGAGGTTGTAGTTTAATTGACCGGCATACATGGCAACTTAATAAGCCGAAATTGGAATTTAGAGTTGTAAGGAATAAAGGAAATGATTGATTTTTATTTGTTTGTTTGTTTTTTTCCCTTTTTTATGTCTTATTTTTTCTTGTCTCTTCTTGGTTTTTTCTGGTCCTTCTGATGGTATCTTCTTGTATTTCCCCGCTTCATTTGGGTTCTTCTTGCTTCTTCTGGGTTTCTCTTCGTTTTTCTTGATTTTTCTTGACTCTCCTAGTTTTTTTTTCTACATCTTATTGCTTCATCATACCTTCTCTTGAACTTTCTTGGCTCATCTTATTTCTTCTTCCCCTTTAATGCTTCTTCTTCACTTTTCTTGTCTCTTTTT
The DNA here is from genome assembly GCA_951813805.1 of Limnephilus auricula. Lineage (NCBI taxonomy): Eukaryota > Metazoa > Arthropoda > Insecta > Trichoptera > Limnephilidae > Limnephilus > Limnephilus auricula. The sequence continues at coordinate 32,459,208 of OX638389.1, read as the reverse complement.
TACCTAAGTGTGCCTCTCCTTGCTTATTTTTTGCTCTTGTTGTCCCATCTTGATTCTTTTTGGTTTTTCTAGTCCCTTCTTATATTTTTTTGTCAAGTCTTTTCTTATTTTTTCTTAGTTCTTGTGACTTCCTTTCGCTTCTTCTTGACTATTCTTGGCTCTCCTAGACTACTTGATTTATTTTCTTGTGTGATCTTGTCTACTGCCTACTTTTGATATTTTGCCCCTTTTTTCTTCTCCTAGCATCTCCCTGCTTTCTCTTGTCTCTTCTTGGCTCTTCATGTCTCTTGTTGTCTCGTTTTGACTCTTCCTGCATCTTATAACTCTCACCAGCTCTCATCTTCTTAACTCTTTTTAGTTTTCTTCTGAATCTTTCCGCGTTATCCTGCCCTTCTTCTAGTTCTTGTTCTTCTAGTATCTTCTTGCTTTTTAATTGCTCTTCTTTTCCGTTATTATTTATTATTTGCTCTGTTTGCCTCTTTTTGCTTCTTTTTTTGCATCATCTTGCTTCTCCCAGCCTCGTCTAGCTTAATTCTGTTTCTTCTAACTTCTTTTTATCTCTTCTTGGCCTTTCGTATCTCTTCTTGGCTCTTCTTGCCTCTTGGTCCATTTAGTTTCTTCTAGCTTCCTATCGCTTTTTCGTGCTCCTTTCTGACTTTGGTTGTCTTCCCTAGTCTTCTGCCACCTCTTGGCCGTTCTTGATCATCTAGTATCTTCCTACTTCTATTTTTATATGTCATTGGTATATTATTACACATATATTATTTTTGTTTCATTTTATCCTCTTTTGCCTTTTCATGTCTCTTTTTACCACCTCAAGGGTCTCTTCTTGCCTATTGTTGTTTCTTTTTTTCTCTTCCTGTGTGTTATTGCTTCTGCTTCGCTCCTGCATCCCTATTTTGTTTATTTTTGTGTTCTCTTGCTTCTTCCTATCTCTTGCTTCTACTCTATCTGCTTCGTTCTTGATCTTCTTGCTTCTTCTTCAAATTCATGAGTGAATAAAATTTGTGTACGAATAAAGGAATATCTTCTGAAATACGATAAAAGTACCAATTCCATCATTGAATAGAAAAAAAATAAAAACCGTACAAACCGATCGAAAATAAGCATGAAAGATTGAGATGGATATTTAATCAAATAACATCGACAAGCTCCTTTCTAACATCTTTTCCCCTCGCACATTAGTGAGGCGAGGGCATTTCGAACACCGCAAACCTTTAAATCATTCACTAGTTAAGTTCGTTGAGATAATATAACACAAGATTAAATTTGACAATTACTTGAAAAATTGAAAAAGTAAATGAAATCAAATACCTGGGTGTAATAATACTTAAAAAAAAAACTAACTTTCTCAGCCAATTTTGAATATGTTCTACATGATGGCTTTTATGGATGAAATTGTTTTTAATAGAGATATATATAATTACAATACCAGGGCCCCTAGCACACTCAGTCGATAACGATTGATAAGATAACTCTTGGTAACTTCTCATCGTTCCCTAGCATGACTGCAGATCGCCAACGAATAAGTGATAGTTCACAATGACTAAGTGCCCTTAACATATTCGACATCAACTGTCGTTTGTACGTTAGCGATATGCAGTTGTTCTAGGGAACGATGAGAAGTTACCCATAGTTATCCTATCAATCGTTATCGATCGAGTATGCTAGGGGGCCAGAAATGTAGAGTTAGATTGGTGCATGTGAGAAAATGGGTCACGGAACCGCCTAACATATAGAGAATTAAAAAAATAAATTATTAAGTAGAAAGAAATTAACATTTCACTTTCTTTACTTAAATACAAGGTAGTAAAATTAATTTTGTTCAATCAGCTTAAGGTTAAATAGGTTTTTTTTTAAATGTATTTATACTTTTGTGAAAGGAGATTATATATTTGAACACCCTCGTGGCCAATGCTTCTCTTGCCACTTTCAGTCTTAACAGCATTTGTGTACAATTTATTATTTTGTCTAGTATAATGGTCTTGTATTTGTGACGTTTTATAAATGTATGGAGTTGTGTTTATTTAATATATATTTTATAAATATATATATACATATTGTGTTTGTGCGTATAACTGCATTTTTTATTTTGTAGATCAAAAGGCAAGTGTTATATTCGTACAAAGTTCTTATTTTCAGAAGCTTCAATTCCTAGTATAGTTTTTTTGTGGGAGTATCTGGGTTATATTTGAAAAGTTTTTAATCACTTTTTTCTGTATTATTTGTAAGTCGTTTAAGTACGTAATGTATGTGTTTCCCCATATCTATATTAAATAATTTAGGTGGGACTGTACTAAGCTAAATTATAAGCCCCTCTTTATCTCTATTGGATTAAAGATGTATGATAAAATGCCTGAGAGTCTGAAGAATGAATATATTTAAAAAGAGATGCTATGCTAACTGTAAAAATTTAATTTAATAAAATGAAATGTTTTCTTTTGCTAATTGGTTTTTATACTAAAGTAGTATAAACTAACTCAATAAATAATTAAATCAAAATACATTTTATTAAGTTTCCGAAACTAAGAGGGTCCAGCATTATTTCAATTTCTGAACATCCCAAATTGAAACAGTGCGCTCAATTTCATAATGTGTCTACTCGTATTTAGAACAGGTATCGTCTAGTTATTTCTAAATCAACGGTACCCTAACATAGGGTACGTTCTAAATACTATACTTACGTACTCTCTCTATATCTAGGCCGATTATATAAAGGGTAAACAAAACGGAAAATGATGTGTGTACAAATATCAAAAACGGAACCCTTCTTTATATAAAAAGGACGAAAACAGAAAATGCAAACATGCTATGTATGTGAAAATTCGCTGCATTTTTTAATGCTTGAGATTTTATTCCTTCGCTTGATTTAATATTTTTGTGAGGTGAATTTCATTAAAATATCTGAGCCGTTGAAGGTTGAACTCTTGCGTCATGAAATATGCTTACATTTTCCATCCAGATTTAATTTGTTAATCCAAACTTTACTTAGCTCGTCACGTTATTTTTACTGTCAGCTATGGATCTTTGAATACATAATAATATTATGATGATACATATTATGTATCACCAACATTCCCAAAGAATACTGTAAGCTTTATTCCATGTTTTTCAATTAATCGCTTCCTACAATTTAACAGGAAGAAAAAATAATCAAAGAAAATTGTTAAAAACTCGGTAAGAGCCGGCAATAAAGAAGTTAAAAAAAAAAACATAAATATAGTCCTAGTAAGTTCTTTTAGTAGAATCGTGCCCATTGAAAAACCACTATCGCATGCAAAATACATTCAGAAATTCAACATCTTCTTCTTGCATGCTTCAAGTCTACAAATAGACGAGAGAATTCTCTTTGTAACACCTCATTATACTCGATGCATATCGGAATTAAAATCCGGTCGGCTTTCACGTGACGGGGTTATTTTCGCGACACATACCTTCCACAGACAGTGACTGTCTCAAGTGAGTCTAGCTCATGAGAACCTCCCCATCCCCTCCCCTCAAAACCCCACACCTACCCAAACAACCCACTCACCAAGCCAACCCTTCACAGGTGAAACAATAAAAAATACCACCCCAAGGCTTCTAGCAAGTTTTCAACATTCTAAAACAGCGGTGTACTAGACTCGCCTACATTTGATTGCATTTAAAAGGCAGTTTTAAACCACTGTACAACAAGGTACAACACTATAAACCATCATATTCATTTCTGCGAAATAATGAATTAAGCTTTTTCAATTTGAAACCAAATTTCGATATTATTTCTCGCAGCTTTGATATACGATTTAACTCGCGAAGTTATCCTGCGAAATATTTTGGGAACGAACCAAGAATTTCTTCCTCAGAGCACAAATTCTTTGCGCATAATATATAATATTTTCATGATTATTAAATTTGTTCCGTGAATGCATGTAGGGATATTATGCAATTATTGTCTTGAACTTTTTTTTTCATCTTCTTGATTCTCGAATGGAATTTTACATGAGAATTTTCACTACATTTCTCTAAACTTGGTGGTGAAGGGGTTTTAATCTTGACTATGGTTCCGGAGTTTTCGGTGTTAGTCGTGAGAAGCTAAAAATGTACGTAATGCGAGTGCATTATAACTATGTGAAATTAAAATCCGTGCCTTTATAAATGTTCTTTACGATTTTAGTATTGAATAGTGCACTCGGAGTGTCTATCCTGGAAGAGTATCTTGAAAACCTTGATTACCCATGCTGTGAACATTTTAAATTGGAGTGTTAATATCTATGCATATTTCAACGCAATAATATTAATGTAATACTTGTTAACACTCTGTAAATGTTTTAAACAATAAATAAATAAATAAAACAGAAAAAACTAAAATAGGAAAAACTAAACCCTTTCATACACTTTTCCATATAAATGATCGTCTAGTAAATCCACTTTATGCAAGTGTATTATATAAGTATACTTAATACAAAACAATACAAGAACAACACGTAAATCTACCAAACTATTAAATGGGAATATAATTCACCATCTCCAGATATTTTCATATCAGAGGGTTCGGCTCTGTAGAATTCCTAATTTGACCGATAAATCCTACTTATCCCCCAATATAAATAATTAAAAAATCTTTCGTAATTCTACATGTATTTAAAATGACTGATTTTTGCATTTTTATATGCAAATTCTTTGACAAATCTAATATGCCTAAATTTTTAATAAGAGAGCTAGGTATAATGCCAGTAGCCGAAATAACAAAAGGTTATATTTTTATAGTCTGAGAATGCCAAATTCTTTTAATTTTTTTATGCCATTTCCTAAATCTGTATACTTTCTTATTTTTTCAGAAACAGATTTTTGAATATTACAGGAATTTGGAATAGCTACATCAATAATATAAGTTATTTTTTTAATTTTGTCATGTAAAACTATATTAGGTCTATTATGACCAATTGGTCTGTTAGTATAGTTTTATCATAATAAATTTTAAAGAAATTATTTTCTAAAAATGAATTTGGGTCGTATTCATAATATGGTACTATATTATGACAGTCAATCAAGTTATGTTTAATTACCAAACTTTGGTGAATTATTTTTAAAACCTGATTGTGCCTAAATGTATACTCAGACGGCTCTAATATAGAACATCCTGATATAATGTGTTCTATAGTTTCTGGAAAAGCCATACATTTTCTACATAAATCATCAATTTGATTTGGATCTTTGATTATATGCTTCCTATAATTTTTGGTATTAATGACTCTATCTTGAATAGCAAGCATAAATCCTTCTATTTCTGCGCTCAACTCTCCAATACTCAACCATTTGTTTGACGAAAGTTTATCAACATACGTTTGGTTGAGATAATTGAAGTGTTTTGCGTGAATAATTTTATTTGACCAGGAATATAATAATTCCTGGTTGGTATTTATAAAAATGTTGGCATTCTCGTCGTATAAATTGAAAGGTGAAATATATCTGTCTGCCTTGCAAATTATTTTATGCAGCTCTGAGCTATTAGCTTTTCTATGGAAAAAAATTCTTAACATTTCTACCTGATTTTGTTTTAAATAAGTTATTTTGACTCTACCTCTACCTCCTAAATTTCTAGGTAAATTAATTCGTTCTATAGCTGAATTTGGATGATGACAATTAAACTTTGTTAACGTAGTTCTAATTGATCGTTATAAGCTATCTAAATCTGTATTAGACCATTTAATTATACCAAATGAGTACGTTAATAGAGGTATTGCCCAACTATTATTGCCTTTACTAAATTTTTAGCAGATAGATTGCATTTTAAAATTTTTCTTATCCTAGTTTGAAATTTAATTTTAATATCATTTTAATACTAGTATGATCTAATCTATCCGATTGCGGGTATCCTAAGTATTTATAAACCTCATCCCCTTTCATACTTTTAATTTTGAAATTTCTAAATATACCCTCATCTCCATCTATAATTTTGCCTTTCTCTATATGGATCGTTCTACATTTATCTAAACCAAAAGTCATTTTAATATCATCTGAAAAAATTTTAACTACCTTAATCATTTTCTCTAAATTTGATTCAGATTCGAAAATAATTTTATATCATCCATTTATAATAGATGCGAAATTGTACTACTCTCTCCTGTATTTCCCTTAATTTTTTTTTACGCATTTTTTTTATTATTATTATTATTTTGTTTTTATTTTTCTCTCGCTTATTCTGTGGGCGTTCAGACCGAATAATTTAAAATATTCTCGATCCTCTACAACAAATATCCAGGCGCAGTAGGCGTAGTTTTAAAATATGCTGGTCTGATTGATTGCACAACCTACTTATCTCACTGAAACGAATTTTGGCTAATTGAAAATTGAGTTATTTTAATATTACCTGATTGGAGATAATATCTACCAAATGGCATTTGACCTTGTAAAGCAAGATAATTTGTAAAATCTCTTCATCCATCTTTTTGAAGAACCGTATTAAGCCTTTTATCTCCTCATACTCGTCACCAACCCTTTGGAAAAGTGTTTTAAACCGACCCGACGCGCTCAGGCGAGGGTTGCGATAATTTCCCTATGACAAGGGTTGCCTTTGATACGCAATTATGCCGGGAATAATTAACCTGCAGCGGTGATTGCAAATTTTCATTTGTGCATCTGCAGTGCTTCGTCTATAAAAGCGAATACGGACATGTTGAATGATTACAACTCCGCACTATTTGACGTTGATGTGGAAAGGAGATGATTTTATCTGAAAATCGTTCACGAAATATAAGTTTTTAAATTTTAGGAAAATATGTGTATATTCATGAATGTATGTGAATATTCATGAGTTTTATAATATATAGATATATAAATTGTAAAAAAAAATACAAAATTTTATAAAAATTGTATAATATATACGGTGACCGGATAACTCAAAATGAATTCAACTCAACACCTCCTATAAAAAGTCATTAAAAGTCATGAAAAAAATGGTTAAATAGGTTATGTTAGGTTAGGGTAAGGTAAGTAAGGTAAATTATGCTCATACGCTTTATAGAAAATATTTGTAACCTAAATTATGCTCATTATGCTTTACAGAAAACATTGTTTTACCTAAATTATGCTCTTACTTTTTATAGAAAACATTTGTAACCTAAATTATGCTCATATACTTTACAGAAAACATTGTTTACCTAAATTATGCTTTTACTCTTTATAGAAAACATTTGTAACCTAAATTATGCTCATATGTCTTACAGAAAACATTTTTTACCTACATTATGCACTTACTCTTTATAGAAAATAAATTTAACCTAAATTATGCTCGTACGCCGTATAGAATACATTTGTTATCTATATTTCAGGAAGCTCATTTGCTTCATGGAAAAGTACAAGTAATACAAATTATTTATTTAAAAAAAGCCTGAACTAGGTTAACTTTCTTAAAATCGTTATTTACTCGTCGTTAAAATTAATTGGTTTTTCTTTCACCTAGAACAACACCATTATTGAAAAAGGATAATTTCTTGAAAAATTTTGAAAATAATTTTTTTTATGTGAAAAATTTGGAAGTTTTCATATTCAAATATATGATGACCTCGCTTCGTTATGAAAACCAACATTTGAAAACCATCATACACTGGTGAAGGGGTGTCACCCTTGCAATATCACGTCCATCATTGCATGCTTAACCTTCCATTGCAAAATATCCGGCCTGCAGATGTGTCACATAACAAAACTGCTATATTTGAAAGAGGGTTCGCCAAAATCTAAAAATATTTTTTTATGAAAAAAGCACAATCAGAGAACAAACATTTACAATACATTTAAAAAATACAAGTAGCACTGAAGGTAGAATATAATATTAAATTGTAAAGTAACTATTAACATATGCACAAAAGTTTTCATTATAAAATTATAATTAAGATAAAGAGAAAGCGTTTTAGAGGAGAACAGAGCATAAGAGAGAGATTTTTCATTAAAAAAAATTGTGCGTTTCAACAAACAATTCATGTTTATGTTTATAATTGTATATACAAAGTTAATACAAATTGCTCTGCAACTACTTTTATAGTATCTAAGTACTTGTTTTTTACTTTTGTACAGCTTTCCAAAGATAATGAAATTACATTCCTACTTGATTTTACCTTCTTATATCTTTCATATTCAGTTAACGTTGCTCTGCAACTACTTTTATAGTATCTAAGTACTTATTTTTTACTTTTGTACAGCTTTACAAATGATAATGAAATTACATTCTTACTTGATTTCACCTGCTTATATCTTTCATATTCAGTTTACGTTTATACTTTTATAGTATCTAAGTACTTATTTTTTACGTTTGTACAGCTTTACACATAATAATGAAATTACATTCCTACATTATAGATTACATTATAGATCTACTTTTAGTTAGTTAGTTAGTTGATTTTACCTGCTTATATCTTTCACATTCACTTTACGTATAATACACTTAAGACTTGAATATGCGGTTATATGTAAAAGTGTAGATACCCTCTTTCTGGTAAAATATTCAGATTGCTCATGAAAACCACCAAATCTTTTGCACAAAAACTTGTGGTGTTGATATTTTCTGGTTCACTCGTAGGTTTAATATCATAATACTTATTATAGTATTTAATATCATAGTACCGGGCATAACGGTCGGTGTTATTTTAAAGTATATTAAATATATAACACACAGACACAAATAATATTTGATTTATGGTGAGCATTTGAATTATCTTAAAACTTAGTATTTGGAAATGTCTGACTTATCAACTGGACTGGACGATTGATATGTACAAGCCTTCAAGTTGTTAATAAATAAATAAATTTTGCAAATTAAAATTAAACTGAAACAAATGGGAAATAAAAACATTTCACTGTGAAGAATTCATAACCGGAGATGAAAGTAAAAAAAACAGACTCTTATTCCATAAAAGAGGATTAATGAAAACAGTAACCCTTCATCACATTCGAATTAATTTAAAATGGGTGGTTTAAGTATAAGCCATAAGTGGGAAATCGCCCAACATGATACGTCCGGTGTGAATCGTGCATTAGAATGTAAATCCGGATACATGCCCTTAAACCGCACTCGTAGTATGCCTATACACATGCCTTTACAATAAATTATTTGTATAGCTATATGTGCCTGGGACCCTCGCGGTTACAAATTCATTGGGGATAAAGGGGGCAGAAGGCAATGCGGTCCACGGGGCTCCGGGAAAATATGGTAAATCGGTTTATTTAGATTGATTTCGAATGAAAGTAGTATTCTTATTTCTTTTATATGTATTATCAATCAGCCTATGATTAAACATTATTTTTTTGTGAAGAGTAAATTATTAAAAAAAACCTACCGATTTTTTTAACATTAGCGCTGGTGTTTTTATAAATTGTGTTGATGTAAATTATGCTTTATACTTCATAGAAAACAATCGTCACCTAAATTATGCACATATACTTTAAACATAACATTTGTTACCTAAATCATGCTCATATACTTTAAACATAACATTTGTTACCTACATTATGCTCATATACTTTAAACATAACATTTGTTATCTAAATTATGCTCATATACTTTGAACATAACATTTGTTACCTAAATTATGCTCATATACTTTGAACATAACATTTGTTACCTAAATTATGCTCATATACTTTAAACATAACATTTGTTACCTAAATTATGCTCATATACTTTAAACATAACATTTGTTACCTAAATTATGCTCATATACTTTAAACAAAACATTTGTTACCTAAATTATGCTCATTTACTTTAAAAATAACATTTGTTACCTAAATTATGCTCATTTACTTTAAAAATAACATTTGTTACCTAAATTATGCTCATATGCTTTACAGAAAACATTGTTTCCCTAAATTATGCTCATATACTTTAAACATAACATTTGTTACCTAAATTATGCTCATATGCTTTACAGAAAACATTGTTTACCTAAATTATGCTCATACGCTTTATAGAAAACTTTTGTTACACATGAGGCCCTGAGGAAGATAATTTCAATCACGGCGCATGGCATCTGAGGGGATTCTGTGTGGAGATTCTGTTTTTAAGCAAAGGGAGGAGAGGAAGTTCTGGGAAGGAAAAAGTTATGAGGGGTGGGTAGGAATCTGTGGTTCAGTGTGTTCAGGAGTGACGGAAGTAGTTATTTATTGTTTTTTCACACGTTAGGGATTACAGTTAATAATACAATTTTTAACGTCACTAGGACAAGCCTGTGTACAAAGTAACAAAAATATACACAAAATTATATAAGTAATACATGTACAATAATAACTTGAAAGAACAATATTGATACATTAACATTTCTTAAGGTGGGAACCCACTAATACACTAAGCTAAAGGCGCCTAGCCCATTTCAATGTAAACAATATGGGGTGACCATAGTTGATTTGAAAAAAAATGCTATTAATTTAATATATATAAATCCATCCCTCCAACTGCAGTGCAAGGGGATGAGTCGAGAGATTCCGGTTGGAGAGGTCAATATGCCTCCCTCAACCGGTCACTTTCGATGCAGCCCGCTACACAGAAAATGGCAGATGCATCCGCCTCCAAGACTTTGTGGCGGATGCATCTGATCTGTTCGTCTAAGACTTAGACTAACCTGAATACGGGCACCCGTGCTAAGTTACCAAACTTAGCGAAGCACTTGGGTTGACCCATGGCAGAGGTGTTGGTTAATTAAAATCCAAAGTTAATTAAATGAAAGCCAAATTAAAATTAAATTAAATTCTGTTTTTTTTTTATCTGAACCACCTGCCAGGCACAGGGGGACAAATAGCGTGTATTTTGAGGGTGGAGGGAATGATAAGAAGAAGGAAAACAGGAAGAGGTTGGTAAATCCACCTGGCAATTCAGATCTGTTCACCAAATACGAGTACTTACGTCTAATTCTGTTTCGATTTTGATTGGTGGTCTATCGCTATAAGCTATATTGAGTATAATACCACTCTGTAGGATGGTAATAGTTTATCAGAGTACCTAGGTGCTTAAGGTAAATAAAACAAATATAGTATATCTTCCCAAAAAAAATAATAGAAACCTACTGGAGCGACAGAGCAATTAAAATATTTTTCTCGGATTGCTAAAGGAAATTTTTCCGCCCACATTAAAAAAATCATACCTCCCAATTTGAATATGGAGACATACAAACTGATTATAGTTCTCTGTAGCCAATAAATTCGCCTATATTTTGTTTATTATCACATATTTGTAGGATTTATAAAAAATATATATTTAAATCTTTAACCTTAAAACATTTTAAACAATTTATTATTAGATATTTATTTTGTTATATTTTGAATGTACAATATATTATATGGTCGTTTTAATAAATTTTTTTTTTTTTTTAAATTGCCACATTTTGGCAACAAAGCAATCTGAGGTTTTGGAAATAGTGCCATAATTTGGCAAAAAGCGCTCGAGTGGTTATGGCTTCATAACTTAGGATATCGATAGTTAATTTGAAAAATACAGCAACACACATTAAAAACAATATGGTAAAAACGTATCAAACGGCGACAATGGCAAGCCACCGTTGTACCTACGTCTTACAGTTATAATTTATAAACGTTTGTGAACAATTTAAACTAAAATACCTTTAAAGACCTTTGCCAGTGATATATTATGACGCACATTATTTTCCAGTGATATATTATGAGGCACATTATCTAATCATGGAGTAGGTCATTCATTGCAAAGAATATAAAAATCGATGCCCGCAAACTGAAAAATTAAATTTTTATGAAACGTCGAACTTTTAAATACGAAACTCTACATAATTTCTAAGTGATACCTTTCATGTTGCTGTGTGAGTTAATAAAACTAAAAATAACAATAAAATATACATATTTAAGTGAATCTAATTTTCCTACAAAATAGTTCTCTTCAAGTTGCAAGGTATTTTATGTGACCAGAGAAAATAAATACCTACTATAAATGATAATAAAATACTTTGTCTACACCACCATTTAATCAAAATAATCGGCATGTTTTCAAACTTATAGATTCTTCGTCATATATAAGTATACGTCTACTTTATATATCACGTCCCTTATTCTGTTAGAATTAAGTTTATCGTGACGAAAAAACCATTGCTTTCGAATCATGTCGATTGATTAAATTGTGGTGTACACGAAATATTTTATTTTTAATTAGATGAAAATGTCGCCACGAAGTGAATTTGCGACTATCGAAGAAGTGAAAATATTATTCGGTTATTCGAACATGAAAATCTTTATCTGTTTTTTAAAATAATTATCATAAGGTTTCTCAACCAAAATATATATATATATATATATATATATATATATATATATATATATATATATATGTAGAATAATTTTCTCTGTTTACCCGCGTAACGCAGTCCTTAGAAGGACTTTTTAACTCCTGACGTTTCGGACAAATCTCACTGTCCATCTTCAGAGGCCTTATGTCTTGAGTTTTGTATCAAACTGACCGCTTGAAGAGACTTAAGTCTTGACTTCTGGACTGAACAGACATGCACAAGCGGTCATTTTGATACAAAACTCAAGACATAAGGCCTTTGAAGATGGACAGTGAGATCTGTCCGAAACGTCAGGAGTTAAAAATACCTTCTAGGACTTCGAAGGACTCATTGCGAAACACAGTGTAATTTTATTTTCAACCCGTAAAACAGGTGAACGTAAAAATGCAAGAGAATTTTTCTTTGAAACATATTTTCTCACTATAAATAAATGAGATACCTACAAGCAGCTTACACGAGTGTCTAATTTAAATGTTCTTTTAAATACATAAGAAGTTATGTGGAATGTAGTATATTTTCTTACTATGGTTGTGGAGCACATCTAGTGAATCGTATTCGAGCGGTCTTTGACTCCCAAACAATTCCGGGTTTTGTTTTCGGTGACATATCCATTTCCCCCGCTTTTTCCACTTTTTATTCAAAGTGTTTTCTTGAAAGATATTTATCACCTGAGATATTTTCTTTTCTGCTTTACAAGGGAGAAATGCCAGCCATATATGCTTTTATATCCGTTAATCTATTTTCGTTTTTCTAATAACAAAAAATCATATTAATATTTTTCTTTTATCACCTGCTCGTAACATTAAAAATATCATAAGTGTGAAAAACAAATCATAATCATTCAACAGAAGTGCACTAGATTCAAAATTTCATGATTTGAAATGGAGAATCATTTTGGGAGGCGGATATGGGTACCGCGATAACCAACACCTCTGCCATAGGTCACCCTAAGTGGTTCACTACATTTGGTGACTTAGCAGGTGTACCCGGGTTCATGGGGTGAGATTTGTTAAATTCTTGGCGACGGATGTGTTTGCCCATCTAATACGTGACAGGCAGGATTAGAAGAGGCTGGTTGTCCTCTCCAGCCGAACTCTCTTGACCCATGTCCTTGCACCGCAGTGGGAGGGATGGATTCATACCTCCGTCATTCCCGGACATATTGTACCCCAGATTTTTACCCACCCCTCATACCTTATTCCTTCCCAGAACTTATCCTCCCCTTCTTTTCCATAAAAGTACCCTCCACATATCTCCACAAGATGACATGGCCCATGAGGGATTCTTTTCCTCTGGGCCTTCTGTGTGAAACTAAGGTAAACAAAAAACAAAATCAATTTATTATTGTCTATTGTTTCTCAACTTCATCATGGCAGTATCTTATAAAATATATTATAAATGGATAATATATATACTGCATTTGTCAGTAGTCGAGTGGCACGTCTCTCGACTAGTAATCAATTTCCGGCAGGCGCAAGTATTTTATTTTTATTAATTTGTGTTATTTCACTTAAATTGTGTTATTTCATTTTCATTTAAATTAATAAATAGTATATTTGTCACACGTTCCTGAGAGGAGGATACTACAGGTAATCCACCTTGGTAAGACCATCCAATCAAAATTGAAACGTTGCTTGAAATGGCGTGTTTGGTGACCAGATCTGAACAGCCAGGTAATCCCCCCTTCCTTTTCGCCATCTCCCCTCCAGATTACATTCAGCCTCACAACATACCCCAAATGCGGATGCCATAGTCTCACTGCCTCAAGAGGGTTGGGAGATGTTGGGACTCTTGTGCGATATTCACATAAAATCAAAACGTAAATTCAAATTTTTTTTATTGTTAACACATTTATTTTTATAAGTTACAATCGATTGTCTCTACAATCCGTGGTAGGTCTTGGCCTCCTCAAGAGTCTTCCTCCACTCATCTCGGTTTTGTACCAGCTCTCTTCAGTTTGTAAGCTCCAAATTAAGTTACAATAGGCTTTCAAATATCTGCCTAAAGCGTTTTTTAAGAGTGTATTACCAGAGGATACCGGAAATTAGTCTTTTTTAAATCAAATTCTAGACGTTTTGACTCTTTTTTTAAAAAAAAACTTAAATTGATTTTGAAAGATTGTTATTTTATCTGGTACACGCAGTTTTAAAATTTTGAAAAACAAAGTGTATTTTTAATACAGGGTATACCGTTAGTCGTTAATAATAATAATGTTTGGATGATTTTTATAGCGCCATTTTCGTGAGAAAATCACCTTAAAGGCGCTTTGACAGATTTGTTCAATTTTCAAACGATAGGTTCTATTATACAACACAAATTTCAAATCATATAATCAAACAAAATAAGTCAATACATTATCTAATCAACACAGTTTTGAGAATTCAAATTTTAGGTAAATTAAAGTCATTAAAAAATAAATCCGAGAACGTGTTTTGTGACAAAAATATCTCAGTTTTTCTATTTATTTAAGGTCTTACAAACTAAAATATATACACTTATTTTGTTTAGACTTTATTAAAAAATCATAAACACTTATGGTTAAAAAGTACTTACAAAAAGTACACGATAGTTAATAATTTATCATGGGGCGTTTTGAGCATTTTTATTGCTTTCTTAAATTCAGGTATATATTAAAGCAAGTTTTGAATGAAATAATTCGATTTAAAATTTTTAATTTAAAAATTTTGACACGGAATAATCGATCTTTCTCATTGGAACCTTCCCGTACAAGCATTGCAAGCATTTTTAAACTTTAATTCTCAGCCGCTGGTCAATCGCTCAATCGATACTTCGGACACGTTGCTCGCTAAACGGAGGACTCATGGTCACTGTGATTAATAGAAGGCAGAAGAAGCAGAGAAAGGTTACCAATGCGCTGGAGTTACCATCTTTCACTGGCGTCCGGTGCATCGGGGTCTGCATCGCGAAGAGTAGAGGATCCTTGTCCACCATGGAAGTTGGAGTAGGTGACACCATCCTCAGCAACGAGGAACCGACATAAGAAGAAGACACCTTTATTATGTAGTGAAACATTTACGACTTTTCCCCACGGCCCTGCGCATAGAATGGCATGACCTGGTAGAGCCATCATTTCAACAAACTTCAGAGAAATGAGGAAGTTTCACCAATTGTTAGAATCCAGTGTCATCAACAACCAATCTATCTGCCGAATGCCAGCTCGATTGGATGTCTGGAAGTGTGTTAATTTCAAAAGGTTAGTATTGATTAAAGAAAACAAAATCGAAATTCAAATAGATATTTGTTTTTCAATTATTGAAAATTCAATGAAAGTAAATCACATAGTACCTACCAGTTATTTGATCAAAATTATCAACATGCTTCGAAACCAATGGTTTCTTCGTCAGGATTATTATCCAAGTGATTTGATTTCATTTGAGGTGTATACAAAGTGATTTGATTTCATTTGAGGTGTATACAAAGTGATTTGATTTCATTTGAGGTGCATACAAAGTGATTTGTTCTCATTTAACTTAATAGATATGTTGAAAAAGGGGTCAAAAATAAAACCAATAAATTTTTTAAATTTTTTTTCTGTCGAACCCCAAAGGTTACTATTATCTACCAACATGGTATCCAAAATAAATATTTAGGCAATCAAAGGATACCCAAAAATCACTTTTTATTATTTTTCCGTATAACATAATATGTTTTTGAATTTATCGAGTAAATTAGCCTGGTATGCGGAATATAATAAATTAGTCACCTATTACTTTATATAATTTTAATAAATTATACAAACCGAAAACATCCTATTAATTATCATAAAAGTATGAAGAAAAATAGAAGGAAAACATTCCTCAACCCTCAATCGACTGCCGTTAAACTTAGAAAGCTCCTTAACGCCATCGTTAAATATTAAAAAAACAATTTAACCTCTTCATTTCTACCATCCATGCAGCCTTAAATGCATTCTCATCGCTTATGCAGCGCATTCTCCTGCAGCGAAAAGGGCAGGAAGCAGAAGGCGGTATGGTGTTGCTTAGTGCTTAGTGCATTATTGTAATTTAGCAACATACTTTGAATACGAAATGCAAGGAATGTTCTAGTTATAAATAAATCGAATTATCTCCGGCTTTAAGTGTATAACTCAGACAATAATTATTACAAACCGGGTGAATAGTTTTATTTCTAATACCTATGAAGCTACTAAATAGTTTTTCTTCCCAGAACTAAATTTAAAACTTCGGTAAATATTGGATATAGATGGAAACGATTAATACGCACTTTTTTTTTAAAAAATCTGTGATTCACCTTAATTACATTAAAAGACAACTATTTGCATTGGGGGAAGTGGAAAATATTTCATTTTAAATTTCAATTAGGTAAAATTAAAATTCTCTTTCGTTCTGTAAAACGAACCGACCATTTTCAAACATTTATCGTCAAATGTCATTATGTTATGTTGGTATTCTTGATAATATACAAAAAACAACGAGCGGCTAGAATTTTTTTTTTTAATGTTAGAAAAATAAAATTCCTCCTAATTAGTACTAATAATAACCTAATAATACCAACATACCAAAGTGACAGTGATTACAAATATGGGCAAAATTTCACAAGACGAAGCTAATTTTAATTTTATGTAATTGAAGTATAAAATGAAATATTTTCCACTGCCCCCAATGCAAATAGTTGTCTTATGTAATAAAGGTGAATCAAAAGAGTTTTTAAAAAAAAGTGCGTATTAACCGTTTTCACCTATATCCAATAATCACCAAAACTTCGTTATTACAATTGTAACTCGTTGAACATGTTTTTTTTTAATATCGAATATTTATATCGAATGTACTACAGAGTGGACGAAGCATTTTCACGAAACATGGCATTTAATTTCACAAAAGAAGTGTCACGAAATTTACTCACGACCGCGACGGTTAGCGTTTTAAATGGTTCATTTTGGAATATTATATGAAATCTGAAATCTTGGACGCTTCAACACATTCAAGAAACCGAAATAAGACCATAAACTCTTCAAAACATGGTTTTTGACACAAGTGGACTGAACTGTGGATATTTCACCATATTTCACATAATATCCATTCATATTTCACCAATCCTCCACGCAGCATCCCCAAGGAGATACAGGCCCTGAGGGAATTATTTTCTTCAGGGTATCTATCTTGGGTGGAGCTAGTGTAAAAAAAGTAGCAACCCATCAAAAAGTACTGCTATTGATATTTTATGCCATATTATTATTTTTTTTTAATATTTAAACATGTTTATTGTTACAATATTTACAATTTAATAAAATATAACATTTGAATCACTCTCCTAATAAAGCAGATGCTTGTGTTTAGGCGAGGACAACTATATATTTTTAAATCTATTTAAATTACATATTATTAAAACTATTTTCTAATTTTTTAAGAAAATATTTCCAAAGTAATAAAAACATAGGTTAGTTATAAAATGATACAAGACACGTAAATACAATAAAAGTAATACAAATGTAAGTTATAAATGATACAAAGGAAATAATAAGCAAAACATAATATCAAACAATAAGAAAAGTTATGAGGTGGTATTAGAGAATTTTAATAATTTTTTTTTTTGTAACTCTCATAGTTTTCTTTCGTTCTTATATCTAGGGTTAATTTGTTAAATAATTTTATACCCTTAAATATATATTGATGCTGTGTTGTTGAAGTTCGTACTAGAGGTACGGTTAGCCCTCCAACTGAAATAATTCTTTTGCTAATATTTAATTGTGGGATATTATTTTTATCAAAGAATTCTTTATGTAATTTAAGTAGTGCTATTTTGTCATAAATTTTTGAAAGAGAGGGAACTGAGAAATCTTGGAAAACATATGAAACACAATTGATTATTAAAGTTGTGTATCCATTATAAATTTTACGTACCATTCTACGTTTACTTATTCAAACCTATAAGCAAAACGAAATGGACATTTAGTCGGCACTTCATAACAGTACTTTTTTCACATTACAGGGACATGCAGCATTGCAAAGAGGGATCCTTTCTGATCTCCGCAAAGGGAAACTTACAAAAGTATGAACATAAAAACAAACGTTACAATAAAAGCTAAGTGTCACCTCCTCGTGGTTTTATCACCCTCAAGGGAGGAAAACCGGCCGATAGTATTTGCATACTCACCCCTATTCTGCCAGTGGCCAACCCTTAAAAAGATACAAGTCGTTCTAGATCAAGCGATACAGAAGATATGAATTTCTTTAAAATATGAAACACTTTTAGAGTTTTTACGTAGAAATACTAGTTTTTGGTTTAGCTATTCTCAGTAAGCCGTGGTACTGTGGTTATGGACTTTGTGTTATCAATTCCAGCGAATTTTTATTTATTCCATGAGTAATATAATGAAATTTGAATGTGAAATCACGCAAGAGTACGCGTGAAACAGATGAAACACAGGCATCACTATTAAATTTGGTGAATCTTTTAAGTTAGAAGAAAAGAGAAGATAATAATTTTTCATGTATTTTATTTCCTAAATTAAAATTAGAGAAAAGAAAGAAAACCTTCACCTCTTCAAAGAAAGCAGTTTCATTCTGAATGTTGGAATATTTCTCATTAAGATGTGAGAAATTAGAGTAAATGAATTTTACTGGTATGGATTTAAATCATTTTGAGACACTGAAATATAATATAAATTTATTTCAATCGAAATGCCGACAAAAACGGGCGTTCGTGAAGCATTTTTAAATGATTTATTTACAATACCCGCTTCACAAGTAATTTTGGCTTTCCTGCAACGTTTTTCAAAAATTAAAACACCCTTATAAATATTGAGTAGGTAATAATAAATCCTGTACAAATATTGGTACAATCAGCATTACACAAACGTAGTTTCGCAAAACTTCCAACGAATAAAATGCACATTTCATAAAAATATTTCGCAAATATTTTTCTTTATAAGAAACTGAGACAGCAGTTTTCCTTCGTTGGTCTAGTAAATGTTTTTCTAACCCCACAATATCGTATGTATTTTTCAAAGAACTGTTTTGATAAATGAAATATGCGATTTCTCTTATGGGAAATAAATATTTGATATCATATGTGACGATAAAAATCAAACGTGGCTATCTCCAAAAATTGTTTTTTTTCAAGTTTTTGATTGGTATCATTGCTTATGTTTTTTTATTTTATAATATTCAGTTCATATATGGTTATTTCACGTTTTTCTACTTTAAAAATTAATTTTAAAGTTGTCGTTTTTTTCAAACTCGGTCATCTCCATCCTGTTTTTAAATCAAACATGGCCAAATCCGATTGAACCAATTACATCGCGGCATTTCTCAAGATGGCGTCCCATTCTCGAAAAGCTTGCTGTGAGTTGGAGGTGTGCTCTTTGTGTTTTTAAGTGAAATAACAGTTTTAAAATGGAAAACAATACAAATATGATAGAAATAATGACTCCAGATAAAGCCCGAAAGATTACCAGATCAAATTATGCCATTAAACGTACAAACAAGACTGAAAAACTTAAAGTAAACATTGAAATGTAACCGAATTTCGACAGTTAGCATCTCAAAATCTCAGGGTTGTGCATATTTTTTATTATGTCGTTTTGAATCAATGCTGCACCACGTAAACTTTATAATTTATAATTACTGTATGCCTGTATTGAACTTGACATGCAATTATTGTTTTTGGTATATTTATACCGTTTATTTAAAATAAGTTTCTTTTGTTATAAATGAACACAATTTTATTGTACATTTTTTAATTTAATTTACCCATTTTGCAGTTGAGGAGGAGAATTAATAATGTATTTAAAAACCAGACAGACTTAATTTTTTTTTTATAGAGAAACCTCACAAGAGTCCCAACTGCTCCCTTCTGGAGCCAGTGAGACTAAGGCATCCCCAATTGGAGTATGATGTGAGGCTGAAGGTAAGTGGGGAAGGGAAGGAAATGGGGAAGAGGAAGGTGGGAAAGTACCTGGCTATTCAGATCTAGTCACTAAACACGGCTAAAGCCATTATTAAGCAACGCTTCAATTCTGAATGGTGGTCTTACATCAGGGCGATACTGAGAGTATCTTCCACTCTGGAACGTGCCGCAAATATAGTATATATTATTTTTATTATTTAATTGTGAAATACCACAGGCAGCCGCCTAGTATGGTGATTTAATATATCAACTTTATGTAAATGTCACAATTATGTAACATGTATTATATAAATAAATAAATAAATCAAATAAAATTTATTTGCGCGCGCCGGGTTCGAACCCGCAAGCTTCCGATTGGGAGTCAAGTGTCTTACCACTCGACCGCGGATGGTCGTCGGTAATTAGGCAAATTAAATAAATAAAATCGTAATAAAAAATTATGGAAAATTGCCGTGGAAAAAATCGGAAGAGGGTATACTTTAGCCCGATCTTAACATTAATAAAATAGGGAAATCTTGTTTTGTTGAGTAAATTGTTACCAATATACATAAATGTGTAGTGTCAATTAAACTCTACGAAATTATTTTGATTATTTGAATAAATGAGGAGTTTTTTCAATAGTATGAATGTGTTTCTTAGCACAACCCTGTTTTCTTATGAACATACCTAAATGTTAGAGTACAAAACAAAGATTGATATCTCCAGTGGTTTTTATTTCAAACCTGGCCATCTCCGGATGATACAAAACAAACATGGTCATCTCCAAACTAAAATCTATAATTTCTCGTTTATTATGGATTTGAGATTATTAAGAAGTCCTAAAATCGTATTTTTTAAAGTAAGGCATAATTATAAAGTAGCATAATACTACCTCAATGGTTAATTTAACCCCGCAAAAGAAAAACTCGATTTACTCTGTTGCGTTTATGATGGAGATAGCCACGTTTGTTTTTTAACGTCACATATCATAGTAAGACATTGAGATTCATGCTTTGCAAAGAAAAAATAAAATTATTTTCTACAAATCTCGTTATTTGTTTCATGGTTTATTGATTTTTAGAAGTTGGTATTATAAAAAAAAAAAACTAACTAATCATCACGCCGTTTCCCCGCAGGGATAGGCAGAGAGGATGGACCGCCAAACAACTCGGTCCACGCATTTTTTTTTTTTTACATTAGCTCCACACAGGATGTCTATGCCAATGTCATCTTTTAAGATGCAGTGTGGAGGGTTTTTTAAAGGAAAGGAAGGAGAGGAAGTCCTGGGAACGAAAAAGGTTTGAGGGGTGAGTAGGAATCTGGGGATAAATATGTCCAGGAGGGATGGACGTGTGAAGCCATCCCTCCCACTGTGATGCAAGGCGATGGGTCGAGTGGGTCCGGATGGAGAGATCAAAAGGTCTCCCTCAACCAGTCTCTTCCGATCCGATCACGCAGATGGTCGGCGCAGACGCATCCGCCCTTAAGTCCCGGACAAACCTAACCTTATGAGCCCGGGCACCCCTGCTAAGTCACCAAACGCAGATAATCACTTGGGGTGACCTGGGGCAGAGGTGTTGGTTGTCCAATAAATGGTTCCCAGGGCGGCGGTATCCATACCCGCCTCCCAAATTGAAATGGCATACACTCCTTTCCTCATTGTGACTCTTGACGTGGCCCGACTCAAGTATCTGATTCACTTGATCGTGCCACGTCTCTGCCTCTGGCGTCCTCGACTTCTTCTACCATTCAAATTTGTGTCATATATTCTATACACACTCCTTTCTTCATTCATTCGCTCTACATGCCCAAACCATCTAAGCGCCCATTTCTTAATCTTACTCACTAGGATCACATCAGCCTTGCATTCTTTTCGGATCACCACCCACGAATCTTCATTGAAACTCAAACTATTTTTTTTTATTTACGCACCAGATTTACAACCCTTTCATACACTTTTCCATATAATTGATCATCTAGTAAATCCACGTAATGCAAGAGTATTATATAAGTATAATTAATACAAAACAATCCAAGAACAACACGTTAATCTACCAAACTTTTAAATGGGAAAATAATTCACCGACTCCAGATATTTTCATATCAGAGGGTTCGGCTCGGTGGAATTCCTAATTTGACCGATAAATCCTACAGATCCCTCAATATAAATATTTAAAAAATCTTTCCTAATCCTACATGTATTTAAAATGACTGATTTTTGCAAATTTTGAAAAATTTTGACAAATATAATATGCCTACATTTTTAATGTGAGAGCTAGGTATAATGCCAGTTGCCGAAATAACAAATGGTAATATTTAATAATTTATGAATAAAAAAATATTTAATAATATTTCTATATTATAACTATTTTGAAGATTTAATTGGTCATGTGGTTTTATAGTAAACTACATGAGCCAGCCACATTGTGGCGATCCCTTTCCGCCTCCTCTTCCCCTCCCGCGTCTCCACGATATGGAAATATTATAAAATATTTTTTAATTTATAAATTATATTATTAGATATATTGGTTTGAGTTTCAAGAAAGCTTCGTGGGTGTATGTATCTTTATTATGTATTCTCACGAAATAAGACGATGTATTCGCCCCTTGCAAAAATGTCACGTATGGTCCTTCTGAGCTGTGTAACAAAGAGCAATTTTATCGTTCGTAAAATATGATGGTCATAAATATGGCTAAGTTATATGTAAAATATGATGCATAAAGAGGAGGGGATAGTAATATAATATGAACTGCTCCACTTTACTTATAAGACATATTAATGGGATAAATTTAGTCTCTTTATATTTTAAATAATAAAAAATGAAACTAATATACTTTGACCTTATAGCAATTTTTGAAATTTGTTTTTCTAAAGCATCGTTGCATGAAACATTTATTAGTTAAATGTACCTTTGTTTAATTCATGTTTTGTCAAGTCGTAACTGTGATGGTTGTGCTGCAACCGTATTGTGTTATTTTTTAATAATCGACTACAAATAATTTAGATATTACTTGGTGAAATACGTCGTAAAAAAATATTAATAAATTGCTTATTGTTTGGAGCAAGGCTGCCCAAACCCAGGCAAATTATAAATGGCCCGCGTGAGAAAGTTTAAAAATTACTGCTAACTTGCGAATGCTTTTACAATCAGTTTAACTGAGATAATCAGTTACAACTATAACACACAATTGTATACGTAAAGAAAATTACAGGATAACTGACTTCCTGCCGGAATCCAATAAAATGGCACCCCCTTAGGATGGATGGAATTCTGACTGATGATCAGTTAATCTGGTAACCCTATCAGTGGCCCGCCTGAGATTCTGCCGCGTCAATTTGGCCCGACTGAAAAGGTTGGGCAGCCTTGGTTTAAAGTTTAGAGGTTAAGAGGATTGTTAAGTTACTTCGGTTCTCACAAACTTGAATAAAATTGCAAAACACTGCTTACGATGGTCTTGAAAAATCAGTAAATCCATTTAAATCTCATGCATTTCACGTCTCAAAAGTCGGTAATATTCATAAAACTTGAGTGAATCACATTTCAGCGTGCAGATGCCGCGAAGAGTTCGCAAAAGCGGGCGTTTGCACTTTGCAAAGCAAACATAAAGATTTCCGTGAAAGTTTTGCGAGTTCTTCTCTCATACAATTTGTCAAACCAGAGGAAGTCCTCTCTTCGATGAAGTCTCCTGCCCAATGGAGTTAACCAAGTCATATAATATGTGCCCCGGTGCCGGTGCCGGTGCTCGGCTACACTTTACACGATGTCACAAGTTCTTTCCGGGACTTTGTGAGTTTGTTCCGCAAGTAATGATTGCCTTTTCATTTCCTACAGATGGTACTAGAGCTATTAAAACTATTGTCCTGACACTTTTAAATGAAAAGAAGGACTGACAATACTTTATTTTGTAAAGAAAGTAATACAGGTACCTAATTTATAATAATTATTTATTTTATTTTATTTTATTTTATTTTATTGATGCAATATTTTTTACATTTTATAATAAAGTTCAATAATGTTAGCCTCACTAGGTGGTGTACCCGTGCTGAGGCCTCCATTTTATCTACAAAAATTTTTTACACAGTACATTTAAAAATATATGAAAAACATAAGATTAAGATAATATAAGTCAATTAATTGAGTAACAGCGATCTAATTTATCATCTATCAAATTATGGAGAAACTGATGATGGAAGAGTGTGCATTTTTTATTTTTTTTATTTAAAGAAACATTTAAAACAAAGAATAATACATACATATCAAATAAAAACATAATACAAAAACAGAGAAAAAGTCCCAATAAACTACTTTTAAGTAGTTTGTCAATGGGTTCTTTTAACTTAATGGATTATAACAAAAAATAAATTAATTATTAAGATATAATTGTTTACATTCATAAAAAAAATATATTGTATACACTCATACCATAAGAAATATAGCCTAAAGAGATGTAACATGATATAAAAATAAAAAAGAGGTGTAACATGATATAAAAATAAATTTAAAAAATATATAAATAAAAAGTGTATGAAGTTAGAAATTGTTTGTCTTAGAATCTAATACAAACTATGTCTTTCAGCGAGCCAATTTTTTAACATGATATTTATTTTTGCGTTTGTACATTTTTTGATTGTTGCAGGTAACATATTTAAGCAATTTGGGATCATGTAGTCCAGCGTTCTTTGCCCATATTTGTTTAAATGCTTAGGAACGATTAGTCCTTCATTTAACGTAAAACGAGTATTGTAAGAGTGTTCTAGTCTATTTATGTACAAAGGGCTATTTATATGCTGAAAAATAATTTTATACCATAGAATTCATCTCACTGAGAGAATTTTAAGATTTTGATAAAGGTATGGAACATTATGTCTTTGTTCGTATAAACTTTTATGAGCTAATAATTTTACTAATGAATTTTGAACTGATTGAACATGATTTATATTTGTTTTACAGGAAAATCCCCAAGCTGTAATTCCATACCTTTGGTATGTAATTGGTCCTTATACATGTAAATATTTATTTTTAAATACCTAGGAGATTAAAAAAAGTTTTTTATTATCGTTTATTTATGAAACTTATTCTTAAATTTTACTTTTCAATTGACAAATCCAATTGCGAATTTCGCTTTTCACTAGCTTAAATTGTGTTGATTTTCTAGAATGTATCTTTACGAACGATCTTTATAAATAAGTAATATTTTTAACACGATTATGGCATTCAAAAGTTGGCAATGCCAGAAAACAATTTTGGAGATTATTTTCTTAATTATAGTAACAAATATTATTTTTTTATGCCATATTTTTTACTTTAAATAAACTGCATATTGCAAAAAACTTCAGCAAAAATTTCAAATTTTTTTCAGATTTTAAAACATTTCATGATATCAAATATCAATAATAATCATGGATAGATTTATTTTAATCTTATAGAGATAGAGAATAAAGAGTTTTTTGAGCCATTATTGTATTTACTAACACAAGTCCATCAAAGCCATTCAACAATGCACGAATTTGAGTGATATTCGATATGGCACGCTCCTCATAGAGTTTACTGACACAAATTTGGTCGCTTCTTTGCAAATAGAGTTTTCTTTCCGATGGAAGTTCTATGTTTGATCGCGCAATGCAACTTCGGGCCCGGGGAGGGTATAACCTCGAGTAGTTGGGTTACCAACAACCCCTGACTCGAAGTTTCTCAACCAGTGGAAATGTTCACACTATTTCAGCAGTGGGAGGTTTTATAAAACTGATATCATACAAGATATCATACATTTTATGAACTTCGTAGACACCCGTCTAGTTTTTTTATAAATTTCTGAAATAACTGATACACGGACTAAACTTCCAAGACAAAATATTCAATACCTTTCTTTCTGTGCCTGGGTTAATGGAACTTCGCAAATCCAAATTTCCTATGTCAGATGTATGTAGGTACTCGTGGTCTACTTCCTGAAGTGAAATTATGGAATATCGACCCTCTGGAATAACAAGGTTCCATCTGTTGCTTTAACATCATGCGATAATGAACTCTAAGGTAGCTTACCATAGATCTCATAACCGCGTGACGTTTCCGCAACAGATGGAACCTTGTTATTCCAAAGTCATAAGGTCGAGTGGTAAGACACTTGACTCCCATTCGGAAGGTCGCGGGTTCGAACCCGGCGTGCGCAAATAAATTTTATTTGATTAATTTGTGTTTTTTCACAATTAATTAATAAAAATAATATATGTTATATTTGCGGCACGTTCCAGAGTGGAAGATACTCTCAGTATCGCCCTGGTGTGAGACCACCATTCAGAATTAAAACGTTGCTTAATAATGGCTTTAGCCATGTTTAGTGACTAGATCTGAATAGCCAGGTACTTTCCCACTTTCCTCTTCCCCATCTCCTTCCCTTTCCCACTTACCTTCAGCCTCACAACATACTCCAATTTGGGGATGCCATAGTCTCACTGGCTACAGAAGGGAGCTGTTGGGACTCTTGTGAGGTTTCTCTATAAAAAATATAAAAAAAAGCAAACTCAGTTGCCAATTATATAAAAATCCTACTGGTCCTGAGACAAATTGACCGAAATAGATAAGATTATTCATGAAATACTCCAGTTGGGGAAAACAATATTATATCCACTATTACTAAGTTTATGATTTTTACTTTTATAGTTTTTAAGGCTTGTTCCTAAATTATTATTGGTTCGAAACGCTATATTTAAAACACATTTTGTAATTTCTTTTGCAATTTTTAGAGATATTGGGCCGAGGAATTCGAAACATGCAAAATTATTGACATTCCCAAAAAGTCTCAAAAAAGGAAAATAATTATGGAATTTACCCCTTAAAATTGTCTTAAAAAATATTAATTTTAAATATGTACACTTAATTTTTTTCTCTTAATTTGGTATTGTCTTATACGTTTTTAGATTTTCACGGTCAAAAGCATTTGTTTATACCTTGATATTGGCTACATTCGCTTCAAATTATTTTTTTCTAATTCTAGAATTCGCCACAAGATGACACTACTTTCGTTGAAATTTCGTTACATTTCTCCGTGGACGGGCCCCAGGCTAACGTAAATACTGCGCTTTCACCAAATTTCCCTTTCAAAGTAGTTCACTTTCTTCTGAAATGAAGCTAACGGCACGGTATCGCTTCCAACTAAATAAGCACACACTTAACACTACAAATTCACATCGACGGATCTGCCGGATCTGCCCTGATGATGGACACTGCAACGCTGTCCGAAACGTCGGCTAAAGAAGGAGGTAGCACAACACGGCATAACACCCCAAAAACAAACAACGAAAATGGTATTGTCTTATTTATTTTAGTTACAGTTTGGGAGTCATTCCCAAGTTTGATGTTCTGGTCGGGAATCTTCAGCAAGCTTACCCGGTCTGCGCAAACGTCACAAATACCGAAGTACAAATACCGGATGGATTTCAATCATAACTGAGATCTTGCTCTACTTGTATATTATAGATGCTTCCTTCAATTTTCCAGGAAATCTTTGGATAAAACAGAATTTGCTTTTTGAGTTACTATTTCACTTATTCTTTGTATTTGTATTTATTTGCTTGGCACTGCTGAAAACCAGCTGCATTCCAGGAGAAATCCTGAATTGCAACTGATCAGTGACCTTTTAGTCAATAGAACCAATGTTTAATCAAAAATGTAAATATATGTAAAAAAAATCTATTGATGAATAAACGATTTTATTATTATTATTATTATTTGAATTAAAAATCCTAACAAGGATGGGAAAATAAAAGGAAGTTTCTAGATTTTATGCAAAAATGGGCGATTTTATAATAAAGATGACAAAGGTAACGGTAACAACTTTTTATTCCTTTATGTGAGGGAGACGTATGATAATGATTACAATTTTTTTAAGGGGAAGCAGACTGAGACAGAGCCTCAGTCGGCTTCTTTTTGTATTTATTTTTTTATAGAGAATATCTCACAAGAGTCCCAACTGCTCCCGTCTGGAGCCAGTGAGACTATGGCATCCCAAATTGGGGTATGTTATGAGGCTGAAGGTAAGTGGGGAAGGGAAGGAGACGAGGAAGGGGAAAGTGGGGAAATACCTGGCTATTCAGATCTAGTCTCTAAACACGGCTAAAGCCATTTCAAGCAACATTTCAATTCTGAATGGTGGTCTTGCACCAGGGCGATACTAAGGGTATCTTCCACTCTGGAACGTGCCGCAAATATATTATTTCAAATAATTAATGTGAAATAACACAAATCAATTAAATAAAATTTTATTTGCGCACGCCGGGATCGAACCCGCGGCCTTCGGAATGGGAGTCTAACGCCCTTCCGTTGGACGTCACTACCAATTACTACTAATTAGTGTGTAAGAAAGAGTTGCAGCATTATTATGATAACGAACGTACGATAATGCTATGTTTGCGCCGTTGCCGTACCGTAGCCAAAAGAATTATAAAAACGCCCAATACCTTACTTTTTCTAATTACCTATATTTAGTAGCGTTGTGATAAAACATTGTAAAATGAAAAATAACAACAGCTTTCACCAACTACTTTCTTTCAACTACAATCATCGATCCGTAGGTATTCACTTAATTAATTTTAAAACAATTATTCTTGTTGACTTTACTAAGTTACTTATTATGAACATTTTTATAAGTAAATGAAACAAATTACTTTGTGTAAACCACTATAATCACATGTTATAATATCTACATGTTTCAAAACCGATGGTTTCTTCGGTAGGATAATAACATGAATAATGATATATTATCAAGGCGAAGAAACTATCGGTTTTGAAACATGTAGATATTATAACATCTGATTATAGTGATTTACATAAAGTAATTTGTTTCATTTAATTAAAATGATGCCACAAAGTAATTTTGCAAAGATTGAAGAAAAAAAATTATAATTCGTTGTGCATTCGGTTTACATTAATTTTTCGTAAAAAATAACAATAAGGCTGAAAGCGTGAAAATTAGTTAGATTTCCCCTTCATGTGTTAGTATGGAAATTAATATTTGCACACAACGCTTTATCCATAAATACTAATTAACTTCATGTTTGGTCCGTGAATTTATGGCCTCCATATCCGCACATAATTTTCTTCATTTAAATGCAAATCTACGTCCAACAAAACCGAACACAATGCGACATAAATTTCTCGGATCTTCAAATACAAACAGGCAGTGAAAGAAGAAACCATAAATCTGTTCCCAGATGGAAGAGTCTGCAGACAAACAGTCTGGACCAGGGGGTTATTTGTGGACCAATCTTTACTCTAAGGCCCGTCCACATGGAAGGGTTTTATCGCTTTACGGAGGTTTTAGATCTTCCTTACCAGCGAGATAAATTTATCAAAATGTTTGTCAATTAAGGGCATTGTTGTGGAGTGATTGAATGCGACTTATTTCGGCCGAAGAAACCTAGATTGAATGTGGTTTGAGGTACGATGTACGATAACACACTCTTGTTTGACATGGTAAATAAATCATTATGATAACTTAAATATAATTTTGATGATAAATTTCATAGTTTATCCTGATGAAGAAACCATTGGTTTAGAAACTTGCCGACTATTTTGCTTAAATGGTGGTATATACAAAGTTTTATTTCTTGAAAAAATTGAAATAATTATATTTTTTTGCATTTATTATTTATTTTAGGAACGTAATCAGTCTTAAAATAAATATAGAGATGTATAGGTTAAGACTATTAAGACGGATTGTATAGTATTTGTTTAATTTCGCTTAGAAAATATTTCGTTGCATTTTATTTTTCATTAAAACAAGCACCTTTAAAATCATTACCCATTCGCTGTGATGTACTTTTCATGGCTCATTTGTATGCCCTCATATTCCAAGTTGCGTATGCTATCTATCCACGTGACGAATAATTTTAAATATGCATTAACGAAAGGGTAGAAAACATAATCGAATCTGCTCTTATGCAGATTTCTTTCTCCACACATAGGTACTGACATGTCCGATGCTATGTATTATTTGCCTT
Organism: Limnephilus auricula; assembly: GCA_951813805.1. Taxonomy (NCBI): domain Eukaryota; kingdom Metazoa; phylum Arthropoda; class Insecta; order Trichoptera; family Limnephilidae; genus Limnephilus; species Limnephilus auricula. Next base: position 32,429,067 of record OX638389.1, on the reverse strand, counting down.
GAAAGGTGGTAATAAAATCGTGCCCTTAACTTCTTGTCGTTTATTTGAACAGCCGCTTGAGAGGTGTGGGAGAGGGTGGGGTCGGGATGTAGGCCGACTCAAGGGTGTGACGAGGGTATGTTTGCTATATGACTTTTCCATCTACCCTAGGAACGTGGTCGGCCTCCACGAAAAGAATTTGGCGGCGCGAAAAGCAAACCGACCCGATGCGTCAATTTTTTGAAGCGGACAGAAGGTGTGAACCGAGGAATATTAATAAGCCAGCGGGATATGTGGAATGCGTAGGTGGAAATACTCCGATCGCAAACATGACTGCTGTCTCAATCCATAATGAAATTGACAGGAATATTTCTTATCAATTATGTTTAGTTTTCTCCTGTCCTAAAATACCATGGATATATTTACCATAGAACACTGAAAAATGAAAATTATAGAAGTATGTTGATGGTAATAAAAAAGTGTGATCGTGAAATCGGATTCACATTTTTATTTTTGTGCCTTTTGAATGATTGATTTGTTAAAGTTTTTGAGCAGCCCGTCGTTATATATTTAAGTGGTAATTGGAAAAGCTTTTTGTGAAGGATAAGTTCCTGTGAACATTTAAAAAAAATATTTAACGAAAATAAATAATAAAAAAAAATACAATGTTCACTAAATTAAGAATACAATGTGAAGTTGTTTGTTCTCAGTCTTCCTCACTAAGTATTCCTTTTCCGAGGCGGACTGTAGGTTGTTTTATGGTGGTGATCATGAATTCCTCGTCTTTGTTGTAGGTTTTTTGGTTTTTGTTGGTTTCCACAAAAAAAAAATTAAAAAAGCAAAACGTATTTATGTTTGCTGTCTGTAGGTTGCGTTGGGGTTACTTAATAAATTGAATGATTCCTTCATCTTCATGTTTAGTTAGCCATAATTTGAGGTCTTTTTTAAAACTTTTGTATCGTGGTGTTTTTAATTTCAATTGGAAGAGTATTATATAATTTTGTAGCATGGAAATGATGGTTTTTCTGGCCAAAAGATGTATTTAATTTTGGAATGTTTAGTAGATGTGAGTTTATGTGAATTTATTATACCCTTGTAGTTTAGATGTGTTGGTCAGCAAGGTATACTTATTTTTCTTTAAATTTAAGTAGTGAATTTTTTGAGTATAGTTTTATAATGCTAAACACATTAAATTTAAAAAAATATATTTTCATGGAGTTCTTATGGGTACTTTCATGATTATTTTTATTATTGCTTTTTGTGTTTTAACGAGCTGCTTCATGTAAATGTTTGAGTCCAATAATCAAATATTCTATGCATGATTGGCAAAGAGCATAGTAGACTTTATATAGATCATTTTTATTTAGTATATTGCGTGCGTTTCTAAAGTAGTATATGAGCTTTGTGAGTTTCGTTGTAATGCTATTTATGTGAGAGTTCCATCGAAAATTTTTATCGATTTCAATGCCGAGATATTTTAAGTTTTTAGAGTGTGTTATTATGGGACATGTGTGTTATGGTGGTACATTGACATAATTGCGTTAAGTTTTTTCCTTGACAATTATGTAATTTTTATGTTATAGAAACCGTTGAATATTTATTTTTGTTAACATTAAATGTAAGTGAGTTTTGCTTAAGCCCTTTTTGCAGAAGTGCAAGCCCGTGTTCAGCTTCTTTGTAAGTGGTTATCCAATCACTTTCATTAAATAAAATAACAAAACTAATGATTTTTCCTTTGGTGTGTAAGTTGCAGATATCATGTATTTATATATATATAAAAAAAATAATAAGGGTCCTAAGACACTTCCTTGCGGTACACCGAATTTTATTGGGAGAGGCTTACTTTTACGCTTTTCAATTTTAATACACTGTGAGCGTTCTGACATATAACTTATTAGTAGATGTAACTTATTATTCATAATAATATTAGTATTTAAACAACAGCTCAGCTTTTTAAAAAAAATTTTTGTGTGCTATAAAGAACACATGAATAATTTAAGCCAGTAATTATAAGCCTTAGTCGTCACTAACTATACATCTTAGATGTACGTCACTAGTTATAATCATGACTCTTAGTTGTAAGCCATTAATATTTATTTGTTGTATGCCTTTGTACGCCTTTGAGGTTATTTTTCACAAAACAGCGCCACTATTAACAAATCACTAATCTATTAAATGTTTGAGTCATGAATGCATTCTGTTGTTTGTGTTAAAATCCGACATGACATTGGGGGATTTTTCTGGTTTATGATCGTTTCAAAGCATTAACAGTAAAGAACTTTAACCCGCCAGGTAGATGGATACCTTAGAGCCAGCTCTATAAACTATTCAGCAACATGATCAAACATGATGTTCATTGCGACGTGCGCTCCGGATGCAGCTAATGGAGTGATTCCTATGGGAATCATCAGAGTTAACTCCGACCAACAAATTCTCCAGTCTCCAGGTGTTAATCATAATACTTCAATTATTGTTCAGCGATACTAACCCATCGAATGCGTCGTATTTACACTAAGTAGAATAAAGCAAACAAATTCCAATCTTGTGGTATGGTGAAACTTGGGTACATTGTCGCTTTATATTGACTAAACTTTATCGTAATTATGGGGAAAATGCAAGCATTGTTTGAATCCTGTTCTTTGCGGGTTTATGGTTTTATAGTATGGAGAAACTTGGGTACATTGTGGCTTTATATTGAATAAACTTTATCGTAATTATGCGTAATATTTACACTAAGTAGAATAAAGCAAATAAATTCCAATCTTGTGGTATGGTGAAACTTGGGTACATTGTCGCTTTATATTGACTAAACTTTATCGTAATTATGGGGAAAATGCAAGCATTGTTTGAATCCTGTTCTTTGCGGGTTTATGGGTTTATGGTATGGAGAAACTTGGGTACATTGTTGCTTTATATTGAATAAACTTTATCGTAATTATGCGTAATATTTACACTAAGTAGAATAAAGCAAACAAATTCTAATCTTGTGGTATGGTGAAACTTGGGTACATTGTCGCTTTATATTGACTAAACTTTATCGTAATTATGGGGAAAATGCAAGCATTGTTTGAATCCTGTTCTTTGCGGGTTTATGAGTTTATAGTATGGAGAAACTTGGGTACATTGTCGCTTTATATTGAATAAACTTTATCGTAATTATGCGTAATATTTACACTAAGTAGAATAAAGCAAACAAATTCCAATATTGTGGTATGGTGAAACTTGGGTACATTGTCGCTTTATACTGACTAAACTTTATCGTAATTATGGGGAAAATGCAAGCATTGTTTGAATCCTGTTCTTTGCGGGTTTATGGGTTTATAGTATGGAGAAACTTGGGTACATTGTCGCTTTATATTGAATAAACTTTATCGTAATTATGCGTAATATTTACACTAAGTAGAATAAAGCAAACAAATTCCAATCTTGTGGTATGGTGAAACTTGGGTACATTGTCGCTTTATATTGACTAAACTTTATCGTAATTATGGGAAAAATGCAAGCATTGTTTGAATCCTGTTCTTTGCGGGTTTATGGGTTTATGGTATGGAGAAACTTGGGTACATTGTCGCTTTATATTGAATAAACTTTATCGTAATTATGCGTAATATTTACACTAAGTAGAATAAAGCAAACAAATTCCAATCTTGTGGTATGGTGAAACTTGGGTACATTGTCGCTTTATATTGACTAAACTTTATCGTAATTATGGGGAAAATGCAAGCATTGTTTGAATCCTGTTCTTTGCGGGTTTATGGGTTTATAGTATGGAGAAACTTGGGTACATTGTCGCTTTATATTGAATAAACTTTATCGTAATTATGCGTAATATTAGTAGAATAAAGCAAACAAATTCCATATCTTGTGGTATGGTGAAACTTGGGTACATTGTCGCTTTATATTGACTTAACTTTATCGTATTAATGGGTAAAACGCAAGCATTGTTTGAATCCTGTTCTTTGCGGGCTTATGGGTTTTTTAAACAATGAAGTTTTTGATCTGCTGTAAAAATTGAAGATCACCAGAAATTTCAAGAAGATACAATCCTTGGTCTATGCATTAAGTATTCGTTATTTTCCGGATCTGGATTTTGGAATAGTATCATCAGACGACTCAGGAATACTTTTTTATTTACCTGTTAGCATGCAGTAAGTTCATTTTGTTATTGTACAATAATTCATAAAAAAATGTGTGCCAAATGTGACCATTAGGCCACGTTAATCACCCATTCTCCGGATGTGTATTATTGAAAGGCATGACTTTATAAATTTTGCAATTGGCCTATTAATTGATGGTCTTCTACCTGTAGACAATTTTTTGCAATTTTATTGACTTTCCATGAGAGAATGCCTCAATCTTTGATTTTTGAAGCTTTTCGCTTCAACAATTGTACTTCCAGCATTGGAGGGGATCCCACCACTTTCCCAAGGGCATTATAAGAAAAAAATGTCCTTCTTCACAGCACAGGTCTATATTTTTTTTGTTAATTGAGTTTATATATTTTTATTTAATGACTCTAGACTCTCCAATGAATAAGTTTGAAATGGAAAAAAAACTATGACCACCTGGTCATAAAATTACCCGCTATTCAGCAGATCGAGGATTTCATTCAGCCACAATCCATTCTCCCCAAGTTGAGCCACCCAATACCATCGTTGAGCGTGTTTGGTCTCAAGTCTGTTTACCTGCATACCGATCGCTAATGGAACTCGCCTTTAGATTATCAATAAATCCCTCAGTGGTAACAAATAATTCCTAATGAAAATGAATTCCGCACTACACCGAGATTAACGTAACAGGGTTTATCGGTTTGCGAACTATCCAACTTATGAATGTAAAGACTTACATAACTTATATAACTACAAGTGTTATTTCTATGCTAAGTTGTAAGAACGTATAGTACGAGTGAACGGATCGTGAAAAATTATGGTATGTAGTATAACGATATATATAAATCGAAAAAACGATGTATATAAATCGAAAAAACGATAATTTTAATAGTAAAAACGGGACTGAAGTTCTTACAAACAAATTAACAGTGTTTCAATGTTTATTGGCGAGAAAATGTAAGAATAATTGGTTGGTATAGTACGAAATTACGTATACCAACAAATTATTCGTACATGTTCCCGCCAATAAACATTGAAACCCTGTTAATTTGTTCGTAAGAACTTCAGTCCCGTTTTTACTATTAAAATGATCGTTTTTTCGATTTATATACATTGTTTTTTCGATTTATATATATCGTTATATTACATACCATAATTTTTGCCAGTTAACTTGATATGTAAAAGCTAATTTTTGCCAGTTAACTAATATGAGAAATAATTCTTTGAATTCGAAAATCCCAACATTTCATGGTGAGAATATATTGTTCCGAGAGTTTTTTCTGCTTTACAAAACATGTTCCTGCATTATGAGATTTTAACGTGCTTTCTCATAATATGTAAGTAAAGAGAAAACTCATGGGATTCCAAATTAACTAAGATTTCCATCTTTCATAATACTCCATAATTATAATAAGTTACTTTAAATAGTTTAACTTTAAACAATGTTTTTTTAAAATGTAAAACAATCATGTTATCGTGGTATTAGATTGATGTACTTTGTGTAACAATCACATTATGATCATCTGTGATTCGCTCAATTCATTTATCGTAAATTATTGAACTATTTGCAATGAAAACACAGTACCGTTAAATGGGGTTTCTTTGGCTTCCAGTGGGCGATTCGCCTAGCCCACTATGTTTTTATAAAAGCTCAAAAAGTAGTAATTTTAATATATTTATCAATGTTTCATGCGTGTTATTACAAAGGATTAAATGTTAACGCAACATATTGCTAAAAGTTGTTTCTAACATCTCTTCACAGTTTTGGATCATTTCAGTTAACTTCGACATCCAAAATCGAGAGAGATATCTCCAAACGTTAAGCTGTGTCTAAAAAACTATAAAAGGTAAGCTTCTGATATTCTATAACATCTTTTACTTGGGAACAATTTAAGCATAGTTCAATTAGTATTTAGCTCAATTTGGTTCCTTTTGATAGTAAATAAGTTATCAGGCAATGTAGTACTTTTTTTAATTTTTTTATTACAGTTTTTTTTTTCATGTTAACATTATACCTGCAAAGCTACTGCAAGTAGCTTGTCTGCAGAAAAACAGTGTGGACAAAAAATTGTACAATTAAAATGTCTCAAGTATAATACAATAGGAAAAAAATGCAATTTAATAAAATACATAATAAAAATATAAATAAGTATAACACATAATAGAATACGTCTAAAAAATTTGAAAGTACACTAGGTACAGTCAGTCAATATAGAAAATCTGATTCCAATAGCCATGCTTTTAACAATAGCGCAAATTTAGGTGTCGAGTAACATTTTTTCAAATCATATGGCAGCATATTAAATATAAGTGGTACAATGTATTCAAAAGTTATCTGGCCATGTTTATTAGAAAATCTAGGTACTATCAACCCTTCATTTTTTTTACTTGAAAATAAATTATGTTTTGAAGTTACTTTGCCTACGGTAGGGTTGTCAAAAACATAAGAAGGTGAATGGATTCATAGATATTAAATTAAGTATAAGTGAAAAGTTTTCATACCTATAACTTCATAAATATAATTTTACTACACATGAGAAGAAACTATTTACAGCGGTTCGATTTTAGTAATTAATAATAAGAATGTATAATTTTGTTTGTGTTAAAATATATCACAGTTTTTAACAAAAGCTGTTATTTAATTTTTCTATATGCATCACCACACATCTAGTGAAAATTCCTCACAAATATAAACCGATGTTAAATCATAAAAAGCAGTTTGCAAATTATACATTTTTAGTATTAAATTGATAAACTTTAAGACAAGATTTTTTTATGCATAGCACAAAGGGTAACAATTATTATAAGCAATAATTATTAGTCCGAAACACTCATCCAAATTTAAAAAACCTCCCGAGAAAAGATACATGCCGCCGGCGAGACTCGAACCGCGCCCCTCTGATTGCCGGTCAGGAGGTCTATCCTACGTCTAAGCTACGGCGGCTTATCTCTTGCCCGCTAAATGATTCAATATATACTAATGTTTTATTCAACAATTACCGCTTATTACATTTTTTTCACATGCAAACCACCAACTTTATTTTTATGTGAGAAAGGCATTGTAAGTGCTGAATTTCACACTAGGTGGCGTCGAGACATATGATGTCTACATTTTTTTGGTGAAATACTTTTAACTCATTAAATATTAATTATTATTAAATTGATAAAGTAATGCTTAAGACAAGACTTTATGCATGGCACAAAGGGTAACAATTATTTTATGCAATAATAATTAGCCTGAAACACTCATCAATATTGAAAAAACCTCCCGAGAAAAGATACATCCAAAGGGACATCGAGTCCCACCGGCGGCATGTATCTTTTCTTGGGAGATTTTTTCAATATGGATGAGTGTTTCAGGCTAAAAATTATTGCTTACAATAATTGTTATACTTTTTAGTTTTATTATGTCGTATTTTACGAGAACCTATTATTTCTAATAACTACTAATATCGATCTTACTGACTTTTTCTAATCTTGCTAAGTACGCAATAAAATAGATTATATTAGAATTTATTGTTCTAATTTTAATTGTAATTTTCATCCCTGAAAAGCTAAAATAATGAAAATAAACCTGAACTTAAAATATCGACATTTGGCCAGGTTTAACTATACCTACCGAAAACTATATATATACCAGCAAAACATTTTATGGAATTTGTAAAGGCAAAAAAACCCCAAAGGTGAAGTTGCTATGCCTAAGAAATTGACCAGTTCATCATTTTTTACACCTGTAGACCATAAATAATGCTGTTAAATTAAATATAAATCAACATACGTTCAAAAATAAACTACCGACAAATTTAAAAAATGTACTAAACAAAAATTTAAAATTGGGCAAAATAACAATTATTATAAGCAATAATTATTAGCCTGAAATGATGACCGGACTCGAACCCGCACCCCTCTGATTGCCGGTCAGTAGCTCTACCATTAAGCTACAGCGGGTTATCTCCTACCCGCCAAATGATTCAATATATACCTAGTGTTTCATTCAACAATTAATTAATTAATTCCATCTCTTAAATTTATTTTATTATTAATAATTATATTTAAAATAATTTATTTTGGTTGTTTAAACATCTTTATTATGTTTTGATAATTTATATAATGTAATTTTTCATATTTTAAAATAATTTTTATATTTAATTTTAAATAATTGTTTTTTACGATATTTTTTAATTAATTAATCACCTCTCTCTATAATATTTTTGTCCATAGTTCTTTTTAATCTGTTCTTTTTAGTCTATACTTGTTTGTTTATTTTGTTATTAATGTCATTACTACCCTGATGAAGAAACCATCGGTTTTGAAACATGTAGGTGATTGTGATTATATTAGTGGTTTAAACAAAGTTATTTGTTTTAATTTAATTCAAAATGACGCCACAAAGTGATTTTGCGAAGTTTGAAGAAGAAAAAATTTTTAGTCTGAAACACTCATCCATATTGGAAAAATCTCCCAAGAAAAGATACATGTCGCCGACGGGACTCGAACCCGCACCATTGTTAGTTACCCTTTGTTACCGCATTGTTACCCTTTGTGCTATACATAAAAAAAATCTTGTCTAAAACATTAGTTTATCAATTAATAAAAAATAAAATATAGGCAAAATAACCCTATTTGACCGTAGTTTGCTTTTATTATTCGCTTTAAGAAATATTTACCCTTCTTGTGGCAGATACCTACATTGTTTGATTAAAGAAAATCAAAATCTTCCCTCTAATTGTATGTTTATCCAGACTAGAGAGAGTATTGTAGGCACCCGCTAAATCCACTTCTTCTCGGTTCATCACTGTATTGTAGACTTGTTTGATTAGAGACAGTTGTTGTAGTATGACAAGAAAGGTAGTTATTTGAACAGTCAAGAAATTGTTGACTTGGTAATTAGCCGACAAGTTCGATAGGAAACTCGAACACACTGCAAATATTGTTTGAGTGGACAGACTGGACAGCTCTCGGTGGACAAACAACTAACTTAGACCGCTGCCTTTGGTCAAATAACTGATTCAGAAGTTCGGTCAATTATAACCATTGAACTTTATTATGAATTGTTTCATGTTTTGATTGGTTAAATCTACCATAATTCGTCGCCAAACAGTCAAAACTGTTATTAATTTTACAACAATTGGAAATATGGTTCATTATATTATCTCTAAGAATACTCCCATAAAAAGGGAACATAAAAAGGGGGCATGAATTAAAGCTGTTTTGTAACATCATTTCAAATAAAATAACATAATTTCATTCATGGATTGCACCACCCTCCCCGAGATCTGGAATAAACAATAAAAAAATATAATTATAATAATAAGATTTTTTAAATATTTATATTGAGGGATCTGTAGGATTTATCGTTCAAATTAGGAATTCCACCGAGCCGAACCCTCTGATATGAAAATATCTGGAGTCGGTGAATTATATTCCCATTTAATAGTTTGGTAGATTAACATGTTGTTCTTGTATTGTTTTGTATTAATTATACTTATATAATACACTTGCATAACGTGGATTTACTAGATGATCATTTATATGGAAAAGTGTATGAAAGGGTTTAGTTTTTCCTATGGGAAATCAAAATCAAAATCTGGAAAATCAGTCCACCTTCGACATATTATTATGTAATTAAATTGCATATGCACGTGATAAATAAATAAGAAATGCAATATTCGCAATAGTCGGCGTAAGGACAAGGGCTGTTTAAGTTAACATGATTATTGTATGTAAACTTCTTGTATTAGGTCTGTATATTTTTGAGCCCGTACCTATTATTGTATTTTCCTGATTTTGTTTTTTTTATGCATTTCTATAGCCCATCATGGTGGATACTCTATTTTAACATTTTGATACCAACAGTTCATTAATAAAATGATTGGTTATAATTCATAAAATCTTATAAGACATGTTTCTGTGAAATATCTGTAAAGTGATTTTTCATATGTTCTGTCTGTATGTTGCTTCTGTGAAATGTTTTGTAATTTTTTTCTTATATATTGTGTCTGCATATTGGGTAGGATAGGGTTAAACTTTTCAAAAGTACCAATTGGCGATCCCTTAAGATAACTCATGGGAATGCAACTTCGTTGTATGTTTTTATTTAATAATAATAAAAAAATAAAAAATAAAATATTTATTGATCTCTAAATACATTTTAGGGATGTTAACAAAGTACACGATCGTATCGATGGAAGCTAGATGGTGGAATAAAGCTATAGACAGCTTTAATTGAAATCTGTACTCTGTACTAGGCCTGTGCTTATGATTACACATACCATTATACTAAGTCACCTGTACAATAAAACGAAGCCTTGCACTTCACGCTGAAGCAAAGGGATAAACTCATCCCTGTACGCTGAACAGATCCTCCCCGCTGCGAGACATAATGGCTCTACAGTGCGGCCTTCACTTGCACCCCCTGTCCCCAAATGTCTTGTGAAATATATATGCCCGCATCTACCCGTGATAATATAAAGGGATATTCATATCAAAATCACGCGGTACACTAAGTTTCGTAAGGGTAGGTGAGGCTTAGTTTAGTTCTTCGCTGTGATATAATTGTAATTGTGCTTTCCCCCAAAGATTTTTTACAATTTATTTGATATTTGCCTACCGGAAGACTTACTGGTGGTGTGGTGATATATGAACTAGTGCTGGGTACCTTATACAAGATACACTACAAATGTCCCATACAAAGGCGTAAAATGTCCCGTCACCTCACAAAATGTGTTTGTACCAACTCTTTTTCTTTGTAACACTTCAAATATGAGGTGGTGAGGTAGTTGGTATAGTATTACTTCATTGCATAGGACGTATTTGAGGTCCAACTCTTTTTCTTTGTACCTCTTCAAATATGAAGTGGTGAGGTAGTTGGTTATAGTAGGAGGCGGCGGGGGGGGGGGGGGGGGGGGGATAAGCGAGTTTTTTATGTTGCACAAGAGAAGAGTCCCAACTGCTCTTAACAGTCTGGAGCCAGTTAGGGACTCATACAACAGTAATACGTACATTCGTCTGTCCAAAATTCGGTACTACCTTAATGACCATTGCCTGCAACGTTAATTTAAAATAAGTTTCTAGTTATTCACCTTTTCGAAATTTAAAAAAATGATAATTTTACCCGACGGACGTGAAAATATTGCTACCCCTCACCTCACTGGAGGCGGTACACCTCAACACCTCATTTCAGTATTTGAGTACCTCATACAAACTCACCCTGATATCGTGCCATACCCAACACTAATATGAACACAATTAAAAAAATAATAGAGACAAATGTTCTTCCCAGGTATTGATCTCATAGATCTAAAATAGCAAGACTGGACACTGGACAGTAAAACTTGGAGCTACAGAAAGTAGGCAATGAATAGAGCAACTTTATAAGATGAGTTGATTTCGAATTTAGTTTTACTCATTTAATCAAGTTCTCTTTATTCTAACTATCACTTATCTTCAAACAGTGCTAAAAGTTGTCTAATTTTTGTAATTGACCTTTTGTAAACCCTCAAGAGACATTTATATAAGTACTTAAGATGATAGACTTCGCTTTTCGGCCCATACAAAAAGGACGCCCGGGAAAAACACTTTTCTATATCGAAAATTGCACAAAATGAATATATTTTTTTATGCTGCCTTCTAGAGGGTGAAAACTATGTCGCTATGTTTTCGAATTTTTGACGCGTTTCGTGTTAACGTAAACATTCACTGTCAAACATGTACAATTTATCAAAAAATATTATTTAAGGAAAAAGTGCTGCTAACTCAACTCTCATAAAGATTTATAAAATTATAAAAAGCTACTGACGTAGCTTCTTCTTTCTAAAAAATATATATTTTTTAAAATTTCAATTTCGTGAAAGTTTCGGTGTAGAAAAGTGTATTCTCCATAAACCCCTTATCGAGCGATTTCTGTAGGTAAATTTGAGCGTTGTCTCATTCGCACATTTCGCATTCGCACGTATTGTAAGTGTGCGTGAGCTTATTGTGAGCGGGACAGAATGACAGACGCGGGTGTTCCGCGTGTTGTTCAAAGTCTAGCCTCTTAATGAAGTGAACGAAAAAAACGTAACTCCTAATTAATGTACTATGAATGTTTCGATAGCTGTTCAAAAATAGCTTTTCAGGTCGCGTGAAAAACTTGAAATGTGTATAACGAATGGAAAGGAAGCAGGAATATAGAGAATAGAGGATGCCACCAGAATATTGAAAGTCCTACCTTTTGAAATGTATCCTCTGGACTCTGGATGCACGATCACTCACGTATTCATTCGTTATTGCACGGAACTCTGTATCGACCTTGAAAGCGTTCTCGAAAACATAATATGACGCAACGTGCGTGCAAGGCGGTAGAAATGGTACTGATTAGGACTTGTTTTTCTCCTGGTGACAAAGGTAAGGACGCATAGGCTTGGATGGGTGTAGGTACAAAAAAATACTGTAAGTTATGCCCGAACATAAACCGCCCGCCAAAATGAACAATTTTCCAACACTCATCGAAATTGGTCGATTTTGAAAAAATACTAGAAAAGAATATGTGAAATGAAACCTAACCCTAATATTTAATCTATTCCGTAAAAACTAGATGCACGTGAAACTAAATTACACGTGCAAAACACAAAAATAAAAAAAAATACTCTGAAAGAATATAGTATCTGAAAAGATAGCTGAATCTCAAACCATACGGAAGCATAAATAACTAAAGAAAACAAAAATATATGATCGCAATTCAAGCGAGGCAACAAAAAGAAAACAAAATAAAAAACGTCACTCTCTATTCTATGGGTAACAGGCAAAGCTTTGTCACAGGCCGTAGATATACCCCGTCGCTAGTTTGAACTGAGGCTACTCTAACGACCCCGTCAGAACCTGGTTTCACCTCCCTTATCCTGCCTAGTGGCCACTTTAAAGGAGGACTCCTGGTATCCTTAATGACTACCAAGTCATTTACTTCGAGGTTACGTGTAGGCTTATACCACTTAACTCGATTTTGTAACGCTTGTAAATATTCGGTATTCCAGCGCTGCCAAAAATGTTGCGTGATTTTCTGCAGGTGTTCCCATCGATTGACTCTGTTGGTCTTAACCTCTGTATAGTTATATTCGGGAATTGAAATTAGCGGTTCGCCTATTAAGAAATGACCTGGAGTAAGAGCTTGAATGTCTTCAGGGTCTGATGTTAACGGACACAGCGGTCGAGAGTTTAGGATGGCTTCAATCTTATTTAAAACAGTAGTAAACTCTTCGTACGTCAATGAACTGTCCCCTATTACCCTTTTTAAATGGTTTTTCACCACTCTTATGTTACCTTCCCATAGTCCCCCGAAGTGGGGACTGGAAGGAGGATTAAAATTCCACACTATTCCCCTTTCCGAACATGTGCGCATTATATGTTCGTCATTAGGACAATTATTCAAGAATTTTTGAGCTCCAATCAAATAGCGTTTAGTTCCAACGAAATTTGTGCCGCAATCCGAATAAATGGCCTGACAGATGCCCCGTCTTGAAACAAACCTATCGAGTGTAGCGATAAAGGCCTCAGACGAAAGATCCGAGAGTACCTCGAGATGTATTGCCTTCGTTGACATGCAAACGAAAATCGCAAAGTAAGCCTTGTATGTCTTAGCACCTCTGCGTTTGCCTTCCTTAATGTTGTATGGGCCGGCTAAATCTACCCCTACAAGACTAAATACGCGGTTCGGCGTAACACGCGCTTCTGGTAGACTAGCCATGAGAGGAGTAGACGGGGATGATCGCAATCTAGCGCATCTCACACATTTTAGAACTAAATTCTTTATTTTATTGCGGGCAGATACAATCCAGTAATTCTGCTGAATCAGGAACTGCAAGGTTCGTGAACCAGCATGTAAATATACCTTATGGTAATATAGTATAATAAGCTCCGCTATTTTACTATTTTTCGCGAGGATTACTGGATACTTAGTATTGTAATTTAAACTAGAATTACAGAGCCGCCCGCCAACGCGAAGTAAATTCTCGTGGTCGATAAAAATATTTAATTTTTGAAAAGCAACTGGGATCACCCCATCCCCTTTAAGCTTTCTGATTTCAGCAGAAAAATGAAACTGTTGATCGCATTTTAATATGACCATAGTCGCGTGGTTTATTTCTGAGCAGGTCAGAATTCCGCACTTACGAGCGCCCTTGCTCCGTTGCCTCGCGTTGTGTATAAATCTAATGGACCAAGCGACCACATTCAGAAGACGTGTCCACGAAGAAAACCGGAAAAATTCTAGACCTTGATAATAGTCAAACGGCTCGTGAACCGTTGAGACGTGAGACTTTATCTCTGGCAGCTCGTCAACCCTTAATGTTTCCGGTAAAGTTAATGGCCACTCCTGTAACGACTGTACCAGCCACGGAGGGCCTTGAAACCATAATTCATTATCTATTATTTGAGGAGGATATAAACCACGAGAAGCTAAATCTGCTGGATTCTCTTTCGAAATAACGTGGTACCACTTTGCGTCTTCGACTTGATCAAGTATTTTAATTACGCGGTTCGCGACAAAAGTTTTTAAAGTATGAGGAGGTGCCTTAATCCATGACAAAACAATTGTAGAATCCGAAAACAATATTATATCTGTAATTGTTATAAGAGTTTCAATCGACGACCTCGTCATTTTGATCAGTTTTGAAAGCAGATAAGCTCCCATGAGCTCGAGACGTGGTATGGACAATACCTTCAGTGGCGCAACTTTAGACTTGCTAGTAAGCAATGTTACTTTAGGCTGTGCTTCATTCGTAACCAAATATACGCAAGCAGCATAACCCAACTCACTAGCATCTGAAAATCCTACTAAAATACAGTTTGACCGTTTAACTGTATTGCAATGTCTAGGTATATGTAAAAAACGTAACGATGGCAATTCCTCCAAGAATTTTTGCCATAAATTACAAATGTTTTCAGGGAGCGCATCATCCCAACCTATCTTGATTTTCCATATTTCTTGTAATAAAACTTTTACTTTAAAAACAACAGGGGTTATTAATCCAATTGGGTCGAAAACACGAGCAACGCAACTTAGTATCGCACGTTTTGAAAATACCCTTACTTTTTCTTCCACTGAGTATGAAAAGTTATCCTTTTCAGGATCCCAAATTAATCCTAAAATTTTTAATGAGCAAGCTGTACCATTATCAAATTCAAGCTGACCACTTGTGTGGATTCGATGTTCAATCGGGATGTTATTTAATACCGGAAGTGAATTACTCATCCATTTTCTTAATTGAAACCCTCCTTTTGCGAGGAGTTCTTTCAGCTCCCTCTGGAGCTGGGAGGCACTGTCTGGCTCCCATTCGCCAGTAACAATGTCGTCGACGTACGTATCTGACAAAAGTGCCTTAGAAGCCTTTGGATATTGTGCACCTTCATCCTTAACTAGTTGATGCAAAGTCCTGATAGCCAAGTAGGGCGAAGAAGTCACCCCAAACGTGACCGTACCCAGAGAATATTGCCCTACCGGCTCTAAAGGAGAAAATCGCCACAGAATCCTTTGATAGCTTGTATCTTCTTCTCTTATTCGTATTTGCAAGAACATTTTTTGAATATCCGTAGTAAATACTACCGGATATAATCGGAACTTTAGTAAGATTTGACCAATTTCGTTTTGTAATTTTGGACCCGAATATAAACAATCGTTTAATGAGATTTGTTTGTCAGATTTACAGGAGGCGTCAAAGACCACCCGAATTTTGATATCATTACTAATATTTTGCACGACCGGATGATGTGGAATGTAATTCGTATTCGGTATCTCAGTTGATTGGGGTAATCTTGACATGAAGCCCTGCTCCAAAAACTCCTTCGTGTATTTATGATAATGTTCCGCTAATTTTGGATTTAACGACAAACGTTTTTCTAAATTATAAAATCTCTTTAGTGCGAATTTGTATGTGCCCCCTATATCTACTTTATTTTTAAAGGGTAGTGCTACTATGTATCTACCGGAAACATCCCTTTTAACCGTTGACTGAAATATATTTTCGCACTCAATATCTTCTTTATTTTTAATAATTTCGTTAGAAATCTCCTCGACTTCCCAGAAACGCCTAACCGCGCAATTTAAGTCGTTGTTTTCAACTGCAGTTAGAGCTGACGTTACAAAGGTTTGTGTTACATCATTCATTTGTGTTATGCATGAGCCCATAATTACATATCCAAATATTGTATTCACCGCCAGCAAATTACGGCTTGAAATATACCCTTGTCTCCATATTTTTGCTATCAAATCAGAGCCCACTAGGAAGTCTATTTCGCCTGGATTTCTAAAATCTGGATCCGCTAAATTTAAATGATTAAATTCTTCAAACGGCTCTTGCAAATTAACGGGAGGAAGCTTTGACGTAATATTTGAAATAACTAACGCTTGCGCTGTCACAAAAGAATGATTCTGAATGGAATATATTTTACAAGTAGCTGAACGTTCCACATTGTTGACAATTGCATTATTGATTCCGCTAACGTTACCTATCCATTTCTTTGATTTTAATCCCAATGTATTATATAATCGCTCACTAATGAATGATATTTCACTGCCGGAGTCTATCAGAATCCTAGCTTGGTGTCTGCGCCCCGACTTGTCAAGAAATTCTGCCAGCGCGGTTGGCAATATCGAGCGTTTTGTCAGTGCGTACGCAGCATTGCAGTGTATTTCTTCAGTATTGTTTTCCGAATCGTGGTTGTTAAATGGAGGGGCCCTTTCATCGCTATGTAAAAGTGTGTGGTGGAATTTGTTACACTTTCTACATTTAAATTTAGATTTGCAATTTTTAATTAAATGTGGATTTAAACAGTTGTAACATAGTCGTTCCCTTTTGACGAAGTCTCTCCTACTATCTAGATTTAACACAAGAAATGTTTCACACTTTGTAATATGATGCATGCCTTTACAGTGTTTACAAATAATTTTATTGGGATTATCGTTTCCCACAAATAAAACCCGTTTATGTTTTCGATTGTCTTTTACATGAGTATTATTATCTGAAAGCATATTTATGCGATTTTGAGCCGCCAAAAAAATTATTAATTTTTCGACACTCGGAATTTCATCTTTTTCAATTCTAGATTCAAATGATCTCCGCGTATTTAAATCTAGTTTTTGTAAAACCAAATGACAAACAAATTCTTCAAATATTTTTTCCCTTTTTAATTCGTGCAAACCGGTAAGGTTTTCTCGCAAGACATTTAAAATCTCGTCATTACTAGTGAAGTTGCAATTTAAAATACAGTTTGCATAGTGTATGAATAATGCTCTAGACTCCGAATAATGATTTAGCAACGTCTCCCAAGCTAAATCATAGTTTTCTTGTATTAATGGAATGGTTTTGACTAGAGATAACGCTGTATCTTTCAACGTACTTAGTAGGTAGTGAAATTTTTCAATATTAGTGAGACCGCTATTCTCGTGAACAAGACTCCTGAATAAATTAAAAAAGGGAGGCCAATCTCTAATGTGGCCACTAAAAGATGGAATTTTTATTTCTGGGGCCAGAAAACTACGGCCAGGACGTTGCACTTCCTCGCCTGATACATCATGATGACCACTCCGATCCGCCTCGTGAGTATCACGCGCCGACGTGACCTCGAAGAACAGTTCCTCAAAAACACGGGAAACTTCCAAAATATCATTTTTTGATTCGAATTCGGGAAGTGAAACCAGGTCCGACAACTCGCATTGTATGTTTTGAAATTCCTCATATGTCGACTCTATTTTATCCATTCTTGCCTTAAATTGACATAACTTTGCCTTTTGTTCTAAATCTTTAATAAGATCGTATGCAGCTTGCACACGACCGAATAATCTCTGCCTTTTTAATTTTAATGAACCGATCTTGGTTGCAATCTTATCCATCTTGAAATATGCACAGAAATTACTACCTACCTATGAAATGAAACCGTGATAAGAAATAATCACTATCTGGAAATAATTACTACCCGAAACTATTCTTCTAATGGAATAATTATTGAACTATTTTAAACTATTTTGAGTACAATTTCTACGCATAAAACTAATTTAATCCGGCGAAGGACCAATGTTTCGATAGCTGTTCAAAAATAGCTTTTCAGGTCGCGTGAAAAACTTGAAATGTGTATAACGAATGGAAAGGAAGCAGGAATATAGAGAATAGAGGATGCCACCAGAATATTGAAAGTCCTACCTTTTGAAATGTATCCTCTGGACTCTGGATGCACGATCACTCACGTATTCATTCGTTATTGCACGGAACTCTGTATCGACCTTGAAAGCGTTCTCGAAAACATAATATGACGCAACGTGCGTGCAAGGCGGTAGAAATGGTACTGATTAGGACTTGTTTTTCTCCTGGTGACAAAGGTAAGGACGCATAGGCTTGGATGGGTGTAGGTACAAAAAAATACTGTAAGTTATGCCCGAACAATGAAATAAAATCAAATTAACCTTTATCAGGAAAATAATCATGTAAGTATATTTAGACGGTGGTTGATACTTGATTTATTTTAAATTCGTTCGAGATTAATCAATTAACTTATTAAAAAATAGCCGTATTAGGAATTTTCAAATCATAAAAAATCATTAACAATTCATCCACTCGAATTTCGTTCAGTTTTCCGCGATGGACGAGTTTTATTGGTAAATAGTCAATTGACTTGCAAATCAACTGCTCTGCCAAAAAAAACCTCTATTTCCAATACAAATTTCACCCAAACTTCACCGGTGCACAGTGAATTTCTAGTCTGGCTGTTTTATACAAACATCCCTAAAATACAATACGAAAATTTATTCAGAGTTGTCACGTTAAATTAAATTACTTAACTCTTCAGCTAATTATTCACAAAAATGGAGCGCCGTATTTTATCTAGCGTATAGCAATCCAAATTATCCAAGTAATTACTATTATTGAATTATTAATTACTATTATACAATCTACAGCTTTCGGAGTGCGACCCTTTCTTATTTTGCCTGGAGTTTCGAATTTACCCCCATTTCACCCAAAGATACTTTCTGATTTACCTGCGAAAAAATAAAACTGTGATAGCTAACAATATTTACATAGGAAGGTAAATAAAATAAAATCATACTTAAAACATACATCCGTGGTTGAAAATATTAAAATATTAAAATCCACCCATCTACCTCGACATGTAAAGCCGCAAACTCATCCGTAAGCAGTAAGTGTAACAAGGCTTTAGTCCTAGCGCACACTATAATTTATTTAACTATAATTTTTGGTAATGATAGATAACGGTTATGGTTGGAATCGGGCGAAATCACGCACGTTGAAATGCATTTGAATTGAATAAGAAGTCGTAAGGGAAGAAGGTAAGAAAGAGGAAAGATGGAAAATTCCTTGCCATTCATATCTGGTTACTAAATACCAATGGCTATACATTGAAAGCAACTATTCCACTCTGAATGGTGCTGGACTCAACCTAAAAAACGGTATTTTCTTTACGTTAACTCCATACAGGAGGCTCTGAGGAAAATAATTACCCTCAGAACCTATGTCTTCTTTGAAGATTCTGTGTGGAGGATCCTTTTGAGGAGAGGAAGGAGTGAACATGGGTCTTGAAGAGGCCCATGTAGGATTGAGACATCCCTTGTTCCAATCTGGAAACAGGTGTAAATATGTATTTTTGTTGATTTCATGTAATAATTTTAAATGAAATTTATTTTAACAATTACTAATCCAAAACATGGTTTAACCAAAATTTGATAACTTTTTCTAATTATC
Source organism: Limnephilus auricula (assembly GCA_951813805.1). Taxonomy (NCBI): domain Eukaryota; kingdom Metazoa; phylum Arthropoda; class Insecta; order Trichoptera; family Limnephilidae; genus Limnephilus; species Limnephilus auricula. The sequence goes on along the minus strand of OX638389.1, from coordinate 32,409,254 downwards.
TCTATATCGATCTTCAACTGTATTATTATAACAATTATTATAAGCAATAATTATCAGCCTGAAACACTCATCCAAATTGAAAAAAAATCCCGATAAAAGATACATGCGCCGACGGGACACGACCCCGTGTCCCTCTGTTTGCCGGTCAGGAGCTCTAACCACTGAGCTACGGTGGCTTATCTCTTGCCCCCCCTCCCAATTAATTCAATGTATACTAAGGTTTCATTCAACAATTACCGCTTATTACATTTTTTCAACCTCCAAAAAACCAACTTTATTCAATATGAGAAAGTGGCAAGATTTGGAAGATTAGAATAGTTTGGCCATGTGATGGTTAACCGGTGCTTTATTTAACCTCGTTAGATGATATTATTTAACAATTAATATTTTAACCACTTCACACAATAATAATGAATATTGAATATTATTTAAAAACAGCGTCCTCAAAGACCTAGTAATGAATATTGAATATTATTTAACAACATTTCACGACAACGTCCTCAAAGACATGTACCTTGGAGCTCCCAAACTGGAGAGAGCTGGTACAAAACAAAGATGAGTAGAAGAAGACTCTTGAGGAGGCCAAGACCACCACGGGCTGTAGAGCCAATTGTGATGATGATGATGATTGGATTATTTATATAGGGCGTTTTCGTGGAAAAATCACCTCAAGAGCGCTTTACAACTTATTTTATTTAACAGCACATTAATATTTTCAAACAGAATAAACGAAGAAACCACTTCAAGCATAGACACTAAAAAGGACCAGAAATTGATAGGGTAACTAGGATAGGGTAGGATAGGAAAACCCAATTTTCTTGGTGTACATGGTGACATGTTTAGATGGATTAGGTCTTAATCAGGTAATGTATAATGTATGTATAGAAAAAAAAATAATAATCCTAATCAACGGTGTCTTCTGAAAGTCTGTAAAGGTAAAATCTGCTGTCCCCAAGTTTCGCACATAGGTCCGCTCTTGTTCACCATTTATATAAATTACATTGTATCATACTTTAGAAATTCAGAATATGAACTATACGCTGAGAACATGACCATATTCACAGTTGTGCATTCTCTCTCTGACTGTGAAGCATTACAATGTGACCTAGATAGGCTTTGCTAGTATTGCGAAGTTTGAACTGTTTAGATATGAATATTTCAAATGTTACACTATGATATTCACCAGAAATAAACATAAAATTAAGTCACTCCACAACAAACCTCTCATCTCGATCCTCGATCGTACGTAAGTCGTATAAGTAAAGTAATCATAGTATAATAAAGCAATTTTAAAACTTTTTCCACTTTAATTTATTGACCGTAACCGGTTTCAGCTTGTCAAAGCCATCTTTAGACTAGTACAAATTATTCTTAACCCACCGATTTTATTCAAAACAAATTCGGGAGAGGGGTGGTCTACAGGGATTTTATTCAATTATGGTTTTATTATATATGTTATGAAGTGGTCTTTGACTGTCCAACTTTTAATTATTTTGGTTATTCCCAGTAGACTAATTACCTAGAGTTAGTAACTTATATACTATAGTATTGTTTGGGAAATACCTTACAAGTAATGTGAATTATTAGCAACTTAATTTTATTGTTGTCAAGTCTATTATTAATTAACATCGTTATTATATTATTATGATGATACGGAATTTTTGATTTATCGATTGATTTTTAAAAGGGGATATATTTTAGGTTGGATTACTTTTATAACGGACCTAATACAAACAAAGTACATATTTTACTTAGAAAATATGATAGAAAATTACAATGGATATAAAATCCGAGATTTTGCAAATGATTCTAACTTCTAATTCATTACAAAGATAGGTTCTACTTTTTTGGTTTGTCCTATCTAGTTTATGACCTTTTTTACAGTCAGGTCAAACTAGTTTGAATTCAAAAATATTTGCCTAAAGTCTAATATCATAACGACATATAAAAGGAGCATCATGTCAACGAGATAAACATACTCGCACACATACACAGTCACACAAACACACACACACACACACACACACACACACACACACACACACACACACACACACACACACACACACACACACACACACACACACACACACACACACACACACACACACACACACACACACACACACACACACTCACACACCTAGCTTCGCTTAAAACAAGTAACTTATAGCCAAGATTTTTCACTTGTGACTTAAAATAAGACTTATAGCAAGCAACTATGTACCTACTGAGACTTATGACTAAAGTATCATCGTAACAATAGGTATCCTTCTTCCCACGGAGAACTCCAACTTCCTTCATGTTACAGTTCTGTTCCCCCCAAAAGTTACCTAAACAAGTTATTATATTATCTGTACGCATCCAATTATTTTAGTCCTGTCGTAACCAAACATGCAATGAAATGTCTCTTACACTCTACAGCTTGGTGCTTACCAACTCAAGAAACTAACATTTTGACTGAAGGTACAACCTACAAAAATTCTTAGTTTAATGAAAATAATTCAGTAATTTGTTAAAAAAATAAATAAAATATGATATGAGGTGAGCTTAGAAAACCAATCGTTAGCCGATATAGAATCGTACAACTCAATAAAAACGGTTTATTTTCTCCACATGGATTGAATACGGTGATCTTTTGATCCCAAATTCAATGATTGGTTGATTTGGTCGCATAGAAATCGGGAAAACAGCCCCTAATCGTACTAGTAAATTTTATTTATTTTTTATTATTTTTACAAACCCACGATTTTATTTTCGTTTATTCGTGTTCAGTCCATCATTATTATCACAAAACCAATGATTCAGTTGATTTGGAACCGCAGTGGCGGATTTAACGGTAATAATTAAATTTAATTTAATAACCCAAGGCACACAAAAACCTAGTAAATTGATGTATTGTATCTTCATAATTAGGAATTTGTGACAATCGATTTTCATTACACCTTCAAACTTATTGCTCAAGTATTGGCCACGATGCTCGCAAAAGCCCTAGAACGTGTCGCGTTAGTGTCTCCATAGGAAAAACTAAACCTTTTCACACACTTTTCCAAAAAAATGATCATCTAGTAAATTCACCCTATGCAAGTGTATTATGTAAGTATAATTAATACAAAACAATACAAGAACAACATGTTAACCTACTAGACTATTAAATTAATGGGAAAATAATTAACCGACTCCAGATATTTTCACATCAGAGGGTTCGGCTCGGTGGATCTCCTAATTTGACCGATAAATCCCACTGATCCCTCAATATAAATATTTAAAAAATCTTTCATAATTCTACATGTATTTAAAATGACTAGTTTTTGCATTTCTATATACAAATTCTTTGACAAATCTAATATGCCTAAATTTTTAATGAGAGAGCTATAATGCCAGTAGCCGAAATAACAAATGGTAATATTTTATTTGTTTTTTTTTATTATCGTCTTAAAAGCATTAAAAAAATAATTAAATATGCATTACATACTTTTTGATAAACCACCATTAATGTAGGGTAAATAATTGTTTACAAGTTGTTAAACACGTTTATAATAACAATGTTTTTTTGTAAATGTCACTAACAATCCGTTACATCTTATCGATAAGTTATGTAAAATTAATAACACTGTCACATGTAGGACCACTAAACCGAATTAGAGCCATCCCGAATAGGAGCCCGAGACCCCAACTATCTCGCCCCAGCACCCTCTTCCGAACCGCAGTATGCCAATCAACCCCCATCGTTCAACCAGCCAACTTCTACCCTTCGGAACAACTTTCCCGAGACACGCGCAGGGATGAAATTAGTCGTGCGAAACATCGTAAAGTGGAAATGCACCATTATTTATCAGTACCGAGATGATGATTTGGATACATTTTGCTGTGTTTACTCCCTATATTTATAGATCATATTGCATGCATCTAACAAAAAACCTACAAACCAATGGGCATCAGTATACTCATCAAAAAACCATTCAATAAACTTTTAACCCTTGAACTACTCTATACCGCATATGTAAAATCCCATCTCAAATTTGCATCTACCATTTGGAATACTCTAAGAGTATTGATATTATAATATATATATAATATATTATAATATCCATACTCTTAGGGAATACTCAAAACCAAATTTATATGAACCGAATTGAAAATATCCAAACATTTTTTTTTAATATATACTCGTACAAGATTTCAATCGATTTACGCACAAAACTCTTTGATCTTAGAATGAAAATCAAATTAACCTTACGATGTAGGTACTTAAATCAAAATTATTATTTCTTTATTGTTGATTTATTATTTTTTTACTTATGCAATGTAATGTTGCTTTAATATCTATTTGCTTTGTAATCTGTAACCACATCATAAATATTATAAATGGAACACAATTGGTAACAGCCTCCGTGGTTGAGGGTTAAGACTCTCGACTACCAATACGATGAATCATAAAATAATTAAAAAAATAAAAACAAGAATTCAATTAAAAAAAAAATTCAAATTACAAACGACCGATTTACGTTGTTAACACACACTTGTCGCATTTAAATTAAAATTGTAACAAGAGAAATGCCGTTTTATGATTTTTTTTATTAATTATATCAGTAGATTATAAAAGATTATTTTTTGAAAAATATAATAAACTCTCAAAAAAATTCAATATTTGCTGCTAAAATCTCTTAATTTAACTCTTTATTGGCCAATATATCTATTATAATTTAAAATTAAAATAAATAAAATAGCACATAAATATGTGTCTAGAAATTTGCTTTACTAAAAAAAAGTTTGGTTGAGTATTTTAGCATTAGTTTCAAATTTATGTTTTGTATGAAAAAGATTTATGTATGTAATAAACTTACCTGCCATACCTGTACCAATGAAGACAAATAATAGTATATAATAAAATCCATTTTAAACACATCATTAAAATGATCGTTTCGTTGTGTAAATGATTTCTTGTTGGTGTTTTTTGAGTGCTTGTCACACATTAAACCGATTAATTTATGTTTTATTTTACATAAATCTAATATAAACAGACTACCAATATATAAAAGCATCGACTTTAAATATCCTGTCGCGAACATCGGTATCGATATCCTTGGTGTCGGGGGTTAGACTGTCTATACATTGTCACATCCCTACGCTTTCCTAACACCCAAGACAAATTCAGCGCTTTGTTTGTTTCCGAACAGTGTTTTGTACTATTAAATTATTCATGAGTGAAGCAAACAGACTTCCTTAGAATCTTGTAGTCTGAGCGGGCAAGTCACGGTCTAGCCCGGCTCTGTCCTGTGGGAGGTGACAATATTGACTTAACCGTATTGTCAAATTATCATAACTCTTCTATTCTTAAGTTTTTACTATAGTCAATGTGAAAACGTTATTGCGATATTTTTAAATAATTATTGTGTTGTTTAAAGCATTATTTTTTATGATTTCAAAATAATTAATGTGTTTGTATGTTAGCACAATAAATCATATATTTATTATAAAAATTGACAAGAACTCCCGTATGTGGTTGATAATAGTTAGTATATTACTGCCTCCGTGGTCGAGGGGCAAGTCTCTTGACTAGCGATCCGCAGCGAGGTCACAGGTTCAAATTCCGACAAAATTTTATTTAATAAATTTTTGTCATCTCACAGATAATTTATTAAAAACTAGCACCTGGCATGCGTTGAAAAACTACTTAAATAAGTAAATTGTTTCTCACTGAGTGTTCTTTCCCATTCGTCCCCGTTCCGCCACCTCTTCCCCTCCCGCGTCTATCCCGCTATCACCCATCTCACGAACCCCCCTTCACACTATCCCCGTCCACCTTCTCAGCTTCTCCCCTCCCGCCAACCCCCCCCCCCCCCTCCTTAATTCCCCTCCGCCCCTCCCGCATTCCTCTTCTCCTCGAGCCTTTTTTTCCTGCCGCCAAATTCCGTAAAATACACCAATTTTTTAAACAACTCGTATGTGACTTGTTTAAATTTTTTCATGCATATTTCATAACGCCAGAGCTCACCAGTATATACATATAAACCTTCGCGGGCATGTTCACAAGAATTCACCAAATTTTCACCGCAATCGGATAGTATAGGAAATAATTTCATAACGCCAGAGTTCACTATCCTATAACCACTTTCAGTATGCGCACACCACACCAAAGTTTCATCGCAATCGGATTAATGGTATGGCCGCGCATAACATACGAACAAACAAACATTAATTTTTATATTAAAAAATTAATACAACGTTCCTGAGAAAGACTGACAATCAGAATTGAAATGATTTTTCATGATCAGACCTGAATAGCCAGGTACTTCCCCACATTCCTCTACCCCATCTCCTTCAACTCCCTACTACTTTCAGCCTCACTACTTACCTCATTTGGGGGGTGCCATAGTCTCACTAGATCCAGATGTTTATTGTGCAGATGTCACATGACAAAAAATATATGTTTTCATGGCTTTCGACGCACGTGAAAGGTATGCAGTTATGTTGACTATCCAAACATAATGACGTAGCTTGCCTCAAATATTCTACTTCCTATAAGTCCCAATCCCGTTTTATTCACTCGATCGAGTTTCACCTTGTAGGAGTGTCCCGACTCCTTGTGCTCACCATGTTATTTTTGATTTTCATCGTTCATAACATTCATACGGCAAACAACATAATATTAATTCAAAATTCGTATTTTCCTCAGGGGCTACACGTTCTTACAAAAGCTTCAACATAAATCTTGTAAATTAAAATTTACTCAATTATCTTTAAAACCCAGTACGCTGCTTGATATAATGCGAAGATTTTAGTAAAACAAAAACTTTATTACACCATTTTAAGAACCGTAACAATGTATCGCTGCACTTCTTTTGCGGGAGAAATTTCACACAGAATATACTTCGGAACCAGTTAAAGTCGAGTAAAGTTATCGTTATTAGTTTTCTTTTATATTTTAATCTCTAAGTTAAACTTTCATATTTTGTTTGAACGGGAGCAAGTTTTCCGAACTGCCGAGATTAACGTAAAACTACTCGGATTGCTCGGTTAAAGTGCTCAACGAAAAGCTGTGTTAAAGTTTGCAAATACTATGGAACAGATTTCCCCCGTGACCGAAGATACCAATCCTATTTCTTTTTATATGAAAACACTTAGAAGAAGTTTATAATAGGAGCTTTAGCAGTCATCCATAACTACAAATCTCTGGGACTAAGAAATAATTCCAACTTTTCCTATGGCTTTGGGTCAGAGGAAAATTTTATTTTAACGAGGTATTCTATCTACTTTGAAAACAGTTCTGGTACGAACCAGTAAAAAGAATAGCTTTTCAGTTAGTGCGTTCATTTTGTTAGATGTTGGATGTTGGAGGTAAATTGTTCAAAGAAGCAAAGCTAGCAGTCCACGATGGAGTGCTGGTACCTACCTTGCTATATGGCAGTTAGGTACATAAATGGAAGTGGAAGGACAAATTAAGACTGAATGCTGTAGAAATGAGATCCCTGATGAACCGTATTTATGGTAAAAACTAATAATGATCGTGTAATGAAATGTGGAGATTCGCAAAGAACGCAAGGATGCATAATGTAAAACAAATGTAAGTGTAATGAGTAAGATAATTATTTTTCTTTTGGTACAATAATTTAGATTTTACTATTTTTTTAATGTTGGCCTCACAGAGTGACTTACCCGTGCTAAGAAAGGGATTTTTAGATGGTTTGGGCATGTAGAGCAAATGAACACAGAAAGGGATGTAAGGAGAATATAAAACGTGAATGTTAATGGTAGAAGTAGTCGGGGACGTCGAGGAAGACATGGCACGATGAAATGAACAAAATACTTGAGTCAGGCTATTTCAAGAGTCAGAATAACAGATTGGTATATATATATATAAGATGATGAATGAATGTGAATGAAGCAACGAATATGTGCCAAGATATATTTGTTTGACGGTCTGTTCTCTCTGCTTGCTAGTGCGGAAAACGGAGTGGTAGTTAGTTAGTTAAATGTCTCTATAAAACACAAGTGTCTATAGTAATAAATCTGATAAAACGTAAAAATAAAGCTAATAAAATAATAATACTAAGTACAAAACGATTTTACGCATTTGTTTCGAGTTTATTTTCATAGCAAGTTTATTCAGAGTGGAAGATACTCAAAGTATCGCCCTGGTGTAAGACCACCATTCAGAATTGAAATGGCTTTAGCCGTGTTTAGTGACTAGATCTGAATAGCCAGTTTAGTGACTAGATCTGAATAGCCACCTTCCTCTTCCCCATCTCCTTCCCTTCCCCACTTACCTTCAGCCTCACAACTTACCCCAGTTGGGAATGCCATAGTCTCACTGGCTCCAGACGGGAGCAGTTGGGACTCTTGTGAGGTATCACTATAAAATAAAAAAAAATTCATTGTTATTAATATTTTTGGTTTTAATGTTGTTCTTTGTTTCAATCTTTTTAGTTTAATTCAACATATTGCAAAGTTGTAGTAGAATTTATTACTAGTAAGAGCAACCAAAAATATATTAATAACTTAAGTAAATGCAAAAGTAAGTAAAATTTATGCTTTCTCTAAGAATTTTATGTCTCAAATTAATATGCGATTTTTTTTTCATCCATACAGTTAACATAGGTTTTCTGCATCAATCATTTCGATTTATTAAAAAAATAATTAACTCAAATTTATTTTTTTTAAATTATTATTGTGACAGCTGTTTTCGCTTATAAGGACATTTTATGGCAAAAAAAATTTCACAATCATAAAAAAAATGTAATGCTTCATGTGACAAGATTAAATTAAATTTTTATTTAAGTTTAAAAAAAATTAATTGAGTTCTACGAATTAAACCCAAAAACAATTTATAATTTAGACTTATGTAAATAATTATCACAAAGTCTAGACACATTTTTGGAACATCATTCATAAATATTAAATAAAATGTGAGAAAAGCAAAAATTTATAACAAGCCCCACATTACATTTCACTGTTTTGCAATTAAACTGATATGCCGCAGATGGCAAGAAAAAATCCCGAATTTTAATTAAATTTTTAATTAAAGCATCGATAGTCGGGGTGGGAATGTTATTTTTCACAGCTTTCTTTTTCCACTTTAATTATTTCCGCGCTCATAAGTGAAGCAGACGGGAAATTATTTCAATTAGAGTAAGCCTTGTCATTCTCCACTATTCTCAGGCCCACACTGGCGGACGCGGTGACAATGCATTCGGATAGGAACAATAAACCAAAAAAAATGAAAACACTGAAAAAGAAGTACAAAATATTTTCATTTTTAATCGAATTATTTCATGAAAATTTTAAAAATTATTTCTGTTTGTTTAATGTGTGAAGCAGGAAGAACTTTAGAATTGTAAGCTCAGACACGTGAAATTTGCAGCTCTTTTCAACTTGCAACGACGAATTTTTACTATGTTTTTTTATTTATTGAAAGAATAATTGAATACATAATATCAACAAACAAGTCCTGCTAAACCAATTCAATTGGCTTGTCAACAGGTGCTTATATTTTACATTCATATACATTTAAAAAAAATAATTTACATCTTATATCTACAGATTCAACATTTTTTCATCCATTTTTTCATACATATTAATATAAATATTTTTTTTCGGTAGCCAAATTTTCACCATATATCTAACCTTATTAATCGAATGACATTGCTTTATAGTCAGGTAATAAATTAAATATTCGGTATGTTGTATTCTAACGTTCTCTGTCCGTACTTATTATTAAATTTCGGAACTATGGTGGTTCAAATTTAATAAATATCCTAGCTCGTAGGACCAATGATGGTGGCGCTGGTTTAACAATTACTTCGATCGCAGTGTGATGTAAATTACACATTAAATTACTTAAAATACATTTGCCTTTTAATGCATAGGAAAGGTTGGGAGCCCAAAGACTTACCTAATCTGGTGCAAATGTCTCTTCAATAATCCACTGTTGGTCAGTTCAATGCCGCTGGTTTTCTTCTCATTTTCTTTTACATATAATACACAATAGTTCTATTATTCTATAACACAATCTATTATTCTATATCCGTCGCGGCGGTTCAAAACAGTGTTTTGGCGGGGTACAACAAAATACGACGAATTACAGCGGATAATTTGATTATTATCAAATAAAACAAGAATGCGGTGCGGTTAACAGTAATCCATATTGCGACTTTTTTCGGTGAGTGGAAAAAACGGGGTTCATTTGTTTTCGAAGTGTTCCATTTTTCAAAAGTCTCTGGGCAAAATAAAGGGAAGGGAGATATGGAACATTAAAAGGCTATTTGAATTGCTCTGATTAATAGCAATCGAAAGTACTTACTCAACCAGCGCAAACATCCCCCTCACCTTGAAAGGGTGGGAAGTCACCCCTTTTAAAACTGCATATTGCATTTATCGCTCAGACAAACAAATATAACCAATACTTATTCTAGATTTCCTAAACTATATGTAACTAAATCTAACAAAAAATAATAACCTACTATTGAGTCGGCAAAGGGTAAAGCCTTACTACCGGACGAATGTATGTTCCCGATGCTGTTTTAACACGAGCAACACGAATTACTTCATCCTTTGCGGGAAAAACTTCAATAATTACACCTAGTGGCCAATGTAATGGAGGAGAATTTTCGGTCCCCACAATTACCACTAAGCCTTCTTTGACCGGATTAGCGGGAGTATTCCATTTTGGACGTACTTGCAAGGTATGCAAGTAATCTAACCTCCAACGTTTCCAGAAAGATTGAATCAATTTATCGAGCAAATCATGTCGTGATAGAAGGTTCAAATTTTCCTCCTCGATTTCTACGGCGGGCATGTGTTTCAACGGAGTCATCGTTAAGAAATGAGCGGGTGTTAACGCGAGGGGTTCAGACGGATCTGAAGAAAGCGTCGTACATAGTGGCCTTGTATTTAAAATGTTTTCTACCTGTGCGAGTACTGTAGTCATCTCCTCGAAAGATAGGATCTGATCTCCAATTACTCGAAAAAGATGAGTCTTCATACTTTTAATGTTTGACTCCCAATTTCCACCAAAATAGGGTGCGATTGGAACATTTAGGTGCCAGTTTATTATATTATTGGCTAAAACACTTGCGAATTCTTCACCAAAATGAGAAGATGTTAAAAATGCGTGCGATTCACTCAATTTTCTTTTGGCTCCTACAATATCTGCGGGAGGCTCACCATCCCAATCACATTTATATATCCATAATTGCTTTATCATTAGCTTAGCGTATAGGACAACAGCGGCGATGAAGCCCATAATGTCCCATATTTTAGCGACACACGACAGTATATTTCGCTTCGTACAAACTGTTTTAGGTGTAGAAGTGACAAACGAGAAAAAATCGGAACTTGGTGACCAGTATAAGCCCAATATCTTATGCATGCCCACCTCATCAAATTCCTTTATCGCTGACAAGCGATGCGAATCTGGAATGGATTCCAGAACATTTTGCGAATTGCTGGTCCACTTGACTAGGTCGAACTGGCCAGTCTTCAATAATGCGATTAACTGGGAGGATGTTTCCTTTGCACTCTCCTCAGGTTCCATACTGTATACAAAATCATCCATATAGAGAAATTCTTCGATGATCCTTTTTGCTTCAGGAAAAACTTCTCCTTCATCAGAGGCCAATTGCCTGATGGTGCGTAGAGCTTGAAATGGACTGGATGTGAGTCCAAAACAAACGCGGTTAAACTGATAGGTTTTAATATCCTCGTTTGGCGAGAAGCGATACAAAATCTGTTGATATCTTCGATCACTGTCCTTCACTCCAATACACAAAAACATTTTACGTATATCAGCCGAAAGTGCTATTGGGAATATACGAAAGTTCATTATTATATCAAATAAATTCCCCTGTAAATTTTCCCCACTATACAAAATATTATTTAATGATACCGAAGTGCTTGTTTTTGCACTAGCGTCCAGGACAATCCTCAAACTAGTTGTGATCTTATCCTCTCGTACAACCCCGTGGTGCGGTATTATATAAGAGGGCGTTTTATCCTCCTTATCTGGAGTGACATGCGACAAATATTCCTTCTCTAAATATTCAGTAATGGTATCATTATAAGCTTCTCTCAATTTAGGCGAGGCTTCCAATTTACGTTCGAGACATAAAAAACGTTTCTTTGCCATTGCAAATGAATCCCCAAGTGACGAAACATCTCCCTTAAATGGCAAGGCTACAATATACCTTCCATTGTCAGGATCTCGTGATGTAGTTTTTTGATATATTTCCTCACATTCACGATCTTCAGGACTTTTGATAGACGGTACGTTTACCTCTTCTAATTCCCAAAATCTTTTGAGACAAATATCTTCCGGTTCGTTCGTCATAGCACAACAAGATAAGGTAGCATTATTCTCAACTTGAGTTGGTGCTGACCCCAAAATGACATATCCTAAAACCGTTTCCAAAGCATGCAAATCATGCCTGTGCGAAGGGTCCTGAACCCTTTTAGATAACAGGAGATGCGGGAAGAGCTGGGCTCCTATCAACATATCAATTTCTCCTGGTTCTCCATATGATTCATCAGCCAATGGTAAGTCATTCAAATATGACAATAAAGGTATATCAACTTTGGCGGTAGGTAAGCGCTCTATTACTTTGTCCACTATCAATGAAGTTACATTATAATTTATTGCCCTATTAAATCGAGAATAAATTTCGGTCTGTATGGAGCCTATAATGGGTTTAGATGATCCTCCAATACCTTTAACTGTAGAACAAGATGGGCGTTGATATTCAAAAAATCCTAATCTTCTACAGCAATCGCGAGTAATGAAGTTGCTTTGAGATGCGCTATCTAACAAACATCTAATTAAATGTTCATTTCCTTCTGAATCTATTATACCAACTCGTGCGGTAGCCAACAAAACTGTACAATGCGCCTTTCGATTATAAGATCGAACAGTTGAAAACGTACATAAAGCTACGTCAGGATTAGAGCAGCCCTCTTTCGGATCAATCTGTTGATCAGCTGTCTGGTTTTCTGCTCCTTGGGCGTTCCGATAATCTGACTGCCCTCTCTGTGACGTACCCTGTTGCTCAAAATGCAACATTGTATGATGAAACTTGTCATTGCATTTATGACAATTTCCGTTTGAATTGCAAGCTCTAGCCTTATGTTTTTCGCTAAGGCATCTAAAACAAAATCCTTTACCCTAGACAAAGTTAAATCTTTCTTTAATACTTAAATTTTTAAATTCCTGACATTTATACAAATGTCCGTGTGATGGTTTATTACAAAGTAAACATTTATTAAACGGCAGATCCTTGTGTTTATCCGAATCGCTGCCAGCGCTTAAAAATGCTTGCGTCGATCTTTGTGATCTTTTGGTTGTCTCACTGTGATTAGCGGCTGATTTTCTTGATGTCCCCGTTCGTTGCAAAACCTTGATTTGTTCCCGAATAAACTTCACTAAATCTTCGAACGAGGGAAAATCAGTTTCCCTGTAATTGGTTTCAAACCCCTTTACGGAATCCAAATCAATTTTCTTCAAAGCAATATGAAGAAAAATAAAATCACACAAATTTTCCAAATTAACATTTTTCACTGCGGATACTGCCGAAACGAAATTATCAACAAAGGATTCCAAATTATTTATATTGGCTACTGTGAACGATTTAAAATCTAAAATTTGATCAATATACGCGGAAGATATTACTCTTTTATCATTATATTTATCGATCAAAGAATTAAATATAATTTCGTAGTTCTCAGGTGACAATACAATTCCCGAGAATGTGGTTTGTACCCTTTTTGAAATCTTGGCCAACAAGTAATACAATTTTTCTGAATTCGAAAGTAACTCGTTATCATGTACTGTGTTGACAAAACTCGAATAAAATATTGGCCAATTTCCGATTTCCCCATCGAAGAAGGGTAATTCTATTGGTGGCAGTTTGGGACGATTACATTTATTATTATCTATATTTAATAGAGGTTTTCGCTCTAGAATCAAAGATATTTTCCTTTTAATTTTGCAAAACATATCCTCGAAACTCAACCATTTTTCAAAATCTGGGTCATAATTTGCATCCATTTCCAAATTGATGACGTTTATTTGTTGAGTTACCTCTTCATATTTGCTCCTTGTCGAATCTATTGTCTCTACAAGCGACAAGAACTCTTCTAGAATGCTTTCATTCGAAATCTCCTTTGACAATTCAAACAATTTTGTAATACGTCCATTTAAAGCATCTCGTTGAGAAGTCAACAATTTTAATTTCTTCTCTTTAGTAGCCATTATGAAAAACAAAATATGAATCTAAATAATAAATTTATAATTTATATTATAAACTATAGCGCTCATAGGGTTAACTAATTAGGTACCTGTAGTCTATGGCCTACGGCTGTCATACGGCTGTCTATGGCTGGCGGCTGGTACACTATGCGTTGTAAATATGGTCTAAAGAAACCTTAATTTGCGGTTAATAACTAAACTATTGTAGCGATAAGATGATACAAGGTTGGTTATATTTATTTTATCAATATGCGATCGAAATATGCTTCAATTCAAATCTCCGGCTCGTTTGGACCAATGATGGTGGTTCAAATTTAATAAATATCCTAGCTCGTAGGACCAATGATGGTGGCGCTGGTTTAACAATTACTTCGATCGCAGTGTGATGTAAATTACACATTAAATTACTTAAAATACATTTGCCTTTTAATGCATAGGAAAGGTTGGGAGCCCAAAGACTTACCTAATCTGGTGCAAATGTCTCTTCAATAATCCACTGTTGGTCAGTTCAATGCCGCTGGTTTTCTTCTCATTTTCTTTTACATATAATACACAATAGTTCTATTATTCTATAACACAATCTATTATTCTATATCCGTCGCGGCGGTTCAAAACAGTGTTTTGGCGGGGTACAACAAAATACGACGAATTACAGCGGATAATTTGATTATTATCAAATAAAACAAGAATGCGGTGCGGTTAACAGTAATCCATATTGCGACTTTTTTCGGTGAGTGGAAAAAACGGGGTTCATTTGTTTTCGAAGTGTTCCATTTTTCAAAAGTCTCTGGGCAAAATAAAGGGAAGGGAGATATGGAACATTAAAAGGCTATTTGAATTGCTCTGATTAATAGCAATCGAAAGTACTTACTCAACCAGCGCAAACAAACAAAAAACAAACCCGTCGTTGCGCATGAAACTAGTGCTATATTTATGTTTTAATTTCTCTTTATGCTGCGGGTTAAATTATATGCTGATTTATAATTTTGTGCCATAGAATAGCCTTAACAGGTAAGATTTTGGCACTCTGAAACAGCAACGGTGTATTGTGTCTCTGTTTGAATACTTAGGGACTACTAATAATATTACAACTGCGTTTTGTACAACTTGGATTTATAATATGTATTATTAGTTTATAACTTCTACAAAAAATATATTTATTTAATGATACACTGCGTATTGATTCAATGAGTGTGCGAGGCCTTTCATCGCTATGCAATATCTTAGGAATTCCTACATGACCAACACACAGAAAGTAATAAAGATGAACCCAAAAAGGAATCGTGGAATGTTTTCTTGCTTTTGATCATCCACGTTTCACTCAACAAGCCAATACTAAATACCCACTTATGTCAATAACTTTAAAATGTGGACTAAATAGATCAAATCTGTTTTATTAAAGTACAAAATTATTATAATTTTGTATTTTTTTATAAAACATTAAATCAATAACATTGTGGAAAAAATATATTTATCTAAATATAAAGTAATAATAATATATAAAATATATCACATAAATTGAGAGACTGGATCATCACACAAGACTATCAAGCCACACACTACGTTCGTTACACAAAACTGCCACACCACACACCCCACGCTCCGTTCGTCAGACAAAACTGTCAAGCCACACTCCCCAAGCTCCGTTCGTCACACAAAACATGCGAAGCCACACTCTCCAAGCTCCGTTCGTCACACAAAACTGTCAAGCCACACACTCCACGCTACGTTCGTCACACAAACTGTCAAGCCACACACTCCACGCTCCGTTCGTCACACCAAACTGTCAAGCCACACACTCCACGTTCCGTTTAAAGTTATACTGTGATTCGCGTTCTTGATATTTTAAGAGACCTTGATTTTGGTTTTCATCCACTTTACACTGCAGAAAGCAGAAAATTTTCACTCTATCACGAAAATATTCCATTAATAATAATTGCTTAATAAAGTAGTGATCTTAAAAGGTTGCCATAATTTATTAATTGGATGTCCAACACCTACGCAATAGGTCTCTCCAAGTGGTTTGCAACATTTGGTGACTTAGCAGGGGTGACCGGATTTATGGGGTGAAGTTTGTCCGGATCTTGGCGGCAGATGCGTTTGCCCACCAACTGCCAGGGCGGAACAGGAGAGACTGGTTGAGGGAGACCTTTTGACCTCTCCAGCAGGACTCTAGCGGAATATCGCCGTGCACCCTAGTAGGAGGGATGTCAGCTAAGAGTATGGATATTGGAGAGACGGCATGTGAAGTGTGCCCGCGCGCTCCAAGTGTGCCTTTTCGAGAGTTTTACCCAAACGGCTTACATTGGCTGCTGGTTTTTGGCCGTTTAATACGTTCCGACAGCAGCCATTTTATATGGTGACAGCCAATGTCAGCCGTGTGGGTAGAATTCTCGAAAAGGCACACTTGGAGCGCGTGGGCACACTTCACATGACGTCTCTCTAATATCCATACTCTTAGGATGTCAGTGTGTCACTCCTGGACACACTGACCCCCATATTTCTACCCATCCCCCTATCTCTTTCCTTACCAGAACTTCCTTTCCTAAACAGGCCCTTCCCACAGCATCCCAAAGATGACATAAGCGCTGAGGCAAATTATTTTCTCAGCTCCTTCTGTATGGAGTTAATGTTAAAAATGTATACATTCAAATGGTACCAAATAAATTAAGTAAACCGTGACATTAGCGAGTGGATTTGACGAATCTGTAGACAAAACAAAAATCAGATTTAATATAAACGAAAGGCACCACGCGCCCCTGTGTATTTCACCCCCGGCGATAGCATTATTTTTTGTTTCGCGCTCTTTTTCTTTTTATTTCCTGATTTAATTTTTTTTGCCTAATTATTTTCGTGCAACGGTGTTTGCCTCGCGAAAAATCTGCAAAAATTAATTGCTGTAGTTTTTTATATTATGTCGTATACTGCGGTGACTTGTGAGCTGGGTGCAAATAAAAAAATATCGTTTCAGTCTGGAGGATTCGTAGGAAATGGTTCATACATAATAAATAAAGGTGGTTTTTCGCAAAGAAAGGAGTGAACGGTGAACTTTTTACTGCGGAATATTAAACATTTAAATTTAATTCAGAGGTCCTTTCAAAAACATGTACGTTTTTGTGAAGGTTAAAAAGATTCATTTTTAAGGTTGTGTTTTTATTACGTTTTAGGGATTTATTTAATTATGTTTGAAATATTTGCATCCTTTCAAATCTTAGCCAGTTAAGTTAAGTGAAATTGATTAGTCTATTGAGAGATGTTTTACATTCTGTTTAAAAATCAACCCTCTCGCTTACAATTAAAAACATCAAAGCAAACCACAGCTAAATGAGCAGCTCAAAATGCTCCAAAATAATTTCAGATATTAAATCTGGTAAATTTCCAAGGACGGAAAATTTTATTATGCCTTTCCTTTTACGAGAAGAATGCCAAAGTTTGTCTTCGTCTTGGGAATAAAAGCCAGTTAACATCTATCAGCTGACGGTTTGATGTACTCTCCCTTTACGGTTTATCACACAGCGACTTGATATAGGTAGGAAGTATATGTCAGAGCTTTCCTTTATCGTTATTAAGTTTATATATTATGAAAGAACATTAAATTGATATTATAATAAAGAAAGGTGTCTCGAAGGTTTCGGTTTTATGACATATATACAGGAAGAAACAGTACGTACCTTAAAGATTTTAAACAGCGATTCCTGAGCATATATGGAGTAAAAACCATAAATGTCATAGATGTATTTTATATTAAAAACATATGTTTTTCATGGTTATTTTTTAAGCATGTTTTAAAAATGAATTAAAAAAATGCGATGAGAATTAGAATTAGGAAGTAAAAACGAATAAAATGTTATCATTGTTCACTTTTGTGTTCAAGATCTTCGCTTTTGATCATGTACTAAAAAAACATTAGTTTCTATGGAAAAGTTTATACGTGATGTAAGTAGCTTAATATAGCGTTTTCACATAATAGTTTTTTTCACGACCGGAGTATACATAATAGGGTGGAGTGAATTTTTTTTTTCACCTGACGGTAATGTAATAGTCAAAATTTGGTGCCTTTTAGGTTTAATTTAAGCCATGTAAAATATTATTCAATTTTGTTTAGGGTAACTGCCTCCGCAACGGCATTGAATTTATGAAAATATTTGGTTTTACACTCTAATTGGAAGTCGTGTTTATGTACGATATTTTTGAATAAACTTACTAATTTTTATCAAGAAAGTTTACTTGGTATAAAATAGATTCGACACAAAATAAAAAGAAGTTCGAATTTGTGTTTTATAATTTAAATGAGGAAAGGGAGGAAACGCGGGAGGTGATACTTAGCTTGCTTGCACTTGTCGCATCGTGCTCTTGTTCGTGGCTCGGATCAGTCGCACGCTCGTTTGTCGTTAAAAATACGTTCGATATTCTTTCGTGGCAACTATGCAAAGAACTCCGAGTGTATTCAAATGTCCTCTATTTGGTGATGTTTGTGAGATGAAAGAGAACGTTCTACCTACTTACGAATATGTAGAAAAATACTACGAGTGGACGAGACATCAACTGAAATTGCAATCAGAAACTGCAAAAGAACCAATTTTTGGCGAGATAGCAGATATAGTAATGTCGAGAATTGAAAATGTATGGCAAACTGCATCTATTCCTACAGTGACGCGAACAATGATCGTTCAAACGTTGAAAGTATATAATTTAAAGTGCAAAAATCTACTCAAATCCTTCAAGAGGCTCTCCCCGGACAAGTTAAATAGTTTTCAGCAAAGCAGTAAGATACTTTTTGATATTTCAGCATGCAAGCGCAAAGCATTCGCTCAATATTTATGTCCTAAGGATAAAAAGGTTCCTAACTCTAAAAATGAATTATGAACTAGAGAATCACCGAAACACATCCTTAAACACTTCAACGTTAGCTGATTTATATGTTAGTATTTCTTCAGCGACATCATTAGAGTCAGAAAAATCAGAATGCTCCATGTTCAAAGGCGTTATTGAAAAGAAAATAAAAAAAAATCGACACTTAATTTTCCTACATTATCGAAGACAAGTGTTAGGTATGGAGTGTCTGATAGAGCAGCAGCAGCAAAAGCATCATCTGTTTTGTTCGACATTGGGTCTGATGTTGAGGTCATTGATCGGCACAAGTTTGAAGAGAGAGAACTAAAACCAGAGAAAAAATAGTGGAAAATGCAACAGTTACAGAGCTCTTGGTTTTATACTTTGACGGGAAAAAAGACAAAACTTTGAAAATTGTTAAAAAGGGCGGTAAATGATACAGGACTAGGTAGGTAAATGCTACTGGTTGTGGAGGAACATATCTCACTGATTCAAAAGCCGGGATCCATTTACATGGGATACGTGGTACCTGATGTTGGTACAGCAAAAGGAATAGAAACCGCGATAACAGGGTTATAAAGTAGTTTTCCAAATAGAATTATGGCAATTGGTTGTGATGGTACGAATGTTAATACTGAAAAGTATGCTAGAATTATAAAACTGCTTGAGAAAAGGCTACAAAACCACTCCACTAAATAATTTATTTGCTCCACATGAACGAACTGCCTTTGAAACATATGTTTCTTCATCTCAATGGGTGTACTTCGGGACCTAAATCTTATATTGCTCCACTGTGAAAATCACTGGAAACCTGTGAAATGCTACCAGAAATGGCCAAAGATCTGAGTTCAGACCAACAGTACTTGTATAAAATTGCTATCTATCACATGCCCGTTGGATCACGCGTGCCAACCGAATACTACGTTTGTATGCATCAACTGAAGAACCATCTGAAAATTTGAAAACTCTGGCCACTTTTGTGGTCAAAGTTTACGCACCGTCTTGGTTCTCAACCATCATGCAAAGATGGTACGCGTCATCTGTTCAATATTATTAAGGTCTCCAGATACCTGCCAGAAACTCTAAAAAAATATATAGATCCTGTTATCCAAAGAAACGGCTACTTTGCGCATCCTGAAGGGATTCTTCTTGCGATGATAACAGATGATAAAAAACATGTTAGAGAGCTGATACTAAATATTGATAGATTTTAATGCTTCTACATATATTGATTTTTATAAATTTATTTAATAAATTGGCAGGAAAACTTAACCGAACCATAGATTTTTAAAAACTTATCGGACCAGGAAATTCAGAATATTGTGGAATCTGGTGGTGAAAGCGAACTATTGTGTATAAGGCTTCTCTGCCATACTCAAGCTGTAAAGAATACAACAGAGGCTTCCATTTCTTTGTGCACAAGAAAGTCGCGATTAGGTGCAATAAATGTCAAGCTGGAATCGCGAAACAAAATGCCTAAATTTGAAACTAAAAAGGATTTTAAACCTAAATAATAAATGTATAAGTTTGTTTCGAATTTCATTTTTTTATAGCGATGCCTTAATAAATATCTTCATTATATATTGTTTATCATTTAACACCTACTTACCACTAAATTAATCACAATGTATCGCCTTATAAACATTAAACTTTTTTTACCGTAATTTTCAATTTTTGGGGTCACTGCGGAGGCTGAAGCTCTTAATCAAATGAAATGAAAAATCCCACGTATTTTTACTTTAACATAAGGCACAAATCCCCCCCTCTTAGAAATCTGAATCTTAAAAAAAAAAATTTTTCATACATCCGTGCTCCACACTAATACATAATAGTTTTTAATAAAATCAAGTCTCTGAAAAAACAAAATAGACATAATTTTTATCGAAATTCTCCTCTATAGTAAAATTTTAATTTTCTTCTATGGTTCTAAGCCCTCGTATATTCAGAGAGTTATGAGATATTCCTAGCTTACTTTAAACCAGTGATTCTTGAGGTTATTTGGAGTAAAAAAAGTACGTAACATTTTGGTCTTTGGTGTTTTTTTGTTTCAACTAAAAACACACAAAATAAGTACGTACTTATTAGTTGGGGTCGAGGTGGGGGGTTGGGCAGTTATTCGGCTGGGTGTGGAAGAAATATATATACATATATATATTATAATGACGTAAATTTGCAATTAATGAAAAAAAAATATATATTTTTATTCATTGCAAATTTATTTATCAAAAATGTTCACCACTTAATTAATCAAAATTATCAACATGTTTCGAAACCCATGGTTTCTTCATCAGGATAAAATAAAAATTCACAAAAATATTAAAAGACAAACAAAAATAGACAAATCAATAAAAAAAATATTACAACGAGGGATTAATTAGTAAGGTATCGTGAAAAACAATTATATGAAATAAAAATATGAATTAAATCAGTGGTGTATATAAAGTTTTTGGTTTTCATTTAAATATACGTATGTTTATTTATGTTTCGATTAAAAAAACACTTATAAGTCAGTCAGTAACGTCTCGAAACACCCTGTACAGACATTATTTGTATATTTAATTACAGTTTTTATTACTTTCCATGCAAAGCTTGTCAAAAACGTTTTGAAAAGTGAATTAATACCTTTGCTTATCTTTTGCTTAAACTTTTAGCATTATTTTTATACTGCACGTGATCCCATCGTTCAAAACACATTAGAAGAAAATATATTACGCAAAACAAGTGAACAAACTTAAAGAATCCTGTGATGATGTTTATCTTTGTACAATTTTTCAAGTGCACGCTTGCTCACTTCCAATAGGAAACTATTCAACTATAAAAATAATGGCCATTCAGATGCAATAACGAAGACGTTAGATGGAAACCTTGGGAAAACAGAACCTGCTTTTACTGTATTTTCTTGCTGTTTAAATGACGTGCTATTGATAAATAAAGGTTTCACTTTAGAAGGGAATATGTTTAGAAAATATTTTCATTATTTTCCTTCTTTTTAGATAAAATTTATGCATATCTAGAATGTTAACCTAGAATTTCCAAGAACATTTCTTATGTATCACGGTGAACGTAAAACATTGTTTTGAAGCATTCATTCGAACTAGCTTTTGCCCGTTGCAAGGCAACTAATTGGTTAAAGCACTAAGCGATTTGACGTTTGAATGTGGATGAAGCAAGAAGTGTGTGTCTACATTTTTTGAAAAATTAAATATTTGAAGATAAATAATCGATGTTTGAATGTGGATGAAGCAAGGATTGTGAGAACTACTAAAAGAGTACTGTAAGTTAATCGCTCATTTTGTACAACTGCTGGCGACCTATGAAATCCATATGAAATCCCCATCCTCGGTTTACCAGAAACGATTAGTTACATGACTAACCTAAAAAAGGCTTAAAATACAACATGGCGACCAAAATTTTTATTAATATGAAATCCCCATCCTCGGTTTAGTCAAAAACGATATGTCACATAAATAACCTTAGAAAAGTCTTAAAAAACAAAATGGCGCCCAAAATGTTGACTAATACGAAATCCCCACCTTTTTTTGTGAAAAACGATATGTCACATGACTAACCTTAGAAAAGTCTTAAAAAACAATTCTTAATTACAAATATGATTTTTGACTGTGGATGAAGCAAGAATTGCAAAAAACCTCAATTTGGTAGGTGGGTATGGGTACCGCCGCCTCGGGAACCAACACACCTGCAATAGGTCATTTGAAGTTGTTCGCTATGTTTGATGATTTAGCAGGGGTGCCAGGGTTCATAGGGTGAGGTTTTTACCGCTCTTGGTGGTGGATGCGTCTGCCCACCAATTGCGTGGCAGGCCAGATCGGGAGAGGCTGGTTTAGGGATACTTTTTGGCTTCTCCAGCAGAGCTCTCTCGGAACATCACCCCTCACCGCAGTGGTAGGGATAAAACCATTCGTCCGTCACTCCACACACGGATCCACAGATTCCTACCCACCCCTTATACCTTTTTTCCTTCCCAGAACATCATCTCCTTCCTTTCCTAAAAATAACCCTCCACGCAGCATTCCCAAAGAATTTAATGCTCTTTGGTCCTTTATATATTTTTTATAATCCTCGGGTAGCGAAACATTTGGGATACCCATAAAAAAAATTTTAAATGTAATTTTTTTAAATGGAAATTTTTTTATATTTGGAATTTCTTGAGAAATTTTGGCGCTATAAAAATATAAACTATTTAAAATAAAAATTATTTCATAAAACACATTTGTATTTCATTAATCTTTTTGTATAAAAAACATAATATAAAACCTACCTAACCCTCACTCAAACAAATAATATTTGTTCATTTACCTACGTAATTTCTAAAAAAAAACATTGTAAATTTACTATTTATCAAAAAAACAATCTTATCAAACTCAATTTTACTGCAATAAAAAAATTACCCCAAAGAAATTATTTCACAATATGCGGGTACCCGTGCACACGTATAATTATTTTTATTTTTAAAGTTTATAATGACCTTAGTAAACGAACGAATCCTGACCTATCTATTTTTCGATTTATATGCAAATGAAAAATCTGTATTGAACCCACCTAATTTATAAAAAAGTACCTTCCTACATACCTACCTACCCAGAGTACCTGTTCAGTTCTTATTTCCTACCTACCTGCATATCTACCTACCCCTGTGTATACCGTATGCAAATATCCATCTTTGGTTACTTTTTTGTATCATAATTTTTTTTTTGATTAAACGGAAAGAAGTTCTTACTTACAGTAAATATCGATATTTGAATTCAATGGAATACCATGTCTAGTCATCTTCCCTGATTGGTCAGTCGAAATGAACGACAGGGTCCGGCAAAATTTCCTCACTCATTATTACAAAAACCAATCGATTAAAAAAAATACCTTTTTTTTTTAATCAACACTTTAATATTTTTTTATGGAAATGACATCTCTCAAGTGTCCACCTTTTGATTTCACGGACGCCATAACTCTTTTCATAATAAATAATTATTAATAACGATGAATGTATAGAAAATTAAAAAAAAAAACTTTGCATCTTATTTAGATAAATTTTAATGCGCCGCAAAAACGTTGGTCGCAAACGCCCGACAATATTTTTTAAACAAAAAAAAATTAAGAAAAAAATCATGAGTTTTAATAAAAAAATTAATCAGTATATTTCGAGAGGAATTTTTTTTACCAGCATGTATCTGCATTTGAATTAAAAGACCGACAAACTGCAATCGTCATTTTTTCAGGAGGAACGCATATAGTACCGTACCAACTTTGGTGATTTCTCTTAATTTCAAACCATTTATTTGTAATTCGATGGAGCAAAGTAGGTACCTACCCAGTGATTAATATTATACGTTTCCACCTAGCCAGTAATATTTTTAAATCTTGTGGAATTTGAAATGACAAATTTTTAGAACGATATTGTGGAATATTTTCAATGGAATGCCACTAAAAAACAGTTGAATAAGTTTTCGAAACCTTTCGCCATTGAATATATCCAAAAACATCTACCCCAGAGGCCGTCATTTTGAGGCAATTTCGTTTGCAAATGAAGGATTAGGGAGACTTTTTGGCTTCTCCAGCAGAGCTCTCTCGGAACATCACCTTGCACCGCAGTGGGAGGGATACAACCATTCGTCCGTCACTCCATACACTGATCCCCAGATTCCTACCCACCCCTCATACCTTTTTCCTTCTTAGAATATCCTTTCCTTCCTTTCCTAAAAATAACCCTCCACACAGCATTCCCAAAGACGACGTAGGCCCCGAGGGGAATTATTTTCTTCCGGGCCTCCAGTATCGAGCTATTGTAAAAACTACTCCCTGTAGATTTTCCGGATATTGTACAAAAATACTCGAGTTAAGTACCCCGTTTAGAATGTCATCCATTAAATAATTCCCGGGGCGGCGGTACCAATGCACACCACTCACATTGAATGATAATATAAACATGCAACATACAGAAACGGCGTTTTACAAAAAGAAATCCTCCACACAGCATTCCCAAAAATGACATAGGCCCTGAGAGGAATTATTAATACTATTCGGGGCCTCCTGTATGAAGCGATTGTAAAAAAAAAAAGTTCTCTACTCCCGGTAGTTTTCCCGAACATTTTATAAAAATACTCAAGAAAGTACTCCATTAATTAAGTCATCCATTAAATTATTCCCGGGGCGGCGGTACCAATGCACACAACTCACCTTGAAAGTTACTATAAACACGCAAAATAAAAAACGGCGCTTTACAAAATTTTTACTACTTGGTAAAAAAATATTATATGAAACTAAACTTAATTGCAATAAAAAATTTTCAGAAAAAATCTTTCACAAACCTGTTAAAAAAAAATTATTTATTGAAAAACAAACTAACAATACGAATTTTGGCAAATATTTGCCACCATCTTTGATAATTTTTTTACTTAAGTTTTTGCACAGAAATGGCCCAATATTATTTATTTGAAATTTTTAAATCAAAAATAATCACATCAAACCAATAATTTATTGTCCGGATAGGTACCTACTCGTTATCGCCTAAAAATTGCATAGAAAATATTTCAAGTTAGCGGGTAAGTACTTATGCAGTTTAACATCACTATTTGAACACAACAAAATAGGCCATCTCTACTGAATTCCCTGATAGTACATGATCCAGAATAATTTCTTTCCCGATTTTCAATCCAAATAAATTGATTTAAAAATTGTGCATTTTCAGAAGAATTTTTTTGTTTTTGTTTTTCTTAAAATATTTTTCTGGAAATTACATTGGTCGAGTGTCCAGTTTTTGAATTCATCAACAAACATACTATTTTAGTAATAAATAATTATTCATAACGATAATTGTACTGAAAAATAAAAAATCTAAGAACCTTAATTGGAGAAATATTTCTATGACACACCAGCGTTAGTCGCGACCGAACGACTCTTTTTTCTTTAAAAAAAAAAATAAGAAAAAAAATCGTTAATAATAATTTAAAAAATTATTCATATTTATCAGAAAGGAAATTTTTCACCGCAATGCATTCGACATACGATATTTGAAGCTATGATTAAAATGTAATAACATTTTCAACACTCCAGTTTCTTTGGGAATAATTTGAATTTCGACCGATGTTGAAATGAATCTTAGCAAATTAGAGTGGTACTAAGTCTTGCCGCCAGTGGAGCAGGTAAATCATGTCAACCATTATTTTTTTATAGCGGTTTCCGAATGCGCCTTTGAGGTGGTTTTTTTTCAAATGTCAGATTGGAAATCAAAATAACAGACGTTTTTTCAAGAAATGTTGTCAATATGACCGTCGATTTATATTCGTAAAACTCTTGTCGATAAGGTTTTACTAAATTTTGAAAGCCGAGATTGATATTTTTAAAGCCATTTCGTATTTTCGAGCTGGCTGTCGACAAAATCAATAAAAATGACATTACACAACCGAGAAAAAACAAATGAACTCGAATTATTTGGCAGGTGAAACTTATTTTATACGTAATAAAGCATTTTTTTTACTGGCTACGAATATTTTAACAGTGTTTAACTCGGAAAATTTTTCGTAAACGTCAGAAATTCCCCACGTTTGAAAAGGAATCCTGACAAAATTTCCATGAAAAGTCATAAATATAATATATTTTTAATGTTCCGAAACCTGTCGTAGTCGAAATAATACAAAAACATCTAAGCCAGGTATCTTTTTTAAGTCGCAATTTTGATTTACCTCGAGGCTCGGCGAAATGTAAAATTTTGAGGTGAGACGCCTTATATTTAAAAAAATATACACTTTACGATTTCAGTACTGAGGCTCTTTCACAAATTTTTCGTGAAGGTCTGACGATAAATTTTTCCTTTTTTGACTGGCGAACCTGGCGGCTGGCAATATAACTTTGAATTTATTCGTCGAATAATGAGCGCTTCTAGTTTACGCCGCTAGGTTTTCATACATCAGTTTTATTAGCAGTTTTTTTTTTTGCATCCGTTTTTTTATATGAAAAATTGCAATTGGTAAAACTTCTGGCTGAATTTTTCCCATACAAATCAGGTCTGAAAAAATCGTATGTGATTTCATCCACGGTCCCTGTCTCGCTATAATCAGCTTTCGGGTCGGTTAAACTTAAGGGGGAGAGTGGTCGTTTTTCGCCTGCAGGGCTTGTCTTAAAATATGGTCGTTTAGAGCATTAATATATACTAGCTTTTGCCCGTTGCAAGGCAACTAATTGGTTAAAGCACTAAGCGATTTGACGTTTGAATGTGGATGAAGCAAGAAGTGTGTGTGTCTACATTTTTTAAAAATTAAATATTTGAAAAAAAAAATCGATGTTTGAATGTGGATGAAGCAAGGATTGTGAGAACTACTCAAAGGGTCCTGTGAGTTAATCGCTCAATTTTGTACACCCGCTACTTAGCCACTTTGGTCGCCCTGGTTAAGGCGTTCAGTATGGGCCTTTTCTCGCAAAAAGGGGTCTAGAAGTTAACGGCTCAATTTTTTCACTAATAAATTGTTTCTAAATTATATGATATGCACTCACTTTTCTAATAACTCCCGTTACACCTATTTAAATTTTTTGTATGAATTTGATAACGCCAAATCTCTGCATTATATAAAGAAAACTTCGCGGGCTTGCGCACAATAACTCACCAAAGTTTCATCGCAATCGGATGAATATTATTGTAGATAATTTCATTACGCTAGAGCTCATTATTATATTTTAAAACCATTTCGAGCATGCACACATCATATCCCCAAAGTTTCATCGCAATCGGATGAATAGTATTGGAAATAATTTCATAATGCCAGAGCTTATTCTTATATATAGAAACCATCCCTAGCATGCCAACATCGAATTCCCAAAGTTTCATTTCAATCGGATGAAAAGTAAAGGAAATAATTTCATTACGCCAGAGCTTACTTTTATGCATAAAAACCATCCCAGGCATGTACACATCAAATCTCCAAAGTTTCATCTCAATCGGGTGAATAGTATATGAAATAATTTGATAACGCCAGAGCTTACTATTACGCATTGAAACCATCCCGGACATGCACACATCAAATCCCCAAAGTTTCATCGCAATCGGATGAATAGTACAGGAAATAATTTCATAAAGCCAGAGCTTACTATTATGCGTAGAAACCAACCCGGGCATGCACACATCAAATCCCAAAAGTTTTGTCGCAATCAGATGAATAGTATTGGAAAAAATTTCATAACGCCAGAGCTTACTCTTTTACATAGAAACCATCCCAAGCATGCCAACATCGAATTCCCAAAGTTTCATCTCAATCGGATGAAAATTAAAGGAAATATTTTCATAACGCCAGAGCTTACTTTTATGCATAAAAACCATCCCAGGCATGCACACATCAAATCTCCAAAGTTTCATCTCGATCGGGTGAATAGTATATAAAATAATTTCATAAAGCCAGAGCTTACTATTATGCGTAGAAACCAACCCGGGCATGCACACATCAAATCCCAAAAGTTTTGTCGCCATCAGATGAATAGTAATGGAAAAAAACCTACCTAACCCTCAAACTAAAAATATTTGTTCATTTACCTACGTAATTTCTAAAAAAAAAAAAACATTGCAATTTTATTACTTATCAAAAAAACCATCTTATCAAACTCAATTTTACTGCAGCAAAAAAATTACACAAAGAAATTCTTTAACAATATCCGGCTACCCGTGCGTACGTATAATTATTTTTATTTTAAAATTGAATAATCTCCAAAGTAAACGAACGAATCCTGACCGATCTATTTTTCGATTTATATGGATATAAAAAATCTGTAGCACTGCATCGAACCCACCTAATTTATAAAAAGTACCTTCATACATACCTACCTACCCAGAGTACCTGTTCAGTACTTAGTTCCTACCTACCTGCATATCTACCTACCCCCGTGTACACCTACATTTTTTTGGAAATATCCATCTTTGGTTACTTTTTTTTATTTTATATCATATTTTTTTTGTGATTTAAAGGAAAGAAGTTCTTACTTAGAGTAAATATCGATATTTGAATTCAATGCAATCCGCATGCCTACTGAACTCCCTGATTGGACAGTCGAAATGAACGACAGGGTCCGGCAAAATTTCCTCACTCATTATTACAAAAACCAATCGATTAAAAAAATGATTTTTTTTTTAAATCGACTCTTTAATATTTTTTTATGGAAATGACATCTTTCAAGTATCCACCTTTTGATGTCACGGACGCCATAACTCTTTTCGTAATCAATAATTATTAATAACGATAAATGTATAGAAAATTAGAAAAAAAACTTTGCATCTTATTTAGATAAATTTTAATGCGCCGCAAAAACGTTGGTCGCAAACGCAAGACAATATTTTCTAAACAAAAAAAATTAATGAAAAAATCATGAGTTTTAATAAAAAAATTAATCAGTATATTTCGAGCGGAATTTTTTTTACCACCCTCTTTCTGAATTTGAATTAAAAGACCGACAAACTGCAATCGGCATTTTTCCAGAAGAAACGCATTTAGTACCTACCATCTTTGGTGATTTCTCTTAATTTCAAACCATTTATTTGTAATTCGATGGAGCAAAGTAGGTACCTACCCAGTGATTATTATTATACCAATCCACCTGACCAGTAATATTTTTAAATCTTGTATAATTTGTTAGCGGATTTTTCATGGATTTTTTTGTAAAATGTCAAATTTTTAGCTCGATATTGTGGAATATTTTCAATGGAATGCCACTAAAAAAACGGTTGAATAAGTTTTCGAAACCTTTTGCCATTGAATATATCAAAAAACATTTACGCCAGAGGCCGTCATTTTGACGCAATTTCGTTTGCAAATGAAGGATTCTCAAATACGCCAAAGCTCAATTTTTTTAAAGGCTAAAGTCTAATTTTTTGTTCAGGCCCTAGCACGCTTGCTCTATAACGATCGGTAGGATAACTATCGGTAACTTCTCATCGTTCCCTAGGACAACTGCACATCGCTAACGAACAAACAACAGTTGATGTCGAATATGTTAAGACACTTAGTCATTGTGAACTGTCACTTATTCGTTGGCGATCTGTAGTCATGCTAGGGAACGATGAGAAGTTACCGATAGTTATCCTATCGATCGTTATAGAGCGAGCGTGCTAGGGCCTCTGACCTACCGCAAAAGCCGTGAGGATCTTACGCTAAAAAAATTCGCTGGGTGGGTAGGCCAACGCCTCTGCAATAGGTCATTTCAAGTGGTTCGCTATGTTTGTTGATTTAGAAGTGGTGCCTGGGTTCATGAGGTTTGTTCTGGTCTTGGCGGTGGATTCGTCTGCCCACCAATTTCGTGGTAGACCAGATCGGAAGAGACTGGTTTAGGGAGACTTTTTGGCTTCTTCAGCAGAGCTCTCTCGGAACATCACCTTGCACCGCAGTGGTAGGGATAAAATCATTCGTCCCTCACTCCACACACTGATCCCCAGATTCCTACCCACCCCTCATAACTTTTTCCTTACCAGAACATCAACTCCTTACTTTCCTAAAAATAACCCTTCACACAGCATCCCCAAAGATGACATAGGCCCTGAGAGGAATTATTTTCGTCCGTCACTCCACACACTGATCCCCAGATTCCTACCCACCCCTCATAACTTTTTCCTTACCAGAACATCATCTCCTTACTTTCCTAAAAATAACCCTTCACACAGCATCCCCAAAGATGACATAGGCCCTGAGAGGAATTATTTTCTTCAAGGCCTCCTGTGTAGAGCTATTATAAAAATTAAATAAACTTCTCTTTTCCCGGTAGATTTTCCTAATTTTGTTTTAAATTAGTCGAGTAAGATCCATAGTTTATGCATAAACATTCACACGAAAAAGCCCGCCCTTAGGATTGTGTGTATTGGTGCATATAACGATGCAAAACGTCACTGAGATACATCTTTTTGCCAACCTGAATATATTTAGATATTCTTAAATCGACTCAGATTAACCGGTTATAAAGGGTTTGGTCATCCAACAAATGATTCACGGGGTGGCAGTACTAATGCACACCACCCACGCCGAATGATATTATAATAACACTATTGTGCACTATTTAAAGAAGTACCTACACCATTAGGCAAAAAAATGGATTATCCTGAGTTATTTAAACAGTTTTATTCATCATGTTAAATTCTCAATATTTGAAAAATAACGTTCCCACCCAAGTAGGTACCTACCCACTGGTAAATTATTTTCTATGATCTCGGCAGCCTGAACCGTTCGAATTTTATTTGTCTTTACAAAAGTACCAACCCAGCAATTAAAATCAACGTTATGTAGCTGGCCGGTAACGTTTAACCTGTTTTTATTTTGCATTTCTTCATAAACGTCAGAATTTTTTCAACTTTTGAAGATGTATCCTGAAATAATTTACATGAAATGTGGTAAATGTAATGTATTATTGGAGTTCGGAAATCTATGGTTTTCAAAATTATAGAAAAACATCTTATCCACATATGCTATTTTTGACGTAATATTGATACACATGAGACTCGTCGAAATGTCAAATTAACATGCGAGACGCCATAGAATAATTTTCAAAAATGCCCCAACATTTCAGTACTTTGAAGGTCTGACGATAATTTTTTCCTTAATAAAGCATTTTTTTACTGGCTACGAACATTTTAACAGTTTTTAACTCGGAATTTTTTTCGTAAACGTCAGAAATTACCGACGTTTGAAAACGAATCCTGACAAAATTTCCATGAAAAGTCATAAATATAATATATTATTTATGTTCCAAAACCTGTCGTAGTCGAAATAATACAAAAACATCTAAGCCAGGTATCTTTTTTAAGTCGCAATTTTGATTTACCTCGAGGCTCGTCGGAATGTAAAGTTTTGAGGTGAGACGCCTTATATTTAAAAAAATATACACTTTACGATTTTAGTACTGAGGCTCTTCCACAAATTTTTCGTGAAGGTCTGACGATAAATTTTTCCTTTTTTGATGGGCGAACCTGGCGGCTGGAAATACAACTTTGAATTTCTTCGTCGAATAATGAGCGCTTCTAGTTTTCGCCGCTAGGTTTTCATACATCAGTTTTATTAGCAGTTTATTTTTTTTGCATCAGTTTTTTTATATGAAAATTTGCAATTGGTAAAATTCTGGCTGAATTTTTCCCATACAAATCAGGTCTGAAAAAATCGTATGTATTTTTATCCACGGTCGATGTCTCGCGAAAATCAGCTTTGAGGTCGGTTAAACTCGAGGGGCAGAGTGGTCGTTTTTCGCAAGACTGCGATTGACTTAAAATCTGGTGGTTACGAGCATTAATATATACTAGCTTTTGCCCGTTGCAAGGCAACTAATTGGTTAAAGCACTAAGCGATTTGACGTTTGAATGTGGATGAAGCAAGAAGTGTGTGTGTCTACATTTTTTAAAAATTAAATATTTGAAAAAAAAAATCGATGTTTGAATGTGGATGAAGCAAGGATTGTGAGAACTACTCAAAGGGTCCTGTGAGTTAATCGCTCAATTTTGTACACCCGCTACTTAGCCACTTTGGTCGCCCTGGTTAAGGCGTTCAGTATGGGCCTTTTCTCGCAAAAAGGGGCCTAGAAGTTTACGGCTCAATTTTTTCACTAATAAATTGTTTCTAAATTATATGATATGCACTCACTTTTCTAATAACTCCCGTTACACCTATTTAAATTTTTTGTATGAATTTGATAACGCCAAATCTCTGCATTATATAAAGAAAACTTCGCGGGCTTGCGCACAATAACTCACCAAAGTTTCATCGCAATCGGATGAATATTATTGTAGATAATTTCATTACGCTAGAGCTCATTATTATATTTTAAAACCATTTCGAGCATGCACACATCATATCCCCAAAGTTTCATCGCAATCGGATGAATAGTATTGGAAATAATTTCATAATGCCAGAGCTTATTCTTATATATAGAAACCATCCCTAGCATGCCAACATCGAATTCCCAAAGTTTCATCTCAATCGGATGAAAAGTAAAGGAAATAATTTCATTACGCCAGAGCTTACTTTTATGCATAAAAACCATCCCAGGCATGCACACATCAAATCTCCAAAGTTTCATCTCAATCGGGTGAATAGTATATGAAATAATTTGATAACGCCAGAGCTTATTATTACGCATAGAAACCATCCCGGACATGCACACATCAAATCCCCAAAGTTTCATCGCAATCAGATGAATAGTATAGGAAATAATTTCATAGAGCCAGAGCTTACTATTATGCGTAGAAACCAACCCGGGCATGCACACATCAAATACCAAAAGTTTTGTCGCAATCAGATGAAAAGTATTGGAAAAAAAATCATAACGCCAGAGCTTACTCTTTTATGTTCAAACCATCCCGAGTATGCAACATCAAATTCCCAAAGTTTCATCTCAATCGGATGGAAAGTATAGGAAATAATTTCATAACGCCAGATCTTACCATTATGCGTAAATAATTTCATAATTCCAGAGCTTACTATTATGCGTAGAAACCAACCCGGGCATGCACACATCAAAGCTCAAAATTTTTGTCGCAATCAAATGAATAGTATTGGAAAAAATTTCATAACGCCAGAGCTTACTCTTTTACATAGAAACCATCCCGAGCATGTCAACATCGAATTCCCAAAGTTTCATCTCAATCGGATGAAAATTAAAGGAAATATTTTCATAACGCCAGAGCTTACTTTTATGCATAAAAACCATCCCAGGCATGCACACATCAAATTTCCAAAGTTTCATCTCGATCGGGTGAATAGTATATAAAATAATTTCATAAAGCCAGAGCTTACTATTATGCGTAGAAACCAACCCGGGCATGCACACATCAAATCCCAAAAGTTTTGTCGCCATCAGATGAATAGTATTGGAAAAAAAACCTACCTAACCCTCAAACAAAAAATATTTGTTCAACAAAAAACCATCTTATCAAACTCAATTTTACTGCAGCAAAAAAATTACACAAAGAAATTCTTTAACAATATCCGGCTACCCGTGCACACGTATAATTATTTTTATTTTAAAATTGAATAATGTCCAAAGTAAACGAACGAATCCTGACCGATCTATTTTTCGATTTATATGCATATAAAAAATCTGTAGCACTGCATCGAACCCACCTAATTTATAAAAAGTACCTTCATACATACCTACCTACCCAGAGTACCTGTTCAGTACTTAGTTCCTACCTACCTGCATATCTACCTACCCCCGTGTACACCTACATTTTTTTGGAAATATCCATCTTTGGTTACTTTTTTTTATTTTATATCATATTTTTTTTGTGATTTAAAGGAAAGAAGTTCTTACTTAGAGTAAATATCGATATTTGAATTCAATGCAATCCGCATGCCTACTGAACTCCCTGATTGGACAGTCGAAATGAACGACAGGGTCCGGCAAAATTTCCTCACTCATTATTACAAAAACCAATCGATTAAAAAAATTGATTTTTTTTTTAAATCGACTCTTTAATATTTTTTTATGGAAATGACAGCTTTCAAGTATCCACCTTTTGATGTCACGGACGCCATAACTCTTTTCGTAATCAATAATTATTAATAACGATAAATGTATAGAAAATTAGATAAAAAACTTTGCATCTTATTTAGATAAATTTTAATGCGCCGCAAAAACGTTGGTCGCAAACGCAAGACAATATTTTCTAAACAAAAAAAATTAAGGAAAAAATCATGAGTTTTAATAAAAAAATTAATCAGTATATTTCGAGCGGAATTTTTTTTACCACCCTGTTTCTGAATTTGAATTAAAAGACCGACAAACTGCAATCGGCATTTTTCCAAAAGAAACGCATTTAGTACCTACCATCTTTGGTGATTTCTCTTAATTTCAAACCATTTATTTGTAATTCGATGGAGCAAAGTAGGTACCTACCCAGTGATTATTATTATACCAATCCACCTGACCAGTAATATTTTTAAATCTTGTATAATTTGTTAGCGGATTTTTCATGGATTTTTTTGTAAAATGTCAAATTTTTAGCTCGATATTGTGGAATATTTTCAATGGAATGCCACTAAAAAAACGGTTGAATAAGTTTTCGAAACCTTTTGCCATTGAATATATCAAAAAACATTTACCCCAGAGGCCGTCATTTTGACGCAATTTCGTTTGCAAATGAAGGATTCTCAAATACGCCAAAGCTCAATTTTTTTAAAGGCTAAAGTCTAATTTTTTTGTTCAGGCCCTAGCACGCTTGCTCTATAACGATCGGTAGGATAACTATCGGTAACTTCTCATCGTTCCCTAGGACAACTGCACATCGCTAACGAACAAACAACAGTTGATGTCGAATATGTTAAGGACACTTAGTCATTGTGAACTGTCACTTATTCGTTGGCGATCTGAAGTCATGCTAGGGAACGATGAGAAGTTACCGATAGTTATCCTATCGATCGTTATAGAGCGAGCGTGCTAGGGCCTCTGACCTACCGCAAAAGCCGTGAGGATCTTACGCTAAAAAAATTCGCTGGGTGGGTAGGCCAACGCCTCTGCAATAGGTCATTTCAAGTGGTTCGCTATGTTTGTTGATTTAGAAGTGGTGCCTGGGTTCATGAGGTTTGTCCTGGTCTTGGCGGTGGATTAGTCTGCCCACCAATTTCGTGGCAGACCAGATCGGAAGAGACTGGTTTAGGGAGACTTTTTGGCTTCTTCAGCAGAGCTCTCTCGGAACATCACCTTGCACCGCAGTGGGAGGGATAAAATCATTCGTCCGTCACTCCACACACTGATCCCCAGATTTCTACCCACCCCTCATAACTTTTTCCTTACCAGAACATCATCTCCTTACTTTCCTAAAAAGAACCCTTCACACACCATCCCCAAAGATGACATAGGCCCTGAGAGGAATTATTTTCGTCCGTCACTCCACACACTGATCCCCAGATTCCTACCCACCCCTCATAACTTTTTCCTTACCAGATCATCATCTCCTTACTTTCCTAAAAATAACCCTTCACACACCATCCCCAAAGATGACATAGGCCCTGAGAGGAATTATTTTCGTCCGTCACTCCACACACTGATCCCCAGATTCCTACCCACCCCTCATAACTTTTTCCTTACCAGAACATCATCTCCTTACTTTCCTAAAAATAACCCTTCACACAGCATCCCCAAAGATGACATAGGCCCTGAGAGGAATTATTTTCTTCAAGGCCTCCTGTGTAGAGCTATTATAAAAATTAAATAAACTTCTCTTTTCCCGGTAGATTTTCCTAATTTTGTTTTAAATTAGTCGAGTAAGATCCATAGTTTATGCATAAACATTCACACGAAAAAGCCCGCCCTTAGGATTGTGTGTATTGGTGCATATAACGATGCAAAACGTCACTGAGATACATCTTTTTGCCAACCTGAATATATTTAGATATTCTTAAATCGACTCAGATTAACCGGTTATAAAGGGTTTGGTCATCCAACAAATGATTCACGGGGTGGCAGTACCAATGCACACCACCCACGCCGAATGATATTATAATAACACTACTGTGCACTATTTAAAGAAGTACCTACACCATTAGGCAAAAAAAATGGATTATCCTGAGTTATTTAAACAGTTTTATTCATCATGTTAAATTCTCAATATTTGAAAAATAACGTTCCCACCCAAGTAGGTACCTACCCACTGGTAAATTATTTTCTATGATCTCGGCAGCCTGAACCGTTCGAATTTTATTTGTCTTTACAAAAGTACCAACCCAGCAATTAAAATCAACGTTATGTAGCTGGCCGGTAACGTTTAACCTGTTTTTATTTTGCATTTCTTCATAAACGTCAGAATTTTTTCAACTTTTGAAGATGTATCCTGAAATAATTTACATGAAATGTGGTAAATGTAATGTATTATTGGAGTTCGGAAATCTATGGTTTTCAAAATTATAGAAAAACATCTTATCCACATATGCTATTTTTGACGTAATATTGATACACATGAGACTCGTCGAAATGTCAAATTAACATGCGAGACGCCATAGAATAATTTTCAAAAATGCCCCAACATTTCAGTACTTTGAAGGTCTGACGATAATTTTTTCCTTAATAAAGCATTTTTTTACTGGCTACGAACATTTTAACAGTTTTTAACTCGGAATTTTTTTCGTAAACGTCAGAAATTACCGACGTTTGAAAACGAATCCTGACAAAATTTCCATGAAAAGTCATAAATATAATATATTATTTATGTTCCAAAACCTGTCGTAGTCGAAATAATACAAAAACATCTAAGCCAGGTATCTTTTTTAAGTCGCAATTTTGATTTACCTCGAGGCTCGTCGGAATGTAAAGTTTTGAGGTGAGACGCCTTATATTTAAAAAAATATACACTTTATGATTTTAGTACTGAGGCTCTTTCACAAATTTTTCGTGAAGGTCTGACGATAAATTTTTCCTTTTTTGATGGGCGAACCTGGCGGCTGGAAATACAACTTTGAATTTCTTCGTCGAATAATGAGCGCTTCTAGTTTTCGCCGCTAGGTTTTCATACATCAGTTTTATTAGCAGTTTATTTTTTTTGCATCAGTTTTTTTATATGAAAATTTGCAATTGGTAAAATTCTGGCTGAATTTTTCCCATACAAATCAGGTCTGAAAAAATCGTATGTATTTTTATCCACGGTCGATGTCTCGCGAAAATCAGCTTTGAGGTCGGTTAAACTTGAGGGGCAGAGTGGTCGTTTTTCGCAAGACTGCGATTGACTTAAAATCTGGTGGTTACGAGCATTAATATATATATATATAATTTCGATTTACAAACTTCCTCCCGCTATTTGGTGTTCGAGTTTACTTTTTCGATGTATTATTTCTTATTGACCAACACTTCAATCGATTATTGAAACTTTGAATTGCTCATGATTGAACTGGCTTTTTAACCTTTAAAATGCTGAAGAAAAAAAATACCAAATTTCAAAATTTGTGGCTTTTACACCTTTTCAGAATATTTGCTGCTTTCAAGAATTGTCGTCAAGAATTCTAATCCCTACCGGTGAGTTCAATTTTGCCTATTTTCTTTCCCTCTGAACGATCTTTCTCATTAAAATTATATGCCTTTAAACTATTCAAAAGTCTCAATAATAATAATGTTGTCAATAACTATCTATATGTTATAACACAAATTTACTTAAGGATTTACGAAGATAGTCGTAACATAGTAAACGAAAATCCATTAAACCTTTAGTGTTCACTATTACGACCACTATGACATCATCTATGATATGTTGGCACATTCCATTCTAGATGCTTCCTTTCTTGTTCGTACTCGCTTCTAAGATAGAAACTTTGATTTACCCTCAATAGGAAAAGGGCCACCTAACAATGAACAGTGACTTATGTGTCTGGTTTGGTCGATTGAACACTTCACTAAATACTGTTCTGTCTTGGCAGAGAAATCCGCTCTTGCAACATTAGAATTGGTAAATAGCACTAAACTATGTCTAGACGGCATTTTTGGATATTTTCGGCCCAATTGACTGAACAAATAATTCTTTTCATTTTGATAAGAAAATGAATGTAAACTCTAATTTACAAATTATTAATTATTTGTTGGAGAAACATAATGGAATCACTTTACTCCATTACACCATAATTCCATTACACATATAATTCCAATATATTGCTTAGTCTTTGTTTCTGTTATATGTCTGTGTGTGTATTTTATGCCTTTGTATTATAGTTACTTAAATGTTATTGTTCTGTATCTATTTTCTTCGTGTGCTTTAGTGTTATATTAATATTGATAAAATGACCCGCTGACAAACTGCTTTGGCAGTTTAGCGGGTGCTTAAAATGAAGAATAAAAAAGGTTTACAATGGAAATGTATTACGTCTCACATACCTACCTAGTAAAATTAAATACAATATAGTTTCGGTTGTCTACACTGTGTGTGTAATTTTAAAATTCAAAAATACACAATTCGTGTATTCAGAACCAAAACATAATGAATTTATTCCGCCGTTCTTGCAAGAGTTTGTGGTGTAATGGTCGGAATATTTGCCTTCCAATCAGTAGATCGTGGTTCGATTCTCTTCATACTACCTTCTTGTATGACTATTCGTTTTTCTACCAAATTATTCTTTTGAACTTCGAACTGAAGAGTATAAAATCTGAAGAGTATAAAAAATATATATATTTTTAGATACATTTTTAGATTATCACGGCCAAAAGCATTTAAGTTGTTTGTTTTATTTTCAGTGTCCATCATCCAGCACATCGTCGGATCTGCCGGATCTGCCCTGATGATGGACACTGCAACGCTGTCCGAAACGTCGGCTAAAGAAGGAGGTACCGCAACACGGCATAACACCCAAAATATATATTTTTTAATTTAACAAACGACGAAAATATGTATTTTAAAATCGTCACGACAAAGTAAAATATATTCCGAAACAACGTTGTTTGTTTATTGTACTCGTATTGTATTTGGATGCTTGGAGCAGTTATTGATTGAATTGTTTGTGTTCACACTGTTGCATTGTCAATGCACTTTGTACACAGACAATGCAGCTGGGTGCACCTGCAGATGGTGATTACATTATTGCATGATATGGTATCTGCATAACAATTAGGCAGGTCGTCGCGATACCATCGCAAACATTTCATTAGATACCTACCGCCGGTCTTCTTGCATTAGAACATTGTTTATAGAGTTTTCATAACAAATTATTAATGTCGTAGCGTGCAGTTTGTTGAGAAAGTGTTATAAATCTTATTTGACGTTGGCAATTGTCTAAGAAGTGATTTATTATGTATGATTACTAGTGTATTTTCTCTCAGTAATTATATAATCGTATGGTTTTCGGTTATAGATAATTTTTTTGGTTATTTTACTAATATTTTTTTTAATCATTGAAGACAATATTAGCGACTCTCTAACAAACATTTGAAACAGAATAACCAGAAAAAGATTCGGTCGTATCTACGAATCGAATTAGCTCAGTGTTTAGAGCAGAGCACCTGCAGTATGCGCCCCCTCCCGACATACTTATATACAACTAGCTGATACCCGGTATGCGTTGCAATGCCACTTAAATAAATATAATTTTTTCGAAGAAAACTTCTTCGGAAAGGTTTTCACTTTCTGATTATTTATTTTAATGAAAAGACAAATAACTTTCTTTACATCACTTTTATGGAGTAAACTTTTATAAAAGCGATGTAAACAAAGTTATTTGTCTTTTCATTAAAAAATTAAATAAATAAATCGTTTCTGCCTTCGTGTCCTTTCCTATTCGACCCCATTCTTCTTCTACCTCCTCTTCCTCACCCGCGTCCCCTTCGCCTCCCGCGTTCCCATTCACCCTTCCCTCTCCCGCTGTCCCCCTTCTCGCGAACCCCTTCCTCACGAATTCCCCTCCGCCCCTCCCGCATACCCCCCTCTAGCCCTTTTCCCTGCCGCTTAACTCCATAAAATACACCCATTTGTCCAACAACTCGCTTGACCTATTTAATTTTTTATGCAAATTTCATAACGCCAGAGCTAACCAGAATATACATAAATATTCCCGGTCATGTTCATAACAATTAAAAAAAATTATCGATATCGGGTCTAATTTTAATCGCAATCTCAAGAATATTATAGAAAATAATTTCATAACGCCAGAGCTCACTATCCTATAACCATCCCGGTATGCGCACATCATATTGATGAACGGTATGGCCGCGCATTATAGCATATACGAAAACAAATAAACATTATTTTTTATATACTAGAAGATGTGCAGGTTTAGGGAAAATAACAAAAGTATAAAACATAGTTTTATTCAAATGCTTCAAGGATAAAACTATTTGTCGTTATGCAGACAACTGCGTATATGCCAGAGCGTACAAAAATCGACACTGTAAATAAATTCGTTTTATATCCATTCCATTATTATGATATGATTAAAGGTATTTTTGAAGTCGATTTTAGGTTTGAAATTGGTAAATACTGCACAAAAAATTATAATTTTCATAAATAAAAATTTTAAAAATCTGTCGGGGGATCCACTGGCAGGTCACATGCATAAACTTGTCTCTATCATATTTAAACTTGTCGTAACGGTATTCCAATAAACAAAAGTAAAGTGAAAAAGAAAATAATAAATAAATTACTTAAGTTTTATTAAAAAAAAAAATTATAATTAATATTTTTTATCGATAATGCATAAAATATTCCAATAACGTGTTTGGAAACATTGCTCATAGGGCGCATGAGATAGGTAAATTGTTATAAAGAACAAGAGTTTCTCCAAAATATGAATACTATTAAAGTATGTTTTTTTTTTCAAGATAATGTGTATATTTTTCTCGGTCCGTCGATTAGTTTGTTGTTAATGTTTAAAGATAGATTAATACTGTCGGAACTGCGCGATTGTTTGTATTTTTAGCGAGGTTAACATTCCTACGCTGGCAATACTGCCTGCGTGGATCTGTGTGCGCGAACGGCAGCCCGCCATTCTGACTTCGACAATCTAAA
Source organism: Limnephilus auricula (assembly GCA_951813805.1). Taxonomy (NCBI): domain Eukaryota; kingdom Metazoa; phylum Arthropoda; class Insecta; order Trichoptera; family Limnephilidae; genus Limnephilus; species Limnephilus auricula. Next base: position 32,367,741 of record OX638389.1, on the reverse strand, counting down.
TGCTCGGCAGTAAAATTTTATAATCCTTTTTTTTTTTTAATCACCAGATTTTCAGGAACGGGTTTAGTTTTTCCCATAGGAAAAACTAAACCCTTTCATACACTTTTCCATATAAATGATCATCTAGTAAATCCACGTTATGCAAGTGTATTATATAAGTATAATTAATATAAAACAATACAAGAACAACACGTTAATCTACCAAACTATTAAATGGGAATATAATTCACCGTCTCCAGATATTTTCATATCAGAGGGTTCGGCTCTGTGGAATTCCTAATTTGACCGATAAATCCTACTGATCCCTCAATATAAATATTTAAAAAATCTTTCGTAATTCTATATGTATTTAAAATTACTGATTTTTGCATTTTTATATACAAATTCTTTTACAAATCTAATATGCCTAAATTTTTAATAAGAGAGCTAGGTATAATGCCAGCAGCCGAAATAACAAAAGGTAATATTTTTATAGTCTGAGAATGCCAAATTCTTTTAATTTCATTTTTATTTACAGAAACAGATTTTTGAATATTACAGGAATTTGGAATAGCTACATCAATAATATAAGTTATTTTTTTAAATTTTGTCATGTAAAACTATATCAGGTCTATTATGACCAATTGGTCTGTCTGTTAATATAGTTTTATCATAGTAAATTTTAAAGAAATTATTTTCTAAAAATGAATTTGGTTCGTATTCATAATATGGTACTATATTATGACAGTCAATCAAGTTATGTTTAATTACCAAACTTTGGTGAATTATTTTTAAAACCTGATTGTGCCTAAATGTATCCTCAGACGGCGCTAATATAGAATATCCTGATATAATGTGTTCTATAGTTTCCGGAAAATTAATTTGTAATTACTTCTGTAATTCTGTCGCGGACCTTTGTGATATTTTAATTACATTTATGATATTTAAATAAATAACTAACAGTTCTCAAAGTGTGTAATTCTTTATATTTCCGTGACCCTTTATATAGGAATGGTTTAGGTAAGTGGCCAAGATTCCTCTATAATACTTATTAATTATGTTTTTTCGTAACGCTAGAGAGTGCTCTGTAGTTAAGAAATATGTAGGTCAAATCAGCAATAGAAAGCTGTGTGACTAGGTTCGTATATATTTATTTAAATACGAAAAGCCTCGGAACCTTCTAATTTAATTTACTAGGGGCGTTTAGTAGATCCTCGAGATTCATTTACTTTCATTCAGACGAAGCCCTCGCGCCTCTCCCGCGAGAATTTGCACAAAACATCAATAAAAAAGGTCAAGCAATTCTTTAACCTTAACATATTTCTCTTTCAATGGTCTTAAGCTACAATTTAAATAACGTAGTTGGATTTTTTTACAGACAATTAGGTAAAAGGCCCAAGAAAAGCACGAAACTAAAATAGAGTTGTAATAATTAAAGAGCCCGTAGAAGGACTCAAACTTACAGTGCCAACGCGGAGTGAACATAATAATAGGAGGTAAGTACAATCCCACAGATATTAATTACCTTTTAATACATATATACAAGAATTCAAGTCACAACGTATTTATAAATAAAAATAAAAGCAATGAACAATAAAGTGTAGCACATCACAAGAGAATAATTACTCCATACAATATTTTAATTGTTAATATAGGATGATTACTAGATATTTATAATGATGGTACACGGTGTATTATAAATGTTGGTTTATTGTAACTACGAGTATTTACAGTAGATTGAGCCTAAACTGCTAGCTGGGAACAGAGGGCGCTACTGATTACTACAAGGCGTATATAGTCACTCTGTCTCTCTTCATCTTCCGTCTCTGTTACCTACTACGGAAGTCAATGTGAAACCTATCTCACATTAATAATAATAATTTGTTTATTTCAGCTGAACAGAGCAGCGTGTGCAATACTCTGCCTGCCATATAAAAGTTTACATCTAAATAAAATTCATAATATGAAATCTATAATATAAAAATTAATGTTTGTTTGTTTTTCTGTTCGTACCTTATGCGCGGCCATACCGTTCATCCGATTGCGTTGAAACTTTGGAAATATGGTGTGCGCATACCCGGGATGGAATTATAAGATAAAATTATTTCCTATACTATTTATACGATTGCGATTAAAATTTAATACGATTGCTATTATTTTTTTTTTTTGAATTGTTGTGAACATGCTTGTGAATACTTTTAGATATATACTGGTGAGCTCTGGCATTATGAAATTTGTATAAAAAAATTAAATAGGTCACGCGAGTTGTTGGAAAAATGAGTGTATTTTATGGAGTTAGGCGGCAGGGAAGAAAGGCTGTGTGGAGGGGTATGCGGGAGGGTAGGTTGGGGAATTAAGGAAAGGGGGGGGAGAAAAGGGACGAGGGAGAGGGGAAGGCGAAGAAGGTAGAATCGGAATGCGGGGGGGGGGGGAGGTCGCGATAAAGTGATGAGCGGGAGAGGGGTGGGGGGACGGCGAAGGTGAAGATGGAACGCGGTAGGGGAAGGGGACTCGTGAAGGAAGGAGGAAGAGAAGTCGGAAAGGGAACGGGGACGAATGGGAAATGACACGAAGGGAGTAAAAATTTATTTATTTAATTGGCATCGCAACGCAAGCCGGGTATCAGCTAGTTCAATATAAAAATAAATAAAATAAGATGGTGAACACATCGTCGGTATACTGATAAAACCCACTAAGTGCATGAATGACGATTTTGAGAAAAATCAATTTGAAAGTTTGACTGTGTAAAAGTCATGTTCGCATTCTAAATTTTCAGTTCTGTAAAATGCTGTTATATTTATAGTTTAATTAACTTATAATTTTCATAAATAATTTCAACTTAATAAATTGTTTAACCCCAAAAAAAATTTCTAAAGATAAAATGGTGGGATTTTAACTGGTTTTATCAGTACACGATATAAGCCAGTACTTTGAATTTAATGCTCAAGAAAACGGTAAATAGCTTCTGAGGATTTAATTTGTAGAGGAATTAAACTATTATTAAGATAATTTTATTGTGTATTAAAACAAAATGTTAAAATAAATACAAAATTGCATTTTTAATTAGCTAAATCATAAAAAGCGTTCAAAGAAAAAATAAAATAATGAAACTATTTCGATATTTAAAGGTAATATTAATTAAGGCAAGAATGAATTATTCTTGAGTACCATTATCTTCAAGCTCACATTCATCATCAGCGGGCTCCGGAACTCGATCCTTCAGATCGATATTAGTGCGGAGTCCATTGTACCATCCATGTAATTCTTCAGGGATAATTTCCTTTTGACACAGTTTCAGTAGGTCATTTTTCTTGGCCTGACTTATCGCCAGTGGTTCAGGTTCTTTTGGTTAGAGTCGTTTTAAGTCTCGGAGAATAAATAACTTTGGAAACATTATTTATTTGTGGGTCAGGTGAATTAAGAGAAGATCTTGTAATTGATTTTCTGTCTAGTGCTTTAAAAATTTCTGCAATATTTATGTGATGAAATGTGTCAGACATGTCATAATTGAAGAAGATTTTTTCCGTTTCTCCTTTCACATATCTCAATCTTTTTATTTTTAACCATCTAACTTGGATGCCTTGGTCATCCTTCGTTCTGTTTATCATAACCTTGTCAGCGAGGTCTTTCAAGTCGATAAATTCATCATGTTTAAACTCTTTAACTTTGTATGGCTTGACGGTAACTATTTTTTGGTAAATTTTGCGCTTTTTTGTGATCTAGCTCGTTCGAAGATATTAACCCAATCATGCTTAGTATATTCAGAAGACTTTTTCTTAACATGTTCTATGCTACTATGCATTGAATCTGCTTCCATATGTGTGTGACCAGATTCTAGAAATTTCTGCTCAATTATGTTGATGTGCTCAATGTGTTGAACGGCTCAGAGTAGTATTACTGCTACATATTGGTTTCGATTCTGCCCTCCGCATGTGTCAGAGAAGAAGCTTATTTCATTAATATAGTCCGGTAAGTAATTTTTGAGGTAGTAGTACAGGATAGAGCCTATTTCGCAACTCCCAAGCTTTCCATTTATTTCGGACCATTAAAAACAGTACGCATTGTTGGGGGCAGGTGCCTCGTATAATGTAAGATTATACACAAATAATTTTCTTGCATAGTAGAGAAGGCCGACTTTTCCGCTTGGTATTTGTAAAACTGCCTGTAGATCGAATGTTAGCGACATGAAGTTGTTTTCATTGTTAGACCTCTCTTTATCTTTTTCCTTCTCCGTATTGCAAATATCTTTTCTTTCCATGTGTTCTTTGTAGTTTTCTTCTAATTTGCTTTTATCACCAGCCTTTGCATAGTTTGAACAAATTAGGCACTGATCCTTCTTTGGTACGAAGAAACTTAGATTGTAATTTTTTGAAAATATTCGTCGGTATGTTATTTCTGTAACAGGTTCGGTAATATCCGTTTCTTTGCAATGCTCCACGTATAATATTAATAATAATAATGTTTTATTCCATTTATAGTGCAATCCCACACGTCCAATATAGTTACAAAAACAGTTAAATTATAAATAAAGTAGAACAATTAAAAGAAGGTACAAAGTTATAAATAGGTAATCAATTTATGCGTGGTCTTGAGTGAGCTCGGGCCCAGCGCTCACTCAGGAGTGGCGCTTGGTGCTAAAAGGCTACGTTCTCCACCGTGTTGTTGGAGGCCATTAGCCGCATTCTGGCTCCAGTGACCCGGTGGACCTTATGGACAGAGAGCTGTCCAAATTCTTACGATTTGACAATTTTCTCACGTAGTGAGACTCCATGCTTGGAAATGATTCAATGTGTGATTTCACATGATTAAAGATGTCCACCTTAGATTTATGTGGAGGCTCTTTTTGACCTCTCTTGTCATCTTGAGTGTAAAATCCCTGTGCATTTTTATTCTTGATTGCAAGTTTTATAACGTCTGGTGATATGCAGATAGTTTTGGTCATAAAATTTTGGCAAACTGTTATCTTGTCATTCCCTTTGGGAAAAAAATATTTTCTTTGCATACGATCTTTGTTTTTTGGGTCAATAGTCAATGCTTAACTATCTAAACGTCGCTATAACAGTCTGTTGAAATCACTTATTTGCATTTAACGTATTTTAACTGTCAGCACTCTTCATTTTAAAATCACCAACATGGCCCATTCAAAACACCTATAAGACTTTAACTGGTTTCAACTGTTAACAAAAAATCATTTCGTTCATCCGTGTTAACAAATCATACCGGTTATAGTAATTTAGGGTTTTTTAATTGAAATTATTTCCTGTGAACGTGCATGTAATGAACAAATAAATAACGCTAAAGCGATTTAAATGGTTTTACGTGATATAATATTATTCGTTCAGCAAAATGAAACATACCCATAAAAAAAATTAAAGTGTTATAAATTGTTTTAATAGAAGATATTTGAAAAAAGTTTCCACTAAAGGGATTTAGTTGTTTTCAACGGAATACATTTTTAAGTAACAAGAGGGTTAGAGGTTTTTAGAAAATTCTAACTTTAAAACGAACCATCGAAGGATGTTGTGGGTTTTAACAGTCGATAGAGCTCATGAAACTGAACAAAACGGCATTTTTAACTCATTTCGGCAAGTTTTGTCATTTAGCTGGTTTTACCAGTATACCGACGACATAAGGACTTCAACTATATTGGCTTGAGAAAAATTCTCCATCTATGGTGTATGGGCGCTCCATGCCACTGGGCGACTGCCTGACAAGAGTGTTTCCGATCTCCGGTAGCGATGACTCCTCCCGGCTACTCTGTGGCGCATCAAAGCAGCGAACCCATGCACCCACATAATACAAGGACGTGCAAGGAAATTAGGCTACAAAAAAAGGATAAAGCGAACACACAGAATAGTCTACTGTACAAAGGGATGAAGTATTATAACACGCTACCAAAAACTTTAAAGTCCGCACCAATTGAAAAGTTCAAGATGTATTGTAGGAGCTACATGAAACTGGAGAAAATTTAATATAGAATGCAATATATAAATAATTAGCAATTTAGCAATTTACACATTACTAAATAAAAATTAATAAATAAAAAAATTAAAACCCTTCCCTCTGTGAACATGGCGCTGCATCGCCAGGGGATATATAGGGACCGGTCAGTGGTTGAGTGGGTATAGCGTTTGGGTCCCATCCAGGCGTTCCGTGTTCGATTCCTCGGCTGGCTAAGTCCTCCATCACAACACAAGCAACGTCTTCCGCTTAGAGTGGTGGTAGTAGGAGATTTTCAAATGTTGTTGGGTTATTCGTAACCCGGGAATGTTTGTCTTTCTTTTAAAAAAAAAAAATATATATATATATATATATATATATATATATGTACAATTATAATATCGAAGAAAGTAAACACTTTGTGGCTTGACATTATACCAAATAAAACAAATAACTTAGTTTTAAACCACTTTATATTTATTATTATATTTGTCGACCGGTTTCGATTGGACTCAATCTTCATCAGGACAATAAAATAAACTGAAACAGTTTATTTTATTGTCCTAAAAAATGAAAATAAAATGTTTGTCTCCGGTGACATTTTTGAAGTTTTTTTTTTCTACAAAAACATAAAAATTGGTAGGTATTGGGAAGTTAGAGGCAGGGTGAGGGGTTGGTTGGTGACTTGGCTTAGAGACCAGTGACGACATGTGGAAGAATTTTTTTCTTCTTTGATTTAGAAGAAAAAGATTTTGAAAAAAAAAAAAATCTCATCAAAAAAGTCACCGGAGACCAAAATTTCACTTACATTTTTTACTCCAAATAATGTCAGGAATCACTGGTTAAAGTAACTCAAGTACGATGCTTAACATCCTGAATATATTCATTGGTCACTTGTTTGCGGTATTATTGGAACGAAGATTGTAGATTGTAGGGGACAATATCTTATATCTCCAATGTTCTTCGATACTCTATTCTGAAGTCAGACGGGATTCGGTGGTGTGATGAGATAGGTTTTTCCACAAAGAAATTAATTAATGATTTTATATGACAATAATTAAAAATGAGTTTGGAGATTTTCACTTAACTGAGAAAACCATCACGAGGGCGACATCTCTCGAATAAGCTGCGGAGAAGAGAGGAAACTGTTTTACGGATAGAAGGAGAGAGAGAGGTGACATGCTTAGGAGTGAGACAACACGCCGAATCATTTAAGAGTGGGATCTCAGCCAACGACAGATCTTGTTTTGTGTCATAAAACGATAAAAAATCGAATAAGCCAATGGAAATGGTGATGTGGGCGTGTTGGAAGTCAGACAAAGGAATTGAACTTTACGCCTATCAATTATACGTTTGATTTATGGTTGAGAAAAGCACACGTGTCCGAGGGGGTCATTGATTGCTTAATAGTCTGGTTCTCACGAAAGAATTGAGCGATCAAGAACCAACGATTTGGTGAGAAAGAGTTTCACATTTTATTATAAAAAATTACAAAAAAAGGGAATCAAAAGTGCTTGGGAAGACGGGTAGACCTTTCATCTAACTACGTGCACTTCAAAAAAGGTTCATAAGATTAACAAATATCATCAAATAGCAGAAAATTATTACAAAGTGACGTACATCAAAGAAGAAACTTTAGATGAGTTTGGGAAGAGAGTTGTTGAATTGAGAATTGCATAGTGAATGTATATCTGTCGAAAAAAAGCGTGGAATGAAACACGAAAAAACAGTAATTTTAGTCTGTGAAATGGTCCAGAATAATGGGTAGAATAGCGAATTGTTATTGATCGCTGACATTGGATACAAAGGGGGTATTGTTCATCTCAAGGAATATTCGTTACATGACTTCAACATTATAACAGACCAATTTAGCTGGAATATTGTCGTAAAATTTACATGGGCCTTATGGAAGTGTTTATATTATACAAAAAATATTAAATTTAATGGGGAAGCGATTAGTTCAGAGTTCTCACCAAGTACGTACAAAATTTAACATCAACACAAAAACTTAATCGCTTTACATGAGCAAGGAGGACAGAAAACTGATCAAACGAAGGGAGTGTCTTCGGTTTGATAGGAATTCGAGGGTTGAATTGGTGAAATTAGTAGAAAATTTGAATAAAAGACATAAACATTTATCTGACAATACAAAATATAGAGGTATAGTTACTTGAAAACATGTGTTTAAATAGACATGGAAAATGATATTCTATAAATGCATAAGATAATTGATAAAACGAGAGAGAAAATAAGATACGAGAAGGGTTATTTGTGAAAGTCCCAAATTAAAGTGATTGAATAAATACAGTCTTGGATGATAATTATTTATATGATAATATAACATATCAATGGGTTGGAGACAGGATTTCATAGAAAATTACGACATTATAAATAAAGTTCAAATTTACAACGTAAATAGAGTGAATACGGTTTCAATTGGAATTATTCATAGAAATGGCATTGAAATTCGGAAAAATCGATGTCTAATATACATGAAAATTTTATAGAAAACATTTCGGTATGAGATTAATCGTGTTTTACAAGCGTAGATGTTTTAGGGGGCATAAACGGTTTAAGCAAAGTATGGACCTATCTCGAATTATTAAAAATAAAACAAGAAAATTATGTAATTTTACATAAATTTCTAAGTGCAGATGAACAAAGGAATCTGGGCAATTTGATGGAGAATTGTAAGTTCGGTACTGATAGAACGAAAGAGCGAGACACATATCATGATGGGCTGTACTAAGATCTTGGAAGCAAGAATGAAAAAAAATATAGATAAAAAAAAATTGCATTGCAAAATAAAAATAGATAAAAAAAAAAAATTTGTAGGAATTATATTATGTTTTAGAAAATGAAAATAATAGTAATAATCATCATTTGTAAAATAAATTAAAATTTAAAATTGTGTGTTTGTTTAAATAATTAAAATCAATTTTGGAGATAATCATCATCTTTAAAATAAATTAAAATTTAAAATTGTGTGTTTGTTTAAATAATTAAAATCAATTTTGGTAGAGGAAAAATTAATTAAGATTGTCGTGTACACCCGACGGAAGAGTCTTAATTCGGTAAGTCAATTATTTTCATAATTAATCATTTCCAGTTTACAGATGGGAGGTAGCTGAAAACTCGGGTGACTATATGATATTTATGTACTTTATGGTTTTGTATAAAAAGAATTATATATTGAAAATATATATATAAATATATATGTAATATATATATAAGCATAATTATAAACAATTCAAAGGAAAAAAAAATTAAATCAAATCATCCCTAAATTGATTGAGTTGGATTCGAATTCCAATTATTATTATAATCAAATGAAAAGAACATTAAAAAAAAAAATGAAAGCTATTTTATATGTACGTATGTTAAATGATATTTTGAATAAAAAATATATATATTTATTATTTATTATAACTTACATATTATATTTGGAAAAATTGTATGTATCATATGTTCATTTTTCAGAACCAAAGGATGACACGCAAAATCGTGAAGCGTTCCACATTTTTATTAGATATTTAATCCAGATGGTTGGGATAGATCAAAGCTACGCATTTGACCTTGAACCCATTCATTGTGATATATGTGTTAGTAGGTCAAGAGATCGGTATGCATAAACATTCTGAGTTTGTTTATGTTTATTATTAACATACCCTAGGGCAATTCAAGCGACCTTCTGCGTGTAACAACGACCTTCCTTTAAATAAATATTGACATTCATGGACTACGATATTTTAATTTAAGCTTCAAAGCCAAGGATAAGGAACGTTATCAAATTAAAAAAAAAAAATCATCAAACAATATGAAATATTATTATAATTACCACTCAATCAGATAAGAGTTATAGATTTTAGTAAATTTCACACAAGTAGAGCAATGGGTTTTAATTTCATAATTTTGTTTTTGGTGGATTATACCATGACATACAAGGTCGAGAACATTATGAATCTAATGTATAGTAATAGACTCATCTTTAAATTATTTGACGTTGAGTAGGTCAGGGGATAAAGTATTTAAGGATCACCTAGGTTACCATTAAAATTATGTAGGTACTTATCAATCTAGATGGGGAATGTCATTTTGGAGGGGATTAATATCGAACAAGCAATCGGAGACAAAATTATTTCAAATAGTGGAGGTGAAAAAGGAAAAATTATTTTACAAGCAACATCTACATTTAACATTGGGAAAATCACGGGATAGTAGGAAAATACTACTGAGGTTGCACTCGGAGGAGGGAACAATTATATCAAACAAGCAATCGGAGACAAAACTATTGCAAATAATGGAGATTGTTAGCCATGGGTACGAAATGAAAATTCATTTAAATAAAATAAACAAAAGAAATTAAAGTGGGAAATTAAATATTTACTATGTTTGTAAATAGACAAATTCAAGGGAATGAGAGAAAACAACAAAATAAAGTGTTATGATTACATTGAGGTTAAAATGGTTTGAGGACCATGTTATAGAATGTCATAAATATGTTCTATACAACTATTAGAGAGAGAAGAGGGGGTATGCGATTGTTAGTAATTGCAAAATATAGAGTTGATAAACTCTATCAAAAAAAATTATCAACCAAAACCAAACAGACGAGCGGAGTATATGTTTTATGTTTACAGTGTTATTTATTTTTATATTATTAATTATATATCGAGATACTTGGATCCGGGTGGTGTGAGCCCCTGATACTGAGAATTCTCGGCCTCGTAATGCCATTTGAAAAGGTGGACATTGCAGGTTATAAAAAATATGTGTACATATATATTTTTAAATGTACTATTCATTGGAGAATGTAATCCCGTCGCCACTAGACGTTTTTACATTTTCTCTTGGATGTGGCTGAAGGACGTAGGAAACCCGGCTGTCACAAACCTCGTGAGTATATGATTGTTTGGAAAACGAAACCGGTTCGCTTTCAGTAGTCGTAATTTATGGAGGAGTAAGGGCTTGGGTACGTTTGACCTCGGAGGAAGGCTTTTCTAATCCGTTGGAGAGCATGGAAGGGTTGATTTGGAACTCGGAAAAATCATTGAAGAGATTTAGCACCAGCCAATTAATTCGCGCTCAGTGATATCGGAAAGGTTTAGTTCGAATTCGATCAGTCGAATGTTACGCAGGAGGCAGGTGCCAAGCCATTGCAAACAAGTATATCCGCCTTCGTTTTCTATTCGATCTATAAAATGTACTAACCAAATAAAACAAAATTATATATGTATGTAAACCCACAATCTAGGACAGGCGAACGGGAGCAGACCAAATGACTTCATAATTGCACATTTTGCACAATAACTAACTAACAAAAAAAAGATAGCAATCAACATGTTTAAATTAAAAATAAAAACAGATTAGGATGAGGTTGAGTCACAGTATAGGAGGGAATTTAAAAGTACATTAAATAAATTTATATAACTAAAAGTAACTACACATTCTGTTTGAGATGCAATTATCAACGGCAACGCCATCCAAAAGAATCAGGGATACCACAAACAAAATGTAATTAGACTTAAATATCATGAAAAAAAAATAGGCACAACGGTTGATACGAAGTCTCTTTACGTAATAAATAGTCACGTAGATTTGCGTTCAAAATCGTAAATAACGTAGACAAATTAGATGCATATATATTTGATAAAAATAATGCATCAAAATACTCTAATGAGTATTTAAATTGGGGAAAGAAAAGGTTTTTCAGAGAGTTCTGTGATTTGAGTGGGAGAATTTTCTTCATCACTTAGTTATACAGAACAAAGCCTTGAAGGAAATGGTGATGTAAATCACGACAAAAACGAAGACGGAAGTTTAGGGGTCAAAGATATAACATTTTCCAATTAGTTCGCTTGAACATGAGTAACATCTTGAATCACGGGGAGGGAAAATTCACGTATGTTCGACTTTGTAGAGGTAAAACTCTAAGGGTCTAAGAGAGGGTGGAAAGCCTGAAAACAACGTGTATGTGAAAGAAAATTGGGAAATAAAAGTATTTGATAAAAGAAGAAACATTTCAACTGCGCTTAGGTGACCAGGAGGGTGGTTTCCAGATTGCCGTTTTTATTGCGTTTCAAACAAGTGTGTAATTAAAAAAAATATATATATATATATTGAAAAATAAATAAATAAATTAATAATTTTTGAATTAATAATAAAAAAAACCGACAAAGTGCGAATTTTAAAAATAGGTTTTATCTAAAATAAATAGGACGTAACCATTTGGACATTTTAGTTAATGGAAGTGATAACAGATTAAAAAAAATTTAAAGAAAAGTGAAACGTTGATTAAGTCTAAAAAAATATATAAAATAAATCTAAAAATAAATTATCCGTACAAATAAAACGGTATAAATTACGTTGGAACAGAATAAAAATAAAAAATAAAAAAGTGTGGCAAAATTGACCAAAAATGCAAAGAAAAAAACATTGACATTGAATTTAAAATAAAAATAAATAAATTCACGCTGATAAAAACGGAATTCAATCATAAAGCACGAAAAATAAACAAAGATTTGTAGGCCAACTATGGTTTGTTTACATAACAATAACAAGACCTCTTTAAACCAAGCCATAAATCTTAAAATAAGAAGGTTGATATTGACATATCTCGGTCAAGAATGTTAATGATCTTAAAATAAACTGCAGAGCAATAAAAATTTAAATATTTAGGTCAGGAATGTGGAATGTTTACATAAAAAAAAAATCAAAACATAAAAAGGGTCCTGATAACGAAACGTTGAATTGTAAACAATTGGGAACATCGAAATATTAAAACATCGATTGGATAATTTAGAAGTTGATGTTTTGATAGTAGAATTAAACATCGAGGGTCTCGCGAGTTCAAGCAAATATAAACAAACTTTAACTTCAAACGAAAAGGCAATTTGGTTGTTGACACTAGGGCATCTTTCAAAACGATTCTGTTGACGGTATCGTGATTGTTGATTGTGGATCATCACATAAAAATCCATGACATAAACATAAATAAAAAAATAAAGATTGAGTTGAAATTTTGTTGAGTGAATAGAAATATATTCGTTCAACAGGTTCGTTATTTGTTTGGAAAATAATCATGTTGAGACGATAGAAGCATGAATGTCAAACATTTGTAAATAGGTAAATACCGATTTAAGATTATTCGGATATTCAATCTTTGAGTAAGGGAGTTTATCTCGATGAGGAAAGTCGAAATTGACGACATTTTTCCCATGATAGGTATTGCAAAACGTGAAGAAATGATTGGCATTTAGAAATAAATAATTATTGTTTAAACTTAATTAACAATAGTAGTACAATGATCATTACGTTTCATTTCAAAGACAATTACGTACATTTATTGGAAATGAAATACGTGTTTGTAAACGTGAATTATTTTGGGTTGTGATCGTTATGCGAACAAGTTAGGTAAATGTTAAATAGAAATTTTACGTGATTTACTGATGAATAGGAATAGAAAAAAAAATTTAAATAATAAAAATAATAATAATTATACATAAAAATGTATTCTGTATATAAATACTATATATGTTTATATACAGAGGAGAAAAAAAGGTATAATTAGTATTGTTAATCAACAATAAATTTAAATGGCGGGGAAGAGGAAGGTGGATGCGACAGAAGTACAATACAATACAAGGAAAAAGAAGACAAAAAAAAAAATTACAAGGTGTTGTAATAAAAAAAAATGAGATTGTAATATTACAGGAAGACCGAACGAAAAAAAAAATATAATACAAGAAAACTGGCAGCATTTGATATTGAGTCTATTTTGATATGAAATAGAACGACGAACAGTTTGAGATGCATAAGGAGATCATATAAATTTTGTTTGTAAACATTCATGAATCATAACAACGGACCTTATTTAATCTGACGCTTGGAAATATTGGGTGTGAAACACGAATAAATAAACACATTTGGATCATAACAAAATGACGCTTCTCGGGAGTTAGATATTTTATTTATGTAATGGAATAAAATAAAATAGCGTAAATAAAATAAAATAAGATAGCAAACAATAACATAAATAACATAAAGTTGACATAAAAAATATTCAATCGAAGTTTTGGATGTGTTTACAAATTAACTCGGTATCAATGAATGAATCACATTAGCACGGATCTCCTATGACAGTGTCGGATTGGGAAAGAGAATTTATTTAATAAATTCAACTAAAAATAGGACGAAGAGGATGCAGTAAAGAAAATTAAATTCCATTTATATTAGAAAATGGGAAACCAAGAGGTTTCGATACATGAAGTGAGGAAAATGGAAAATCAAAAGAAAATTTTTGGAAAATCGAAAAAAAAAAAAATGAAAACATTTAAATTTAAAATAGTTAAAGATGTTTAAGAAGTGAAATAAAGGCAGATATTCGAAGTTTCTGAGGAATACTATAGGAGGGGAGGAGGAACGAAAATTTGAAGAGGGGAGAAACAGAATTAGGAGGGAGTAAAGGGATCTATACGGTGAGGAGGGAAGCCTAGTTTCCTATGTTTTGTCCCAACGTCAGTAAATAACGGAAAATAAAATTGAACAATAACATCGAACTGAAATGAAGAAAAACAAAAGGAGGTAGAACACCGCTATTCACAGAGGTTGTGACAATAGGAGGGAATTGTGATGAGATAGGTTTTTCCACAAAGAAATTAATTAATGATTTTATATGACAATAATTAAAAATGAGTTTGGAGATTTTCACTTAACTGAGAAAACCATCACGAGGGCGACATCTCTCGAATAAGCTGCGGAGAAGAGAGGAAACTGTTTTACGGATAGAAGGAGAGAGAGAGGTGACATGCTTAGGAGTGAGACAACACGCCGAATCATTTAAGAGTGGGATCTCAGCCAACGACAGATCTTGTTTTGTGTCATAAAACGATAAAAAATCGAATAAGCCAATGGAAATGGTGATGTGGGCGTGTTGGAAGTCAGACAAAGGAATTGAACTTTACGCCTATCAATTATACGTTTGATTTATGGTTGAGAAAAGCACACGTGTCCGAGGGGGTCATTGATTGCTTAATAGTCTGGTTCTCACGAAAGAATTGAGCGATCAAGAACCAACGATTTGGTGAGAAAGAGTTTCACATTTTATTATAAAAAATTACAAAAAAAGGGAATCAAAAGTGCTTGGGAAGACGGGTAGACCTTTCATCTAACTACGTGCACTTCAAAAAAGGTTCATAAGATTAACAAATATCATCAAATAGCAGAAAATTATTACAAAGTGACGTACATCAAAGAAGAAACTTTAGATGAGTTTGGGAAGAGAGTTGTTGAATTGAGAATTGCATAGTGAATGTATATCTGTCGAAAAAAAGCGTGGAATGAAACACGAAAAAACAGTAATTTTAGTCTGTGAAATGGTCCAGAATAATGGGTAGAATAGCGAATTGTTATTGATCGCTGACATTGGATACAAAGGGGGTATTGTTCATCTCAAGGAATATTCGTTACATGACTTCAACATTATAACAGACCAATTTAGCTGGAATATTGTCGTAAAATTTACATGGGCCTTATGGAAGTGTTTATATTATACAAAAAATATTAAATTTAATGGGGAAGCGATTAGTTCAGAGTTCTCACCAAGTACGTACAAAATTTAACATCAACACAAAAACTTAATCGCTTTACATGAGCAAGGAGGACAGAAAACTGATCAAACGAAGGGAGTGTCTTCGGTTTGATAGGAATTCGAGGGTTGAATTGGTGAAATTAGTAGAAAATTTGAATAAAAGACATAAACATTTATCTGACAATACAAAATATAGAGGTATAGTTACTTGAAAACATGTGTTTAAATAGACATGGAAAATGATATTCTATAAATGCATAAGATAATTGATAAAACAAGAGAGAAAATAAGATACGAGAAGGGTTATTTGTGAAAGTCCCAAATTAAAGTGATTGAATAAATACAGTCTTGGATGATAATTATTTATATGATAATATAACATATCAATGGGTTGGAGACAGGATTTCATAGAAAATTACGACATTATAAATAAAGTTCAAATTTACAACGTAAATAGAGTGAATACGGTTTCAATTGGAATTATTCATAGAAATGGCATTGAAATTCGGAAAAATCGATGTCTAATATACATGAAAATTTTATAGAAAACATTTCGGTATGAGATTAATCGTGTTTTACAAGCGTAGATGTTTTAGGGGGCATAAACGGTTTAAGCAAAGTATGGACCTATCTCGAATTATTAAAAATAAAACAAGAAAATTATGTAATTTTACATAAATTTCTAAGTGCAGATGAACAAAGGAATCTGGGCAATTTGATGGAGAATTGTAAGTTCGGTACTGATAGAACGAAAGAGCGAGACACATATCATGATGGGCTGTACTAAGATCTTGGAAGCAAGAATGAAAAAAAATATATATCAAAATACGAGTTGATATAGTACATTATCTGATATCAAAGAAAATTCGTTTAGGCTCTTCTAGATCTCAGTGTGGTATTTATACGGGTACATAGGGAAAATTCAGGCAGTAGTCGTTTGTCGGTCGGGAGATCTCAATAATATACCTTACGTCACGTCGTCGTTAAAGTGGTAAAATAAGTGTTTGGAATTTAAAAATAATTCTGATAATTGAGGACTTAGAAAATTTAGATCCAAAGTGCCAAGTGACTTAGAGTATTTCACGTTACAAAGTAAAATAAAATCAATAATAGTTATATAATAGTGAGAAATTGTTATATCGAGTTTAGTGAAAATTAAAATGAATGAAATAAAATAAAAAAAAGTTTAAAACCAAATAATAAATATAGTGATAACATTTAATATCAAAGTGTATAAATCAAATAAAAGTTATTATAAAATTAAATAAAGAAATAAACTTTTAAAATCTTTAATTAAAGTGATCATTTATCGTCTTTATTCGAAATTAAGAGTTCATTAAAATTGATAAAATCTTTAACGGTTATAATTTATTTAAAACACTTAGCAAATCTTCATTGCAAAATAAAAATAGATAAAAAAAAAAAATTTGTAGGAATTATATTATGTTTTAGAAAATGAAAATAATAGTAATAATCATCATTTGTAAAATAAATTAAAATTTAAAATTGTGTGTTTGTTTAAATAATTAAAATCAATTTTGGAGATAATCATCATCTTTAAAATAAATTAAAATCTAAAATTGTGTGTTTGTTTAAATAATTAAAATCAATTTTGGTAGAGGAAAAATTAATTAAGATTGTCGTGTACACCCGACGGAAGAGTCTTAATTCGGTAAGTCAATTATTTTCATAATTAATCATTTCCAGTTTACAGATGGGAGGTAGCTGAAAACTCGGGTGACTATATGATATTTATGTACTTTATGGTTTTGTATAAAAAGAATTATATATTGAAAATATATATATAAATATATATGTAGTATATATATAAGCATAATTATAAACAATTCAAAGGAAAAAAAAA
Source organism: Limnephilus auricula (assembly GCA_951813805.1). Lineage (NCBI taxonomy): Eukaryota > Metazoa > Arthropoda > Insecta > Trichoptera > Limnephilidae > Limnephilus > Limnephilus auricula. The sequence continues at coordinate 32,350,369 of OX638389.1, read as the reverse complement.
TTAAATCAAATCATCCCTAAATTGATTGAGTTGGATTCGAATTCCAATTATTATTATAATCAAATGAAAAGAACATTAAAAAAAAAATGAAAGCTATTTTATATGTACGTATGTTAAATGATATTTTGAATAAAAAATATATATATTTATTATTTATTATAACTTACATATTATATTTGGAAAAATTGTATGTATCATATGTTCATTTTTCAGAACCAAAGGATGACACGCAAAATCGTGAAGCGTTCCACATTTTTATTAGATATTTAATCCAGATGGTTGGGATAGATCAAAGCTACGCATTTGACCTTGAACCCATTCATTGTGATATATGTGTTAGTAGGTCAAGAGATCGGTATGCATAAACATTCTGAGTTTGTTTATGTTTATTATTAACATACCCTAGGGCAATTCAAGCGACCTTCTGCGTGTAACAACGACCTTCCTTTAAATAAATATTGACATTCATGGACTACGATATTTTAATTTAAGCTTCAAAGCCAAGGATAAGGAACGTTATCAAATTAAAAAAAAAAAATCATCAAACAATATGAAATATTATTATAATTACCACTCAATCAGATAAGAGTTATAGATTTTAGTAAATTTCACACAAGTAGAGCAATGGGTTTTAATTTCATAATTTTGTTTTTGGTGGATTATACCATGACATACAAGGTCGAGAACATTATGAATCTAATGTATAGTAATAGACTCATCTTTAAATTATTTGACGTTGAGTAGGTCAGGGGATAAAGTATTTAAGGATCACCTAGGTTACCATTAAAATTATGTAGGTACTTATCAATCTAGATGGGGAATGTCATTTTGGAGGGGATTAATATCGAACAAGCAATCGGAGACAAAATTATTTCAAATAGTGGAGGTGAAAAAGGAAAAATTATTTTACAAGCAACATCTACATTTAACATTGGGAAAATCACGGGATAGTAGGAAAATACTACTGAGGTTGCACTCGGAGGAGGGAAGAATTATATCAAACAAGCAATCGGAGACAAAACTATTGCAAATAATGGAGATTGTTAGCCATGGGTACGAAATGAAAATTCATTTAAATAAAATAAACAAAAGAAATTAAAGTGGGAAATTAAATATTTACTATGTTAGTAAATAGACAAATTCAAGGGAATGAGAGAAAACAACAAAATAAAGTGTTATGATTACATTGAGGTTAAAATGGTTTGAGGACCATGTTATAGAATGTCATAAATATGTTCTATACAACTATTAGAGAGAGAAGAGGGGGTATGCGATTGTTAGTAATTGCAAAATATAGAGTTGATAAACTCTATCAAAAAAAATTATCAACCAAAACCAAACAGACGAGCGGAGTATATGTTTTATGTTTACAGTGTTATTTATTTTTATATTATTAATTATATATCGAGATACTTGGATCCGGGTGGTGTGAGCCCCTGATACTGAGAATTCTCGGCCTCGTAATGCCATTTGAAAAGGTGGACATTGCAGGTTATAAAAAATATGTGTACATATATATTTTTAAATGTACTATTCATTGGAGAATGTAATCCCGTCGCCACTAGACGTTTTTACATTTTCTCTTGGATGTGGCTGAAGGACGTAGGAAACCCGGCTGTCACAAACCTCGTGAGTATATGATTGTTTGGAAAACGAAACCGGTTCGCTTTCAGTGGTCGTAATTTATGGAGGAGTAAGGGCTTGGGTACGTTTGACCTCGGAGGAAGGCTTTTCTAATCCGTTGGAGAGCATGGAAGGGTTGATTTGGAACTCGGAAAAATCATTGAAGAGATTTAGCACCAGCCAATTAATTCGCGCTCAGTGATATCGGAAAGGTTTAGTTCGAATTCGATCAGTCGAATGTTACGCAGGAGGCAGGTGCCAAGCCATTGCAAACAAGTATATCCGCCTTCGTTTTCTATTCGATCTATAAAATGTACTAACCAAATAAAACAAAATTATATATGTATGTAAACCCACAATCTAGGACAGGCGAACGGGAGCAGACCAAATGACTTCATAATTGCACATTTTGCACACTAACTAACTAACAAAAAAAAAGATAGCAATCAACATGTTTAAATTAAAAATAAAAACAGATTAGGATGAGGTTGAGTCACAGTATAGGAGGGAATTTAAAAGTACATTAAATAAATTTATATAACTAAAAGTAACTACACATTCTGTTTGAGATGCAATTATCAACGGCAACGCCATCCAAAAGAATCAGGGATACCACAAACAAAATGTAATTAGACTTTAATATCATGAAAAAAAAATAGACACAACGGTTGATACGAAGTCTCTTTACGTAATAAATAGTCACGTAGATTTGCGTTCAAAATCGTAAATAACGTAGACAAATTAGATGCATATATATTTGATAAAAATAATGCATCAAAATACTCTAATGAGTATTTAAATTGGGGAAAGAAAAGGTTTTTCAGAGAGTTCTGTGATTTGAGTGGGAGAATTTTCTTCATCACTTAGTTATACAGAACAAAGCCTTGAAGGAAATGGTGATGTAAATCACGACAAAAACGAAGACGGAAGTTTAGGGGTCAAAGATATAACATTTTCCAATTAGTTCGCTTGAACATGAGTAACATCTTGAATCACGGGAGGGAAAATTCACGTATGTTCGACTTTGTAGAGGTAAAACTCTAAGGGTCTAAGAGAGGGTGGAAAGCCTGAAAACAACGTGTATGTGAAAGAAAATTGGGAAATAAAAGTATTTGATAAAAGAAGAAACATTTCAGTGGTGAGGATATTTCGACAGTTGTTGTAGATTATTTCCCTTACTCTTGCCACCCTGGTTTTTATTAGAACTGTAAATCCAAGAAATCGCCCTTCCGTTAACGTACAGGAGGTACTGTAGTGCCTGGGAAGTTCGGCCATCATACGGTACGGAATAGGTATTGACTAATTACAATAACATTTCGTTTTAATGCACAATTGAATTTAGAATATTTCGGGAGCCCCTAATAAGGACATAACACCACCAAGGAAATCAAATACAACAGCAGACTTTGTGTGAGACGAGTATGTAGGTATAAATCGAGTAGAGATGTGAACGAAGAAATTGTAACATGTGTGCCAAACCATGGGTATGTGGCTGTTCATCCTCTCTGGCTATCTCTGCGGAGAAATAGATGAAAGAATGCGGAAAAGAGAATGCGGAGAGATGTAATGGTTAATTAGTTTGGTCTGTTTCGTTTCAATTGACTTTTTTTTTTATAGTGCATACCTCACAAGAGTCCTAACTGCACTAAATAATAAAGAAACAAACTGTTCTGTGCTTGTTTTTTTTTGTTAACTAATGTATCTTAACAGTGAAAATATTTAGAAAATATATTATTTTTACTTCTTCAATCTTCACAAAATAATACTGTGGCGTCATTTTTTTAATTAATGGGGCCACCAGACCTTGCTATAAAAAGCTCATGCGTTATTTGGTTTGGCCTACTTCAGCATATCGCTCGTCATACATTCCCATTAGGAATGTACGGCAACCGGTTGCCGAAATACGCCAAACCAAATAACGCTTGAGCTTTTATAGCAAGTTGGCCCCATAAATGAAACAAATAATTTTGTGTACACCACTATACATATTATCACAATTACCGACATGTTTCGAAACCAATGGTTTCGTCAGGATAATAAGACCATGAAATAATAAAGAAACAAACTGTTCTGTGCTTGTTTTTTTTTGTTAACTAATGTATCTTAACAGTGAAAATATTTAGAAAATATATTATTTTTACTTCTTCAATCTTCACAAAATAATACTGTGGCGTCATTTTTTTAATTAATGGGGCCACCAGACCTTGCTATAAAAAGCTCAAGCGTTATTTGGCTTGGCCTACTTCAGCATATCGCTCGTCATACATTCCCATTGGGAATGTACGGAAACCGTTATGCCGAAATACACCAAACCAAATAACGCTTGAGCTTTTATAGCTAGGTCTGTTGGCCCCATAAATGAAACAAATAATTTTGTGTACTTACACCACTATACATATTATCACAATTACCGACATGTTTCGAAACCAATGGTTTCTTCGTCAGGATAATAATACCATGAAATAATAAAGAAACAAACAACTACCTATAGACTAATAAGAACTACGGACAAAAATATTATAGAGAGTGCTGATTACTTATTCAAAAATTTCATAAAAGAACAATTATATAAAATGATATATAAAATATATTTTAAAATATGTAAAAATGTATTACTGTATAAGTTGATATTAAAAGAATTTCTTTAAATTAACAAAATACTATAAGAGGGTTAAACAACAAAAATAAATTATTATAAATATATGTATTAATATGAATTATACATTTCAGAGAAGGCGATTTAATAAAAAGTTTGATTATTCATTATTATTATTTATTAACATTCTTAGATACCATGTGTTCGTTTGAAATAATTGTGTGAAAATTAGTGGAAAAAATTGTGTTCACGCTCAAGAAAAACGTAAACAAACCAAGTTTTTAAAATTAAAATGTACACATGATATAATCAAATCAAATCTGAATTTATCTACGTGGTACACCCAAACGCAACGCAACCAAACTGGCGGTGGTTTTCTTTTGTTTCGTCATCATAAAATTATGTGGAAATTCCAGCCTTCACATCCCGCCGGATGCCCCCGGTAAATGACGTAATGCGCGGCTTTTAACAAATCTGCTCCCGGTAGCGGGCTAACCAGTAACCACCAATTTATCAATGTATTCTCGCCACGATTGGAGCGCGCGAAACCCACCGCAGCTTCGCCGTTTGCAATTAGCTTAAAACGTCAGGTTCAAATGTTAATTTTCTTCGGTAGTCAATCAATATTTCACTCGTGTTTCGAGCGGATTTGTTAACTTTCTTGCGGTTGGAGTGATAGCGGATTGCGAACGACCGCTTCAGCCGACCAGCCGCCCCTGGAAATCACAGAAAGTGTGGGTCTACTAGTACAGGGGCGATGCATCCTTATGTGCAGTGAGTGCGACGCACACGGGCGGCATTACCAAGAGGACACAACTTATATTTGTGTATTTGCATCACAACTCTATTTAACAGTCTTTACGAATGTTAATCAATAGTTGTAATCATTTTTCTTCTTCTGTTGAATTCTTACATCATCAGAGCAATATCCTCCAAACTGCAGCCAGGAACAAATCATTTAAATTGACATGTTCGTAATAAACATTAACTTTGTGGCTGGCCATTACAATAAAATATATAAATTTGTTTTAGACCACTTTAATTTTAATTACACTCTACCGGTTTCGGAATTATATTCGGAATAATATTCTCCTGACGAAGGAAGGGTTCTTCCGAAACCGGTAGAGTGTAATTAAAATTAAAGTGGTCTAAAACAAATTTATATATTTTATTCCATTTAAATTGAGTTTGCTCGAGTCACTTTTTTGTTTGGAAGTCACAAAGTGCTGCGTTTTCCTTTATTGCGTCTTCCGCAGTATTTTCTTGATTTATCAACAAAATTTCTTTTCTCAAAAATAAATTATCAATTACTTCATATATGGAATAAAACAATGTATTCGACCAAATCACGATTAAGGCGATCCGAAGGCATACTACACAAAAGGGTAGAGAGTTGCGGTAGGGTGATTTGAAGTAATTATCGTCCAAACTTGAATAACGAATCATATCTTGGTATCGGTAAGTACTTCTTTTATAATATGAAGGCAAAAGCATGCATCACAATTTTATATTATTGCCAGATCTTGTAAGTGTGCGACTGCTATCTGTTGTAGTAGAAATGTATGTTATTTGTAGACTATTAATTTCTGACAACCATAACATAGATATCCTTATCACGACGGCGGGAATTACATCAGAGGCCCTAGCACGCTTGCTCTATATCGATCGGTAGGATAACTATCGGTAACTTCTCATCGTTCCCTAGCATGACTACAGATCGCCAACGAATAAGTGACAGTTCACAATGACTAAGTGTCCTTAACATATTCGACATCAACTGTTGTTTGTAAGTTAGCGATGTGCAGTTGTCCTAGGGAACGATGAGAAGTTACCGATAGTTATCCTACCGATCGATATAGAGCAAGCGTGCTAGGGCCTCAGGTGTGCTAGCACGGTCGCTCGATATGTAGTTACCGACCGATTGTCGGTAACTTCTCATCGTTCCCTAGAACAACTGCAGATCTCAAACGTACAAACGATAGTTGATATCGAATATATTAAGGACACTTAGTCATTGTGAACTGTCACCTATTCGTTTGCGATCTGCAGTTGTCGTAGGGAACGATGAGAATTTACCGATAGTTATCCTACCGATCGTTATAGAGCAAGCGTGCTAGGGCCTCAGATCTTGTAAGTATGCGACTGCTATCTGATAATGTGGTACTATAAAACGTATGTTATATGTAGACATTGTAGACTATTAATTTCTGTCAACCATACCATAGATACCCCTATCTCGTCAGCGGGAATTACATCAGAATAAAAAAAGTTTTTTGATCTGGTAAAAATTAAATGATTTTATTATAGGGTGCAATTTATTTTTCAGAGTGGAAGATACTCTCAGTATCGCCCTGGTGTAAGACCACCATTCAGAATTGAAACGTTGCTTAATAATGACTTTAGCCGTGTTTAGTGACTAGATCTGAATAGCCAGGTACTTTCCCACCTTCCTCTTCCCCATCTCCTTCCCTTCCCCACTTACCTTCAGCCTCACAACATACTCCAATTGGGGATGCCATAGTCTCACTGGCTCCGGAAGGGAGCAGTTGGGACTCTTGTGAGGTTTCTCTATTAAAAAAAAATAAAAATTAAAAAAAATAAAAAAATAAAAAATAAAAATAAATAAAAATAAAAAAATAAAAAATTCGCACAAGGGGGCATTATTCCCCGCGGCGGCCCAGGGTCTACCCACTACAAACAATCTCTTCCTTGGAACTTAATTAGTTGATTAAGACCAAGTCGTGTTGAGTGGTTATATTCTTAGAACGACGAGTTACAAGGATCGCCGTTAACGAAAGGGTTAAATATAATTGGAGTACCCACGTACCATTTTTTTGGCAATCTAACTTTTATGAGCTTTACATTGAGGGGATCAAGCTGGAGTTTGAGAGTTTTAGAAACTTAATTTCCAGAAGCTGCGAATTGGTCCAGCTGCACTTGATCTGCTGTAGTAATTCTCATCGGGGACACTTGACTGCAGTGAAGCACGGTACTCGGATAACTGTGCACTTTTGGTAAGCGCCGTTTCTAAGGATATAAAAGTTACGGATTCGATTATCGTTGTCGGTGTTTAAATTTACTATATTCTCAAATAATAAAATATCCGTGTATTCCTTCTAAGCCACGATTAAAATCAATATCAATCACCGCCTTCTCTCTCCCCCGAAACATTTCATGTCCATTTTCAAAGAGCCAACTTAACATTTATCTAAACCTCTTAAAAAATCTATACAACATACATTGTAGTGGTAAGATTTCGGCAAATCAAATTTAGCGATAGCCCTCAGAACTTGTTTTCACTTGACTTTACTTGACCAAACTTTATTTTATCTTGTTTTTTTGTTGTTGTTGTTGATTACAGTAGTATTTGGTATTTATTATTTATTTTTTGTGGTATTCCTCTGGCTAACCACAGGTCAACGTAATAAATAAAAGACAATATTGTTACAATTTATTACGCATCAGATTTTCAGGTCCGGGTTTAGTTTTCATAGGAAAAACTAAACCCTTTCATACACTTTTCCATATAAATGATCGTCTAGTAAATCCACGTTATGCAAGTTTATTATATAAGTATAATTAATACAAAACAATACAAGAACAACATGTTAATCTACCAAACTATTAAATGGGAATATAATTCACCGACTCCAGATATTTTCATATCAGAGGGTTCGGCTCGGTGGAATTCCTAATTTGACTGATAAATCCTACTGATCCCTCAATATATATAAATATTTAAAAAAATCTTTTGTAATCCTACACGTATTTAAAATGACTGATTTTTGCATTTTTTATACAAATTCTTTAACACATTTAATAATCACTGTTAAATATAAATTTAATCACTGTTATTATATAATTATATTGATAGATTTGTATCTTGTGAATTGAATTATAAAGTGGCAATAATTTTTCAAATATGATATTTAAGGTGATGCACTACGTCGTCTAAAATTTGGGATCAGGCCGCTATCAATAACACTCCTTATATATCTGGCAATAAGGTTTAAATTCCCGTTTAACACCCGCTACCTGTTTTTTTTTAACATTATTTCCAAACCGGACCCCTTGAGGAAAAAAATCCCTCAAGGCCTATGTCATCTTTGGAGAAGCTGTGTGGTGGGTCTTTTTATGGAAAGGAAGGGGCAAAAGTTCTGGGAAGGAAAAGGGTATGAGAGGTGTGTAGGAATCTGGGGTATGAATTCATCCCTCCGACACGCAGAAAAATGTTATTCCAAAAAACTACCATTTTAATAGTAAAAACGGTTAAAAACTGGACTGAAGTTCTCACGAACAAATTAACAGTGTTTCAATGTTTATTTTTTTTTACAGAAAAACAGTTTTTCAACAGAAAAATGTCTCAAGTATAATTTAATTAACATTTTTCTCCTGTGAGAGAGTCTGGGTGGAGAGGTCAAAAGGTTTCCCTCAACTAGTCTCTCCCGATCCGGCCCGTCACACAGTAGTAGTAGTGCACATCAAAAAAAAACAATAAGGAATAAAAAGAAAAGCGCTAAATTATTCAATAGAAAAAAAATATCACAATAAAAGTAAAAAATTACTTTATTGCTTTTGGTGCCTAGATTCAGAATAGCCATTTCTACAACTTTGCGTACCTGTATGAAGGCATTGACTACGTGTTACAAACTTGGTGCAAGCGAATATCCAAATTTATCAGTTCTGATATTGTTGTTGTGTTCTCTCGGGTATATGAAATGTGATGAGATTCAGTAATTCGGGAAAGTCCATTGATAATGTCTACACGAAAGGAAAGTCTAATAATAATATAAGATTTTTTTCTGAGAAGAACGCAAGTAAACATAAGAAAACACAAGATTAGATAAATATTTACGTGGCAACGAAACGGACGAAAAAATGATGGCCCTGAATGGCCAATTATCGATGATAATTTTATATTTGATTTTCTGTGAAACAACGCAAACTTACATTTTAATATTATGAAATGTTTCAAATATATGCGAAATTTGAGAGCTTGACATCATTTTCCGGTGTGAGTGTGTTATGTTAATTGAAAAAAAAAATCATATCTCTACTTAGAGGAGAAGGTTGGCAACTAGTCAAATTTCCTTTTATTTCAAGCCATAACAATATGTTGTTGATAATGATTGTGACTTTGATAAACGATATGTTGAAACCAATTTAATAAAGTATTTATTTATTTAATAAAAACAGTAGACCTAATACTTACACATGCGTGAATTTCACATACCTACACACTCCCAAAATTACAAGCGGACGGAAATACACTTACTTAAATTATTACACCTAATAGTACACATCGAAAAAACCTAACCTATCCTACAGTAGTGTAGGATAGGTTAGGTTTGCGGAAGTGCTGCCATCTCTAATTTTCAAATTGAATAACTGTTGAAATTTTCACAAAATATTATTGTTAATGCTCGTTCAATATATTTTTTGTTGATTTGGAGGACATTAGCAGATTATCAATTTTTACTTTACTTATATTCTATTTTACCTACTTTTGTCAACTGTTACATTTTATGTAACCTGTATTTTGTTTTGTATATTTATTTATTTTATTACAACGGTATAAACGTACCATATACAATATTTACATGTCACATTAAAAACCAAAAGAAAATATTAGGAATAATTAAAAAAAAAAGAGAATAACAATTGATTGTGGCATTTGATTGTGAAATGACATATGAGATATAAGCAAGAGATACAAGTACCTACATACAAATTTTATTGTACAAATAAGGTAAAATTAGATTAAATTAATATTGATTGAAAATATATGATAGCATAGCCCTCTTGTACCTACTTTCCGTGCAGTTAAATATATCAATTAATATTTCATGTTACCTGTATTTTGTCAACTCTTTATTTGTAATTTTAAAAAAACATGTATCTACTGCATTATGTGTTGTTTATTATGCCTTATGGGCATTTAAATAAAAAAAAAATCGTACTTACAATTTATTTAGTTCACTTAAAATTTTAAACGTGTTAACCGCTTGGACACATAAGCTTGTTTTCACGATAATTTAACGTAGGTAGACATAAGAATGACGTATGCCCCATACCTGAGTTATTTAAACAGATTTTTTGTTTCTTTAGAATAAAATCCTAGGACAGAGTCCAAGAAAACCTTTGCTACTATAATATTATATATCCAAAATATGATACACAGGATTTTACTTCCAGGATCACCTCTCCAGGCAGCATTATTTATTATTTATGAGCGGGAGAGTCTCGCAAGATGAAGTGCACATAAAGGATATCCTAAATACATATCGTAGCGGGACTGCTGGGTCCCATCGGCGACACATTTCAATGTTTATCCAAACGGGTGAACACAGAAGAAGCGTGTTAAAATTCGCCTGGGACATGTCGTATGCGCAATGCTTTAGGGAGAATGTTGTCAAGTAAAAGAAAACGATTCTTGTTTGTTACTTATTTCAAATGATCATTAACTTCACTAACCTATGTAATTAACACTCATGCACGATTTAAAATAAACTCTATAACCACTCGAGCGCTTTTTGCCATATTATGGCACTATTTCCATAACATCGGATTGCTTTGTTGCCAAAATGTGACAAATTTTCAAAAAAAAATATTTTATTAAAACGACTATATAATATATTGCACATTCAAAATATAACAAAATAAATATTTTCGAGATTCTTTCAAATGTTTTAAGGTTAAAGATTAATTTTTTTTTTTTTCATAAATCCTACAAATATGTGTTAATAGACAAAAGATAGGGGAATTCATTGGCTACATAGAACTATAATCAGTTTGTATGTCTCCATATTCAAATTCGGAGGTACAATTTTTTTAATGTGGGTGAAAAAATTTCCTTTAGCAATCCGAGCAAAAATATTTTAATTGCTCTGTCGCTCCAGTGGTTATAATGTAACAGTAGATACTTATTAATTTTATCCTGAAATTATAAAAAAAATTATCCTTTAAAGGTAGTTAGTAACCGCCCAAAAATAATAAGAAAGAGAGATACGACAATACAAATGTTGGAGGGAGTGCGCTAATATTAAAAACCATAAAATTCAAGTTAAAATTGCGAAAATGTTTAATAAAACAAGGCTCGTTTATAATATAGCAAAAATCTCTCTTTAACGCCTTAAGTAGCATTTAAAGAAACACTTAAAAAAAAATTAACCTACGATGTGTAAAATAACATAACCGTATGTGTTTTTTTTTTAATTTTCGGAGCATACTTTGCGATTTTTTCTGTCGAGGAGAATTTATCTAATTAAAATAAAATCATTTTTTAAGAACTTAAAGTGTCCAAGGGACATATGTTATAAATCGGTAGAAAATCGAACTTCTGGCACTTAATCGAAGATTGAAATAAAAAATTGAATACAATGGACTTCAAGTCTAACCTTCTTCACATCATCATATTACGTGTTCCAAGTACTAACGAATCAATGCCACTGGGACAGGAGTTTTCTGGGTAGAGTGGTACAATCGTATCGTGTAAGAAATATTGCAGAATATGTAAAAAATATCAAGTAATTTTATAAACTTTTTTTTTTTTTAACTTTGCAAAATCACTTTGTGGCGTCATTTTGAATTAAATTAAAACAAATAACTTTGTACCACTAATATAATCACAATTACCTACATGTTTCAAAACCGATGGTTTCTTCATGATGGTTATATTAGTGGTTCAAACAAAGTTATTTGTTTTAATTTAATTTTATAAACCACCAATTATTGCAGTTGTTTGATGTGTTTTTCCAGTTACTACAATTGTCCATGAAATATTGGCATTTGTATTACATCACTGAATTACGTAAGCATTTTTCTTCACCTTTCAAAAAAAGTTCAAAGTTAATTCTAAACCGACCATGCTTGAATCCTTTCGTTTCTCGGAGTAAATAAATACCTCGGGGTAAAGCGGGACACTGCGGAAGCACGTTACGCGCCTCGTCACCATTTCCCCTAACGGAGTAACGCAATTTAACTTTTGCATCCATTTGTCATCGTGTCCCGACCTCCCCCGGCTTCCCCTATTTACCCCATCCACCCCTGCTGTCCGGGCTTACCCCTACTTACCCTTTCACATTTTTAGTATGGTCTATAAGGAAAATTGTTATCGTCTCAGTTGAATAATGACTTACTCCTCTGAGAGTGAAATACATTAAGATGACTGGATTAAATAATTCTAAATAATGCCGGGGTACTAAATTGACCATTTTATTATCAGATTGTTTCATTGAAAAATAAATACGTCCTATTTTTTTGTTCTACTATTTTACATACTTTACATGCTGTATTTTTATTGCTCCACTACAAAAAAGATATCTATATATCAAATCAAAAAATTTCTGATCCCAATTCATTAAAATATTTTGATCAAACCTGAGACTAGACATTTGTATGTTATGAGAATTTAATTTGCTGTTTTTAAATTACAAGTATTTATTTCCAAAAAACAGTCTTCGAATTTTTAAAAGGTAAGATAAGAAAGCACAAATATATTTTGACACAAATAAGCAAATAGAAATTTGAAACTTGAAATTTGAAACTTCGAAACCAGAATCGAACCCTGCTCCTTTGGATATAATCTTTTTACCCAAATATTTTCTTCTTTTTTTATTTATTTGGCTTTCACCCATCAAGGGTGATCTTGGCCATATCTTAAAATTAGTTACATCACATTAGTTACATTTAAAATTGAAAGAAGACAAGGAAGTTGTACAGGTTCCCAAAAATATGAACCTGTACATCTGTACACAACAACATAACAAGAACAAATGCATACAGATTTGACAAATATAGAAAAATAGTGAAGACGGTTATATAAGTAGTCAGATAGTTACACAGATTGTCGTGCAAAGAAAAAAAATGCTTAATTTCCTAATTTTCAAAAAAAAAATTAAAAGAAAAATTTTATTTTGTAAATTATTTAAATTTTGTGTAGGGTACTTCGTTATTAGTATAAATGTATCTAAAAAAAAAAAATACAAAAAAGAAATGCCGAAACCAGGGATCGAACCAGGGACCTTTAGATCTTCAGTCTAACGCTCTCCCAACTGAGCTATTTCGGCTGATGACGTTGGTGACTAGCTTAAACTACACAATATGTACTTACCGCCGTATTACGTAACGAATGAATTTGATAACGTTGCGATGTTACGTTGTATACTAGTACAATAATATATCTACGTACTTATATAAAATGTACATATTATATTTTATAATACATTTAATTACAATTTCGTCCAGTTTTGCAAGAAAAAATAATAGAGTTTAAGTAAAAATATTGTGTATTTTTGTTGAGAGGAAATAAATCATTTTCTTCCATTTTCATCTCATGGCCTGGTCATCTGTGGAGATGCTGTGTGGAGTGTCTTTTGTGGAAATAAGGGAGTGAACCTAGACCAATGTCGCAAGAGGGAGGACACACAAAGGATGTCAAATCGTTTCACAGTCCAGCTATTTAACTCAGGAAAGAGTCGTAGAAATGAACCGTTCTGGTGTGCTAGCACGGTCGCTCGATATGAAGTTACCGACCGATTGTCGGTAACTTCTCATCGTTCCCTAAGACAACTGCAGATCTCAAACGTACAAACGACAGTTGATATCGAATATATTAAGGACACTTAGTCATTGTGAACTGTCACCTATTCGTTTGCGATCTGCAGTTGTCGTAGGGAACGATGAGAAGTTACCGATAGTTATCCTATCGATCGTTATAGAGCAAGCGTGGGCCTCTGGTGTGGCAAATTTAATGTCAACGGTGTGAAAATGTTGGGCGTGCATTTGACGTATTTCCTGACTTTGCATCAGTGTCGAAGTGATAATTAGTTCCTCTGAGCACCCTCCATTGAAATACAGGTAGAACAAGTAGAGTATACCTACCCGACGCCTGTGCTATGAAATTGTAATCATTTTGCTAAGATTAGAAAATCTATCAAACGGACCGCCCGTTTCTGCAAAGAGTCAACGGTTTTTTAAGCTGGTTTGGTGCTCCAGACCAGAGGTGGCTGCCAAATTCAACATTGGGGCGCACCTGCGATTTGTTCGGGGCTGATTTACTACGGGTTAAGATTGTGCCTCGTATCTAAACTGGTCACAGAGTTACAACAATATCAATGGAAGGCATGTTGTTGAAAATATAGCTTCCGATAAAGACTAACGGCCTTACTAAAAAAAAACACTCCGCGGCCGTTAAACGGAGTTTTAAATGTGGCAACGCTGGAAATTTTACTTGTAAATTGGAGTTTTCATAATAATCCGCTAGGTGGTGTGATTGATGCGCCTGCGCATTGCTTTACCGCTGAAAAAAATAGCCGCGAATGCAGAAGTTAGTCGGTCGCGATTTTGTATGTGATTAATATTATGTTTTCGTTAATGATTTGAATATTTATGACTAATTCGCACTTATATTCATGTAATCAATATATTTACTATTAATTTGTGTTGTTTTTCGTTAGTTTAAGTCAAATTGTGGCACTAAAATCGCGTGTTCTAAATTAAAATGTCAGAAAATGGTTCATAGGTTATGTTCAGAAATAATTTGCATTTTAAGATGTTTATTTTATTATAAATTCTTGAAAGTGATGTTTTTCGGTGACTAAAATGTCTAATACATATTTTAGTAAACGTATCAAAGAAATTAATGCCTTAAGATGTGCAAGCAATGTATTCAAACGTGTGTTTTTTTATTGTAAATTTTTGGATATGAAAAGCGAATTTCAAGATTTTTTTACATTTTTTTATTGTTTGAAGGAGTAAAAAGTGAGGTGACAGATTTATTTTAAAATCATTAAATAAAAGGACTGTGTTTTTTGAATTTTGAATTTTTCCAAATATTTCAATGTTTTAATAATGGGTAAGTGAGTTTTTTTTCCAACTTGATGTTTGAATCTTAAAATACTACAGTTTTTAAACATTTAAGTATATTTTAGATATGAAAATCTTAAAGGTAATAAAATTTTGGTTCTAAAATGGTATTTGTTTTTACAACATCTCAAAAAATAATAAATATATAGGACATTAAAAAAAAAATTCGAAATTCGTTGAAAATTACAAATGGAACAAATATATACAACAGATAAACTACCCTCCTTGGCCGTGTAAGCAATGTACATATCTTTCCATGAACAATTTTTTGTCAGTTCTTAATTAGTAAGGATTCTTCATACATGGTTGTTTGACCATTGTACAAATTTTTCAGAAATTTTATTAGTAAGGCTGGTAAAATGGCGACGTTGTCAGATCAAAACCATATATTTTGTTTAGTAAGAATTTGAAAAACGAAATGTACAGACTTTACACAACGTGCTACAGAAACACCGTTTAACGGCCGCGGAGTGTTTTTTTTTAGTAAGGCCGTAAAGGTAATAAATAATAATAAGAAATAGAAGCTTCAGAATCATTGTCACTCTCTCTCGAAGTTACCCTCAGTATGGCATTGGTGTAAGACCTCCATTCGATTGAAATGTTGCTTGAAATGGCTTTAGCCATGTTTTGTGACCAAATCTGAATTGTTAGGTCCTCCCAAACTTCCTCTTCCCCATTTCAGCCTCAAACCATACCTAAATTGAGGACGCCGTAATCTCACTGACTTTGGATGATTGGGAGCAGTTGGGACTCCAGTGCGGTATAATCATTTTAAATTAAAGAGGTAGCATTTTATCCGGGCTTATAAGTATGAATGTACATACATACATATATTATATAATGTCAAAGTGATTGCTCTGCATAAACGTTTAATTATTTAAAACTTGTTTGTACAGAATTAATTATTCAGTTCTGTAATTTAATCCACATAAATATTTTTAATGTCAATCATGTTCGCTCAAAGGCCACAGACAGATGTTTTCACATTACAAATCTAATTTTAATATTATTATATTGCTATTGAAAACGCAGAAAGTATTGGTTGATTATTTTGCATCGCTTTTGAACGCGTTCTACAGAATTAACTATATAAAAATATGAAGAAAAAACTGCCTGCTGCTATTCGAAGTGGAAAAATGTTTAAAAAGCAACAGAAAAATTCGCAGCCAATTTTTTTCTTACTCTTTGTTTTTTTTTGCTTAAATGTTACGAAAGCTACAAAGAAAAAAAGAGACTGAAACTTTGACTGTGTAACAAATTAAATATTAAATTCACAAGCAAATAAACTATCGTTTCCTTTTTAAAATGTTTCCAGGACTGTGTGACGTCATCAGAATCGTGAATGTCTTAATATTAAACATAATCGGGGAAAGTTATATTTTTCCAAGAGTAGTTCTTAAATTTGAGAATAAATAAATAAATCTCTCATTGAAGAAGATGTTAATACTAATAAATTTAATCGAAACATGAAGCAGAACGAGACATAGAAAAATAAAAAGGCAACGGTCGCAACTGGGACTAATCCAAGATAAGTGATCCTTACCGGGACACAGCGTTTTATAAACCTCAATAGTCATCTATATTTTTTGACATTTTTGTTGATCTCATATTTCAAATTAAAACAAACCTAATGATAACCTTAAAACTAAAATCCATAATATAGGTTGCAATCAAGAAACATGTTCACTGTCCAATGAACTCGTCAAACTTGAAAATATTAAATATTTACGTACATCTATTGATACACATCTAAATTGAAAATCACAAATTGACAAAACCATCTCAAAATTAAGATATCTTACATGCACATTTTATAGACTCAACGAAGTACTCAATTGACAAATTGAAAATGATCTACTTTTCCCTGGTACAATCTTCAATAATCTACGGCATTATAGGATGGGGTGTTGCGCTTGATGCATTCATTAATCCTTTACAAACTACTCAAAAACGCATCATTAAAGTTATGAATAATAGAAACAAAACATTCTCGACCGAGTTATTATTCAAAGATACTAAAATATTCGATATCCGTAAATTATTTATATTGCAGACTATGAAATATGTAAATGAAACAAATTACTTTTGTGTAAACCACTGTAATCAATGTTATAATATCAATATCAATGTTGATATTATAACATTGATTGCAATGGTTTACACAAAAGTAATTTGTTTCTTTTAAATACAATGATGCCACAAAGTGAGTGGTTGGGTATTTACACAGCTACACTTACATACATACATCTGTACGAACCTATACACATACATGAACTGCTGTACTTGTAGCTAGTATTGTCACATTTCCTTCCTACCCTTGCCTATAAAACTGTCACTTTTTCCTATTACCCACAATCAGTCAATAATCGACCACCAACCTGTAAACATCCGCATTCCTTTTCCGCATCTTTCCCTATTCACTGCTCTAAGAAGAAATATTAACGCAACATAGTGCATAGAGTTAAAATCGGCCAAATGAAGAAAGTACTATAAGTCCCGCAGTGAGTAATTCTTTCATTTTCCTTATGTGCTTACCTTCTACTTTTGCAGTGGTGAAAACACATATAAATAATTAATAAAATTTTATGTTGCTCTGTTTTACTGCACTATTTTCGTAGATACCTATATTTCTAAACCTTTACCTAAAAAATTACATTTTTTACTTGTACTTATTGATGTAATATAGCCTTAGTGGGTTCCCATTATCACTTTTGTCTATTATGTAATATATTTAATCATATATTTACCTACATATTGTTAACTTTTACATTACTTGTACCTTATGTTTTATATCTTACTGTATTTATAAATTATGTAAAATTACTTTTGATATGTATATTGATATAATAGAAAAAAATCAGAATTAACATTATTATGTTTAACATAGACAAAATCTAGATTAGAAATAAATTCGTTAAAGCACTTTGTAATCATCCAAAAAAATTGTTGCAAAAAACATGAAGAAAATTATTTGAGGATAATTTTTTGCTGATTTTAATATTTGAGATCGAGAAAAATGACAGAAAATCGGTCACCTTTTTATTTGGCTGTCTTATTCTTTTTCACGGTTCGATTAGATTTATTAGTATTATCTTCTTCTTCAATGATATATTACATGACAACTAAAATCTCTGTTTAATATTTTACTTGTGCATAATAAATGAAACTCAGAGGGTCCTCCGGGTTTGGTTAAATCATAAATCATCATCGCTTTCATGAAGGTGACTGGTTAAGCATCATAATATGTTTTGTTTTGTTTGTTTGAAAAATAATTCAAATATTTTTATGTTACATAAATGGTTGTTTGACAGTCTTTGTTGATAATAGAAGCACTAACATAATGTGTTGTAGTCATGTAAAGACAGTCTCCATTTTGTGGTTTTCGAGCAAGTAGCATTTTATGAGCGTGGATATATTTCCGTCGTGTAATCTCGATTTCGGAACATTTGCGGATCCAAATATTATCAAGAATTGTGCTGTGATCTGGAATTGGAATCATTGGGAGGCCTTCCACGTTTGCAGAGAACGACATTACATGGTTAGTCAGTGGTTAAGTGGGCATCGCGTTTGGGTCCCATCCAGGCGTTCCGTGTTCGATTCCTCGGCTGGCTAAGTCCTCCATCACAACACAAGCAACATCTTCCGCTTAGTGTGGTGGTAGTAGGAGATTTTCAAATGTTGTTGGGTTATTCGTAACCCGGGAATATTTGTCTTTCTTTTTAAAAAAAGAGAAAAGAGTATTTCTGTTATTCAATAGGAATTGTACAGACAGCCATTCTTCTGTGACATATTGTTCGCGCAAATAAATTCATAATTATATATTTTTGAGTATTATGCTCAGAGAAATCTGGGACTATTTACACGTCTCAGACTCACATATTATAATCCAGTGCCTTTATGTTGATTCTAGTTGGTTAGCTTATTTCTTCAATCGACAAAGGTTCTGCTCTTTACCCAAACTAAATGTTTGAAAAGAATGTGAATTATTTGCCTCAGATTTAATGTACAGGTTGAGCAATAAGTCAATCGATTGAAAAAAATGATAACTTTTTTAATTAATGAAGACAATATGAGCGAAATTCAATCGAAAATCTGAAACAGAAAAATCAGAAAACGATACGGTCACATCAGGGACTCGATCCCAGGACCTTCAGCTTTCTAATATTGTCTTCATTAATAAAATTATCACAATTTGAGGTTTACTCATTAAATTAAAAATAAATATAAATAACTTTTTGTGAACACTTCATTTTGTTTTAAATTTATTATTCTTTTCTTATGGAACAATACTCCTCAGAGCGAAGGAAAATAGTTACGTTATTTTTTAAGCTTTAAAAAAAGTATTTCTATGATACATTATTTAGATATTTATTTTTAATTATCTCAAGTAATTTTTCATTAACATGTAGTGAAAAAATCCGACGCGTGGATACTTAACCCATGTCATTTTCAGCACGTAATATAATTTTTTTTTTTTTTCATATTTATAATATGAATGAATTAAACTTATTTTTTCACAACTTTTTATAGTTATAAATCGGAAAGAGACTTTTCACCCACTATGTATCTGCCGTAGATATAAATCTTACTAGATTACCCTAATCTATAGCAACTATTGATAATTTAACCGAACGTTAAGTACTTAGTACAAAGAATTGCCTTTTTTATAATATCACTTTGCAAATGTTTTTCAGACCTAATTTTATTTTGAGTAACAAATTTGTCTTGACTTAAAAAACATTAGAAAGAAAATTCGCCATCGTGAAGTGCAATCCAATGACTGGTGATATATACAAGCACAGACAACATTATTTGATCCTCGCAAAGTGGTAGTGTGGTTATAGTCGTAACTAACACTTTATAAATATGAGTATTTTCTTTTTTTTAAGAAAGACAAACATTCTCGGGATACGAATAACCGGACAACATTTGAAAATCTCCTACTACCACCACACCATGCGGAAGATGTTGATTGGGTTGGGATGGAGGAATTAGCCAGCCGAGCTAAGCCAAACGCGATGCTCACTCAGCCACTGACCGGTCGGTTTTGATTGGCATTAGGCCAATCTGTTTCTTTTATATCACTGGCACAACTCAATTAAAGTTACACAGTCTCCAGGCTCCCGTATAGAATTAACTAAAGGACTTTTTCGTTATATTATTTTGTCTCAAAAATGATATTTTCATAAATGACTCTTCAACTTTTTCGCTATAACTTTTCCGCCCTATTCGCTTAGGGTGAATGGGATCTCGAGGCTTCTATTGTAGAACTTTTCCATTGATCAAAGTTTCATAGATTTATTCTGTTGATTGCCATTGGTGCTTTGGCGATCATAATCTGATAATTATCTTCACTACTGTAATGTTAAATATAATATTGCCAGAAAGGCAGAGAATTTCATTGAAAACTTAATACTTTGACCTTTTAGCTGCACTTTAATGACTATCTTTACATTAAATTAAACAAATAACTTTGTGTTCATCACTTGTAATCATGTTCTTTTTATCCTGACGAAGAAACCATCGGTTTCAACACATGTTGATAATTATGATTATACGTATAGTGGTGTACATAAAGTTATTTATTTCATTTAATTAAAAATGACAACTGATTTTGCGAAGTTTGAATGATATTTTACAGTTTGAATTGCTTATGTATTTATTTATTTTATTTATAAAATAAAGTCATCAATAAAAATAAATTACTCTGCATAAACCACTACTTAATCAAAATAATTTAGGTACTCGTATATTTAATAAAATCCATAATATATAATTTAATCGGAATACTATTCAACCGCTTTTATATACAAATAACCATTTAAAAATGTATTCGAGGTTTGTTCAAAAAATGAGGTGACTTTTGTATTTTTCTCGAAAAATATTTATTTATTAATCAATAACTATTTTGTCTCCTTCAAAGTAATCCCCCTCAGATATAATACAATAGTACCAGTCCTTTTTCCAATCCTCCAAGCACTTCTGATAAGCGTTTTTTGATATGGCCTTGAGCTCTTTATCTCCTCGATCGTAGCAAAACTCCATCTTTTCATGGGTATTTTCAGTTTTGGGAACAAAAAAGTCGCAGAGGGCCAAGTCCGGTGTTGTTTTTGGACAAAAAATCACGAACAAGCAACGATGTGCGAGCGGGTGCATTATCGTGATGCAAAAGCCATGAATTGTTTTCCCACAAATTCGGGCGTTTTCTTCATATTTCTTCAACAAATTTTGTGGCATGAGCCAACCGATACGCCGACATCCTCAGCAACTTCTCTAGTAGTGATTTGATTTGATCTAGTAGTGATTGTTCATAACAATTTTCATAACTGCTTCAACGTCATCATCGAATGTTGACGTGCAGGGGCGTCCAGGACGGACATCGTCATCAAGATCTTCTCGGCCATCTGTGAAAAGCTTTTAGCACTTATAAACATTTTTTTTTTGCTTTTGAAATTAGCTATCACTTTGTGGTTATCCATTTTATAATTAAATGAAACAATATATCTTAGTTACAACCACTGATTTATTTAGTTACACGCCGACCGACAATGTTTGCCCTGAAGAAGGAACGGTTGTTCCGAAACCGGTCGGTGTGTAACTAAATAAATCAGTGGTTGTAACTAAGATATATTGTTTCATTTTTTTTTTGCTTTTACTTTTGTCAACATTTCAAAGGCGTTCAAGCACTTTTATTTTTCACACAAAATTTAACAGAGCTTTATTGATCTATTTTTTTCGATAAAAATCACCAAGCACACCAAAACATACGCCTAACCTTTATACCTGTCGAAAACAAACTAAAAATGCAAAATGGCTGAAAATGTTAACATATATTGGGGATATAATGTACCAATATAACAACAACAAAAAATCGAATGTATGTATGTATGAATAATGCATGCAGCCCGAGAAATTTGAAAAGTCACTTTTTTTTACAAACCTCGTATATTAAATCACAAGCATAAGGATGATATTTTAAACAAATCGGGAGTACTGTAACTTTTTTTAAATAGGTAAGATTTCTAGAAAATTTAATACTGGTGTTATGGAACACCCTGGTGTAAGATCACCGTTCAGAATTGAAACGTTGCTTGAAATGGCTTTAGCTGTGTTTCGTGACCAGATCTGAATAGCCAGTTACTTTCCCACTTCATCTTCCCATTTCCTTTCCCTTCCCGCTACCTCCAGTCTCACAACATAACCCAATTGGGGATGCCATAGTCCTACCGATCTTAAGTTTGGTAGAGATGTATTAGTTTGAGTCGATCTCAAGTCGATTCAACAGAGATGCCAACTGTTCAATTAGTATATTTGTACAGCTTTGTGATTTAAAAGAAACAATTCGTTCATAAATCACACTTTGGCATATTTAAATATTTCACTTATAGGTACATATAATTAATTAAACTCACCGGTGGACCAAAATTAAATACTACCCTAGCCACAGTACAACTACTCTATTGTTTGATTACTCTCAAAACGTAATCGCTGGCCTTCCGGTGCGGCGGCAAATGCGCACCGAATTGGCGGCAAGGACTCTGGTCCTGCGGTCTTCGGCGATGATATCTCTTTCGTCAGCATCGTCCTTCGCCATTTGCTGGTCCATATCCTGAATTTAGAGCTGTGGCCGTCGCAATGGCCGGGGTAGGTAGGAATTACGACGCGTGGCTCCTTGCCAGGCGGAACTAAGGTTTATCCACGAAAAACATAAAAACGATAACCAATATCGAATGTTGGCAGCTGCACTGCAAGCGGTGATAACTTTTCGGATTGAAACAATGATAGGGCGCGCCACCATTATCCTTTTATCATAATCCGTCCAAACTATAACAGGAATCTCGATTTAACTTCATCGGATTCGGATTTAACCTAAGGATTTTTACTAAATCCAGTGCTTTATTGCACATAATAAACCGTCCGGCGCGGCGGCCCCGCAACGAGCGAGGTGCTGGAAACGCCTTCAGTGTTGCCAACTGTGACGTTTGGCGGTTCAAATATGAATTTCCTTACCAGATAAATTATAGTTTTAACCGAGTTTGTTAGGGGTCGGTTGGTAATATTAAAAATATATATTTTGGGTTAGGAAAATAATTAATGATTATTAATGTAAATTTTTTTCAGTGACTTTGAAACTTAGAAACGTGCAAAAACACCTATTTTGAAAATGCATTAAAAATGATTAAAAAAATGGTTCTAAAGGTTACATTAGGTTAGGTTAGGTTAGGTTTTTAAATAGAAAAGGAAGACAAACAGAAAAATTTAGGGACAGTTGATAAGCTATTTTCATAATTTTTATGACTTTTAAAAAGTGGTGTTGAAATGCCACTTTGTTGAGTTGTCGTGAAATCATTTTATAATTATTTTTTTCGAAGCCCCACGTTGGGCGCCAATGTAAAAAATTAAATAATAATAAAAACTGAAAGACTTTATTAAGTAGTAAAAGTAACAAAAAATAATAAACATTAAACCGTTGTATATTTATAAAAAATATCCCCTGAGGTGTTTTTTTAATAATATTATTATTATAACTATACATTCGGGAAAGGTGACACAGCACGCAAGTACTCCTTGATTCTGTTACCTTAAGTTTTGGTTATTTATACACAAAGTCGGTGCATCGGTGCATGTCCAGGTTTTGTTAAATATTCCTGCGTAATGCTTAAATTAGTTAACATGCTTAAATAAGTATAAATTATATCAGACAAGCCACAAGTAGCTACTGATTATTTTTCACAAGATTTCTAATGGTGTTCATTCGAACGTTAAATTTCTGAAGTCTCTCTAATTTATCGACATTTATTGTTTGTTTTTGCAAGACAATGATCCTGTGACAAATTTTGTTTTTATTTTCGATTTTATTTTTATTTTTTGAAATACATATATATGACAGATTTGCAGAAGAAAAAAATATGGGTATTAAAACCTAATTACAATAAAGTAGTTTATTTTTAACGAAACTACCCGATTCAATGGAGTGAAAGTATAAATACTTCAAACTTCACAAATCCTGTAATTATAATATCCCATGATTTTTCACGGGTCTACGTCGGTAATAAATTATTATGTACTTTTGAATGGAGCTAAACTTTGTGGTTATCCATTATAAATAAATAAAACAAAATAACAAACAAAATATTAATGTTTCATTTACAAATAATTATGTTGTTATTAACAATAAATAATAACATAAGGAATAATAATAAGTAAATTTGTTAACCTGACACTAAAATCTCCCCTTTCTCGCCGTGAAAGGTAATACACGACGAAAAGAAACGAAATAATGCGGATAAAAGGATAAAGTCTGAAGGATTTATGGCGAAGGATGAAACTTTCAGAAATTTATATCTCCTTAAATTTTCTGTAGGCATTTAAAAATTTCCACCCTGCAATTCTTTTTCAACGGGACTGAGGGAAAAAAATAAATTTCGTTTAAAATGTTCACACATGTTGATTCGCACATTTAATTTGTACGTACTGTCTACTCAACCTACCCTTGCATTCGAAGAATCGGAACTTTGATGTTAAACATTTCACAGAACTAAAGATTTTTGTATAATTAAAAAGATATGAGAAAAAAGTTAATGCTGTGATCACAGCATTTTTAATTACAAAATAAACATTGAAACGTATGTTTGGCTTTCAGTAGCTAACTACAAAAAAAAAAATTGAATTGAATTTTCAGGGCTGTTTACGTTTTCTAAAAAATATCTCGGTTCCCAACCCTCTTGTATGGGATAAACATAAAAAAATTATTAAAATATTATCTTAGCATTTATGTTTTATGTATTATTCCGGAAAACTCTTGTTTTCGTAAAATTTTAAAGTAAAAGTTAAGTAAAATGTGCCCATCACTATAGGTATATTTTACATATTTTTTTAACTTAATGACAAGAACCTCAAATTGTAGTATATACGAGTAATCACTGATATATAATCAATGCGATTCCATATTAAATACTCATCCTAGACTTGCAGAAAAGTCAATATAATAATATAATATACTTCTTGACGTAAATGAATACCTCCCTAATGGAGAATAACTTGTGTTTAGGAAGGGAGTTTTTTTTTAAATAATTTCGGTAATTCTACCTATTACGAACATTATAGACATTCTAAATTGATTAACATAATACATGCAGTGAATGACAGATATTTTTTTAAAAATATATAATATACTAGCTGACCCGCCCACGCGTTGCCGTGGCTAACTAAACACAAAGCTATTTACTAAATGGATACCTAATCTAGATAACCAAGTGTTGTATCAATAAATTGACTCACACCGCCATCTGTCAGAAACTTGTGGAACTTACAAATAATTGTCCCATAAAAAACATTTAATTCGCAATAATATTGAAATAAATATAAATATTGAGGTCAACAATACTCGAGATAAAAACTATCATATCTTTTGAGTTGGACCAAATTACCCGCAGTAAGCCAAATTTTATCAAAATCGGTTAAGTAGTTTCGGAGTTTATCCTGGACGAACATCGTGACGCGAGATTTTTTATATACGAGTATTAAAGATAATGCATAACCTTTATTGTGTATTGGTTTTTCAAAATTTAAAACATAGCAGTTAAAATAACAATCTTCCGAAATCAATTTTTGTCTTTTTGTTAAAAAGAGTCAATACCTCAAGAATTCGATTTAAAAAGGATAAATTTCCGATATTCTTTGGTTATACCCTCTTACGAATAAAGCGTTAGAATCAAGGAGTAAACAAGAGGGTACGTTTTTAGATTTTCTGGGCCAAAAGCATTTTCGTTGTTTGTTTTTGGGGTGTTATGCCGTGTTGCGTTACCTCCTTCTTTAGCCGACGTGTAGGACAGCGTTGCAGTGACCATCATCAGGGCAGATCCGGCAGATCATCGGATTAAGTAGCGAGAAGATATAAGAATGTCAATTAAGCAAGAACTCTGTGATAATACAGCTTTTTATATGAAATTATTCTGATCATTAGTGAGTTAAATAAAAAAAAAATAATAATTAATCATCGAAGACAATATTAGCGCCTCTCAATCGTAAATTTAAAACAGATAAAAGTTACGGTCACAAATAAATAAAAGTTATGTCCTAAATAAATTAGCTCAACAGAATCACTCAATACCTTATTAACTTCTTGTAGATAATATCACATATTTAATTCTTCACTTTTCAAACGAATAATAAATACACACTAAAATTATTTTAACTGCTATGTTTTAAATTTTGAAAAACCACGTTTATTTTTAATATATTACGGTTATACCGTTGGTCGTTGGCAGATTTGTTAAATTTTCAAACGAAATATTGTATTATACAACAAATATTTCAAAACAAATACTAATACACTAAAATAAATCAATACATAATCTAGTATTTCTTCAAGGGTTAAATGTCTGTACCCGAGACGCATAAGGACTTAAGTCCAAAATACGAAATGTTCAGGAGTGCCAGAAAACGATGCCTTCTTAGCAAATCTCTCGTAATTTCCACACATATTTTTTTGCAATAGGGTATTTTCACAAACGAGGGATTCTGTTGGAAATGTATGAAATATTTAAAGATGATTTTTGTGATTTTAATCATCCTACTAAAAAAAATTGTTTTTATTTTTTCTAACTGCAATGTCAACATTTTTTTTACATGTTGACATTACAGTTCAATAATAATAAGAAAGGGAAACCCACTAAGGTGCAGCCTGTGCGTGGGTAATATAAGTGTTTACATTTTATTTATGTACCTAAAAATAACAGAGTGCATCTAAAGAATAAACCAAGATTAAAATCTATAAAATAAAAGAGGTAAGTTTATAATTAAAAGTTGTCTAAAGATTGTACAAGACGTAAATATTTAAAATATTGATTAAATATTAACATCGTATTTCTTCAATGATTAAATATTAACATTGTATCAACTTTTTTATTCCCGATTGGTAGAATTATATAACCGTACCGTTTGCCTTGACTTTAATTATAAACATGCATCACTCAACAATCAACAACGTAGATCAATCACAATAAACAACAACACTTAACGAATTCACCCTTAAACACAACAGTTTATTTAGTGCCCGAATCACGAAATTTCTTTAAAAAAAACAACACAGTAACTATCACTTAACGTGATCACTTCCCTAGTTTTAATCAAGCAATTGTAGCAAAGACCCGCTAGGGACAGTGAGTATGGAACAATTCATTTCATTTCATTCCGTTTCATTTCTCTCATTGTCTCTCTTGACGTGAAAAAAATGAAACGATCAATCTCTCTCTGATTTTTTTTACTCTTCATAGGGAGTTAAGTGGATAACGAGAGGACTTATTGTCCCGGGAAGATGGTGCGAAATTAAGATAAGGGAATTTACGGGAACGAGTGGGAGTTGAAAATTGCAATTTCAAAATTTAAACCGAAGGATTCACATTTCTCCCTTATACATATTCAATAATATTATTTTTCAATTAAAAAATCTAAGGTGTAATTAACATCTAAGGTGTTTGAATAATAATAATTATTCTGAATTTGCCAACCACATTTTAGAAACAAATCATTCTTTTGATATAAATAAAGGGTTAAAAATTTTACACACAAACACAACAGATTTACAATTAGCAAACTTAGAAATTTTAGAAATTAGAAAAAGTGTTAATAGTAAATTAAATATTATTAATAACCGAATATTTTTTAAAATAGCGATCTCTTAAATTTATTTCCTTATTAATACTTTTATTTAAAATAATTTATTTTTGTTGTTTAAACATCTTGATTATCTTTTGATAATGTACATTATATTGTAATTTTTTCAAATTCTAAAATAATTTTTATATTTAATTTTAAATAATTGTTTTTTACGATATTTTTTAAATTAATTAATCACCTCTCTCTATAATTTGTTAGTCCATAGTTCTTTTTAGTCTATGCTTGTTTCTTTCTTTTGTTATTTAATGTTATTACTACGCTGACGAAGAAACCATCGGTTTCGAAACATGTAGGTAATTGTGATAATATAATAGTGGTGGATACAAAGTTATTTGTTTCATTAAATTTAAAAAAAAAAAAAATTATTTATATGTAAATTTTGCTCTGTAATTATTATCACACGGTATTTTTTTTAGCATGTGTCAAATCCGTTGTATAAATTTTATATGTTTTTTTTTTGTTGTCTAATGGCGGTCGTCTGACAGCCACCGTGGTGAAGAGGTAAGACTTTAGACTGGCAATCGGAAAGTCGCGGGTTCAAATCCTGGCATACCCAAGGAAATTTTATTTGATTAATTTGTGTTATTTCATGACTTATCTTTCCATTTAAAAAAATAATATATAGATATAGTATATTTGCGGCACGTTCCAGAGTCGAAGGTACTCTTAGTATCGCTCTGGTGTAAGACCACCATTCAGATTTGAATCGTTTTTTGAAATGGCTTTGGCCGTGTTTAGGGTCAGTTTGATAATTGCTTAATGAAAAAAGGTTTTGGTGATGGCATGGCTTTTTATTGTTAAGGAGGGTAATGATTCGATTATATCGAAAAAAACGCCGTTGAAAACAATATGTAAATTTGTGGAGAGATTTTTGTAAATAATTGATTGGATGTAATGACTTTTCTTAGTAAATAAATATATTATAATTTTCAAAATTCACATGCGGACTGAAAATAAAAAAAAAATTATATCTCGTAGATACGTAATTTAAGTAAAATTATTAACAATTTAGGAGGCGGGTATGGGTGCCGCCGCACAGGGAACCATTCATTGGGTAACCAATAACCCTACCATAGGTCAACTCAATAGGTTCGCTACATTTGGTGACATGGCAGGTGAGGTGTGTTCAGGTCTTGGCGGCAAATACACCCGCCAATTAGATGCATGACTCTCCGGACCGGGAGAGTTTAGTTTAAGTAGACCCTTTAGTCTTCCCAGCTAGTCTCCCTAAACCCATACCCCCTTACTTATAATAGCGGTATCCGCCGACTCCTCTTTGGTTTTGTAAAGTTGGCCTTAAACCTGGTTTAAAGCCGTTTTAACAGTACATACGCAGTGATAAAAAGTCAAGATTTTCACGCTTACGACGTAATACGATGCGTATTAGTTTTACTACGATTAAGAGTAAGGGGGATAATCTTGAAACGAAGGGTAAGGGATGGGGATTCGTACGACCTTAACTCCTGACCATACTGACTTTTTTTTTGCTTAGAACATCCTCTAAATCCTTTTCTTAATAAGATCCTCGATACAACATCCCCAAATATCAAGACCTTGAGGGAAATTATTTTTCTCAGGGCCTCCTGTGCGTTGTGAATGTACTAAAAAAAATAACCCCTTGTTGATGAATGGAATTACTCTCAGTATAGAATGGAAT
Source organism: Limnephilus auricula (assembly GCA_951813805.1). Classification (NCBI taxonomy): domain Eukaryota; kingdom Metazoa; phylum Arthropoda; class Insecta; order Trichoptera; family Limnephilidae; genus Limnephilus; species Limnephilus auricula. Next base: position 32,320,946 of record OX638389.1, on the reverse strand, counting down.
TACTCTCAGTATATATCTGTTGAGAGGCCACCATTTAATATTCAGACGATGCTTGAAATGGCTTTAGTTACGTTTATCACACTGCTGAAATATTTTTATTTATACCGTGTGCTAAGTGGGCTCAAATCAAAAGGCCCTAAGTCGATGGTGACATTGGATTCCATTCACATCTATACAGAAGCCAGTTATGTAAGATGGCTCATTTCATAACAAAAAAATGCAAAAAATATTATCCGTTGAAATCATTGTGTTTTTTTTTGTTTTACTTCCAGTTGACATTAATTGATCCATCGACTTTAAATCACTTCGAAATTAACGCAGACCCCCACCATCAGCTTTGATATTTCTCGCATCAATGGATATTATGAAAGTTTTGGAGATCATCAGTTAGCTGAATCACATTTCCTAGAATGACAAAAGCTATCAATATTCGAGAAGATCATAAATTAGATTCTCAAACTCCGAAACTCCGCAGATGGTAAAACATCTATTATATGATACTAAGACAATACTAAAAGTTCCGGTTAGCTCTAACAGTTAAATATTTAAGAACTTTCAAGTTTTCAATGCACAAAATTTTCTTTTAACTTTTGAAGGTTATTCCCATCAATGTAATACATCATTGAAGAAGATGATAACAATAATAATCTTTTTTTTAAATTTGAAAATAAACAAGACACAGAAAAATAATAAAAAATTTATTTTTATTTTTTTTATTTGTTTAATCATCAAAAATACATTTGTACAAAATAAGGGTAGTCCCACAAAGCTATCATATGGCAGCTTGTCTGTAGGTTCTACAATTTAACACTCTTAATATTATACATAAGGAAATATTTGTTAATACATATTATATAGTTTTAAGGAAACATTAGTAAACATAAATATTATTATCACATAATAATATTAGATTATTTGAATTACATCTATAAGATATTTCAATGTACATGCCTAATAATAAGATATGTAGGCAGCTACATTAAGATAATCATTCAACATATTTAAAGATACATGGAGTTTTCGTTGTAATAATGGTTGCAACTGGGACTCGAACCCAGAACCTCACGTCTAACGTGTACAAATGAATTAACCAATTTTGCCATTGCACCCTATTATGGGACTGTCGTATAAAAAAGGTAGCTGCCAGTAATTTGGAAAAAAACATTAGTCGAAGATAATATTGTTAATTCTGAAATTTCAAATATGAAGTTGACAAATACGATAGTCTCATAATAGGGTGCAATGGCAAAATTGGTTAATGCGTATGCGAGGTTCTGGGTTCGAGTCTCAGTTGCAACCATTATCTTTTATTATTTGTCTGTGTCGTGTTGATTTTCATATTTAAAAAAATATTTATATTTTTGTTATCTTCTTTTTCAATGAAATAGCACCAAGACTTATTCAAAAAATGTTTTATTTAAACTTAAATATATAAACTTATCTGAAAACTCTAGAGCTAACATAAACACTACACCAGGCCAAAATATACTTGTTATGCCTAATGTTAATACATCTTTTGGACGGAGAAATACTTAATTTGATGGTGCGAAACAATATAATGCCTTGCCAGAAATATAAAAATAAATAAGAGAATATTTAAACTAGGGTCAAAACAAGGCTAAGAAAACAGAGTGATAATCAACTTGCAAACATTATGAGGACGATCTGAAGACTTCTGGATAATCAATACAATAATGTAAATTCAAGTTTATCTTTTATGTAATCAACATTGATATATTTGCATTGTTGCAGAAGGCGAAACAGCAGTCACGTGAAATAATAAATACACAACAGAACTTGTTTATAAATGAATTGTTTTCTTGTGAAATGAATAATAATTGATAATAGAACATAATAATAATAATACAAAAGGAATACTTTAAAATAAAATGTAGTTCTCCAAATTAAACATGATAACAATAAACACTAATATAAAAACTACAACAGGCAGTCTCAGAACTGTGATAGCTGTATTCATATTATTATTTTAGTTGGTTTAGATGGTTTGGGCATGTTGAGCGAATGAATTAAGAAAGGAGTGTAAAGAGAATTTATGACGCGAATGTGAATGGTAGAAGAAGCAGAGGACGCCCAACGAAGACGTGGCACGATCAAGTAAATCAGATACTTGAGTCGGGCCATGTCGAGAGTCAGAATAATAGAAGAGTATGTATGAGAAGATGTATGAATGTGAATGAGGAAAGGAGTGTGTGCCAAGACTGAGTTGTTTGGCGGTCCGTCCTCTCTGCCTACCCCTGCGGGGAAACAGCGTGATGGTTAGTTAGTTAGTTAGTTAGAATCCTGACATTTTTTGGAGTAAAAAAAAATAAATTACTTTTGGTGTCTGGCGATAACAATTATATTCAACAATTATAAAAAATCTATATGTATTGGATAGTTGGGGGGTGAGGGGTTGTGCGGTTACCCGGCTGAGTGACCAGTGACGAAATGTCCAAGATTTTTTTTTGGTTTGATTTTAAAGAAAAAACATTAAATAAAAAAATGTCTTGTACAAAATAAAAGTTTGGTTGTTGACTAAGTTATTGTTTTATTTTAAATTATAATCTCATATCACAAAGTAACTGCTTCATATAAACAAAAAGTAAATATTTTTATTTATTTTTACCTTAATAGGTACAACCTCAAATTATACATTTTCAGATTTAGATTGAGTTTCACTAATATTGTCTTCATTAATTAAAAAGTAAATATTTTAGTTTCGATAACTATTTTTATTTGTTATTATAACTTTCTTTACAATGCCTTATTAAAATCACTAAATCACTTAAATTATGAAGTGCCAAGTCTAGTTGCTACGAAATTACCTGGAGTTTAGTAAAAAACATAAATTTAACGACCATAAGAAGATTAGGGGGAAATGTACGAGCGGTTGTATTAAAAATTTGGAGAAAATAAAAATAAAATGTAAGAAAGCAAGTCATTCCAGGGGCGGGTCCATTTGCATTTTTATGAAATGCTCTCGCGATAAGAGGAAAAAAACTCCACCCTTAGGGCGGGTTTATGTGGCCGTACATCTGCGAGTGTTAAATCGCCATATGCTACCTGCACAATTTGAATTTGTGGTTGAGAAATTGTGCTGAGATCGTAAACTGAAAACAGTTTGAAGACTTAAGTGAGATATTGCACATTTTATGGATTGAAAACTAACAAACGACAGATTTAATAATAATTATCTATAAAATATTTGCTACCGGATTATTAAAAAAATTATTATAGAAATCGTCATAAATTTACCTTTTGAATGACAACCGTTAGAAAACTTTGAAAAGAAAATAGTAATTCAGATTTAACCTCACAATTTTTAACAAAAATCGGAAAAAATTTTAACAGAAGTTCACATTTCAAAAGTATAATTTTACAAAATAAACTTTTAACGTACTTTATCGTTAGGTATCCACAATCAGTTCAAAGTTTAGTAAATAATTTTACGCATTACATTATGCAGAAATAGGCACGAATAGTTCACATCACCACAGATAACACAAATTGGAACTGAAGTTTGCAACCCGGGCGTTTATTTTATTTTAATTTATTTATATAGTTTTCTTTTACCCACCTCACTAGACAAAGTCTGTTTCGAGGTAAAAGTAGAGATGTACGTAATGGATCAAAACTTTTCCATTTGAAAATGCAAAATTGTTTTTACAAAAGCATTTCAAATGCATAATGCTAATTACCTATTTTCAAAATGCTTTTTCAAAATGCAAAATGTTTTCTCAGGTCAAACAATAAAAGAGTAATAAAAAGTAAAATACTGGATAAACTTATATGTTATATTCTAGCTTATTGGTATTGGTAAATATATCACAACTGCCGCACTTTTAATAGACTTTTAACAGATTTTGAAAATTACACTACGTTTTAACTTAATTACTTCAAGAAACTATTTGGATAGATAATAAAAATTCCATTTTTATTCAAAGTTCAAAATTTTCCATATAAAACCAAGCATCTTGGTGTAAAGCGATCCCTTTACCGCCATTTTTTTGTTGTTAGTTAGATTTGATATTCATGAAGTTTTGTTCCAATCTACATACATGCATCAATTACTATTATTAAGAGCAGAAGAAAAACAAAAAATAAACAGTTTTACAAAAACGTTTAAGCGGAACTAATGTTGCCAGTTTAAAGAAATAGAATATTCTATCTAAAATTTAATATTAAAGCGTCTATGGCCCTTTGTAATGGTATCACTTATTTTGCAGGGGCTTCACCAGGGAGCAACTTGACAGACATACATATGAAGAAAAAAAGGTATGTTGAAATAATAGGAAGAATGTTGCGAAAATGCATTTAAGATGCAAAATGCATTGAAAAAAGCATTTAAAACGAAAATGGAAATGGATGAAATAAAATCATTTAACCACTCCATCGCCTTTGTGTAAGTTTTTGATCTTAACGAATATGTCCGATTGATAAAAATGTTCTGTTATTTCCGCTTTGCATTTAAAGTTCAATAAACGAAATATTTCTAAATGTAGCCGATTACTCAAAACAGTTTTTGAAAGATAATGAAATACGCTTTTAAATTGTATTATTCCAAATAAATATTAAAATTTAGAATGCAAACATAAAAAAACGTAAAAATGACACATCTGTCATGTCTTTATGTGAAAACGGTACTTAAATTACGGATATCGTAAAAAACCACTTATTTTATCATACAATTGTACAATGAACAATTTTATCACCTCACTTTTTTACCATTTCATACAAAAATGTTTGATAAAAATGAACAAAGTTTAACAAAAAGTCATGCGATTTGGCGGGTGAAACTGTATCTATAAAATAAGCATTTTTCTCTATTTCTATGGACAACTTTGAACGATAATATGAAGCGTGGTTTATTTTAGATATTATCTTTTTTTTTATTTTAGGATTGTAACTAGAACTAAAACGATTTCTGTGGGAACATACGTTAGCTTGGCTTATTGGACTTGACTGATATCGTTTTTATATCGTTAAAATGCATAATGCAAAATACCCATTTTACATTTCCATTTTAAATGGATTTATTTGAACTAAAGTACATCTCTGGATATAAGTACATACAAATTATAATGTATAATTGAAGTGGACTTACATTAAATTAATATTGATTGCACAGAAATGACAGAACAGCCTTCCTGTACCTACCTTCCGTGCAGTTAAATACATCCGCTATATCTTCGTATCTATTACTAACTTCACGCAACATAGGTATAGGCGAGTGTTTGGAATACTCAGTTCTGGTATTGTTGCATTACGAGAAACTAAAAATTTTAGTAGATAATTTTTTTTAGAAGTATAAATATTTTCTTAATTAATCCCCGGTATCGCTCGGTCGTTTCACAGATTTTTTATTCTTATTTTGAAGGTCAAGTATGCAAATTTTCATCAACTTCGAAACAAAACTTAGATTCACGCCACCTCCCGATTTCCAACGGTACCCGCCACAGACACTCTTCTTTGTATAAATAGATGACCAACGAAAGTAAATGAAAGTAATGACCATTTAATTTTAAAACCTAGAATATCGCCATAAAAATTTTCTAGGTTTAATTTTTTATCCAATTGATGTGTTATAAACTTGCGTACATTCCCAAAGATATTACCTACAGATCAAAAATGTTCAAATTGATATGAAAATAGAATACATTTTTTTAAAGAGGGGTGAGTCTTCCAATTTTAATGAGATAAAAAAGTTAACGCTCATAATTTACCCCTTTATAAACCATAAAACAAGCTCTCAACGACAGCTATAAATTATCGTTAAATTTAATCACGGCAATATTCTCCTTTCGCTGCTTTAAAATAATCGCTTCGTTTTTTATAATAAAGCCTTCTTACTGACAACTTATTTATATCTTTTTAGAGTTTGGTTATTCTTTACCACAAATTAATGATTTTTTTAGATATTATGAAAACCAGACAGTCAAATGAATATTTAGCTACTTTTAAATCAGTGGTTGACGGACATTTGTTTATTAAAACATAAACAGTAAATCATGATACAAGTTATGGGTAAATTAAATTAAATTAACTTATTACATGGTTATATAGGCGATCCGCCCACTGAGACAACTGAAAACTGTCAACTGGCAACTGTCTTTGTATGACAATGTGATGGCCCGCACACTACCTACACAATCACTCAAACACCCGTTGTCAATGATAACGCAAGCGGTGACTTGCGACTTGCACTGCTGATTGCTGCGGCCGGCCGTTGCTAGTTGCCAGCTGTCAGCTGATTGTTCTTCGTCTATGGTTAAACAAGCTTTTTGACCAATCAAGACAGAGAAAACAGCCGGTTTTAGTTTGTTTTCAGTTGCCTCATCAGCGGAGCGCCTTATAGTACCTATTACCTAAGTCAGTTGGTAATTTCGCCTGAGATGTGAACGGTTATTAAAACTTATCTTATGAATGTGTGAGTAATAGAATTAATAGAAATGAAATCAATAATTTATGAAGAATTATTATGCTTAAAAATTATAATTGACTGTTAATAAAAATTTAATGAAAAACGAAGTGTAAGAACTTAGTTTAAAGAAAATTATATTTATATTCTGAGTATTAGTTTTGTACGTTAGCAAGGAATCGTGAAAAACGTCAAGTGTAGTAATTTTTCGTAGTGGGTACAAGTTGTGATTACGCGAATAATTGGCGAGTTATTTGCTGCCTTAGTGTCGTTGGCTTCTATATGAAGAAGCGAAGTATGCCTGGTACACCTCGTTGAAACATTTAAACCTTTTTTAAACCAATGAAGGATAGCAATTCGGGACAATTTATTTATTATATAAGATGAAGTGAATTGATATTTTGATGGTTACCTATTAATTTATTTTCTGCCATATTCTCAAGGTCGATAGTTGGTTAAAATGTTTAGTGGTGCTTTTATTTGGTGTTTTCTTTTTCACTGGATATCTACGATAACGTGATTAGCATTATCCCATGAAGGATTTTCATTCCTATCATTAGGGCTATAAACAAGACGTAATTAGTCCGGAACAACTACCTTCCCTTAACTGCTAGCTCTTTAAGCCCCAGGGGTAGCAATATTACTACTGCGTTCTGATTCTTTATTACACCCCGAGGTAATTCGACCACAGGATGGGTTATGAAGGAAGTTTTAGGTAGAATGAAAATAGTTTTACCTTGCTAGTATAAACTTTTAGTTTAACCTTTTTATCTGCACTATAATTTTATAGCGTATTTTTGTCTGTACCGCTAAAAGCTCGAACCTATTTTATCCTCGATTTATGTCTCACTACTGATCAAACATATGGGTCTAACAATTTACTAAGCTTTAGATAAGCTTAATATAACTAAACTCAATTTTATGACACATGTCATAAAAAGTGAAAAAAAATAGCTTCACACAGAGGGCTTAGAAGAAAATAATTTCCATCGGGGTCAATGTCACCTTTGGAGATGCTGTGTGGAGGGTCTTTTAAGGGGATGGTAACATATTAAATTTTTTTTTTATATATTTTTTTAGATTCATATGATTGTATAACATCTTAAGATTGTTGTGTCAAAACTTGAAACAAATCGGAGGAAAACTAACTATTATATAGAAATTTTCATGTTAAGTATTGGATATTCTGGTATCCAAAACTGTAAGCGATTTTCTGACACTTGTCATTTTTGAGGACGGTGAACAGTTTAAATCAAAATCTACTCGACCGATTGTTTTGAAATTTTGTATACTACTTCCTTACATTAATTACCAGGTAACGCTGGGAGCTTTTTTTATTTTTCATAATTATTAATTTTACAATGTCAAATAGGCCCATTTTTTAGACGAAAATCAGTGTTTTCACTTCTAAGTATCACCGAAAAATTTAAAAAAATAAATAAAAAATCCTCCCAGGGATACCTTAGAAAAGTGGTTATCTAATAATATGATTTTAATTTTTTGATTTCCGGTGATCCAGTCATGAGTTATACTGTTAAAAAATTGAGGAAATTTTCTTTGTATGTTTTACTAAAATGTTACGATCCATTAAATACATTTGTATTACCATTAGCGTCTAAAAAAATCTTAAAAATGGGCCTTTTTTACGCCGAATTAACATTACCATCCCCTTAAAGGAAAGGAAGGAGAGGAAGTTCTGGAAAGGAAAAAGCTATGAGGAGAGGGTAGGAATCTGAGGTCCGTGGGTCTAAAGAGTGACGGACAATGAATCCACCTCTCTCACTGCGGTAAAACGCAATGGGTCGAGAGATTCCCGCTGTGTAGACCAAATGTTCTACCTCAACCAGTGTCTCGCGATCACACAGTAAATGAGCAGATTAATCCACCGCTAAGACCTAAACAAACCTCACCCCATGAGCCCGGGCATCCCTCCTAAGTCACCCTAGCGAACCACTCGGGGTGACCTATGGCAGATGTGTTGGTTATCCAATAAAACGTTCCCAAAGTGGCGATACCCATATCCACATTGTGTCCATTAATAAAAATATAAATCAAAAACAATACTCAATAGTACAATATAACTGCAAACAAAATGCAATCAAATCCGAGAGTGATTGGTAAATAATAAATTTTCAAACATTTGTTATTTTCCTTTCGTGCTTTTATTTTATGCAAAACTTTTTTTTTGTTCATTATTCACAATTAAATTGAAATTCATTTAGCTGCCACTATACATTATTTTCCTTTCTAGGCTAAAAAGTGCACCATTTTCAACTTTGAAAACCGTTCGTCGTTTATTTATCAAATTTAGCAACACGTACGCGACATCCCGGGCCGAACCACAAAGCAAACAAAACAGGAGAGACAAGCAAACCGTCGTTATTATTATTGTCACAAGCAAAAATACCATTGACCTGACCTCTCTCATAGCGGGCTGTGGCGATGGGCGGAGTGGGTGATGTGGCGGGGGAAGTAGCCAATCAATGTTGCAACATTTCTAGCTGGGCCATTTCCCGCACCGCCGGAACTCCTTTATGTAGCGTCGGCATAAAGCTAGGATTGCGAAACTAGAGGACGAGTTACTCAAATTACCTTTGTTCATAATATTTAATTTTTAATGACTTAAACTATAACTTCATAAAGTCTTGTTGGGGCGTCCACACAATAAACCTCTCACCTACATTTATCTGAACCGTTGTACTATTGATACAGATTATATTGATACATATTTCATTCCTACCTCCTCCTGTTTGTACCTGTCATTTTACTAACCACACTATCAGTCATAAATTGATCCCTGTCGAATAAACATTTCCGCCTCAATAATCCGCTCTTCGCTCTCTCTCTGTTTTAAGTCTGCCGCCGCTACAAAAGTACTTAATTCCGCTAACTGCTATTATACAAATATTACGCAATAAGTTCATTATAAAGCAGCCATAAAGTAAAATACTACAAGTACCGCAGTAAGTTATATTTCTTTCTTTTTCTTAGCTGTGACATCTTTTTTTCCTTATGCAGTGGTTACAAATTCCATTACATACATATCATACAAAGGTCCTTCAATACATAGTCCGTCCGCACCAACCACACGCGCATAAAACCATCACAAAAACTTCACAGTCCGTACAAAATTCAAAATTCATATTCATAATGTTGAAAGAAATTAAAGAAAATTTCTACGTTTTGTAAATTTTAAACTTAACATCCCTTTAGAGCACATAAATTACCTGCCTGAAAAATAAACGACCTAACCTTTTTATTACCTTATTATACCTCAACACAGGCTTGTCCTAGTGAGGTTAAAAATTGTATTTTAAACTGAAAACTAAAATGTGAAGAAGAAACAATAAACAATAAACAATAAACAATTAAAATTATTTAACTCTCAATTCGATTGTTGTGAACTTCTGCATTTCATAAATCTACATGTACCTACTCGAACTACTAGACAAACATTAAAATTTTATATACACACATCTCATTCCAACTATAGTTTGCACTCCCCAATACAACTTTTACATATTCTTGGTAACAAATACACAATATGAACAATGTATTTGACAATTTTTTAGTATTATTTTTGTTTTTTTGAAGTATTATTTTTGTTTTTCCTTTTGTGTTATTTTTGTTACTTTAAGTAAATAATTGTTAACCTCAACACAGGCTTGTCCTAGTGAGGTTAAAATTTGTATTGTAAACTGTTATACCTAAAATGTGAAGAAACAATAAATTAATAAAATAAAAATAAATACTTTAAGTAAATAATTGTTAACCTCAATACAAGCTTGTCCTAGTGAGGTTAAAAATTGTATTGTAAACTGTTATACCTAAAATGTGAAGAAACAATAAATCAAAAATAAATAATAAAAAAAATACTTTGAACTTGGCAAACATCAAACGCCGTACGTGCGAACTATTTCTAATGTTAATTTTTCTCCTTAAATTAAAGCTCCGTTTTTAACATTTAAAGGTTATTCCCATCAATGTTATATTATATTATTGAAGAAGAAGATAACAATAATAACCTAAATGAAAATATGAAAATGAACAAGACACAGAAAATTAATAAAACATAATAGTCGCAAAAGAAAAATAATAAAAGATAACTGGGACAAAAAGTTGCGACGGATATCTTTTATTATTTTTCAGTGACTTGTTCATTTTCATATTTTAATCTAGATTATTAGTTTTATCTTCATCTTCAGTGATATAAAACAATAATTATCGTAAAGTGACTTCGGCTTGGCCATTCCTCTCAAAGTCGTTTTATAAATTGCACAGTAATTACCATTTAGAAGCCCGTTTACGAGACCTTCCTACACATAAATATATTTTAAATAACTACTTCGAAAATCGTTATCGTTAATATTCGTATCCACAACACCTGCATAATCTTAGCATAATAAAGCGACGCTTCGGACGCTACCGTCGCGACGCCCAGCCAACATTACCGTCCAACTAGTGACGGCGAGCGGCAAAGTCCCCAAATGACGATTTGATTATCGATACACATATGATAGCGACTGTTACTAGGTACAATTGAATCATTCGATTTAATGTGGTGATTAGGCATGTCTGTTATTGCTTTACAAAAAAAAAACTGATTATCTAATTCGCCAATTTCACATAATGTATGGTTATTTGTGTATTTATTTATTATTAATTTTCAACGCCCTGATGGGCTTTTACATAATAAGTATATTATACAGTGATATATATGTATGTTTAAATAAGAAATATAAACTTATAGCAATTAACATTATAAAAATGGTAGGTATAAAAGTAAGTAAGAAATATTATATTATAATAAAAGAGAAAAAGTAAAAATAAATTAAACTGAAACCAGTTTTTAAATTGCAGATGGCATAAAAATAATAATATATAGTGTAAGTTAATATTAGAAATTTACAGATGTGTAATACAAGAAAAAGTTTACAATACAGAAAAACAAAAGAGAATAACAAGTTTTTACATTATAGATAAATAGAAATAATACAAAGATATATGCAACAGCTCCTACATTATAAGAATATGCTACATCAAAATATTATGGAATCTTTTAAATAACAGTAACTAATATTAAACACGTCTGATTTCACATTCTGACATGAATGATTTAATAATTTCATGTTTGTATTGTATCAGCGACACATTCCATACATCTACGTGCGAATACATAGTATTATAGCGTACACACAAATAAACATGTGCGTATTAACCGATTGGTTTTGTTCAATACTGACATTTACTATGAAAAATTTGAAAAATAATAAACGCTTCCATATCGGATTTCAATGCCACTACTTCAGTAAATGTTATTAGGATTTAAGAGTAATTCTTGATATTTACCCATTTACTTCGGGTGTTTACAGTAACATATTTACTGATAATAATTTAATAAGAGTGACGTTAATGAACTATGTATTATGTTAGATAATTTATGAATTCCGTTGCACGGAATAAATTAGTAAGAAAAGCAATAATCTGCCGAAACATATTTTTCAGGACCCGTAAAAAAATTTAGTTGGATTTCTAACAAAATACTTTTAATACTGATCCAGCATTTAAGCAAGCCAACTGAATCTTAACCGAAGAGAGCAGATTAATTAGCTTCGAGGTCTTGGAATCTGAGGTTACGGGTTCAAAACACCGCAAAGATACATTGAGAATATTTATAATTATATAAACATTCCAAAACGTTCACACGTTCCAGGGCGCAAGTTACCTACTCTTAGCATAATTTGGGAAGTAGATTTTGCTGTGTTCTGTGATCAAATATTAATAGCCAGTTTCTTCTGAATCTTACTCTTCTTTATTTTCGTATCTTCCCTATTTCACAAAATTCTCAAAATTGAGGATGCTATAGACCCACATGCTTGCGATTAAAACTTTAGATGTCACATCTAAAGTTTTAATTTTAACCCTATATGCTATTGGTGTTTTCCATTCCAATCCACGAAAATCACCTGCACCTGTACATATTAATGTAAATATGCTTTGTGCACTTGTCAATTTAAGTTTTTTCCTATATTTTGCAACTAAACTATAATATTAACATAGCTACTGCGGTTCGGTAAAACCCTACAAGCCACCAAATTAAAACTTTACAGAAGACGGTAAAAACAAATATTTAAAAATTCCTAAAACTAATTAAAAAGCTAAATCTAAAAATCTAAAATAATATAATTCTATTGATAATTATGAAAGATTTGAGAGTTGAGTAATTTCATCTACGATTTTTTCGAAATAACCTAAACAAAATTTACGCATAAATTTAGTTTTTAGTATTAAAAACGCCTTAAGTAGTAAAAAAAAAAATTGCCACGTTGTACATCAAAGACTTAAAAGTAACATCACCAGAAAATGTTGTTAGAAGAGTTTTAACAAAACACGGTCCAATATTATAAAACCTACCCAGAAAATGCAAATTTAATTAAATACCTTGTTGTGATAATTATTCTTACTGGCTCCATATATTTCCTAAGAAAACACAAGTACAAAATATTTTTTCACAAAAACAGTAATCAATTTACACATGACATTCCACGTGTAAATATAAAACAATTCCTGAAAAATATTATTCGTATCACGCAAGCATCCGAGAATTTAATTTTTAAAAAACTTTCTTCATTAGACCTCAATGGTATTTGAAAAGTTTAACTAACTCGCAATCATAATAATAATAATACTTTGTACTGCCGCCTTTATGCCCTAATCCAATTTAGGAAAGTGGACACAGCTATATCGCTTTCTGTTTCACGGAAAAGCTCGATTCCCTGGATGATTAAAAGTAGGATGCAGCACAACATTGGGATTACAACATAACCAAGGAAAACTACTTCTCAACGACAGCGAATTTACTAAAAAAAAATATTCTAGCAATTTATTAATGTCCGCTCATTTGGATCTCATTGTTTCTCATAACCTACACACGTATCCTGATTAGCGGTTACAATGAAGCACTCTGCGACGTCGACGTTACTAAATGATTTCTTAAATATAAAGAGCGTGCAACGTGAAGAATTGATTTGTGATAATAATGTATGTCCCAACATTTAATAAATTGATTTCTTTTTGGAAAGTTAGAGTTTAAACGTCACAACGATTTTCACAAGAATAACTCGTAATTCCGTGAAAGTGTCTAAAAAAGTCTCTAATTTAAATCAAAACCAAAATTTCGTCTGAAATCATAAGATCTATTATAAAACGACATTGTTTTTCGCATTCTAAAAAAAAAAATTGGGTTAGACAATGAAGGCAATTTTTTTTATTTTTGTGTTTTAAAATGTGGCATTTTTGATTTTCTGCCACAACCGCATGTTCGTTTTTGTTCATGAATTTGACGGCGTTTAAGTCACGCCGACCAATGTCGGCCAACAGTTATTATTTTTATTTTAAGTAAGGTTTTGTTACAATTTCTCCAAAGACCCGCGGAGTTCGTGTCAAAGATCAAAGTCAACGCAAACTCAAAAAAAAGTACTACCCAGCACGGGTAACGTAACAAACAAATTTACATACAGAATGCCAAATTGCCAAATGAATCCATTAAAAAATAAAATTCATCACATGTATATGACAAAATATTAGTTCATTAGATGAAGTAAAGAAATCACACGTAGGTATATGGAATAATATATTTTGCTCTAATTTGGGTGCCTCTCAAGGATTAAAAAAAAACATTTTACGTAAAACTTCTTGTTATTTAGTCAATACTAAAATTTTGCAATTTTTTATATAAAAATCTATAATAAAACATTTGTAAAATGTAACATATCCCCTGCTGACCAGGCTCTACAATCACCCCCCACACACACAGCCATGCGCAATAGCAAAAACGGTGGTTTTATTGTCTTCTATGTTTTTTTAGACGGAAGCCATAAAATAATCTAATGGTTTATTTGAGTATTGAATTCGGTGACAGCGTTATTTATGTTTGCTTATTCGGGGAATATACGTATAACTGTATTACAAGAATGCTAGCAGGAAATGGGATGCCCAAAACATTCATTACAACAGAGACATGAGAATATTCGTTTCACGACGCATATATAGATATTAATTTCACAATGAAAGTCTTTGTCACAAAACTTCAATTTTGCAGGAGCACTGAACACCAGACATATTTTCTTTTTTTAGTTCTGTTATCCATTGCAAGGGTTCTCCGTAAAATCGTAGCTATTACTCGGACATAGACAATAGTGGTATAGAAGCCTCCAATAAGCTGAAAGCCGACCGTTTTCACTTCGCGTAAAATTATTTGTATTCTAGGAATGCAGGCTGATATCATGCCAGAACAAAAAAATCCTTACATATCAGAGCGGTTAAATACTCGTCTGTGGGCTCAGAAACTAAGTTCATTTTATCATTGAAGAAGAATATACCAATAATAATCTAATTTTTTTAAATATGAAAATGAACAAGACACAAAAATAATAAAAGATAATGGTCGCAACTGGGACACGAACCCAGAACCTTACGTCTTAACGGGACATACACCTCTACAAATTGGGCCACTGCGATCTATTATGAGACTGTCGTAATTGTCAACTTCATATATCAAATTTCAGAATTAACAATATTATTTGGTTTTTTTTGTTGTTTTTTTTCATCCAATGTTTTTTTTTCCATATTATTGGCAGCTACCTTTATTATTGGAAACAACTATTCAAAGAATGTATTTGTTACCTAGATACTGTCTCGGATAAATATGTATCCGATTTTATTTTTATGGAACACCTATTGACTTTTTATAAAAGTCTAAATGAATATTATTATTATTTTTTTTAATAAGAAAAACTCTCTTTTTAACTTTTGAAGGTTATTCCCATCAATGTAATTAATATATCATTGAAGAAGAAGATAACAATAATAATCTATTTTTTTTAAATATGAAAATGAACAAGACACAGAAAAATAATAAAAGAAAAAATTAATTTTGTTTATTTGTCAAGCATTTTTCACATAAGCAAAAAAAAAAATGATATGCCTCGAGGCGCTTCGTTCTAAAGTGAGAGATATGTTTGAAATTGGCCTCGTGAGAGACCACCTTTCAGAACAACACGTTGTTTCATAATATTGTTTTAGCAATGTTTAGAAACTTGGTTTGAACAGCCAGGTAAGCCAGCTTCGCGAACTTCCTACCCCCCTTTATTGTTTATGTGACATCTCCCTTTGCGTCTTTTGTGTATAAACTCGGTAACTATTTCACATCCCGGTTGGGCAATGTTATGATGCGGATTAAGAAAGGCTTTGTAAATGCAGGTCTTGAAAAGGCTTAATTATTTAAAATAATATATAGTATATTTGCGGCACGTTCCAGAGTGAAAGATACTCTTAGTATCGCCCTGGTGTAAGACCACCATTTAGAATTGAAACGTTGATTGAAGTGGCTTTAGCCGTGTTTAGTGACTAGATCTCAATAGCCAGGTACTTCCCCACCTTCCTCTTCCTCATCTTCTTACCTCCCTTACATTTCTTCAGCCTCATAACATATTCCAATTGGGGATGCCATAGTCTCACTGGCTCTAGACGGGAGCACTTGTGACTCTTGTGAGGTATTCACTATAAAAATAAAAAACATAAAAGGCCCTCCTAGTTGAGGGGTAAGACTCTCGACTACGAATCCGAAGGTCGCGGGTTTAAATCCCGGCGCAAGTAAATTTTATTTGTTTTGTTTCACAATTTAGGTATATTCATGATACGTTCCTGTTTGAAAGATACTTGTACTACCGCCACGGGGAAAGGCCTTTTAAAACATTGATTGTGGCGGCTTTCGATGTGTTTGGTGACCAGATTTGAATATTCAGGTAATCCCTTACTTTATTTTCTCTCATTCCTCTCCCCACAACCTTCAGCTTCTCAACATATCCCAAATGGGGATGCCATAGTCTCACATGAAATGTTAATAACGTTATTAAAGATATATGCGTAAACTAGACACTTTTTTAAAATACTAAATTATGAACCAATTTGATAAATAAATAAAAAAAATATTATTTAACTTCTTCAATAATCGCAAAATTCACTGTGTGGCGTCATTTTTATTAAATGAAAACCAACACTTTGTGTCTTCTTCTTCTTCCTTGCACTGTCCCAACTCATTGCCTAGGTAGGCTGTTGGGGTCGGCTCTCCTCGTTCTCAGGTTGTAGCTTCTTCGGTTCTGGGTATCGCTCTCTTCCAGGCCGTTTCTACTTAGAATTTTAGAGCATTGAGTCATCCAGGAGTTCTTTGGTCTTCCTCTGGATGACTGTCGATGAAGCTCCATAGACATTGCCTGCTTCACTGTGTGGTCTGGTGGTCTCCGTTTTATGTGACCATACCATCTCAACTGTCGTTCCTCTAGCTTATTGTTTATGTCTGTGACACCCAGGCTACCACGAATGCGTGAACTTTTAATTTTATCTTTTAGTGACACTCCTGCCGACCATCTAAGCATTCGCATTTCTGCTGATTCAAGCTGCCTGGTGTAGGAGTTGTACATGGTCCAGCATTCGGAGCCATACATTATCGCGGGTCTAACAATAGTCTGGTATACCTTTCCTTTTAGTTTTATATACACTACATATTTAATCAACATGTTTCGAAACCAATAGTTTCTTCGTCAGGATAAAAGGAAAATTTGCGAAATTAAATTATTGTTATTTAAAATTATTTTCATTTTATCTTGAAGAAGAAACCATTGGTTTTTTAATTAATTTCGATTAAACAAGCAGTCCATACAAAGTGGTTTGTTTTTATTTAATATTATTTTTTATTGTTTCTCTTGATAAACTTCTTCTTTGTTATAAACTTATCTACAAAATATAATAAAATAAATATTTTTTTGTTAAAAACCACGAGATTTATTAATTTATGAACCGACCGGTTTCGCTTTACTCAAGCATCTTCAGGAAACATATTAATACTAAACAACAAGTACATAAGATGTGTTCATATATAACAAAATATAGAGGGAGACAACATGATACAAATATAAGAAATACATAGACGGCCATAAAACACATTAACATAAGTACACAAGTAATGGGAAAAAACCGAAAGATAATTAAGTGACTAATGGGTTATAATAACAAATGTGGAGAAACAAAGCATCAACTCGCATGGTGGTAAGGAGCACTGGGATTTTTATATTATTATTATGGGTTTATTGGAAACAGACCTAATATTGGACTACTTGATATGTCTAATTGATTATTAAGTATATGACTTTTGGTTTTTACAGCTTTTTTTAATTTCTAGTGCCTCTAAATTGTTTAGTCTGTTACCATGCCCGTTTTTATGTAAGATGTTAGCACCGGTACTATGACAAAATGTATGATCTTTATCGATCAAATGATTTGCGAATTCTGAAAAACCATTGTTATTGAGGCAACGAAGATGCTCCTTTATTCTAATATTAACATTACGTGATGTCTTACCGATATAGAATGCCGAACAATTATTACAATTTAATTTATAAATCCCCGAATGACTTAATTTGTCATCCTTATCTTTAGAATTAATTAGAAATTTACCTAAAATTAAAACAAATAGCCATTAACCGCTTCTTGTTCGCTAGTCCGTTTCCTAAAATCAATGATAATAATTATCAATGGCGGCGAATTTTATTCATTAATAATTTTTCCACCTTAAGTATAAAAAACCTTCCTTCTGAAGTCAGACCGGCCATTTATACCAATAACAATCTAGGTAAATTTCTAATTAATTCAAAAGACAAGGACGACAAATTAAGTCATTCGGGGATTTATAAATTAAATTGTAATAATTGTTCGGCATTCTATATCGGTAAGACATCACGTAATGTTAATACTATAATAGAGGAGCATCTTCGTTGCCTCAATAACAACGGTTTTTCAGAATTCGCAAATCATTTGATCGATAAAGATCATACATTCTGTCATAGCACCGGTGCTAACATCTTACATAAAAACGGGCATGGTAACAGACTAAACAATTTAGAGGCACTAGAAATTAAAAAAAGCTGTAAAAACCAAAAGTCATATACTTAATAATCAATTAGACATATCAAGTAGTCCAATATTAGGTCTGTTTCCAATAAACCCATAATAATAAAATAAAAATCCCAGTGCTCCTTACCACCATGCGAGTTGATGCTTTGTTTCTCCACATTTGTTATTATAACCCATTAGTCACTTAATTATCTTTCGGTTTTTTCCCATTACTTGTGTACTTACGTTAATGTGTTTTATGGCCGTCTATGTATTTCTTATATTTGTATCATGTTGTCTCCCTCTATAATATATTTGTATCATGTTGTCTCCCTCTATATTTTGTTATATATAAACACATCTTATGTACTTGTTGTTTAGTATTAACTTGTTCCCTGAAGATGCTTGAGTAAAAGCGAAACCGGTTGGTTCATAAATTAATAAATCTCGTGGTTTTAAACAAAAAAGTATTTATTTTATTAAATATGTCAAACCACAAAGTGATTGCTTTCTACGATAATACAAAATATAATTTTGAAAATACAGTTTTGCGTCAAATCGTTCATTTCTAGACTCCGCTTGCCAGACTTTTTGTATGAATATTAGTAGCTATATTTGTGGCGACAGCCATTCGTGGTCGAGAGGTGAGACTCTTGACTCCCAATCCAAAGGTTGTGGGTTCGAACCAGGCGGGCGCAAATAAATTTTATTTTATAAATTTGTTTTATTTCACAATTTATTCATTTAAAATAATTAGTAGTATTTTTGCGGCACGTTCCAGAGTAGAAGATAATTTCAGTATCGCCCTGGTGTAAGTGAATGGTTTCAGAATTGAAACGTTGCTTAAAATGGCTTTAGCTGTGTTTCGTGACCTCCTTCCACCTTCCTCTTTCCCGTCTCCTTCCCCTCACGAATATCTTCAGCCTCACAATATACCCCAATTGGGGCTGCCAGAGTCTCACTGGCTCCAGACGGGAGCAGCTGGGACATTTGTTTGGTATTCAGATATAAAAAAAGGTACAGGACACACTAACAATAGACATATATTTTGATTTTATCTTCCAGGATAGTGCATTGGAAATTATCACCACCTTCCATTTCTTCCTGGAAAGATGTCAAACGCTTAAGAAATTTATTTGTATCGGTAAAAAGAAGTTGCAATTTTTAAAAGCTTTTCGAGTGCATATGATAAGTGCTTCTACTAAATTAAGTTCCTAGCTTAGGGGCCGATGTGAGAACCAAGGCACTGTGTGCTCCTCAAACCAGGTAAGGCCGCTCTGTTCAGTTAAGTGTATGCAAAAAAGCTATCTCGCGTGCGAAGATATAAAAAACACTCATTTTCTGAAACTTTGCACCTTTTAAAATAATTTATCGCACAATGTTCAGATGAAAACTGCGCATGAATGCAGTAATTTCTTTCCAAATTGGAATTTATCGGATAGTAACCCCAAAGCAGCTAAACTTTTTCGCTTTTTCAAATTAAATCCATAAAACTTAATCACGCCATGAATACTGAATACTAATACGTAGGCAGGTAAGGGAAAAAATTTTTTACAATAGGTACTTATATTTAGGAATAAATGACGACTAGCACGATTAAAATCTTGAAATGGAAAACCTAAAAACCCACTGTGAAGACAGTATTACTTGAAGGAATCAAGACTTTATATGTATACTTAGTTATTGACAGCTTTCTTTCAAGCCTTCACATTATCCGTTTTCTTTTATACATAGAAAAAAATTCGGTAGGTCGATAGCTGTTGCCGTATAGGTACATGTATACAATGCGCCATCTTTAACGTTGTGTTTTGACGAATTTTCACCGTATTAAATTTTTTTAAATTAAAAATTTTATATCGATTTATTTCATTCAAAACTTGCTTTAATATATACCTACATTCAAGTATAATATAATAAAAATGCTCAAAACGCACGATGATAATCATTAAATATCGTGTACTTTTTGTAAGTATTTTTTGATCATAAGTATTTACGATTTTTCAATAATATCTAAACAAAATATGTGTATAAAAAAAATCTGAAATATTTTAGTTTTGTAAGACCTTAAATGAATAGGAAAAATTGGGGTATTTTCGTCACAAAACACGTTCTCGGATTTATTTTTTAATGATTTTAATTTAACTAAAATTAAAATTCCGAAAATTGTCTTTACTAGATTTTGTATTGATTTATTTTACTGTATTATGAAAATTGAACAAATAAGCCAACGACCTACGATATAACCTTAGTATATCAAAAATAAACGTAGTTTTTCAAAATTTAAAAATTGCGTTTACCAGATAAAATAACAATATTTCATAATCATTTTGTTAAAAAAAGAGGCAATACGTCTAGAATTTGATTTAAAAATGACTAATTTTTTTGTTTTCTCCGGCAATACCCTCTTAACGTTGTGTTTACGAATACCTTAAATCGCTTAAAAGCTATCAAACTTTAAGCAATAACATTATTACAGCAAAATAACTGAAATCAGTTAAATTTCAACACTGACATTAATGTTCATTCGACATTGTGTAAAGTATAAAATAGCTATTGGTTTTTAAACGAATCCTTACAAAGTAAGCAAGTAGGTACATTCTTACAAAACGCTAAACTAGCGAAATGGCCACATAGTAAATTCTCTTTCCAAACGTAATGAGATTCGCCGTTTGTTGCAACTTTTACGATCTTCCCTCCCTCGACTGGGCTAACCGAAGCTTTGTTTTGGCCTGATTTAAGGGGTAGATTTTTTACCATTTAAGATTTCCATGCTAAAACGAAATGGTTTCACGTGCAATTTAACAGAAAATTTTAGTTTAACGCTTATACGCAGAACGGGGAATGAATCCATGCGTTGGAGGTGGTTTACTTTTTAGCAGAAGGCACTTACTAGCACAGGTAGTCGTATCAATTTATACGATGCTTGTCAAATGCAATTCATAAAAATTATACCATTATTTATAATAAATGCACAACACTTGCCAACTACGATCATATTAAAATTTAGAATTTTTTTAAAGGTCTCTCTTTCCCTTTGTTGAGAGCATATTTTAATATTACAACAGATTTTGATTATCCAGTTGATCTGTCTAAACGTCTAAAAACTAAGTTATGAAATAATAAGGAAAGCAATATTTGAATTCTCACAATATTTTAAACCATTTAATGGACTACCAACACCTCTACCACAGGTCACCCCAAGTTTGTCGCTACGTTTGGTGACTTAGCAGGGGTGCCCGGATTCATGGGGTTAGGTTTGTCCAGGACTTAAGGGCGGATGCGTCTGCCGACAAGCTGCGTGGCAGGCCAGATCGGGAGGGACTGGTTGAGGGAGACATTTTGCTCTCTCCAGCCGGACACTCTCAACCCATCGCTTTGCACCGCAGTGGGAGGGATGGCTTCACACGTCCATCACTCCTGGACATATTGATTCCCAGATTCCTACCCAACCCTCAAACCTTTTTTCTCACCAGGACTTCATCTTATTTTCCCTTAAAAGACCCTCCACACAGCATATTCAAAGATGACGTAGGTCCTGAGGGAATTTTTTTCCTCGGAGCCTCCTGCGTGGAGCTAATGTAAAAAAAAAATCAAATATTATTTACACGTGCTTATTATTTGCAATATGCTATAAAATATCAACGGGAGGTGTAATGGTTCGGTACATTAATATGATATTTTGAAATATCCTACTAGTGACCCACATCACATCAAGAGATTGTTTAATTGACTATAAGTTTTTCTCCATTATAATTAATCTAGTGGTGTTTATGAGTCGTTTAAGTAATCTACCAGATAGAGGGTACGCTTTTACTAATACCTAACTGCATTATTAAAATCTGGAAATGGAATCATCGAAATTGGATTTTTCGGATATGTCGATATATTTTTAATATGGTCAAACTGTTGATTTTTAGCTCTTTTTTATGTACAGAAAGAAAGGTTGAGTTAAAGAACTCTCAGCGGCAGGTTAATAGTTCATACCTATTATATTTTGTAAAATGTAATTATTGTATATAATTCTGTACTTGTAAATATATAATCAGTAGATACCTACTTGCAATATGTTTTTTTAAACTATATTCAGTGTACAATTCATCTAATAATTAGGTCTTCACTATTTACCCTTTATTGCAAATAAGTTTCAGCCGATAGTTTAGTTGAGTTTTCGCCGATTTACAAATAATGACAATAAATGTCATTTGGGTATCATCGAGTTATTTTTTCAACTGTAATTTTCTTCAGAAATCGTTTTAAGTTTGACTTAATAAAAAATGATAAATCTTTCTTTAAAAATCTTTCAAAATGAGCTTTCAATATCATCGTCGAAAGTTTGCCATTTTGTTTGTAAAATTAAACCAAGATTAATGGCTATATCCAACGGCTTCTAGGCGCGTCGTTTTGCGTTACTTATTATTATATGAAAGTAATTTATCATCTTAATAATTCAATTAATATCAAATTAGAATCTAATTGAATTTATTCAGGGATGAGACTGTCTCCCTCACCCCCCACTTTAATTCGGTATCTATCGACTCAACAGTCTGGAGGCTGTAGATTCTACCTAGTGTCTAGAACCTAACTATATCTTAGACACATTAGACTTCCCTTATTATTTACTTAATTAATATGGTTGAGTCAGTGGTTGAGTGGGCATCGCGTTTAAGTCCCACCCAGACATTCCGTGTTCGATTCCTCGGCTGGCTAAGTCCTCATTACAACACAAGCAACATATTCCGCTTAGTGTAGTGGTAGTGGAGATTTTCAAATGTTTTTGGATTATTCGTAACCCGGGAATGTTTGTGTTTCTTTTAATAAAATAAAAAAATTAAAATTAAAAAAATATCCATTGCGACAGACATAGTCTGCTTTCCTATATACAATACATTCCAACATCATAAATTTATTTTAATTATATTAGGCAAAGGTCTGTCAATAAAAATCGATTCACTAGTGTTATCGAAAATTTTATAATTAATATACCAAGCTACAAAATGTAATTTATTCCATACCGCATTGAATGGGGATAATCAGGGATCATGTGACTATACAAAATTTGCAGTGAATAAAAAACTTTGCGTAAAGCAAGTCGCTTGCTTAGGTTTTTTCCGTAATGTTTTTTCTAAAAGATAAATTTATTTTGAATGGCTCTCGTAGATTCTGAAATGCCTGGATTGATTCTATGTAACACAATAAATTGTTTGTATAATTTGTGGTTTTCGTCATAGCCAATGCAAATCACAAAATTCATCTTATAAGCAGGGGTGTGCATTAGATATAGGCACATAAACACTCCATACCCATAAATGTCAAAATTCATTAAATTATTGCAAAGAATAAATCTATACTTTCAAAAATAGTGCGATGTTCCGCTGCGAATTGCCGCTACGCGAGCACCCCAGAACTTATTTTTAATATACTAAGGTTATCCCTTTAATTTATAATTTCAAACGACATATTGTATTTTCGTTGTTTGTTTTTGGGGTGTTATGCCGTGCTGTGCTACCTCCTTCTTTAGCCGATGTTTCGGACAGCGTTGCAGTGTCCATCATCAGGGCAGATCCGGCAGATCTGACGATGTGAAACTGTTGTGTTATGTGTGTGCTTATTTACTTGGAAGCGATACCGTGTCATCAGCTTCAATCCACTACGAGCTGGTAGGTATTTCAGTGAAATCAAAAAACATAAATCCGAGAACGTGTTTTATTACGAAAATACCTCAGTTTTTCTATTAATTTAAGGTCTTACAAACTAAAATATTTCGTTTTTTTTTTTACATATTTATTTTGTTTAGACATTATTGAAAAATCATAAATACTTATGATCAAAAACTACTTACAAGAAGTACACGATATTTAATAATTTATCATCGTGCTTTTTGAGCATTTTTATTGCTTACCTACATGAATGTAGGTGTATATTAAAACAAGTTTTGAATGAAAAAAACGATATAAAATTTTTAATTTAAAAAAATTAATACGGGTAATAATCCATCTTTCTCGTCGGAACCTCCCTGTACAGTTGCAAGTAAATGGCTCTTAACTACGGGTCCCCAAATGTCCCCACTGTCAAAGCAGATTATTCGATGCTTACATACTACCATCGATCAAATTATTATTCATCATTGTATAATAAGCATTGTGTGCATCCAAGTGATAGTTTTTTTGGCTAGTGTTTAGGCAGTGCTTGTGGCAGTGCAGATGATAAGTACATGATAATTAGTTGACTCTCTTTCATGCACTTCACAGGCTGAAAATGTTTGCCAGTTTTAATTAATCGTGATTCATCTGAAAAAAATATTGAATTTGTTAACGGTGAAACTAAAAGTGAAAAAGTATAATGTGTTTAGCTAAATTTAAAAGAAAATGTCTTAACACGTACATGCATAATATATTAATATCAATTAATTCGCTGTTTTTTACACTGCCTACCCTGATTAAAAACTCTGTGCACGCTTATACGGTAAGCCCTTTCAGTTGACTAGTTTGCACATTTCGCTGCACGTTCAGCACGACTTGAGAATTATGTCGGTTTCATTGCACTTTCGGCTAATTATGTTTAATCGTTTAATTTGTATAGGAGTCGAGATCGCAGCAGAAAATTGCGCCGAGTACCTTCGCGAACAAAAATAATGAGGGAAATGAAACTGAAACTTTTCCCATAAATTGGACGAAACGGAATTTCATTCGTTCGAATTGCATTATACACGAGCTCTGCAAATAAAACGTGTCCCGAATTCTTGGTTCGTACAAACGTGTGATTTCCACTATAAACTCTGCATGTTCTCTGCAAAATACTGGTTCTAGCGAACCCGGCAAATGCATTCATCCCTTTTCTTCATCTGCAATTATTCACCGCAGCAAAAAAGACGGAGCATTCTTCACGGTTTCTTTTACTGATAGCCAGGTGTGGACTAGTCCTCGATTTATACATACTTAAAAAATCAGATCTATTTATTTATTACTATTTTATAAAGGATACATAAATATTTTTCAAATCAAAATAATATTTCCTTATTGCGATGATATACAAGATGCATCAGCACGTACCCGAAGGATTTTAACCAACGATTTCTGGTATTGGCCATTTGGAGTTAAAATGTAGAAGCGTCGCAATTGATAACGTGATAAGTTCTCGGTTTCGTCTGTGCTGTGCTGCTGGGACGACAAGGAGATAGCACGTGACCCGCTAGGTGTACCCAGCGCGGATGTTCAATTGAAAAATGTTTTTGTGTATTTTGGAAAAAGGAGAGCAAAACGACAATTCGTCAATTGCTGTTTAATCCTTCGGGTGCGTGCTGATACACCCTTCATAAATCCACTTTAGACAAGGAAGACGTTCTTCTATGTACAGATCTTATGGGAAGGGGGGGGGGGGGGGGAGGCGAAATCTTCTTCATAGAATAAATCAACTGAGTATGATCTTATACAAATAAAATACGCGTTTTGATTTTCACGCCCAAAAGCATTTTCGTTGTTTATTTTTTGGGGTGTTATGCCGTGTTGCGCTACCTCCTTCTTTAGCCGACGTTTCGGACAGCGTTGCAGTGTCCATCATCAGGGCAGATCCGACGATGTGTATTTGACTGACAACTACACATCGTCTGATCTGCCGGATAATTTCGGATTGGTAATTTCGTACGTATACCAACAAATTATTCTTACATTTTCCCGCCAATAAACATTGAAACACTCTCTTAATTTATTGGTAAGAACTTCAGTCCCGTTTTTAACGGTTTTTACGAATAAAATGATCGTATTTTAGAATATGTAGTATATACATATATATATAATATTTTTTCTCCGTGTATTGATGATTTATATTGATGCCCTACTGAAGCCTTTGCATGGCTGACTGGTTGATTGGAATTCACATTAGGACTTTTTATAATACCCCGTGTACTACACGGCGTATACTTAACTACATCTGTACTATTAATGAAATTGTTCATTTGTACTTGTTTGTTATATTGCGAAAAAAAGAAATATCTTAGATTAACCACTAACTAGTCCACGCCTGCGTTAGGTATTCCATTCGCATTCGTGTCTGTGTAAGCAGAGCACAACTTTAGGTAGGAATAACGTCGTGCACTTTGTTACGAAGGTTTAAAGGCAATAATTTTGCTCGAAGCAGACCACGAACTGGGGCGAACGCAAAAAGTAAAATTCTTGAAGTGCCGTTTCCTTGAATATATCCGCTTCCGCCCAACAAGACGTGTTGAGCTGGTTAGTACTGCCGAATGGACAATAACAACATCCTAAACATTAAATCTTTTCCTTTTTAAGAGAAGAAAATTCTTAAAAGGATTTTTTTTTCTTGTTTATTTCAGATCTCGGGGAGGGTGGTGCAATCCCACGAGCTCCATATTATACATAGATATAATAAACCTTTACCTATATATCTTTATGCTACTTTAACCTTTATCTGAGATATTACAGTACATAGGCATAACGACCTATCCACATAGCGTAAGTTTATTTATTTATATTAATATTCGCCTATACGGCTACATTTACAAACTTGCGATATACATAATAAATAAATTTTGTGTTTAATGTTTAAAGATGTCACGTGGGTGGCTCAGTACACGCCTGAGACAAAAATACAGTCGTTACACCAGTTCTTCTGCCAAAAACATCAAAACAGCATATTTGGGGAAAAAAAGTCGCCTCAGTGGACTGAAAATATTTCTTTTTTTTTTTTTTAAAAGAAAGACAAATATTCCCGGGTTACTAATAACCCAACAACATTTGAAAATCTCTTACTACCACCACACTAAGCGGAAGATGTTGCTTGTGTTGTGACGGAGGACTTAGCCAGCCGAGGAATCGAACACGGAACGCCTGGGTGGAACCCAAACGCAATGCTCACTCAACCACTGACCGGTCTAACCATTTTGGTCTAATTTCTGCCACAGGGGAGATCATTAATGCAATATTGTGAAACCCTAACAAAACTCAAAAAGAGCATTCAAAACAAAAGGAGGGAATGCTGATTTGAGACGTGTGCTAATCCTCACACAGCCTCAGCGTCCAAGGCGCCCTCGGACTCATTTGATTGGGATGTTTTGAACCACCCTCTCTTATTCTCTGACTTAGCCGCCTTCAGATTATCATCTTTTTATCTTACCGAAGGCACACATGGGTGGAATTAAATTTTCAACCGACTATCAGGTGCAGAAAGAGGTTCTGAAGTGAGCCGAGGAGCTGGCGGGAGAGTTCTTCGAGGAGGGCTAAAACAACTTGTACCACGATTGAACGGGATGACGATTATCGTGAAAAATGGTCAACATTGTATCAACAATATCCTGAATTTTTTTTTTTTCAAATGCACTTTTTCTAAAAATATATAAAAAATCTAGTACACTTACTTTCTGAGCATGCCTCGTAATAGCTGCGCAAGAAATACAAACATTCCCATGTTTCAATAATATAGGTACTTATACCATTTCTAATAAATGTGTTTAAATTTGAATCGAACATTTAACAATCATTGCTTTTTTGTACATTAACTCCACACAGGAGGCCCTGAGGAAAATAATTTCCCTCAGGGCCTATGTCATCTTTGAAGATTCTGTGAGGAGGGTCTTTTTGAGGAGAGGGGGGAGTTAACGTGGATCTTGGAGAGCCCCATGTTGTAGGAAGGAGGAAACACAGAGGCCGGCAAATCGTTCCACAGCCGAGCTGTTGAATACAAGAACGAGTCGTAGAAGCGTCCCGTTCTCAAGTGACAAATTTCAACCGTGTACATATATGTTGGGCACGCGTTTTACTATTTTACTTTACATTACTAGTTGTTTATCAGTTATGTAAAATGTAAAACACGTTTATTAGTAAGGCCCTTAATATATAAAATAATACATGGCGATAACCGTTAATATTTGAACTCGGAGTCTTAGGACCGCTTGACTTTTTAACCTATCGTGCTAATAATACTGGACATATTTTTTTTCCTTAAAAGGAAGCAAACACTCCCAGGTTACGAATAACCTGAAAATAATCTAAAAATCTCCTAGTGTATATACCACCACAGTTCAATGAAAAATGTTACTTGTAACGTGATGGATGAATAGAACTCACGACGCCTGGGCAGGACCCAGATGTGATGCCAACTCAGTCACTGACTATTCAGTGTTTGCATATCACCTAGATAAATTATTAATTGTTTCTAATGAATCGGTAGGTACTAAAAGTTGGTTGTATATTTGAGCTCTTGCCTGGAATAATGTTGTATCCAACAAAACTATCAATTTGAGTTAATGATAAAATAATGTTGGGCATATTATTACGCATCTTTTAAGATAGGGATTATGGTAGTGACAATTTTTTAAGGCCTGTGAAAGTATTTTAAAGATTGGTTTGTGGAAGAATGTCGTATAAGGCCGTTTAACAAAATCGCGGATCGTGGTTTAATTCATGGGAATAAATGGAGAAAACGATTGTTTTATGGCTTCATCTAGAAAGACTTTAAAGCCAAGAAGCTGAAGAATGCAGGAAAGCAGAATTTTTCCAGAAAAATATTGTTAAGGCTGCTTTTAGCCTTTGAAACAGTTTTTTCGAATAATGTTGTATGTGGATCTGAAGACAATATCTCGAATGTAAATGGTTTTGTTTATTCATATTTTTTTTTTTTTGCTTTTTAAGCTCAAATGCATCAATGACATATGTAAATAGATGTTAGAACAGCATGGTGCTTTCTCGAAGGCACGAAAAGTAAAAAAAAATCATTTTGTGGAATAATGTTGCCTGTTAAATTTTTATATACAACATTTTTCCACAAAATCAGCACAATTTCTTGTAATAAATTCTAACTTAATAGTCTTTTTCCACGAATTTTTCAAAAGTCTTAAGAATTGCATGTTTCGTTTTTTCCATTTATCTCAGAACAAGAATATTGTTGGATACAACATTATTCCGTGCAGGGGCTCATTTATTTACCCAAAAATGATCTTCTAACGTTTAAGCTTTTCGATTGTTTGTGTGGAAAGCAAGCGAATTGCGCGTTCAGGCACGGATATGAACCTTAAGTCCTACATTATGGAATGTCATTGGGAATTCTCTCGAAACACGTAGAAAACGACACCATGCTTATAAAGACCTCAGTCGATTCCAAAAAATGGTGAGATCTTGAGAAAATCTTGGTGAAATCTTTGAGAAGAGAATTGTACCTCCCGTTACGTTCATAAAAACTGTAGCTGTATTATTTAGCCTTTCATGTCCAATGTTCTCACTTTATAGATATTATAAGGCAACATTCCGCCTCCCATACGTAATATTTCTTATTTCCTCTCCAGAGACACTCGTTATTTAGTACTGGCACCAGTATTCTCCAGTTGGTACTACGGGATGATTATTTAAAGACTTAGGTTCCTTGAATCACTCTGACTGTTTATTGACGTGTCGTAATGTATAATTATAGTTCAGAGGACCTACGTCCATTCTAACTTAAAGCTAGATTTTGTCTGCGGAGCTCTAGAATTATAATAACTCTGCCCATCTACCTTCGGTTACCTTTGGCACATCTCAGAAACGAGACCATGTAACGCGAAGAGCCCGTAGACAACTAAAGTAATGTCAGAACTAACCATAGACTAATTATGGTGCATTACAACTACATACATATTTTTGTTGTTATTCAGTCCCAACATACCCACTTATGTATTATTAGACATAAGAAAATAAGATACTTTTAAGAGCCATTGATCAGCGGCTGAGAATAAAAGTTTAAAAATTCGTGCACCTGTAAAGGGAGGTTCCGATGAGAAAGATCGATTAATCCCCATATTTAATTTTTTAAATTAAAAATTTAATAACGATTTATTTCATTCAAAACTTGCTTTAATATATACCAACTTTCAAGTAAGCAATAAAAATGCTCAAACGCACGATGAAAAATTATTAAATATGTACTTTTTGTAAGTATTTTTTGATTATAAGTATTTATGATTTTTCAATAATGTCTAAACAAAATAAGTGCGTTGAAAAAATTTGAAATATTTTAGTTTATAAGACCTTAAATAAATCGAAACACTGAGATATTTTCGTCGCGGAACACGTTCCCGGATTTATTTTTAAATGATTTTAATTTAACTAAAATTAAAATTCTAAAAATGTGTGTACTAGATTATGTATTGATTTGTTTTGTTGTATGATAATATGTTTAGAAATTTGTGTTGTTTAACACAATATGCCTATTAAAAGTGAACAAATCTGCCAACGACTAACGGTGTAACCTTAGTATATTAAAAATTAACTTACTTTTCAAATTAAAAAAAAATGCGTTTACCAGATAAAATAACAATCTTTCAAAATCAATATAAGTTTTTCTGTAAAAAATAGTGAATAAGTCTAGAATTTGATTCCAAAAGGTCTAATTTCCGGTATTCTCTAGTAATACCCTCTTAACCATGAAACCATTTTTTCTTGGCAGATATATTAATTCGTAAACGTATTAACTCATTTCTTGGAGATATCTTTTTTATAAAAAATGTCAGTATCAGAAGTCTTAATTAAATACATTTTCTTTAATTCACTAAGCTATTAGTTCAATCAACTTGCTTTACGGACTCAAGTCAGAATTAAATTAACTTTATGCAATTGAGCAGTAATAGTAAGTTAATATTAACAGGTTGAGGCCCCGTTTTTCACCACAGTTTCAGACGAAGATTAATGCTAAATCACTGTTTTATTCGTACTTATTACAAATCGGTTTATATCATAAATACAAAAATATGCTTTGGTTATATTGAAAATTTTCCTACCTTTTCCAGTAAGTAAAATTAAAATAAAATGGTTAATACTTTCTTTAAAAAAAAATATGTTCATTTAAAAATGTATGAACGCTTATAATAACAGTCTTATGGCTAAAATTATCTGTAACAGTTTCCATTGACTAACTTTTTTCTTTCGTATAAAATCATTCACAAAATTAAAAAAAAACACATTTGTGCTCAAAATCTTGACCTCTGGACTCTGTTTACCCAGCAATTTTTATGCCTTTTAGGTACCTATATTTGTTATGATATAAGGCACACTAACGGCCGCTGTTCCTAACTTTTAAATCGATTCATCTGAGACCGCGATCAGCCAAGCATTTTGTAGGGTAGCGCTAGATTTATGTTTTTCCCAAACATCTTATGTTATCTGGCCTCGCCCGCTCTCATAGACAATAAAATGACACCAAAGTAAGAACTTTCGAAGTTAAAATAATATTATAGAGTTCATTGTTGTATTTATTATTAATACACGTAATTCATTTAAAATATTTTTATCCATAAACTGACATTTTATATTTTTCAAACAAACGTATATAAAATAAAGTGTCAGCTTGACTGTAGGTACTGGACTTGACACTTGGCTTGGCGAATATTCGAAAACGACATAGTTTTTCGAATAAATTAACCGTTTTTCGTCTCTGCTCCGCACGCATCCAAACTTCTCAATCCATATTAATTAAAATGATAATTAATAAACGCAATACAACAGAAGTGAAATGAGCGCGAAGCTGTG
This sequence comes from Limnephilus auricula, assembly GCA_951813805.1. Taxonomy (NCBI): domain Eukaryota; kingdom Metazoa; phylum Arthropoda; class Insecta; order Trichoptera; family Limnephilidae; genus Limnephilus; species Limnephilus auricula. The sequence continues at coordinate 32,289,071 of OX638389.1, read as the reverse complement.
TCTTCTGAAGTGATATTTCATTGACCATTGTGTTCGCGGTATTTTTTCTACTCTGTTGGCACTTTTGAGAACTAGTCCAAAACTGAGGCGGTCGGAACGAGTTGAATCCACTAGTCCGGCTTCCTTAGGTTAAGATAAATGCTTAAGGCATGCTTAAGCGATACTTGTGTGTTGGAAAAAGCGTAGTTGTGCACTAATCAATTACTAAGGCAAAATTTTGGCTTAGTAATTGATTAGTAGGATTGGGAACAACGGCCGTAAGAATGCGTACATTTTTGGTTTGTGACTTAGGACGAATTAAAGTGATCGACAAAATGATAATATTTTTAACCCTAAATAATATCTGCCAAATCAAATATGTTATATTTATGGTTTATTCAGCATTGATATAATATAAACCTACATTAAATAAACCACGGACTATCGTTTAATCTAATATATAAAAAAAATTATTTGTTTGTTTGTTTGTGTTTTTGTATGTTATGCGCGGAAATATCATCCCTCCGATTGCGATGAAACTTTGGGAATATGATGTGCGCATACCTGGGATGTTTATAGGATAGTGAGCTCTAGCGTTATGAAATTATTTCCTTTACTATTCATCCTATTGCGATTAAAATTTCATCGAGTTGTTGTGAACATGCCCGTGAATATTTCTATATATATACTGGAGAGCGCTGGTGTTATGAAATTTTGCATAAAAAATGAAATAAGTCACGCGAGTTGTTGGAAAAATGTATGTATTTTATGGAGTTAAGCGGCAGGGAAAGAAGGCAGCGGGGATAGGTATGCGGGAGGGTCGGATGGGAAAAAGGGGGGCTTCGCCGGAGGGGGACGAGGGAAAGGGGAAGGTGGAGAAGGTGAAAGCGGAAAAGTGAGAGGGGAGTTCGCGAGAGAGTGGAGAGGAGAGGAAGAATGCGGGGAAGGTGAAAGAGGAAGGTGAAAGGGGAATGCGGGAGGGGAAGAGGAGGCGGAAGGGGAACGGGGACGAAAGGGAAATGACGCGAAGGGAGAAACAATTTATTTATTTACGTGGCCTCCCAACGCATGCCGGGTATCAGCTAGTGTTAAATAAATTAAGTTTATAGACTTGAAACCTTACTGCATCACCCGTTACAATTTTTTTTTATAGTATATAACTAAAAAAAGATGTATGAAATTGTAAAAAAAAAGTACTTCTCTTCTGTGTACGTAAAATATATACAATAGGATTTGAGACTTATATCAGACATATTTGGATATTCTATTCTTACAGATCTTTTACTAACAGTTTCTCTTCTTTAGGGTGGAAGCTGAATGTTAAATCAATATTTTAGATTAACTTACCTTCGAATAAATTTGCGTTATAAATACCAACACATAAATGTTTTAGATAAATTCAAGCTTTTCTTATCGTTTCGCTTAATTGGAGATAATAAAAATTGTTAATTACTTTATAAAAAATGTAATAGTAAAATACCAAAATATGTATTTTCTCTTTACATATGTGTGAAGGCATATGAGAAATAACTTAATAATAAATATAATTTTGTGGCAGTTTATATGTGGCAGTTTCCATTGATTAACTTTTTTTAAATAAAATTATTCACAAAAAAAAATAAGCCACTTTTGCTTTTAGACTACGTTCGTCAAGCAATTTTTATATATGTTACCTACATTCATTGTGATAAAAGACATTATGAAAGAATTAACAAATTTTTAAGCTTGGAAAACGCGATATAAACCGGGTCCGAATGAGCTAGCCCGCGTTGACCTCATTACGGCTCCATGGACACCCCAGTGGATCTTGGTGGTCAAATTGGAATTACAGCTAAATTACCCTGAATTGTATGCACTTCATTTTAGTATTGCTAAATATATTTTTATATCATTATACGGTGTTATGAATACAGAAAAACCTGTCAGATGCTCGGCGTACTGTACAGTGCCGGCAGATACTTAAATAGTATAAAATTACTAACCCCGTACAGTGCGCCCCACTGTTGAATTTGGCATCCACCTCCATTCTGGAGCCCCAAAACACCTGTAAAACCATCGACTCTGTGCTGAAACGGACAGTCCGTTTAATAGATTCTCCTATTTCAACAGACGGATTGCAATCTTTAAAGCACAGGCGTTGTGCGTCGGGTGGGAATACTGTCCTTATTCTACCAGTATTTCAATGTAAGAAGCTCTGAGAAACTAGCGTCAGTGATTCCTTCGTTACCGGTGCACAGTCAGATAACACGCCAAACGCGCGCCCAACATTTGAATACAGTTGTCACATGAGAACGGGTATTTTCTACGACTCTTTCTCGAATTCAATAGCTCGCCTATCGGTCCGTTTGCCGGCTTCTGTATTTTCTACCTCCAACAACATGGGTCTCTTCTCTCTCTCAAAACTCAGGTTCACTCTTTCCTTTCTATAAAAAGAACCTACACACAGAATCCCCAAAGATGACATGGGCCCTGAGGGAAAGAATTTTCCTCAGGACCTCCCGTCTCGTAATGTAAAAATAAATACATTATAATAACACTGTTCTTAGGTTAATGTTGATACATTAATAAATTGCCAATTTATTTAATATTCTAATAACATTAACACGTAGGCACATTTTTTAAATTAAAAAGTTAGTGGATATGTGCAAAAATAGCTTTAGTTGACAATTTAAAACACTGACCAAATTTTCAGTTGAAAACGTTAAATGGACGCAGTTTATTTATTTTCAGTTTCCTTCATTTAGTGTTATTCTTATTTGTGTTCAGTTCCCCGCACCAACAAACGATTTGGGGGCAAGTATGACTACCGCCGCCTCCTGAACCATTTATTGGATAACCGACACCCCTGCCATAGGTCTCTCCAAGTGGTTCGCTACGTTAGAAATTCAATGAGGTTAGTTAAATCGGGACTGTCTATCATTTACAATTTTGAACATAAATAATAAGTCGAATATAATTCTTCGGTCTGAGATTTTTAATAAATTTAATTCTTTCATCAAGTAATTATAGATTTGTAGACTCTTCGAAATTTGTCAAACAAGAATATATGTTCTAGTTTCAAAAAGTATTTATCATCGCGTCTCACCTAAAATCAATTCACTACCTCACTGTAGGTCGCAAGTCGCGGCCCAAAAATTGAGAACCTCTGGCCAAGAGCTCCTCTAATGCCGTTATGTATAACCTATTGCAGGAGTCATTTATAACAGTTCTTAGTAGGAGGCAGCCACCATTATTGGAGCTTTGCCGCGACTATCTTTTGAGCGGGAAATTGCGAAAGCTGACTCAGCAATTTTCGACTCGAAGCATAAATCGTCATTACATTTGTCTAAAATACTGACTCAGTTATCTAGAAATGTTAATTCTTAATTGGTCCATTGTCCGTTCACTTTGAAATTGAAAACATTTATGTACACTCGTATACCTATAATTAGCTTTACTAGTTGGTTTCACCCAAGACATCAACATATTTTTTAATACTAATATTTATTTGAATTTCACTTTTGTTTGTTTGACGCGGATTGCTGGAAGTGGAAATTAATCCAATTTCCTGTCCAAAATCCAATCAAGCTGAACCTCGGCAGATTTGGGACTAGTTGTCGATGATAATTCAATCTTTCTTTATTTTGGTGGCAATCACGCATACACACGGATCAATCTATATAATTTTATATGTATTAAAATCTTAATATTTTAATTTTTATTTCTATCTTTAAAATATTTTTATTTTTATATTTTCAGCTTACTATTAGTTTTTATATTTGTATTTAGTTTTACTTATCTTTAATTATTAAAATTAATTATGTATTGTTCTTTTCTGTTTTCTTATTTTTTGTTATTTATAACCATAGTTTTTATTATCTGTTTCTATAAAATAGTAATTTTTAGTTTTTTTTTTTTTTTTAAAGAAAGACAAACATTCCCGGGTTACGAATAACCCAACAATATTTGAAAATCTCCTACTATAACCACACTAAGCGGAAGATGTTGCTTGTGTTGTGATGGAGGACTTAGCCAGACGAGGAATCGAACACGGAACGCCTGGGTGGGACCCAAGCGCGATGCCCACTCAACCACTGACCGGTCATTTCAGTTTCTATTATATGTATTTTGTATGACTACCACTATACAGGCATTAGCCTAGTATGGTAGTTAAAAAATGTCAAACTGTTACGCCGTTCTTCCATGGAGCTACGTTCAAGAGACGCGATCGCCGCTCGTTTATATTTTCCATACTATTATTAGTGTTTACACTAGCAAAATAGTATGACAGGCAGCGGTAGCGTCCCTTGTAAATATCTACGTGGAAGACCGGCGTAACATATAAACATTGATTAAATAAAAAAATGTACTCATATTCCTTAAATTCGAAGAAATTAAAGAAGAACTTAATTTACGAAATAAATGTCGGCTTTAAAAATCAAAATTTTTGCAAGGTTGATTCCGATTGCTGGAAAGGAAGGTTCAAACCTCATTCAAACCATTTGTTTTAAGTTTTATAACGCATTTTAAAATAGATGTAATACACAAAAAAAAGGTATTTCTTATTATTAAACATTTCACACTTCTAGTTTCGTACAAGTCAAAAAAAGGGCATTCTGAAATAATTGGATTCAAAGATTCAATTCTGGGAAAGAAATTAAAGAATGTGCTTGTTTTTTTTTTTGTTTTGATAGAGATGTGATCTTTTTATGTGTTTTTATCCGAATTTAATAATTATTATAAGACTAGCGGTGCGATTTATAGAAACATATCGAACAAACAGTGATACGCAATACGAGTAATAATACTTAAGGTTGTTGCTTTACAGATCGTTATATTTGATCGATAATCTAATCAAAGCTCAGCGTCATTAGGACTTTTTGAGATTTGAACGGTTCTCGGCTTGTTTCAACTTGTGACCCGACGCGAGACGTAGCACAATGCTAGTCTCACACTAGCGCTTTTCTATAACACTAGTATAGCGCTAGTGTGAGACAAGCTTAATTGTCATGCTATTATGCTTATGTAGGTAACGTGTAATATTATTATTTGTTTAATTTAATCTCCTAATTATTATCTTTAAAAAAATCGTTTCTTTCTACCAAAATTGAATTGATTTCCAATTAAGGATCAGAAAAATGTTCAAAACAACCTTATCTGTTAGTTTTACCAAAAATAACCTGAAAATCATTGAGCTTCGTCCTTCAGTTGTACATAGAACTGTTCCCAAGTCCATCCTGTCTCGCGGGGAGCGAGGTTTAGGGGTTGAAGCAAGTTACGGGAAGGTATGGGGCAAATTAGGGGAAGGTAGCAGAAGGTAGAAAGAAGGCTAGAAGTTGGGGCTGGCTAGAGGAAGCCTCTTTGAGACATGTTTTCACGGTATTTTAACAATTTTAACGAGTCCGCTTATTTATTTGGCATGGTTAACCTAACAAGAACTTATCTGTTTATCATCCCAAATGTTTTGTAGACCGCAAAAATAACAGTAAGTAATTCAGTGAATTTTATTCGAAGATTTTTAAAATTTTCAAATCGATCGTATCGCTGTAGATATTCCCTTTACCTGCGTTTTATCATTGTTTTCGCGAAGTGAGATCATAACAGTAATAAAAGTTTTTTAATTGAATATAGGTATCCAAAAATCGTAGACTATTTGCGACACGTTTCAGAGTAGATAATAGTTTCCGTATTGCTCTAGTGAAAGACCACGATTTAGATTCGATAGTGTAATTTCGTATTACAGGAATGGGAATGAAAAGATGCTTATGCTTTTAAGATTACATTTTTTGTTAGAACCGAGTACAGATTATAGATACGTATTGACTAGCTGAGAGCTAAGATGTGAGATTCAATTCAATTCTTTATTTATTTTAAGAACATTACATTCTCGCTATGCTTGAAATGTATACAGGTTCTGGTTCATTGCCATATTGCAAGCTACGTGGCAGAGCAGAGCTAAACTCAGAATTATGGGATTAGTAGCCTCTCTGTCAAGTAGGGGAAGGTCATTAAATGAAAAAAGATGTACTTTACAAAACTTTATTATAAAGTAAATCAAACAGGAGAGAGAAAAGTTACAACAGTGTAACATCAAGTAAACAAGACACAAAACATACCATATGGACTCCGGGAAACGCTACCACTATCTAAGAACCGTACGTCGTAGAAAAAAACGCCGGGTGACGACGCAAACGTGGTTCGCAGAGAGTATCAGTCCGGGGTCGAGTCTTCCGGCTCCATCAACCGGGGACGGCGCGAAATTCAGGGATCCTAGGTCTTCCTTCTACATGGGAAGGAAGCCGCTATGCCTCCAAGGAAGTTTCCAGTCAAGGTTGACTCTGCAATCTCCATCCGAAAGGCACGTGGCCCAACCAGTCTACAAGACTTACGGAACTCGGCCAAAAGTATCCGCAGTCCGTGGCTTCGTGACGCGGGGTCAAAAGGACATAATAATCCAGTCACAACAAGGACCAATCACTCATCAAATAACTGTTCCATGTAACGTTTCCACAAAATGGCCGACTGCCAACACTGAAAAAGTGGAATTCACATTACCACTCAAAATAATACAGTACACGAACTGCTCGTGATACCAAAAACCACCCCGGCACTTTTTAAACTCAAATAAAACACGATCTACATTATTTATGTCGATTAAAACACCTTTTTGGCGAGTGACCAATTCACAAGACAGCCGGCCCAATGGCTGACTTGAGAGGAAGTGACCATCGACAAAAAACAATTTGTCTTCACAAAAAAATTGCCAGTCTCCAAAAAAAAATACATATACAAAACATCCAAATAGGCAAGAACTGCACTAGTCACAAAATATTTATGTGACATGCTTCTTAATACGCAACATAAACTATACATTCTTACTTTGCTTCTTAATACTCTTAAAATGCATTCCTTACAAAACAGAAGAAAAATAAATTACTTAACTTTTTGTAATAACTCGGGTACGGGGCATACGTCATTCCTAGGTCTAACTACGTTAAATTATCGTGAAAACCAGCTTATGTGTCCAAGCGGTTTTAATTATTCACTCTGAATAATTAGACTGTTGTGTACTCCTGCATCTCATCGAGTTCGTACCTAATCGAGCAACTAGGCAAAATATACTATTCTGCCACAATAATTCCGGGACAAACTACCATATACATCCACCTATTTCGCTTTCACACACTTGGAAATACATAAATTCACCTCAAATATCGCCATGTTTAATATGAGTTACTGTTATTTAAGAGATAAGTATAAGTATAAGTATAAAGTATTTATTTATCAAAAAGAACAGGAATACATTATTATATAAACTATTACATATTTATTACATCCAGAAAATAACATGAATATATAATATAATATCATATTATTACATAGTAGTATTGGTTACTTTTATATTTTTCCTTTTTACCTTTTATTTTCTTACTTTTATTTTACATAGTAAGGTTAAAAATATATTTTAGTGACAATAACATTCAATTTAAAAAGTTAATAACATATTCATTGGTCAGTTAATAACTATAAGTTAATAACAATAAGATTGTTATAGGAATAATGTTATAATAATTGATGTCACTAGAGTAGTATCTAATAGGAGAAAAAAATAAATATGTATGTAAGAACGGTCATATAGAAATAGAAATAGATACCTTGATAATATTTTTATGTAGCATATTTTTATAATGTAGGAGCTGTTGCAATATATTTTTGTATTCTTTTTATTTATCTATCTTGTTACTCTCTTTTGCTTATCTATTTTGTGAACTTTTTCATGTACCTATTACTCATCTGTAAATTTCTCATATTAACCCACACTATATTATTATTTTTATGCCATCTGCAATTTAAAAACTGGTTTCAGTTTAAGTTATTTTTATTTTTTCTCTTTTCTTATAATATAATTTTTTCACTAACCTTTATAACTACCATTCTTATAATGTTCACTGCTATGAGTTTATCTTTCTTATTTAAACATTATATTACATATATATCACTGTATCATACACTTATTATGTAAAAGCCCATCAGCGCTTTGAAAATGAATAATAAATAAATAAATAAACTTTACAAATTTTTAAAATTTAAATTCGTTAATAAAAGTTTATAATTATTAATACAGTTAAAGTTGCAATTTTAAAGATTCGTAATAATAAACTCGCTCCTAATCCTAACTTTACACAACTGACAAACAACCATCATTGTGTCGTAAATAACCGTTTATCATACGTGATATCCAAAATACGCCCATCAGCAAGCAGTTGAATAATGTAAAATCAGATTTTATTCTAGCAGCAATAAAATATTCTGTCTAAATTGTGTTTCGTTGATGTTTAATATATCAATATCCGAAGTTATTCTATATCTATATCAACAACAAGATAGCTCTCCCCATATGCATGACAACTGGCAAGTCTATATATGTTGTCGGGGTGGGAGATAACCAATGGGAACACAGAAAAAAATGCTCTCCATGATATTCGAGATTTCGAACCATCCACGAATCAGTCTGAAGAAATGTGATACAATGTGCACATCCCTTCTGACCCGTAGAAGAGAAAGTCGGTGGGATAGAGCCACGGGTAATAGCCATATTCCCTCAGGTAGAGAAATCTCAGAAATTTCTTCTGAACTTTCTCCAACATGAGGGAATACTTCACCTGGTGTGAGTTCCAAATAACCGACCCACTCTCAAGCCTACTCCTAACCAATGTATCGTACAGTATTGTGAGAACACGGGTGTCTCTGAAATTCCTCCAGTGAGATAACGAGATTACCCAATAAAATGGTTTATACACCTTAATCATAATCCACATCTCTCTCTCTCAGTACATGGGAAGTCATATTACGAACTTTACAGTGCCATGTCTTCCTCTACGGTACTTTTAAGGGTACACAGAGAAAAATGTTATTCTAAAATACGATCATTTTATTCGTAAAAATAGTTAACAACGGGACTGAAGTTCTTAAGAACAAATTAACAGTGTTTCAATGTATATACCAACCAACAAATTATTCTTACGTGTTCCCGCCAATAAACATTGAAACCCTGTTAATTTGTTCGTAAGAACTTCAGTCCCGCTTTTAACTGTTTTTACGAATAAAATAATCGTATTTTAGAATAACATTTTTCTCCGTGTACTAACCCTAAGCTGCTTACTTCATAAAATAATTTATTACATTTAAATATGAATCCACATCTATACTTTTTCATGGTTTCATTGTTTTCCCGCGTTCCTTCTTGTCTCTGATAGAAGTGAGATGACCAGATCTATAAAACCAGGTATCTTTACCTTCCTACTTAGGGGTTGCTGCTCGCAAGCGAAACATTATGACATGACTATAAATGTCTGTAAACTAGATCGAAATAGTCAGGTATGTGGCATGTTTTATCCTTCTCCTTCCTAATTTCCTACCGCCGCATATATCCAAGTAATGCTCTAACTTCCTGCATTTGGCTTCATTATTATATCCAAGCAAAAACATTGTCACTGGAAAATATGGGCGTCTATTTTATAAGAATTATTGAAATAGAAGATTGAAAATTTAAGGTGAAATAGCAGGAAAATTGAATGTCAAAATGTTATATTTCCATTTTTTGTATTAAACCCCTCCCCTAAGTCGGTTCCTCGCCTCAGATTGAGTGATATATGACATCAAACGTGATGTGAATAGGACGGATCAAAACACGGGCAAATCAAAGAAAGAAGACGAATCGACCCCGCTTATTTTAAAATTCAAATTCAGAAATACGTGCAGCAATTTTGATATTTTCTTGATATTCCGTCAACTTATGAAAACTACCGGATTCTTCCCCCTTTTAGAAACTCGTGTATTTTTCAAGCTCATAAAGCTTTATAGAAATAAACTAATAGTATTTCTTCAATCTATGCAAAATTACTTTGTGGCATCATTTTAATTAAATGAAACAAATTAATTTGTGTAAACCGCCATAACTAAAAGTATTCAAATATGTAATGTTTGTTTGGTTTAGTATTGTTAATGAATCATTTTTCGCACGGAGAAAATGTTATTCTAAAATACGATCATTTTATTCGTAAAACGGTTAAAAACGGGACTGAAGTTCTTACGACCAAATTAACAGGGTTTCAATGTTTATTGGCGGGAACATGTAAGAATAATTTGTTGGTATACGTAATTTCGTACGTAACTTAACGTAACGCCAATAAACATTGAAACACTGTTAGTTTGTTCGTAAGAACTTCAGTCCCGTTTTTACGAATAAAATGATCGTATTTTAGAATAACATTTTTCTCTGTCCGCTGTCTGAGCGTCGCAAAGATACGTTTGGGTTCCGGTTAAAGATGGTGGTCTTGTTAAATACTACATTTTTATCCCGTCAGATTTGTATGATCGTCGTTTCTACTACGAGCTGTCAAATTGGAATAATAAGTATTATAGTACCTACCGGCCCGAAGAAAGTTTGAAAAACATTTTTCGTTGAGATGGTGACAATTATTGACGTAATTATATAAATATTCCTTATTATACATTTCTTATAATGGATAAGTCTGCGCACCAACTGCATGGCGAGAGACATGCTGAGGAAGACCCTTTCTCCAGCAGGGCTCTCTTGAAACATCGCCTTGCACCGCAGTGTGAGGGATAGGTTCACTCGACACACTGACCCCGAGATTCCTACCCAACCTTCATACGAACTTCCTATTCTTTCTTTCCCTAAAAAGACCCTCCTCACAGCATACCCAAAGATGACATAGTTGTTTTTCTCAAGGCCTCCTGGGTGAAGTTAAAAAAAATCTACCAAATAATTTTCTTGTATTTTCTTGTATTTTCTTATATTTTATTGTATTTTCTTGTATTACTCATCTGTAAATTTCTAATATTAACTTACACTATATATTATGATTTTTATGCCATCTGCAATTTAAAAACTGGTTCCAGTTTAATTTATTTTTACTTTTTCTCTTTTATTATAATATAATATTTTTTACTTACTTTTATACCTACCATTTTTATAATGTTAATTGCTATAAGTTTATATTTCTTATTTAAACATTATTATCACTGTATTATATATATATTTTACATATATATCACTGTATTATATACTTATTATGTAAAAGCCCATCAGGGTGTTGAAAATTAATAATAAATAAATAAATAATGCCAACAAAAATTGCAATACGTGCTTTAATTATTGTTAATTGGGTTAGCTGTTACAAATATGACGTACCTGTGTAATTTTCTTATTTTCTTTATAAAATTTCCTCAGGGTTTATTTCATCTTTGGGTCTTTTCGGGGAAATGAATGTGAGGAAGTTCTGGGAAGGAAAAAGTTAAGAGGGATGGGTAGCCACCTGGAGTTCAATGTGTCCATGAGAGATGGAAGCACGAACCTATCTTACCTCTCGAGTCTCTCCCAATCCGTCCCGCGCCGTACAGCCTATAAAAACCTCTCCCCAAGAACCCGGGCACAAACGTTGCAAGCCACTTGGGAGGTGATCTTTGGCTTGGGCTTGGTAATATTTTAACGCAAAATTATTTTTATTTTAATTTTCGAAATTGGAACTCTCTAACGCTTACGGGTAATACTCTAGTGATGTAATAAAATTGGGGAAATTTTAAAGAACAAAACAATACACTTAATATTACGGTATCGGATATAATGCGTGTAAGTACTAACTTATGGGGCGTTCTGACGTTTCGATTTTTGTTGACCCACTTTTATTTTACGAAAAAAGTTGAGCAACATGTTGTTCACACGTTTCAATTTAAGTTGAACCGATTTTGACATTCAAAATGGCGTCAATTGAAATTGTTAGTGCGTGCGTCTATCTAATTTCTGATGTTTTGTGAGAGGAGCTGGAGATTATGAAAAAACATAAAAAACGTCGTACTTGGGTGAGAAAATGGATCATGAGAAGGAGTGAATTAGGCGCATCCAACACAATTTTTTTCAAAATAATATTATTTACATTTCAAAATTAATATTCTATTTTTGTATACTTCTTGTTTTTGATCCGAAAGACAGGGATGGCTTTGGTACAGATCCATAAATCTGAACATTAAATCGTCCGACCATTTCAGATATTTTTTGGTTGAAACGGATTCCATGACGGTAGGAACTAGTACCGAATAAATGAAACGCCTGACGTTTACTTTTTCCCGCGAGTAACTAAAAATGATAAGCGACTTGAAACATGTGTTCAGACGCGACGATTCGATGTAAAACTCGAACGATTAGTAAAACCAAAATGGCGATAGTCATACTTGAACGACAAAAGTAGACGGGCTATCAACTTTCGCTAGCAACAAAAAAAGTTGATAACTTTGTTGACAAAGTGTTCACACGTGTCAATTAGCTTTCAACTGTCGAGTTGACCGACAAAAATCGCCCCGTGTGAACCGGCTAATACTGACTGTAATATATACTGAGATGATACTCATGTTATCATCTTTGTATGTAGGATGTAGGTCAGAGTTATTGGTTTGCACTAAATATCTTCTCCTTACAAATCTTGCCGTAAGTAAGTTCGGAGTTATATTATTAATACTATTTCGTTAATCTACAAGATAATCAATGGCCATACATCTATTGAATTTCTAAGAAAAATTGATAAACTTCAGAACACACACAGATATGAGACGAGGAAAAGAAATGAACTGAGACTCCCCTTCAGGAAAAAAACACAGAGTCACAATTCGTTGATAAACGGAGCGTTGAAGATATTTGGAGAATTACCAGAAGAAATAAAATTAGAAGAAAACATAAAAACATTTAAAATTAAATTACGTAAATATGTGATTGATATTTTGTAAAGGTATTACTTTAATTATGTATATATATAAGGATTGTATTAGGACATAGATGACTATGTACCTACTTAAAATGCCTCAATAAATAAATAAATAAAATAAATTAAGTACTCGACTATTATAGTAGCAAACCTGTTTATCTTTATTAAGTTTCATACTTACTTGCAATTCACTCTCTTACTATATTCAATTTAAACAATTACCTTAAGTTTAGTAGGTACATAAGTTTTTTACAATATAACTAAGCAACTAACTAACCATCAAGCCATTTCCCCGTTGGGGTTGGCAAAGAGGAGGTACCGCCAAACAACTCGGTCTTGGCACACACTCTTTGCCTCATTTACATTCCATACATCTGATTCACTTGATCGTGCCATGTCTTCCTCGGGCGTCCCCGTTTTCTTCTACCATTCACATGTGCATCATGCATTCTCCTTAACCTCCTTTCTTCGATCATTCGCTCAACGTGTCCAAACCATCATATATATCTGTTGATCTTTATTAAGTCTTAATACTTCCCCTCCTACACGGAGAAAAATGTTATTCTAAAATACGATAATTTTATTCGCAAAAACGGTTAAAAACGGGACTTAGTTCTTACGAACAAATTAACAGTGTGTCAATGTTTTTTGGCGGGAACATGTAAGAATAATTTGTTGGTATACGTAATTTCGTACGTATACCAACAAATTATTCTTACATTTTCCCGCCAATAAACATTGAAACACTGTTAATTTATTTGTAAGAACTTCAGTCCCGTGTTTAACCATTTTTACGAATAAAATGACCGTCTTTTAGAATAATATTTTTCTCCGTGTAATAATACCCCTCCACCGACCAGTCTCTGACGTTCTCTCCCCCTTTTATTTGCTTTCTCTTTCTCTTTTGTTTGCCTCAAAATCTTTCCCTCTTCTGTAATTTAGTTTATATGTTTATTGTCCCGATTAAGGATGAGATCAACCGAAACCGGTCGACATGTATAAATAAAATAAAGTGGTTTTAAACACAGTACTTATTTCATTTTGTATAATGTTAAGCCACAAAGTGTTTGCTTTCTTCGATAATTTTTAGTGATTAATTTACCACTCTTCAATATTCAAGTTTATAAAATCAAGCTACAAAACATGACCTCCAAAACCTTTTATCCAGGATGTTGAGAGGATAATATTATGTAGGTACTGCTATTTCGGTTGTTTGCCGCAAAATACTCATATCTAAAATTCATAATACGATCCCCGCACGAGGAATCGAATTTGGTATATCACCCTTAAGCGGAAGAGCTTTGAAATTAGCGGCGGAAACAGCTAAAACTGAAGCTTTTAGAAATTTACAGATGGTAAACCAAAATAGGTGGTAGGTAGATACTTCGTCTTCCGGAAAGATAACATGCACCCTAAATTATATTTCCAAGAATCCAAAGCGTAGAAACTAACTTCAACGAAAGTCGATAAACCGACGTTATAGAAGTTATTAATTCTTGCAAACAACAGATGATAGGAAAATCGCGTAGATATATCAACGTAAATGCTATTTTAAACCAAATTGTTATATATCGATGGCTCTAACCGATCCAGGGTTGCTAGCATGGTCGGTCGATATGAAGTTACCGACCGATTGTCGGTAACTTCTCATCGTTCCCTAGGACAACTGCAGATCGCTAACGTACAGACGAGAGTTGATATCGAATATATTAAGGACACTTAATCATTGTGAACTGTCTCATTTTCATTTGCGATCTGCAGTTGTCCTAGGGAACGATGAAAAGTTACCGACAATCTGTCGGTAACTTAACTTAACTTAACTTAACTGAGCGTGGTATACCCCTGTTTTGACTCGGCTAATTCATATTTCGTCTTTTTGTGACAGTTGCAATCTATCTGTACAGTGTAAAGACAGGGGAACTATGTCGCCTACCAGTTGGGCTGCGTTGTAGTACTTATCTGTCTGTAATTTTTTTGCGTGTTCCTTGTTCGGTAAATCCTGTGAAGATGGTAATCGTGTTTGATAGTACCATTTTATTTCACCGGATTGCATGGCTGTTGTAAGCTGTCACGTTGGAGTAATCAACATTACGCGAAATCTAGTTGAAAAGCTTGAATTATTTTTTATTTGAGTCAATTCTATGATGTTAACCGCTTGGGCACATAAGCTTGTTTTCACGACAATTTAACGTAGGTAGACATAGGAATGACGTATGACCCGCACCTGAGTTATTAATGACTCAAGCATAATATTCAGTCATGGATGTTTAATTTAGTCTCTCCATTTTTTTGTTACCTTCGAGTTTCAACTAATAAAAACCATATAATTTGTTGATAGTTGCTTGTACATATAACGTATTCTTAGTAATTAAATGGGTTGATTAAAAATAATACTTTTTGATAGGATGTTTATAAATAGCCATCACATTTGAATCGTCAGAAGAAATGTTTTTGCTTTTGGTAGCTTGTTCCATTGACTGAGATGAATTCATCATAAAACAAACAATTTTCCTTGAACCTTATCTTATTACGTCCCCAATGTCTTTCGTAAATACTTTAGCGTTTCTATATCCCCTAAAGAAATTTTATTTTGAAGTCTACGTATGACAAAAAAAAACCGTCCCTAACAATGGTAAGCTGGTTGGATATGCCCCAAGGAAAGCAAATAGCAGAATTCGTCATTTTGTCTAAAGCTGTATAGCATTTGTCCTCCAAACAAGATAAAATATTTGCACAGTGTGGTCCCAAGACTGTTGACTTGTTTTCGCTTCGCTTGTCATATTCAGCCGAATGTGTGTGGGCCGCGTTTTTACTGTGAATATTTCTCTTTAAAATCAAGAAATTCTAAAAAAGCCACCATTAAGACATGTAAAAACCCTTAATGACATAAAAAGTAGAGAGCTATTTACGGTCATTTTATTATTTACTAGCGAGTTTCCGGTTGTTTCCCCCTTCCGCCTTACCTTTCCCTCATGCGTCCCCTTCCCTCCCGCTTTCCCCGTCCACCTTCCCCACTCCTTCGTTTCCCACCGCCTCTTACAGCTTCCTCTCTTCCTCCCACCTTCCCTCTCTATCGCTAAACTACATGAATTACACACATTCCTCAAACTACTCGCGAACCACCTATTGTAAAATATTTATACAAATTTCATAACACCACAGTTCACCATTATATATATAGGAACCTTGGCAGGCGTGCACACAAAAAAATCACGAAAGTTTAATCGCAATCGGATGAATGGTAAAGGAAATGAATTCATAACGCCATAGAAACCATAGCTGTTTATGATTTTATAAACCACGGTTTACAAAACCATAAACCTTTAACCTTAAACCATAACACAAGTGGCATGTTCACTTTTAATCCCAAAAGTTTCATCGCAATCGGGTTAAAAGTTTAGGAGAGCATAAGGGACAAACAAAGAAACATTCATTTTTATATATCACGATGACAATAGTCCCTTCGTCCAAATTCATAAAGTACGAGTTTGGTAAAATTTTTGGTATCTGATTCTGCTCGTTTTCAACTAGCTACAGTAAAAGTAAAAAATGTCAGCGCTTGCAACAGAATTTCGCAAAGAGCCTTTTAATTTCCACGATTTTAAATGCATTCAGGGGAGCTCAGTCTCTCGCAGAACGTTATGAAATATGTACAAGTATATTATACTGTCAGGATTCGTAGCGTTTTCCCCGCTGCCGCCTGCCATTGCATGTGAATACTCGCATCTTTCACCCCACCAAGAGCAGGTGTTCTTCTCATAATATTTTCTCCTAAACCCTATTCGCTAGACCATGCCCTTGCCACGAATGTGGGGGCTAACTTCCCCGAATATATAAAAAATCGCATGGGAAATTAGGATGCAAAATTCCCTTGTATGATTATTTGCTTTGCCAGAACGTTTTCTTTCGGGCAGAACGTTAAAAAGAACTAGTTGTCCCTCGAGTGATTTTGAATGTGATACAATCATAGTTCCCAGTTTCCGCCGCCAGCCGGCGCTAGTTGTAGTCCTCGGGAGAAATCTTGATAGCATGCATTATTTTCGATATACTTTCGGCATCAAGGAGGCTTACGTTATATGAAGAACTATAGGACCATAGGAAGTATGTACTTTAATACCTACTTAGTATCTTTACCTTTAGCGTATTCGTTTATACTTACAACGGTACAGGATCATATTTTAGATATAAAAATGTTTATAGCTTTTTATTTGTGTACGTGAAAGGCGATATCAACGTGGAAATGGAATGCGTGACAAATAAGGGATCTTCTAAGAAGTAATCTAATATCTCTCTTCATTGTTGTTGTTCTTAGATTTTTTGCAATACACACTGCCCGACTGTCAATCCCTGGGGGAAAAAAGGGTGGGTATGTGTTTTAATACGCATTTCCGTGATCATATTATGTGTATCTTAAGACGATAGAGTTCACTTTTCGGCCCATACAAAAAGAACGCCCGGGAAAAAACACTTTTCCACATGGAAAATTGCACAAAATGTTTTTTTTTTATATTGCCGGTAAAAAGAACGTAAAAGCTACATCTGTATGTTTTTAAATTTTCGATATGTTTCTTATTAACGTAAACATTCACCGTCACACGGAGAAAAGTGTTATTCTAAAACACGATCATTTTATTCGTAAAAACGGTTAAAAACGGGGACTGAAGTTCTTACGAACAAATTAACAGGTTTTAATTGGCGGGAACATGTAAGAATAAACATTGAAACACTGTTAATTTGTTCGTTAGAACTTCAGTCCCGTTTTTAACCGTTTTTACGAATAAAATGATCGTATTTTAGAAAAAAAAAATTCTCCGTGCATACATGTATAATATATCAAAAAATATTATTTAAGGAAAAAAATGCTGCTAACTCAATTCTCATAAAGAATTACAAACTTACTTTTTTCGAAAACATATTTTTGTTTTTAAATTACAATTTCGTGAAAGTTTGGGTGTTGAAAAAAGCATTTTTCGAGAGATTTCTGTAGATATGAAAGATTAAGGCAGTTGTCCCATTCGCACGTGTCGCTTCGCATTTATAGTAAAGTGTGCGTGAGCTTATTGTGAGCTATGAGCTATGAAATATTAAAAGCCTGGCTAATTTGTGCCATCTCTAATATGAAGCCGGAACATTTTTTACTCCAACATGACATTAATAAATTCGTATAATATTGACAACCTTGGTCGAAAATTATTTGCTATCTATAAAGGTATGTATAAAACCTCTATAATTAGTATTTTCTTGCCTAATACTCAAGGAGTCGTGGGTTTTCTTCACCATATTTTCGCTTCACATCATTTTATTTTATTTCACTTTTTTTATTGAATTTCCTCCCTTCAAATAAGAATGTCTTGCCTGAAATAAAGAATTGTGAAGAATAAAAGATAAAGAAGAATTCCTTGATTTGGTCCCAAGGGCGGAGTATAGTTGACAAAGAATATTTAAACCGATATACTGAGAATTTGTTGTGATTTTCCCAAGGGAGTAGGTATAGTAGGTATGTAATTTAAGTACTCGGCTTATTCATTTTCCATAAATGAATTATTTATAAACAATATTTAAAAAACTGATTCTTATAAAATAGGCGTCCTTGTTGCATCGGAAGATGCGACATTAATTCCTTCGGCACCGGTGCACAGTCAGCATTTGTATACAGTTGACATTTAGCACATGAGAATGGGGCATTTCTACGACTTGTTCTTAAATTCGAACAGCTCGGCCTCTCTGTTTCTTCCCTCCTACAAGTTGGGTTTTAGGGGCTGGAGGGTATGAATATCTTCAAGGCCCAGATTCACCCTTACTTTCCTCAAAAAGACCCTCCACACAGCATCTCCAAAGATAGACACAGACATAGGCCGCGTGAAAAATTGCTTTCTTTAGGGCCTCGTTTGTGGAATGTTGTGGAATTAGTGTACCTACTTTAAAATCTTACGATTTCAGAGGAAAGTTTGGTTTTGGTGTATTAAAAAAGTAAAAATTAGAAATAATCTATATTTAATTTACTAGTCCGTTTAGTTGACGACCGTCAGTGGTCGAGTAGTAAGACACTTGACTCCTATTCGGAAGGTGGCGGGTTCGAACCCGGCGTGCTCAAATAAGTTTTGTTTGATTAATTTGTGTTATTTCACAATTAATAAATAAAAATAATATATGTTATATTTGCGGCACGTTCCAGAGTGGAAGATACTCTCAGTATCGCCCTGGTGTAAGACCACCATTCAGAATTGAAACGTTGCTTAATAATGGCTTTAGCCGTGTTTAGTGACTAGATCTGAATAGCCAGGTACTTTCCCACCTTCCTCTTCCCCATCTCCTTCCCTTCCCCACTTACATTCAGCCTCACAACATTCTCCAATTGGGGATGCCATAGTCTCACTGGCTCCAGAAGGGAGCAGTTGGGACTCTTGTGAGGTTTCTCTATAAAAAATAAAAAAAGAGTTATTTAATAAAACCAAGGGAAATGTTCTCACAAAATAAGTGAATTGAGAAGCGTTTCATGAAATAACATCAAAATAAAGTACATTTCATTTCCAAATTCGGGATTATTAATTACCTATGTACTTGGGATAATTGCTTAAGAAGTTGAAGCCTTTGGAAAATGGGCCGTTACAATACGAGCAGCCATTTTATTCCTTCATTACAAGACAAAGTTTAAATAATCCACTTAAAACTCTTTACGTTGTGCCCGTCTTAGATTATTTAAGTAAAGAGAATTCAAAACATGGATGAAAGTAAATAAAAAATCAATTCCAAAAGTGCTTCGCTTTTTACAAATTATCATTCAATCATTAAATGACGCAGAAAATTCCATGCGTATTAACTCTCAAAAAATAAACAGTTTTTGACTTAAGATGAAACCTGGTGGTGGAGAAATTTGAAAAATAGATTTTACTAACTTGTTGCTGTCACTGTTGCTCTTACTCCACCGGATATTGAGCGAAAGGGACAATGCACCTCGGGCTACTAATACCTAACTAAAATCTAGGTTTTGTATTCCCACTTTTCTTCTCCAAAAGTGGACTGATTTTCATATTTTTTACCAACTGCATAAGAAAAAACTATTCTATGTCTGTACGTTTTGCTTTTTTTAAAAAACATTGTCTAGTTTGTATACTGAACGTCTTTTGACGGCGTTTGAACCAGTCAATTTTATTGAATTTTGGAAGGTCATAACTTCTATAAAAAGTAACTTACCAAAAAAAATATAAAATACCAACACGCTAGTAGTTGATATCTATTTTATGTAAAAACAATATTTTCTCTAGGGTTAAAATCCAGAGAGATAAATAGGGAATACGTTTGTATGGACTCAACTCTTTTCCATTGTGAGCTGTGAAGCTTTGAAGTCATCTTTCAGCTCTCGGAAAATAAGGTTAGATGCCGTATTGATGGTATCACCTTTTTATTATATAAATACTATAAAAAAACAAGGATGAAAATTTGTATATTTGTGAATACTGCACAATTGCTTCCAACTGCCTGGAGCTAGTGAGATTTGAGGAAGGCGATGGCATCTAGTCACCAAACTAAAAGAAAATAAGATTCCTATTAATCATTTTTTGGTATATTTAATAGAGACATTTATGATATTATGTTATGTTGTTAAATTTCGGACTGTTTTGAAATCAATCAGTTATTTTCATAATACAGTAGGTACTTTTTCCCGAATACTGCACAAGAGTCCCGACTGCTCCCGACCGCCTAGAGCCAACGAGACTATGATATTCCAATTGGGGAATCTCGTGAGGTTAAAGGTGGTGGGGAGGGGAAGGAAATGGGGGAGGAAGAGGAGAAAGTAATTTTTTATTCAGATCTGGTCACCAGATCCAATCCAAAGCCACTTCGAGCGACATTTTACTTCTGAATTGTGGTCTTACGCCATGGCAATTCTGGGAATATCTTCCACTTCCCATCGTGCTTCAAATATTACTTAAATGATTTTATTTGATTATGTTGTGAAATAACACAAATCAATAAGGAATAAACCTTCAAATTTCAGATAGTGAAAAATACCTGGGACTTTATATCGATAAACACTTGTCTTTTAAACACCACATACAAAAAGTAAAATAAAAAATTATCCCACTAATTGGTGTATTTGGTAGAATAGCCCATCTTCTACCAATACAAGTAAAGAGGGGATTATACTTGGTTGGGCATTTACACAGCTGACACAAAACACAAAACACGCATCAATACTTTAGTTTAATTCATTCCCATCTTAATTATCTCATAGAAAT
The DNA here is from genome assembly GCA_951813805.1 of Limnephilus auricula. Taxonomy (NCBI): domain Eukaryota; kingdom Metazoa; phylum Arthropoda; class Insecta; order Trichoptera; family Limnephilidae; genus Limnephilus; species Limnephilus auricula. Next base: position 32,268,091 of record OX638389.1, on the reverse strand, counting down.
ATGGGTAAACACAAATATCACATACTTAAACGAAATTCAAATAATACAGATAAAAAAACTTTTTAACTATAGACCAGAAACCCCCACCAAAAGAGTATACCAAGAAACTAACTTAATGAAAATCAGAAAACTGTACGAATACAACCTATGCTTATTAATCTACAAAATCCAAAATGGCTTTATACCAAGAACACACAAATACTACATTTATGAAAACATCACAAGTACATGAACACCACACAAGACAACGTAATAAATTATACACAAATTCAACAAAGACAGAGTGTGGCAAAAGAAACATAGGCTTTGAGGGTATAAACATATATAATCTCCTTCCTGACAACCGAAAATAAAATGAATATATTTTTAAAAAAAACTTTTGCTCTCAAGATTAATGAGCAAAACCAAAATGTTCTTACTTAAAAAAATGTGTTACTTGGTGTTAGGTAGTAAACCATCATTATTAATATTATTTGTATCAATGTATACTTAAGTTAACAAAGCGAAATATGTATATTTCTTTTAACTTAATAAATTAATAAAAATCATATTTACCCGTGCACTCTGAGATTTGAACCAGCGACTCCCGGATGGCCAGTCGAGAACCTTATCCCTTGACCACGGAGGCCGTCAAATCTACTGAGCAATGGAATATTTATTTGTCTGATTAATTATAAATTTATATCACACGTGAAGAAGGTTCATTTGAAGGTGTTGTTGTTGCCTTTGTCAAAAAAGTTAAGGTGATATACCACTTTGTGTAAAATTAGGGATCAGCCTGCAAACAATAACACACCTTATGTAGATGGCGATAAGGTTTAATCCGGTTTAAGTATTATTAAGTCATATTTTCATAAGGTTTAAGATTCCCGTTTAACACCATCCGCCTATATTGATTTATTCTAGAAAAAACAACAATATTTTGCGAAGCTCAGGCATAAATATTTCAATGTTTTACAATAATTTTCTAAGGAAGTTGATTTTCCACATTATTAAAAAAAAACCATAACTGAAATGAGGATCGTAAGTAAGAGATTTTGAACTTTAAAGCCGTTTTTATAAACCCGATACTTTATTTTTTCTGGATTTATAAAAGGACTAATCAAAAAAATACTCGTTATTCCAAAGGCAAGTTTTGGTTTTCCTCTCACAATTTGATTAAAACTTCACTAAGCGGTCTAATTTTCAAACCAAAATCATGTGATTTTGGTGTGAAAATGATTGTTAATAGTGCAATTTAAAGTGCTACTCAAGGTTAAAACGTTGTTTTCAAAATAATTGCATTTTTGAGCTTTTCATTCGCAGATCCAGCAACGAAATGGCGACGAATATAATAAATCCGTTTTAAAACCATCCAGCAGTATTCAAATCGGTAGGTACTAAGAGGATATTACCAGATAATACCGAAAATTAGTAATTTTAAAGTCAAATTCTAGATGTATTGACTCTTTTTTACAAAAAAACATAAATTGATTGGAAGATAGTTTTTATATCTGGTAAACTAAAATTTGAAAAACTAAGTTTATTTTTTATATAGTACTATGGTTATACCGTTGGTCATTGGCAGATTTGTTCAATTTTCAAAGGAAAAATTGTATTATACAACACAAATTTCAAATCATATAATCATACAGCAAAATAAATCAATAGATATATAATCTGGTAAACACAGTTTTTAGAATATTAATTTTAGTTAAATTTAAATCATTAAAATATAAATCCGGGAACATGTTTTGTGACGAAAATACCTCAGTTTTTCTATTTATTTAAGGTCTTACAAACTAAAATAGTTAATTTTTTTTTTTTTACACTTATTTTGTTTAGACATTATTGAAAAATCATAAATGCCTACTTATGATCAAAAAATACTTACAAGAAGTACACGATATTTAATAATTTATCATCGTGTGTGTTTGAGCATTTTTATTGCATACTTGAATGTAGGCATACATTCAAGTATGTTTTGAATGAAATAAATCGATATTAAATTTTTAATTTAAAAAAATATGTACGGGGAATAATCGATATTTCTCATCGGAACCTCTCTGTACAGTTGCAAGCATTTTTAAACTTTTATTCTCAGCCGCTGGTCAATGGCTCTTAATATAAAATCTATTATTTCTTCTGGAATCTTTTCCGGAACGCAAATGATCCAAAATTCTGAAAAAGGACCTGTTACCTATTATAAAACTTTATTTCAATTAAGCCTACAGAACAAACTCTCCGTTGTTTCATCGTCATTTGTTATTTCGACTCTCCTAGCTGATTCATTCTGACTTAAGTACAGGCTGAAGCATTTTATCAGCATTCCAACACTACGTCTAGGTCTCCCCTCCGTGGGACATTTTACTGCCAATTTAAGGCATGTTTTGATAAACAAAACTTTGAAGACGTTAACGTCAAAAGTTTCAGGCGACAACGAAAATCGGAAAGTCGAAAGTTAAGAGGTGACGTTTTGTTTTCAAATAAATTTATATAATTACATACTTTAATTTTACAAACTTTTTATTAGGTTTTCGCCTTTGCTTTTTTGGAAAATACCAATGTCGTACTCATACATTACTGTTTATGTATTATGAATAAATTATGTAGAATATTTTATTCAAAATCTAACTTATGCTCACCAACGAAATTTGACATGTATAACCTACTAATGGATCATATCTGTGACAGGTACTCGTATGGCATACTCATAACACATTTGTATCTATCAGACTCCAAAATATATTAAAATTATAATATTATAATCTATTAAAATTAATGGTTGAATCTTTAGTAACAAAAATATTTAAATTAAGCCATTTTTTTCGTCATGTATTTTCAGCTGCTACTACATAAATATCTTTATATCTTATAATGTAGATAGCCATAGCGTAGCCATTCCCATCTAGTGACCGGTCAGTGACTGAGTTGACATCGCGTTTCGATCCCACCCGTGTTCAATTCCTCAGCTGGTTAAGTCCTCCATCACAACACCAACAACATTTTCCGCTAATTGTGGTGGTAGTAGGAGATTTTCAAACATTGTCAGGTTATTCGTAATCTGAGATTGTTTGTCTTTCTTTTAAAAAAATCAAAAAAATAAATTAAAGCGTTTGAATAATTGTGCTGTCAATAGGGAAAAATTAAATCTATTTTATTCTAAAATACGATCATTTTATTAGTAAAAACGGTTAAAAACGGGACTGAAGTTCTTACGAACAAATTAACAAGTTTTCAATGTTTATTGGCGGGAACATGTCAGAATAATTTGTTGGTATACGTAATTTCGTACGTATACCAACAAATTATTACATTTTCCCGCCAATAAACATTGAAACACTGTTAATTTATAATTTGTTCGTAAGAACTTCAGTCCCGTTTTTAACCGTTTTTACGAATAAAATGATCGTATTTTAGAATAACATTTGTGTGAAATCATCTGCGAGCATAATAACTAATATTTTTTTCTTTTATAACTTTTTCTTCAATGATATCAATAACTTTTTAAAATAGTGGTTTAAAAAAAATTATTTCTTCTCATTCAATATTTTTATGTAGTATTTTTCAATAGCTTCAATAGTATGCGACGTGTTTTGATAACAACAAAAAAGTATATAGCTTAAGGAAACCTTATCGTCATTCTTTCCACCATCAAATGGTTTAGTGGAAAACTTTATCATCTTATCTAGTGCAGGTTAGTGGTAGTTTTCGATATCGTTTCATTTAACGCCCTTCTCAGCTCGTTACGAAGCTGCAACATAACTTCCATTAGACTTGGGAAATATGACAGGGATGCGTTGGCAAATTTTGGCACGGATTTCGATTCGTTTGGATTTTCTTTGGCACAGCGATGACGTTGCAAGCATTTCGGCATTGGCACGCTTCAGCGCCGAGCTTTCGACTTATGGACATTGTTATGGTTTTTTGTTTTTTAACGGAACAATTCGCAAAGTGACAAGTGGATGAACAATTATTTCTGACGGATAAGTTTTATTGCTGGGCCATTTTATTAAATCTAAGCTGTGTTTAATTTAGACGCAATAATTGTTCTCACCTCAGTCATTGTTGCATGCATGCAGTAGTAATCTTTATTCATTTTTATTTGATCACGGTATAATTCAGCCCAGGGATAATTCCCCAATTTTGGAAATGTTGTGACAAAATAAAGTGAGGAGAGGAAGCATACAGAGAATATGATGGATGGATAATTGATTCGATATGTTTGTTTTGATATATTTGAAGAAATGTAACGCGTGTGATCAATAAATATGTTGTGTAAAGTATTTTACTTTCTATTTAATAACCTCGCTCTGAAAATATCGTGACAGTGACCAAACCATTTTGGGGGTTTTAAAACATCAAAAGAGAATAAAAATTAGAATAAAATAAAATTAATATATTTAACCCGTTTAATCACAGGAGACCATATTTGTCCCAGCTCACATAGGTCTCACAGAAATCGGTGTTTCTCCCTTACTATCATAGTCAGAAATGTGATCTAAATGGTATTGGAAAGAGAATACAACAAACTATATATTCAAATCTAAAAGAAAACCACAAAAAAATTAAAATTTCCCCTTTTCTGAAACCAAATGTTCCGATAGCAATTTGAAAAAAAATTATGGAACTTTGTGAATTTTTTAAGAATTTTTTTAGATGAAACGAAAAAAAGTGAGGTGACAGTAAGGTTTATAATTCATTTATCTAATGAAATAAGTATGTGTTTTATTTATTTTTCATTATCAGTAATTTTAGTTAGAAAAAAAAGTAAAGTGAGCCATTTTGAACACTTTTTAAAGTTTTGCAAAAAAAATTTTTATTAAAAAAAATACATAGTAATTTTTAATACAGAAATTTGAAAGCCTATTTCATCACCTTTCGAAAACAGTTTTTAGTTTTCGAATACGTTAACAAATGTTCCATTTATTTGGATTTTATTGCAAAGCGGGAATATTTTTAGCCTTTGACAAAATAACCCAATTTTTTTAAGGGTTAAAAAAAAACATATTATTAATCATTTTTTTGTATATAAGTATTTAATTTAGACATTTATGATATTACGTTATAGAAAATTTCCGACTTTTTGAAATTCATCATTATTCTTACAATACGGTTGTCATTTTTTTCCCGAATACCTACGAGTTCCAACTGCTCCCAATCCAGTGAGAGGCATCCCCAATTCGGTGTATGCAGTGAGGCTGAAGGTAATGGAGAGGGAAATGATATCTAGAGGAGAAAGGTGAGGGGGTACCTTGCTATTCAGATCTGGTCACCAAACTCGGCTAAGGGCATTTCAAGCAACGTTTTAATTCTGAATGGTGATCTTACACCAGGGCGATACCACGAGTAGATACTCTGGAACGTGCCGAATATATAACATATATTATTTGAAATGAATAAATTGTGAGATAATACATATTAATCAAATAAAATTTGAACCCGCAACCTATTTACTAGTCGAGAGCCGAGCAATCCGAAGGTTATTGCGTTGCGCAGCGACTACGAATTTTTTAAAAATTGTTCTTCCTTGCTAGGTTTAATAGTTATTTCTATTTTTAAAACAATAAATTATGTACAATAAAATATATAAATTTGTTTTAGACCACTTTAATTTTAATTATACTCTACCGGTTTCGGAAGAACCCTTCCTTCGTCAGGAGAATATTAAAAAAAACTGCAGTTAAAGCAGTTTTTTTTTTAATATTCTCCTGACGAAGGAAGGGTTCTTCCGAAACCGGTAGAGTGTAATTAAAATTAAAGTGGTCTAAAACAAATTTATATATTTTATTGTAAATTATGGCGAGCCAAAGTTAATGCTTATTACGAACATGTAATAAATTATGTATTTTATTGTTGAATTTCATTTAAATGGGCCATTTTTTATTTTTATTTGAGCTTTAAAAAATATATAATTTTTTTAATATAATCCACTTACTTATTTACTTTTAAGGCTAAATTTATCCTGTTACAAATATGAATATTTTTTTAATATTTTCAATATTTTTCTCGTATTACCTAATACTTGTGTTTGTCTTAAAATTGTATAATTTTATTTTTAAATCTAATACCTACCTCTCCACACCAAATTTTGAAATGACCTCCAACTCCATAAATTCGACAAAGAAGAAAATACTGCAAACAGAAAGCTAAAAATCTTAAATTTTTTTAATCGCTTTAATGTTGACCAAGAACTACCATTATAGTATATACATATTTTTTAATTAGTTGTATTGAGTAAAATTCAAATTATTTTCCTAGTGTGAAACCCCTGGTGTGAAACCAAAATTGAAGAAATGCCATTCGGTAATGGCTTTGCCACATTTAATGGAGTGTATGTGATTACCAGCATTTGGGCCAAAGTAATATTGTCAGAATAATCTAATAAATACTAAAAACTGCGTTGTTATAATAATAACAATAATAATTAATAATAAAAATTATAGGAAGCATATAATTAAAGATACAAATCAAATTAATGATTTGTGTAGAAAATGTATGGCTTTTCCGGAAACTATAGAACATATTATATAGGGATGTTCTATATTAGCGCCGTCTGAGTATACATTTAGACACAATCAGGTTTTAAAAATAATTCACCAAAGTTTGGTAATTAAACATAACTTGATTGACTGTCATAATATAGTATCATATTATGAATACGAACCAAATTCATTTTTAGAAAATAATTTCTTTAAAAATTTACTATGATAAAACTATACTAACAGACAGACCAATTGGTCACAATAGACCTGATATAGTTTTTCATGACAAAATTAAAAAAATAACTTATATTATTGATGTAGCTATCCCAAATTCCTGTAATATTCAAAAATCTGTTTCTGAAAAAATAAGAAAGTATACAGATTTAGGAAATGAAATTAAAAGAATTTGGCATCCTCAGACTATAAAAATATTACCTTTTGTTATTTCGGCTACTGGCATTATACCTAGCTCTCTTATTAAAAATTTAGGCATATTAGATTTGTCAAAGAATTTGTATATAAAAATGCAAAAATCTGTCATTTTAAATACATATAGGATTACGAAAGATTTTTTTAAATATTTATATTGAGGGATAAGTAGGATTTATCGGTCAAATTAGGAATTCCACCGAGCCGAACCCTCTGATATGAAAATATCTGGAGTCGGTGAATTATTTTCCCATTTAATAGTCTGGTAGGTTAACATGTTGTTCTTGTATTGTTTTGTATTAATTATACTTATATAATACACTTGCATAACGTTAATTTACTAGATGATCATTTATATGGAAAAGTGTATGAAAGGGTTTAGTTTTTCCTATGGGAAAAAACCAAACCCGGACCTGAACATCTGGTGCGTAAAATATAAATAATAAAAATCAACTCAAGGACGCTACAATATCCAAAAGTTGTATATAAATGATAGCTGTGTAATTTTATATCACTGATTTTTGACCTGAGAAACTACACGATATAAAGTGTGCGATGTATTTATACTATAATCAAGTGATAGTTTGTTGACCTCGATGATTTGCTAATTAATCTTGAGGGTCGTTGTCATTGTTCGTCAGTTGATACAGCGTCCTAAGCAAACACTTTGATTTTGCTCGTCGAGTATTTCATCTTCAACACAAGGACCAATCGTCGGTTTGCAGCGGAAAGTTAGGATACCCAAATAAAATTTTTAAGCTTTTCAAATATATTCGGGAATATGAATAAAGTGCGAAAACCTGGTCAATTGTGTTTTTTTAGATAAAATAACAATTAACCTTGTTTAAACTGTCGATTCGCTAACAAACAAAATTAACAACGCTAAAAGACATAGTTAGTGTCAAATCATGGTTGAAGTAGGAAGAAATATGTACAAGGGGATATAATCGATGGAAATAACGTAATGGAAACAATACTTTTATCGGGTATAGAAAAGAATTAAAATATTATAATAAAACAATGTATTGTTATAATGGAATTCCACCACGAGTTATCAGTTTCAAAAATAAAAATATAAAGAATTGTAGTAGTCGAAATTGTCATTATTATTCAGGAATTTCCGTATTTCTTTTTTATTATTATTTTACAATAAAATACACTGTACAATTAAAATTACAAGAATTATAGTTTTAATAACATTTTTTTCAGCATTTAGTCAGGTGACTCTTCAAAATTCGTTTTATGGCATTTAGAAAACAGTCACCCACACCCAAAAAGTTTATTTAACATCACCATTCTCTTTGCAATGCCAAGGCGTCGGTTGACGTCGGGGTTGCCACGGTCTCGTTGCAGATGGTTAGGAGCAGTTGGGTCTCTTATGCGGTATTCATAAAAGAGAAAAATATCATAAAATATAAAAAAATATTTCAAAAATTTTGTTAATAAGAAAATACTTATTTTGAAATATAATACGTTTTTTTTAACAAATTTGTGTTACCTATAAGTTATCTAATGCGTTCATGCCTTTTTATGAAATGAAGCAAGTATATGCAAAAACTCTTATCTCGACAATTTATTCTGCAAACGACACATTTATCACGAAAAACATTTTAAAAACTCAAAAGTTTCTAGACGTCTTTGAACTGAAACTGGATGTCTATAGTTAAAGATCAAACAATATTTTTTCTTTGACAAACTTTAAACAAAGAAACATTAAGAAAATTAAAAGAACCACGTTCTTGCCTTCCTTAGAGTCGGTTCAGAATGCTGCATCGGACGAAACAATAAAGTTTAGTTACTTCTTTAAAAGGTTGAAATATATTTCATATGTACTCACAACTTACTTTGAACGGTTTTAAAAATGATTCGGTTTCATTTGCGCTTTTGTAAAATGACATCTTTAATTGGTGTATTTTTTTTTTCTTTTAATTTATTGTTTTGTTTTAATAATTTAATGACACCTCGCGTATCGTTATGATAAAACTGAAAATTGAACCATGAAATATGATTTTAAATGACCGCAAAGTGATGAACAGCTCTTAGTAGGTATACTAAAGATTGATACTTTGTGTTTTTGGTTTTGAATAACAATGAAGTTATAATTACCCCTAAAAATAACTACTGTAATTGAATAAGTGACAATTAAAGTAACTGGATCCAATAATTCTTTAATTTTTATATTAGTTACAATTAAAATGTAATATTTTTATACATTATTAAACGCTTCTCACTATACGAGTATGCCTAGCCTAGATGGCTGGATAGTGGATTAAACGAGAATTATGTACCCAAAAAACTAATTTCTATATGGGCATACTAGATTTCTCTTCTAATTTGTCTTCAACAACTTTGTTATAAGACCAACCGTTGAGGAATTAAAAAATAAAAAAAAACAACAACAATTTTCGTCCCTTTGAATTATGAAATCAAAATGGGTTAGGGGCAGATTTGGCTCTTTTGATTTGCCTTATCTGCCTTGCGGAGTAACATTTGTGCTCCAATGCATCCGTCAACTTTATAAGTTCAAGTCTTTTTTGGTTCTTCACATATTCTAGATGCTCGGTCCATCAACGTATAGTGTAGATATCGATTCGTATGAGTTTTTTTCTTCTATATATAGCCCAAGGCTACCATTTACTTTTCTTCATTCTCCATCTTAATTTTTGCAGAACTCAAAAATACACGAGTCATTAAAACAAATAAGAAAGTAGCACTAGTTCAATAATATCCTTTATTATAAATTAATTGGTATAAAAAACGTACTCCTCTAGTAATTTCTTTCCAGGGATATGATAATATGTGGGATATGGTAGGTAGAGACAATGTAATAAATAGTAGTATCACAGTGTCTTTATTACGTAGATATCGGCGGTGAATCCTCGACAGCGCTGCGAACTCAATAATACAATAATTTGCGATTGTATTGTGATATCAGAATGAAGGTGGCGTAACTAAAGTGTTAATATTATGTTTTTATATTGCGTGCTCCAAAAACCAAAACCGAGTGAAAAAGATATTTGTTTCATCCTCACATCCGTACACATTTTCCAAAATAGCAAGTTCGAGGGTGTGCCACCGAAACCTCTGCGCACGTACCTTTACGCCCAGCCATATCTGACAGACATAAAAAATCTGTAAGCTCTTATGTGGATTACTCTTTCAGATATAAAACATTTTTACAAACTTTGATGATCAAGCTTTAAAGTGGAACGGTTTTATGGATTTAGTAGTGCTTCGATGATAAGGTTTTACGTTAGCTAACTGTAAGCTGTTGATGTTTTTATAACGACGGAGATAGTATATTTTTGAAATTTCTTTAAATTTCGCGTCAATACACCGGTAAAATATTTCAGTATGTAATCCTTTTGTGAAATTAGTATATGAATTTTTTTCATTGAATTTTTATCATCAAAAAAGAGATGAGTACAATAGAATACGATCAATATTTTCAAGTAAACTTTGAATTTTCTTTCGAAATCAGGTGCTTTTCATGATATTTGAAAGCGTAAATTGATTTATTTAATCAACCCAGGAAATATATTACCTATCAATTAAACTCTCATATCTGAAACCAGAAGTGACGTTGATTAAATATGTTTCCAGAGCTCAGAATTTCAAAGAGTAAATATAAGAGTTTAAAAATGGTAATTAGAAAGTCCTAAATTATTAAAAAATATCCATATTATGGTTACTAGAAGAGCAATAGACATGGAAAATAGAAATGTTTAATTAGATAACTAATTTTTGTCGGACACATCTTACTAATATTATACGCGAAAGTTTGTATGGATGTATGTGTGTTTGTTACTCTTTCACGCATAAACTACCAAATGGATTTTAATGAAACTTTTCAGTAATGTGGTTCATACATCAGAATAACATATAGGCTATAATTTATACAGCTAGCTATTTTCAATATATTTATAAATAATTATTATCGTTTTATAGAAAATGTCAAAATTTGAGAATGACAATTTGCAAAACAATGATTGTTAAATCAAAATTCTATTTAGAAAATAATTAAATTAGTGAATTTATTTGAAGTACTCGCCTAATACTTTGAATTGAATCAAATTAAGAATTATATATATATTTTAAATAAATTGGTTAAGAATTTTGGTATAAACATAGAAGAGACTTAGGAAAAGAAAATAGGCTACTCGAAGTACTAATCCAGCGCAAACGAAGTCGCGGGCAGAAGCTAGTCTACTATAAAATTATAAATAAAATATATTATTTTCAGAAGGTCTTCCAGTGTACTGAATCAAATCACCCTTGAAATGTGTCCTCCACAACATACGTTGCTCTTGAACTCTTGGCGTGGAAGACAGTATATCTCTGTAAATAAACAAAATGCTTAAGATGAATAATAAAAATTGAAAATAATTTCATATCTATAAAATTAAGAAGTCTGCTGTTATTGATCAAAAATTTCCCCGGAGTTCAGAATTTGAAAGGGTAAATAGAATGGTTTAATTGCCGGCATTAAGTCGCGCGGCACTCTTCCTGGACAGAAACTTTTCGGTCTCCCCAGAAATTCCTCCGCAACAAATTAACGTAAATTACTCAGACGGAAACATACAGCGGATGATAATTACGCCGACCACCTGGTCTCGGCAACGCCACTATTCCCCTTTTATTATTCCTCGTTAAGGTACCTTACCGAGCTGTAGAGGTGCATCGTTGACTAATTCCTTCCTCCTGCGAATATAAGATGGCTTCTGGAGAAAAAAATGGGCCGCTTTCTAGATGAAAGATTTAAAAATATTTTGTGAGTATACAATATATTCACGTAGAATGTAACTGTTGTAGGAAATTGAAAAAAATACAGTTTTCCACATTTGTTTTTAAGTGGTATAACGAATTACAGCAGTGGAAAATGTTTTTTTTTAAATCGTTTAATTTCTCCTTTTTGTAATATAATTTTGTTATTTCTGTCTACGCATTACATACAATATAGCACAACATTCCACAGCATAGACATTTTTAGTAATGACGTTTTTAAATAAATACGAGAGTATGGAATGTATCGGAAGCATCTCCTACCCTTCTTCTATATTCCTCTTCCTCTTGCCTCCCTCTAAAATGTATTAACTTTAAGATTTAAAACTTCATCAATTATTTCAATTATTAATTGTATATTTATCTTGTACTAGCTGACCCGGCAAACTTCGTACCGCCTCAGAATCAATAAATGTTGTGTTTAATTTATTAGCTGAAATAAATTAAGTTTTTATTAAGTTAAAATAAATACTTAGTAAAATAAGTTCAAAAAATTAAATTAAGCTGTTGACTAAGCACGAAATGTTCGGCACACTACACCATTGACAGTTCGAATTGATTCAAATTATGTCGACCAATGCACATTATTTGAAAAGCCGTTCCATACAAAACATATGAAAAAATGATTTTTTTTCATAATTATTCTTTCCGTGATTTTTTCGGATGTTTTAATAGTTATTCTGTTAATCGGGACGGAGACAAATCCAACAAATCAAAGATCATAAAAATGGGTCCAGTCGTTCTTGAGTTATAAATGGTGTAACTAACCCGACTTTTTTTATATATTAAGATTATATGTACAAGCTGTTTGTTTCATAGAAATAAATAAATACTTAAAATAATTTCGTGAACTCATTTCCACCATGAAATAGAGTAAATTGTGTTTTTTAATATGTGGTATGCACAGATGTTCCAGTTTTGTGAACGGAGATCGAATTGGCGCTTGAGACGGTGGCGCTTGAGACTTTTAGACCTCTCTTTTCAACGCAAAGTGACAATATTTGAAAACCTCCACAACCACCATAGTAAGCAGAAAATGTTGTGTCGTGATGGAGGACTTTTCCAAACGAGGAATGAACTCGCGAAGTCTGGTTGAGATTAAGACGCAATGCCAACTCAGCCACTGATCGGTAGATATAAATTTTATAAAATATGTCGGTTTACTTTTTATTCTTATTTCTTAATTATTACCCGAATTCGTCATGAGCACCATGTTAAAAATAATTAATTTCAGATCCACGTTGATACTCAAAATCACGGGGCAGAACATGCGTAGACATACTATAATATGTAGTATTATGGCGTGTGGTAGCTGCTATAATCATTACATTGCGAAACGGATCAAATCGTAAATGCATTGATAAAAATATCATGTCAAGGAAATACGTCCAAAAATTGAATTTAAAAGCCACTTGATAACCACTTTATAAACCTACTTGATTATGTGCAAAGGATTGGGGGTCCGTCTGATTGCCATCTCTACTGCGCAGACGCAATGTAGGCTTGCCGAGTCTGTTTTACAGGTATTTCAATGGAGCCTGCCCTAAGAAGCTATAATCCGGGCCTCTTCAAGACCCGCATTATTATTATGTAGATTTATCCTACAGCCCTTACCTCAACGGGTGTCAATATAGTTCCTCTGTCTACCTGTACAGATAAAAAATGTAGGTAGGTATAATATTATTGCACATGTGGCTAAAAACCCCAATTATTAAGTATTAACTCATTTTGTCTGAAGTATTTAAAAAAAACCTATGACCCCACAAGGATTGTAATATTTTTTTACCCATATTACATTACCTCGTCATCACATTTTATTTTACGAAATAAGTCATTTTAATTTGAGTTTTAATGCGTCAGAGATCTTAAGTCAGTGTAATGTTATTTCATCAAGAATTCCGAATTTCAAAAGCTAATTAAAAAAAAATTCAATTGAAACAATGGTTATCCATTTTCCAGATTTCATTCCTTAAAAGTTTGGGGCTAAAGCGGTTAAAACTGAAAAGAACTGATTTAAATACTTAAGTAAGTACTAACCCGTAGCAAGATATTTTATCTTTCTTCCTGTATCCTAATGTACATACAATTATGCTTTTCTGGCCTCCATTTCAGAGGTCGCAGCATTACACAAGGGTACCTTGGTGCCAGACACAAAACGAAAAAAAGTACCAGCAATTCATAGGCCTAAAATAAGACTTCTGCCTACAAAATGTCGCTTCAGTGAAAAATTGTCCTGAACAAAAGCTTTTACACATGAGAGAACAACTTTACTGTTAATTTTTCATTTAGAAAAGTGGAGGACTGAAATTCTTCTTCCCGGAGATGTTGATTTATTTTGTCTAGCAACATTGTATAATTTTCATAACTAGCAGACGAATTGAAAACCTCGTTTGAGTTAATTTTATAATTGAACCAGAATTTTAAACAATTTTGTTTATGTAGATACTCGTTTGATAATTTCACCTGTTTACGGAATCTTGCCATTATTTTTCATGTCGCAATATTAATGATACAGAAAGAATATTAAGCAGTTTTTAAAGCGATTTTGCTTCTTGGAGCTGTGCCAAATAACTGGCAAGTAACGCCAAGGGAAAATCTCAACAGGCAATCAGTACCTGGAGCCTTGACAAAATTGTATCTAGCATTCGATACCGTTCACTGGTTTAGTTTTTTTATCAACCTTAGAAACCTGAACAGACTCCAATTTTGGTTGAATTTTTCCAATTCTTTTAGAGTTTGCCAACATAAATATTATGCTTCGTACAATAACATAATATTATCAATCTATGTACCCATTTTTGTTAAAACCGCATGAGAAAAGTATTCAGAATGTTTATCTATATTTTGTGCGCATATGTTAACGTTGAAATGTATAGTTTATTTCGGACTCGTGATGCTAAAATTAAAATGAGTTTACTCCCTTGTATTTTGTGTGCATATACGTAATAAATTATTTGTTTAGTAACTTGAAAATAATTTGAATCTACGACTAACCTCTAAAAAGATAAAATTATTAGCTACTACCTACCCTACCCTACCCTACCTTTTTCCTTCCCAAAACATCCTCTCCTTTATTTATTGCTTTTGTGTTTAATTCGTAGAACTTAAGAGGCTAGACTTTGAACCACATGCGGAACACCCGCGTGTGTCATTCTGTCCCGCTCACAATAAGCTCACGCACACTTATAATACAAGCGAATGCGAAATGTGCGAATGAGACAACATTGTTTTACTCGTAAGACTCGCCAAATACCACAGTCAACATTTTAAAGGCGTTGGAAAACATAATTTTATTTTCACACAAAATTTAATAGAGGTTATTTAACCTTTTTTATAATAGCAAAAAATCGCCAAGCACACCAAAACACGTCTAACCTTTATATTTGTAAAAAACAAACTAAAATTGCAAAATGGCTGATAATCTCAACACATGTCGGGGACATGTTTACCAACAGAACAATTTGCAACATAACAATCGAATGTACGTTACATTGCCTTTAATCAAATATCTGTACTATACCTCATTTTATTAAATTAATTTTAATTAAATATCTCTTCTTCTTTATCCTTGTCCTGTCTCTCAGCAGGCATATTTCAACTTTCGAGGTGGGTTTATTGGATAACGAACACCCCAGCCAGGTCACCCCAAGTGGTTCGCTGCATTTGGTGACTTAGCAGGGGTGGGTTCATGATCTGGGGTTTGTATAGGTCCGTTTGCTCACCTAATGCGTGGCGGGTCGGATCGGGAGAGACTTTTTAACTGAGACCTTGAAGGAGACCTTTTGACCTCTCCAGCAGGACTCTCTCGACTCATCGCTATTCACCGCAGTGGGAGGAATGGATTCAGACGTCCTTCACTCCTAGACATGCTGATTTCCAGATTCCTACCCACCTTCATACATTTTTCCTTCTCAGAACTTCCTCTTTAAAAAAAAAAAATGAAGGACAAACATTCCCGGATTACGAATAATCCAACAACATTTTAAAATCTCCTACTACCACCACACTAAGCGGAAGATGTTGCTTGTGTTGTGATGGAGGACTTAGCCAGCCGAGGAATCGAACACGGAACGCCTGGGTGGGACCCAAACGCGATGCCCACTCACCACCACTCTCCTTCCACTCTCTAAAAATATCCTCCACCCGGCATTCTCAAAGATGACATCGGCCCCGAAGGAAATTGTTATCATTGTAAACATTGATTGATTTCAAGCTGGTCACTTAAAATTAGGGAGCTTATTTAGAATCAGTATAGAAATGTAGTTTTTCTAGGGGTGGGTAAGATCTATAGCGTTCATATAAAATGGATGGACCTACCCTTGAATAAGTTAATTAGCCAGGGCTATTCAACCATCGCAGTGCGGGGCCGGAATATCAAAGACACTGGAAAAGCGACGGACAAAGTAAATTGCTTATTAAGGCGTCAGCAGAGTTTTAAAGGTCCTAAAAGCCCCAAATGCGGATTATGAAGTAGGCTAATTCAGTTAGCCGTTAATTAGTCACAGAGCGTATCGTTCTGAATAAATTACATAAAAAAGTACGATTTTGTTCACCATTTAAATCAGAATACGTCAAAGAAGAAAAAAATCCACCCAAAACGAACGTTAAAGCAATTAAAACCAAAAGTATTAGCACAATAATTTGTTAATGTTTTTAATAATTTTCTAATTGTGTCATGTAATTACTGTTTATGGTTTATTTTACCATAGAAATTAAATAAATAAAACTGTTTATTTATATTTATACTGGATTTTATAGATGTTCTCACTCACATGAGAACAATCCGGTTATAAAAACTCAGTTAATACACAAATAGATACTAAAAATTACATAAATCTAATCAGACAATTTATACATTTGGAAATTTTGATATTGTTTCTCTATAAAATTAAACAAAACATTACAAAGACACATATTCCATGTACCCACAATGTAATATTACTAAATATTTGTAAATTTGTTTTATCACTGTAACCAATATGCTGTTTGTGTCTATAATATAAAGTAAATAAATTAGAAAACAATTAAAAATATACACATGAGACACAAGAGACACAAGGGACACAAGAGACACAAGAGACACAAGAGACACAAGAGACACAAGAGACACAAGAGACACAAGAGACACAAGAGACACAAGAGACACAAGAGACACAAGAGACACAAGGGACACAAGGGACACAAGGGACACAAGGGACACAAGGGACACAAGAGACACGAGAGACACGAGAGACACGAGAGACACGAGAGACACGAGAGACACGAGAGACACGAGAGACACGAGAGACACGAGAGACACGAGAGACACGAGAGACACGAGAGACACGAGAGACACGAGAGACACGAGAGACACGAGAGACACTAGAGACACGAGAGACACGAGAGACACGAGAGACACGAGAGACACGAGAGACACGAGAGACACGAGAGACACGAGAGACACGAGAGACACGAGATACACGAGAGACACGAGAGACACGAGAGACACGAGAGACACGAGAGACACGAGAGACACGAGAGACACGAGAGACACGAGAGACACAAGAGACACGAGAGACACGAGAGACACGAGAGACACGAGAGACACAAGAGACACACGAGACACAAGAGACAAAAGAGAAGCGAGGTCCACTTTTCACAGAAACTAAAATAGGGTTTTTCTTTTGGTGGAGTTAAATTATAATGGGATTACTGTAATGTATTTCATCTATTTTATAAATAAATAAATAAACAAAATTGATGTGTACTGGGTGTACTCCAACATTGCTTCATTTTTTCAATATTGCTTGCCTCAAGCTAATGTGTATTTTATTACCTTCAATACTAATTACACTCCAATCAATGCGCCTGAGAACTGTAATTGAACTCCCCAATAACAAAAATAACAGAAATCACCATCCTTAGAAATATAATTAAAGTACACAACAATGCAATATTGCAAATACAGAGAAATACATATTTGCAATAAACCTCTTAACCTCGTTATTGCCAATCTGTTTTCTAATGCAGGAAGAACTCTCAAACGGTTATTGTTTCTTGAAATTTGCGTAGCTCTCTTGCAAGCTTATTTATTTCTGATTTTGATTTAAAATATTTCAATCAAACGTATTGAAAGGAGAGGGTAGTAGGTACCTACTAGAAATGTCATTAGACTACATATCGAATTATTTTAACTTAAAATCGATGTTTTTTTACCCATAAACTCGTTTTATTAAATTTTTCAAAAGTTGAATCCTCATTGCTTAGGATCGTGACCCTAACCCAACTTACAAGGTGGACAAGGCTCCTCCACTTCTCATGGTTCTGCGCTGCTTGAAGAGCTGCGGACATGTACCGGACGCCAGTGATGATATTTGGTTACTCCAGCACTTTGGTGACCTTCCTCTGATTCACTAGTGAGGCAAAGATGGCACTTAAAATTTAATTAAACAACGACTTCCAGAGCTCTCAAAAAAATTATTGAATCTTGTCAAACCAAAAAGTCGGGGAAAAAATAGAAAGAATTTAGTAATTTGACAGTAGTCTTTGAAACTGACCGGTCAGATGGTTGAGTGGGCATTGCGTTTGGTCAAATGACCGGTCAGTGGTTGAGTGGGCATTGCGTTTGGGTCTCACCCAGCCGTTTCGTGTTCGATTCCTCGGCTGGCTAAGTCCTCCATCACAACACAAGCAACATCTCCCGCTTAGTGTGGTGGTAGTAGGAGATTTTCAAATGTAGTTGGGTTATTCGTAACCTGGGAATGTTTGTCTTTCTTTAAAAAAAAAAAAAAAAAAAAAAAAAAAAAAAAAAAAAAAAAAAAAAAAAAAAAAAAAAAAAAATAAAAAAAAAAAATAAATAAAAAAAAAAAAAAATAAAAAAAATAAAAAAAAATAAAAAACTACTGAAATAATACAGAGGAAAAAACATAATTTAAGGATAAGTTAAATAACCAATTACAGAATAACTAATAAAAAATATATAATTGACATCTGCCCATAACTGACACATCGGTGAATTCGAATAATGCGGACGGTGATCTAGACACTCTGATATGTTTTATTTTACATTAGTTCCACATACACGGAGAAAAATCTTAATCTAAAATACGATTATTTTATTGAAGAAGAAGATAACACTAATAATCTAATTTTTTTAAATATGAAAATGAACAAGACACATAAAAATAATAAAAGATAAGGGTCGCAACTGGGACTCGAACCCAGAACATTACGTCTTACCGGGACATACGCCTCTACCAATTGGGCTACTGCGATCTATTATGAGACTGTCGTAATTATCAACTTCATATTTCAGTAGCCCAATTGGTAGAGGTGATGTCCCGGTAAGACGTAAGGTCCTGGGTTCGAGTCCCAGTTGCGACCGTTATCTTTTATATTTTTCTGTGTCTTGTTCATTTTCATATTTTAAAAAGTTAGATTATTATTGTTATTTTCTTCTTCAATGATATATTACATTGATGGTAATAACCTTCAAAAGTTAAAAAGAGAGTTTTTCTTATAAAAATATGAATACGATTATTTTATTCGTAAAAACGGGACTGAAGTTCTTACGAACAAATTAACACTGTTTCAATGTTTATTGGCGGGAACATATAAGAATAATTTGTTGGTATACGTAATTTCGTACGTATACCAACAAATTATTCTTACATTTTCCCGCCAATAAACATTGAAACACTGTTAATTGGTTCGTAAGAACTTCAGTCCCTTTTTTAACTGTTTTTACGATTAAAATGATCGTATTTTAGAATAACATTTTTCTCCGTGTAAGATCCTCTGAAGAAAATAATTTTGCCGTTGGGGGTTTTTCGCCTTGGGAGATTGTGAAAGGTTTTTTAAGAAAAGAAGGCAAGGAAGTTCTAGGAAGTAAAAAGATATGAGGGATGGGTAGAAATTTGGGGGTCAATGTGTCCAGGAGAGAGACATTTGATCTCATCCATCCTTCTGCGGTGCAAGGCCATGGGTCGGGAGCGTCCTGCTGGAGAGGAAAAAGGGTCTCCCTCAATTAATCTCTCCAAATCTAACACAGTAGATGGGCAGTCGCATCCGCCACCAAGACCTAGTAAAACCTCACCCCGTGAATCCGGGCACCCGTGCTTAGTCACCAAACGAGCGAACCACTTTGGGAGACCTTTGGCAAAGTTGGGCGATTTGACAGCTTGTACATCATTTATCTACATTTCGAGAGTCGATTTTGAAAGTCGAGTGTCTAGTGGTGTTGTGTATGTGAACCATAAAAGATCAAAAGACGTATGTTTGGTTAGAAAAAATACAAGAAAATCCAGTATGATTATTATCATGTATTTTCCTGCTACTTATCGGCATGTACCTAAACACAATTTGATTCTGAAATTTGCATTTGTTCATCAGGGATAGGTAATGCCTCGAATCATCGATCCATTCTGAAAAGCCCGTCGGGACGGAAATCAACAATTGGGTCAGCCCTGACTTGTTTCCAAGATAAATTTCAGGGGTGGAATTTTGATTCATAAGCCTTATTAACAGTGTTTTCCTTTAGGAAATACATTACAACTGTATTTTGTTTAGTAGATCATCAAAATAAATCTGTAACAAATATGTATTGTGTACGAATTGGTATTGTGTTGGGAAACTAAATAAATATTGAGAGGATTTATACTGATCCCTTCCACATATTACACAATAAAACACTCCCATATCTTATAATAGTTTCACTCAGAATTTAAAAGGGATTCGGAGATAGATTTTCGGCAGATAAAATCACACTTGTTAAGAAATAAATTCCTACTACTTTGGTGCTTTTTTGTCAATCGTTGGACTTGGAGAAGAATATATCTTATAGATACATATATGGTTAATTGGCACTTATATTTAAAAAATCGAACATCGTATGTAATGGCCTTAATTATGTATATAAGTTTCCAGCGATTTTGTATTGTTTCTATTCCAGCACCTGCGTGCTAAAGTATGGCAACATTATAAACTGGGCAACTTTCAGATTATGGGTTTCTCCAAGCTTAAATATTTCGTATCGCAAAAACTGTTTTCATTTAGGATAAAAATTTTGTTTTCGTTTTCAGATAAAAAAATCACTCGTTTACATTTCGATTTGAAAAAACACGAATATTTAAGTAAATATTACAACACTCAACCACTTAGGCCCCCTTATTCCGAATTTATACCGATTTATAACATATTTCTCTTGTACACTAAATTTTTAAGTTCCTAAAAAAATATATGTTATTTTCGAAGATAATTTGTATGTATTTAAAGAGCCGAAACGGTAATTATATGAAATTCCCTCGATAGATAAAAATCGCAAATAATACTCCGAAAATTATTAAAAACACATTTGGTTCTGCTATTTTACATGAAAAAATCAACGGAGTATCTTTAAACGCAATTTAGGCATTGGTCCAGAAATTTTTGCTCTATTTTACACGAGAATTTATTAAATATTTTCACAATTTTCTCATAATTATTATCGTTTTCTAATACTAGCGCGCTCCCTCTAACAATCGTATTTACATTATCTCCATTTCAAACTATATTCTTCTTCTTTGTTAACGCTTACTACGGAGCCTTAAACACACATTATATTATACTATAGAGATGTATACAGGGTGTTAAGGTACGTACTTGACTTACTTTAACCAGTGATTCCTGACATTATTTGGAGTAAAAAATGTAAATGAAATTTTGGTCTCCGGTGACTTTTTTGATGACAATTTTTTTTTAAATATATTTTTTCTTAAAATCAAACAAAAAAAATTCTTTCACATGACGTCACTGGTTACTAAGCCGAGCTACCGCCCAACCATTTACACCACCCCCAACTGTCCAACACCTAATATTTTTAATGTTTTTGTAGAATTAAAAAAAAAAAAAAAAAAAAAAAAAAAACATCAAAAATGTCACGGGAGACCAAAATTTTATTAACATTTTTTACTCGAAATAATGTTAGGAATCACTGGTTAAAGTAAGCCAAGTATGTACCTTAACACCTGTATAGGTACTTCTGCTTATGTTTAAGCTTAATTCGATAAAAATAATCCAGTAAATTAACAGCGACAAGGCCAAGATTCCTTTGCAGGTTAATTTTCGCCTGCAACCCTATCCATTGCTCTGACGTTCTAACGGAGCATTCCATTACGGCTTGCAATTTTGACATGAGATTATGCACCTTACAACCATCGGCTTTGTACTACATACATACGAGTATTATCTCCAGAGAATAGCCGCCAGCTAAGGCAGCGTAATCGGAATTGACTTCACGGAATTGCGGCTATGTAACCAAAAATGATTACTATGTTGCTATGCAATTATTTTGAAATTAAATTAAGTGACGATTAGAGATGGTACGTATTATTTATTAGCTTTGTACTTGAGTCATTATTATTGGGGATCATTTAAGATTACCTAGATTATCTAGATGTTTTTTATTTATTTATGTATAAAATATATGTTAAACATTAGGACATTTTAATACATATGATACATTAAATCACCACACTAGGCGACTGCCTGTTTTATGGTGACCAATGGAATTTAGTTAATATGTGAGGTCTAGTCTTAATATATGAATTAATTATTTATACATGTTAAAAGTATGAAAGATTATAGTAGAAAATTTATACTGTAAATTAAAAATATAAAATTAGAAAACAGTAAAACTGAAGAAAATAAAATAGAATAGATTAAAGAAGAATAAAAATAATAAAGAAGAATAAGACATGCTATTATGCAGGAAAAGATCTTAACTAATAACTAATAACTCTTTTTTCTAGTAGTGTAAGTGTACATGCATGCATGAGCACGTAAATAAGCGCAGACACACATACATCCACACACACACACTTATTCATTTAAATATAAGCACACATATTCATATCTAGATATACACATATATATGTTGGATTGGTTGGAATATCTTGTGTTATAGTTTGATTCAATAATTTTTTTTTTGTTCATTTGAATTTAAAATAAGAGGTAATATTTTTTCCATATATGGTTTTTATGTTAAAAACTTTGAAGTCTTTAAATAAGTCCTTCGTGGGGTGTATAAAATGTGCTTTAAATAGTCCGTCTTATCAGTTTTTGGGCTTTTGTTAGTAGATCCAATACAGTTTTAGAGCATCCTCCCCAGATAATTATACCGTACGATAAAATTTTGCATTGAGATTTCTCGAAGTGCCATCAGTAATAAAGAAAACCTATAACCATGACTAAAAATAGAATTTGGAAATAAGAATGGATTGACATTTGACTATAAAACTCTCTATAAAACTATATATACTTTTTTTTCCTTAAAATTTCCTAAAAATTATTTGAATATTATTCTCAAAATATTTATTATCTAATTACATCGTTGATATGTTTTCATTGCAATTTTTATTTAACCTCTCTAGGACCGGCCTGTGTTGCGGTTTTAAAATAACAAAAATTACACAAAATAATATATCGGAAGAATAATATTGCTAAAATAAGTTTCTTACAAATAATGGCTGAAGGAAAGGAAAGCTGAAGGAAACTGATACTTTATAATGTTTTGAAATTTGATTTGAAATAACATATTAGGATATTCATTTAAAAATGGCAATATATTATACAGGATTTTCTCGGTTGAGTGACCAGTGATGACATGTGGATTTTTTTGTTTGTTTGGTTTTTGAGGAAAAAAAAAACCATATAAATATAGTTCCTTGTTTAGATTGACTTTATGCATTTTCTTTCATTTTCGTTTATAAAATAATTGTCTTGTATAAATATATTTATTTTTCTTTAAATTTATGTAAAAAATATATTTGTAAAGGTTTATTTGCTTCTAAAGTTTATCTGTGAGAAATGTTGGGACGCAGGCGAATTCTCAAATTGATGTTTTATCTTGTTTATTACTTCATGTAAATAAATATATTTAAAAAAAATTTAAAATCAAAATTTTGAAATTCACACCTAGATGAGCCTAAATAAGTATGTAAGTACATATTATTCAAATGTGTTGGCTTATCTGTTCTTAGAGATTAAGGCGGAAGAGGTCAAAGATCTCCCTCAACCAGTCTCTCCGATCCGCCCCGCCGCGCATTAGGTATCCGCCACCCAGACAAACCCTATCCCATAAACCCGGGTACCCCTAATAAGTCTCCAAACGTAGTGAACCATTCGGTGTGATTTACAGCAGGGGTGTTGGTTTTCCACACTGAGAAAAAATTTATTCGAAAAAACGATCATTTTAATAGTAAAAACGGTTAAAAACGGGTTGAAGTTCTTACGAACAAATTAACAGGGTTTCGGTGTTTATTGGTGGGAAGATGTAAGAAGTATACCAACAAATTATTTTTACATTTTCCCGCCAATAAACATTGAAACGCTGTTAATTTGTTCGTAAGAACATTTACCATTAAAATTATCGTTTTTTCGAACATTTTTCTCCGTGCAATAAATGGTTTCCGAGGCGTCGGTACCCATACCCGCCTGTCAAAATAAACATACTGGAATGTCTATTAAATGTTTTTATATGAGAATATACGTTTTTTTCTTCTTAATTTACTGACTTGATAATCGAGTTCACGACCAAACATAAGTTTTTTCTTATGCATTTCTCTCTTCACGGCAGTGAAATATCTATAAAGCTAGATGCTTTTAAATTTAGTTACATACTTAAAATAAGTTTTCCTAGCATGCTTAATTTTTCTCCGAAGTAAAGAGATGATTAGTATGAAAATATTTACAACTCCAAAGTTCATGCCTGAAAGCATCCCTTCAAATAAAATCTCACGAGTTACATGCTTCCTCCTTTTAGCACCGGAAGCACCAATTTATCGCTCGCTGAGGGTAAGTTACTGTCAGAACAATTCAATCGGTGGAGCCGGAAGCTTTTTAATGGCTGAATAAATTATACGATACACTGGGCACGCAGCGGTAATGGAGAAGATCAGAGACGAACTAGCTCTATGGGCTACTGCAAATTTTCCTGTAAGCCGGTGACCAAAATTAGGCCTGTGCAATGGAAAGCATTTACCTACTGTTGTCCACATTCAGACATTTGTAATTTTGTTGGGCTCTTCATATAATAACAGGTCCTCAATTAAAATCTGGTTTATTATTTTTTGTACTTGTTTACAATATATTATGCCCCCGGTCACACGACCGAGGAATTAACTCTGAGGCTTTCCTCCGGGACGCTCTACTGAACCCTTCGGCAAACTTCGACAGCCTTCGTGTTTACGACACGTAAAGCACTGTGATATACTGCTCGAACTACTACTACTTCAGCGGACATCTGTCGGAATATGACGGAAGCTCTAACCTAACGATATCTATTAATAGTAACTGTTACATTTGCCTTATGCACATGCAAACATTATGTTAGGTCTTCTCAATAATATCAAAGGTTCTTGATACAAAACTGTTTATTTTACAAAACTGTGATTATAATAATATTGGTGTTGAGCTAAACGACTATCTTCAACCGTCTAGTGGTTAAATCTGCTTGGCAGAGCTCTGTATTACCGGTTTTTATTAACAATTAGTACTACTTCTCAATGCATGCCATCTGACGGAAACTGGCGTAGGCTTTATGCCTACTGCCATCTATCTCTAAAGTACTGAACCTACCTATCAGTACACTACAGTAACTGAAACTACGTGTCTATCCAAAACACTACAACTACAATGGTTATTTTCTCCTATGGGATCGGCTTACGTATTTTAACTTACACATCAGGGCCATTTTCAAGGGGCTCTACACAAATTTTTCATTACACCATTTTTGCGAAAAAATATTTTCTTACCAAAAAACTATTGCTAAACCTGTAAAACTTTATTCTAATATGATTGTTTTGTTAAGTTTAAAAAACAAAATTACTAATTCAATTTTGACGATGAATAATTTATTTATAAGCCTCAAAAACTAAGTCAGACGCATACGAGTAAGACAGGGAACTTTAGTTACGACGACATTTGTCAACTATTCTAAGTTCATACCAATTAAAAAAAAAATCTCCCTTGTATCGCATCGCCTCGTGAATACTCCATAATATAGTGCTATTTATTTTGAAGCACGCAACTATTTATTACCTGGAACTAAAGTTTCTGGTGTGTGCCTGGACTTTCAGTTTTCAGTTTTAAGGCGCTAACTTAACTTATAACCAAAATATAACACTGCCCTTGAGGTGATTTCTCACAAAAACGGCGCTCTACAAATTATCCAATAATTATTATTATTATGAAGACGTGTAAGTTAAATTTATTTTATATGAAAACAACATGTTATCAGATTAATTTTTCACATAACCCTCTACAAAGAACGCGAAAGGTTCATGATAAGACTTTTCATGATTTTGCATGCGATCAAGATCTATTCTTATCATTTCCCTCGGCTTATAACCACTCGAACGCTTTTTCCCACATTATGGCACTATTTCCAAAGCCTTGAATTGCTTTGCTGCCACAATGTGGCAAATATTCTCTAGATTCTTTTAAATGTTTTAAGGTTAAAGATTTAATTATATTTTTTTTATAAATCCTACGAATATGTGATAATAGTCACAAAATAGGTGAATTCATTGGCTATATAGAACTATAATCAGTTTGTATGTCTCCATATTCAAATTCGAAGGTTTGATTTTTTAAATGTGGGCGGAAAATATGTCGTTCCAGTGGATAAGTACTACTCTCTTGTTAAGATCTTAACCGTAGAGCCTAACTACGTTAAAAGGATCAGTTTCAATAATTTCCCGGCCTTTTGTCAAATGGCCAGTCCACCCCCTGCGGAAGAGGATATACCTTAATCCCAAACACAGCCCCGTTAATAACATGTTTGGATGCACTTTCTGATATATTCATGTGCAGACTTGCATATTTATAATAACGTATCTACAAATTATGGTTTCTGACCTGAGGGATCATCGTATCTGTTCAACTCGAGGTAGGGAGATTATTAAGGGCAAATTAAAGTTTGATGCTTAATACGCGAGGGTGCAGGTAAATCACTTGAAAGAGACCCTTGCTTGTGTTGTGGGGTACTGGATGGATAAAAAATAACTTATTATTTACTTTATTACGCTTGCCTTTTAGATTCAAATTAAAAAAAATATATATATATACAAGCTTCTGCCCACGACTTCGTCAGCGTAGGATTAGTACTTCGAGTAATCTATTTTAGTTTCCTAGGTCCCATTTACGTTTATACCAAAATTCTTAACCTATTTATTTAAAATATATGTATAATTCTTGATTCGATTCAAAGTATTAGGCGAGTACTTCCAATAAATTCACTAATTTAAATATTTTCCAAAATAGAATTTTGATTTAACAATCATTGTTTTGCAAAATGTCATTCTCAAATTTTGACGTTTTCTATTCAACAATTATTATTATTTTCAATATATTGAAAGTAATAGCTTGCTTTATAAATTATAGCCTATATGTTATTCTGATGTATGAGATATATTATTGTAAAGTTTCATTAAAATCCATTCATTAAATTTCGATTTAAAGAGTAACAAACATACATACATCCATACAAACTTTCGCGTTTATAATATTAGTAAGATTACTTAAATAAAATATAAAGTAAAAAGGGCAAAGCTTATACTATTTCTTAGAGTTGACACAATAAACAATAAGCACAAAATACATGTATATATGAATGTAGACATTATACAGAGTAAATAATATAAGTAGTTGAGTTATAATGTTTTTTATGAATATAATAATTTACAAACCTCGCCACGTACTCAGTACTATGGTCTGCGGGGTATGAGGGGATTGCGGGTAGGTGTTCTAAACAAATTCACTTTTTTTTTAATTTCCTTAGGTACTATCGATATGCACGAATATAGTCAAACGTGTTCCATTTAATTTTTTTTTTTTTTTACATTAGGTCCATACAGGAGGCCCTGAGGAAAATAATTTCCCTCGGGGCCTATGTCATCTTTGGGGATGCTGTGTGGAGGGTATTTTGAGGAAAGAAAGGAGAGGAAGTTCTGGGAAGGAAAAGGGTATTAGGGTTGGGTAGGAATCTGGGGTTCAGTGCGTCTAGATCATCCACCGCCAAGACCTAGACAAACCTTACCCCATGAACCCGGGCACCCCTGCTAAGTCACCAAACGTAGCGAACCACTTGGGGTGACCTATGGCAGAGGTGTTGGTTATCCAATAAATGGTTCCCGGGGCGGCGGTACCCATTCCCGCCTCCCAAAATGATTTCATTGTACAAACATATTATAAACGCAGATCTTAACTAATTAGAATATCTATAAATCTTATCATTTTTCTTGAGAAATTTTTGAAAATCAATGAAATAATTTCGATTTCATTCCATGAGCCTAAAAACTAGTATTTAATTGTAATTCAAATTTAATTTCAATATCTTAACAACAACTTAAAAATCTGCGTCTTATTATAATCCTTATTTTTGACAGACAAACTGATATTTTAAAGCTCCTTAGCTCATTGTGCAAATGGAATTCAAGATTAATTTCATTGTTTTGATAGGAGAGTTTTTAACTACTTCACATACCAATTTTCTGCTTTATGGTTTTAGTTATCTCATGGCGTGGTTTACCGGATCTTTTCTCGGTTTGACCCTAAAGTTTAGAACTTAGGAAAGTTAACAAAAAAAGCTCAATAGTTTATAACGTGGGTGTTGTAAACTATTGAGAATAATTAACTTGTTTTCCAGTTTACTGAGAGTAAAGTGGAAAATCCCTTCAGCAAAACTTCCTAAAACCATTGCATTATTAATCAAGAATCATAATAACAAGCTCGATATAGGTAAGTTTTTCACATAACCCATCTTCCGCCGAGAGGAACCATTAAACAATTAGTCATCACTCGGGGGGCGAGTAAACATCATGTGAAACATCACTTTCAGATGTGATGAACTTCTAAGGGGGTGGAACACGCTTTCAAAGTTAACATGCACCTATACGGGAGGTCTCTCGAAAGGTCTTTGGAAGATGGATGAAGTTCTCCTGATAGGGAATCACCCGAAAAATCGTTTCCTTAAGACAGAGTGTGCAAGAAAATTGCGGTAAAATAATACCTAAAATGTTAAATCCATGATTGGAGATACCTAACTCTACAAATTGGTGATAATATCCCGGAGAAAAAAGTTATTCTAAAATACGATCATTTTATTGGTAAAAACGGTTAAAAAGGGAACGAAGTTCTTACGAACAATTTAACAGTGTTTCAAGTTTATTGGCGTGAAAATGTAAGAATAATTTGTTGGTATACGTACGAAATTATGTATACCTTACATGTTTAGTCCATTGAAATCCTGTTTATTTGTTCGTAAGAACTTCAGACCCGTTTTTACGAATAAAATGATCGTGTTTTAGAATAACATTTTTCTCCGTGTACCATCGTAATTTTTTTTTTTTTTCAATTAGTTATGAAGTTAAGTAAAAATAGCTTCAAAATAATTATTCAAGTACAAATAGCTTCAAAATAAAGACACTTCTGGGTGTCAATCTAATGTATGCTTAAAATTTAGTAGTAAAGGACTAAAGAAAAAGTTCGTTCAATTGAGATCACTCAACCAATGCAACAAAACTTTCTTTTAACATAATCAAAATATTTAATTTTTCCAACATCCATCGTCATAAGCTGATAATTTTGCTTGACGACTTAACTAGATGACTTAGCTAAAAGAGGATGGAACCCTCCTTCGAGGGTACGTTGCGACGCCAGGGTGCCGACGCATTTGTTATCAGTATTCCCAAGAGAAATAATTCATAACAACTTCAACTTCTGACATACGTGTATTCGAATTTATCAAGGAATCTGATTAATCTTCACTGATTCAAATGTTGTGACCGTACTCAATTCAAGTTGCCAAGTGGTATGTAAAGCAATTAGCGAAAAAAACTTCGCTCAACTTATGCGTTCCTTAAAACACCGTTTATAATCGTATATAAACACCTTATATTGCAATATCATTAGCTATCGGAAGCAACATCACTAACTATCACACGGAGAAAAATGTTATTCGATCATTGTAATAGCAAAAACGGTTAAAAACGGAACTGAAGTTCTTACGAACAAATTAACAGGGTTTCAATGTTTATTGGAGGGAACAGGTAAGAATAATTTGTTGGTATAAGTAATTTCGTAGTATACCAACAAATTATTCTTACATTTTCCCGCCAATAAATATTGCAACACTGTTAATTTGTTCGTAAGAACTTCAGTCCCATTTTTTTAACCGTTTTTAATATTAAAATGGACGATTTTTCGAATAACATTTTTCTCCGTGTATGAAGGAACACAAGGCACTAATTTCTGAGATTATTTATTTATTTATTTTTTCATGTTCTCCATAAAACAGTTATACACCCATATATCATGGAGAAGATTATAAATTACAAAGTACACAAGGGCAGTTTTACTACTTAGTGACATGTGCTAAAAGATAGTTGCTGAACTGTCTGTAAGTGACATTGAAAATGTCGATGGTCAATGCAGAATCGTTAAGCAGTTGAGTCGCTCTGTTTATTGGCGCGTTCTGACAGGCAGAAGTCCTCATTTTCGGAGCATAAAAAAGTGCATGGGATTTCCCACGAGTATACTTGTTAGGGACGTAAAAATTAACCTCTTTTAACATAGGCGGATATATTATGCTTGGTTATTCGTTCTAAAATATATTAAAATAGTCTTAAAATACGAGTGGACTGATAAAAGACTCAGATTTCAGAACGCAATCCAAAATCATCTCTTTAGATAGTTGAATCCTTAAGAATAATTATAATAAAGATGAATCATGCTATTCGTAATAAAGACGAACACTATATTCGGGAGGGATGACTAGCTCTGAAGTAAAGGATATTTAACTAATCGTTATTTCAGAACTAGCCCCCCATAATCACTTTATAAAAAAACATATTATTTTAGCAAATATATTTGTATGCCTTATGTTCTAGTTTTAATTCTATCCCTGTTTAATATCTCTATAATTCAATAATTAATTTTATACCATAAATATACACATTTTCTCAGTTTACTCCATATGTAAGTATGATACGTAATATTACCATACGTATGATATGAAATTTCTGAATCCTCGTTTAAACCACGTAAAAGTTATGTAAAAAAACAGAATTTTTTTAGCTTTGTGAAGTTCCCTGAACATGATATACTACAATTTTATTTTTTAAGTTGTTGAAATTTTTCTTGTTTCAACACCCTGTTTAAATCAACTTTCTTCGCTATGCATGTATGTAATTGTGCAATTCACAAACTAGCAGCCACTTAAAGAAGTCAATCAGAATACCCCTCAAGTGATTTCAAGTTATGGGGGTAAGTGTGAGAGTTGAAAGTTGGAGGAGTTGTGAGTGGGGGAAGATGAGATTGGGGGGTGAGGGCGATGCCAAGGGATGAGAGAGACTTCCGGCTCTCGCCTCGGGGGCCTTACCAGGTATCCCTTTGATCTGACCACTCTCAACTCTCAAACTTACCCCTAATGAGGCCTTTTAGGGAGAAGTCTGCGCTACTAGCTACTACCTTAAAACACTTTCAATTACAGACCTTTAAAATTATAATCGGGCAGTAAATTATTTTTTTTGTATTTGCCGTGTTTAATATATAAGGTTATTTAAGCTGATAATAACAGATACTCCTGTGCATAGTGTGTTCAAATGGATTTTTTTTATTTAATTTCATGTAATTTGTCTCACTATATACGTCTAATATATTGTTTGGCTTACGTGTACACGTTGTGCTTTCGTGGGCAATTTTGTTGTTGTAATTCACTTTAGATGTAATTCTAATGATTCAAAGTACATAATCCATGGCATATGTGTCAACATTTATGATTCTTTCAACACAAGAACAATCCAGTTATAAAAACCCAGTATTTGTACAAATAAGGAAATACAATTACAAAAATCTACAATTACATACAATAAGAAAAACAAAAACATCACAAAGAAAAATATGTACAAAATTTTATACAAGCTCACTCAAGTAACATATATTACAAATGAGAGGCAAGAGATATAAGAAACACGAGAGACACAATATAATTAGTTAAACATATTTTTTAACTGCGCCAGAACTTTGTTCGGAATCCGTACAAATTATCGACAAAAATATCTACTTCAGCACACTCTATCTATATTGTTATATAGTCGACACATCTGGATCAGGCGGCTAAAGTAGGCGATATTATTTTTACATGTTTTCAGGTGAAAAATGTTATGGCGTCTTAAACAATGGTAATTGGGGACATTTATTTTAATATTATTAAAACATAATGTAGTATCAAGATGGCCGTGAATAATTTTATGTAAACATAATAAATTAGTTAATTGCCTTCTAGTTTTAAGTATATCAATCTTGAAGTAATCACGACGTAAGTCGTATGATCTAAGATAATCATGTAGTCCACATTTAAAGGATAAAATTCTTAGCTTTTTTTACAAAATACATTATCGTTTTATAAATTTTGAAATTAGTATTCTAGCAACTATGTTAAACTGCAAAACTTTTTTTAAATGATATGAATATGCTTAAACTGTCAGACAGAAGGATTTTCACTGACTTGCTATTTTTGTATAAAATATTAAATGATTTAGTTCATAGTACTCGTACATATTTGTTTGCATTGATTAGCTTTCGGATTCCACCACGTAATACTAGAAGTCGGGATTTATTTCAGTGTAGAAATTCTAGGACTCACTACCATATGTATTCCTCTTTACCCAGAATATTAATGGAGGGAAATAATTATAACAATTCAAATACAAAATGTTGTTACTGAAGCAGTTCAGTTATCTTCAATTAAAAGTGTATAATTTTTAATTTCCATTTAAGATATTCTTCTGTGATGTAAAATAATTTATTATCTTTTAAATACTAAAATTTCTTGTCACAATGTTCGTCCGACGTAAACTCCGAAACTACTTAACCGATTTTGATGAAATTTGGCTTACTGTGTGTAATTTTGTCCCACTTAAGCACAAAAGATAGGTTTATTTCATATTTATAAGTTTTTATTTCGATTATTGACCTCAATATTTATTATTGCGAATAAAATGCTTTTTACAGGCCAATTATTTGTAAGTTCCATAAGTTTCTGACAGATAATATGAGTTAATTTCCATTTTTTTGTTACCTAGGTAACCAACCATTGTGTTCAGTATCAGCCAACTTAACGGATTTCCGGTCGTATCTGGCCGATTGGAGTGTCCCGAAATGGGAGAATTTTGTGTCTAACGGATATTACGGGATGACGGATTTACTGGCGGATTCGAATAAAATGACAAAATACTTGATTTTATAAGCGAAAATAGTCGATAAATAGATTTTCATTTAAATTAAAACAAATAACTTTGTTTAAACCACTAATATAATCACAATAACCTACATGTTTCAAAACCGATGGTTTCTTCATCAGGGTAGTAATGACATTAAGGTATTTGTTTTAATTTAATTCAACATTTTTACAACAGTCATTACGCCACAAAGTGATTTTGCGAAGTTTGAAGAAATAAACATATAAATTTTTTTTTATAAGATTTACACAGTACATTAAATATAAGTTGTAAGGTATTTTAAATATATTACATGGTTTTGACCTATTACGTAAATCTGTAAAATGTCAATAGGTAATTTCGCCTGGGTTTTAAAACAAAATTAAGAATCAAACATTGGTTGACTAATACTAATATAACATAAATTAAAGAGTATGGGTGTAAAAAAAATTACATTTTAAAATCAAAAATTATTTGCTCACTAAAGTTTAATAAAACGACAAGAAATTTAATAATTTTGTTTTGTATGTTCGCAATGAATCGTGAAAACATGGCCGCGTGGCCGGGTCAGCTAGTTTGTATGTATAATCGTCCTGCATCTTTGAAAAGTTAAAATCCTCACTGTACCTTTTTAGGTTCTTTGATCGTACACTGGATCTCAAAGCGTTAAGGCTTCTGAAGAGAAAGTGGTCGGAAGTTGGTCGTTTCTTGGGAGCTTTGTTGGCGAGAAAGCCATTGTTACTTATTCAATAACATGAAGCACACGTGTTTAAGATGTGAGCCTTCTAAATTAGCTTTTCATTCAACTATTAGGTACAATAACACCTACGTGGGAGCTAAACGGGATCAAACGGTGAAGTTTTATAACAAAAATACGTAGTAAAGTCCGACGCCCACCAGCAGATCCTTTGAGTTTTTTCTGTCATCTCCAGTATTTCTCTTTTTAAATTATTGTTTTACTTCGTACGTCATCTCGAAGAAAATACTTATTTTAATATACCTAACTAATAAAACTTTTTTCCGTAATTTTCCTTTTAAAATACAATATACAATATAATTATATTCCTTATTTAGACTAACCTTTGTAGATTATTACCATATTCAAATGAATATATTAAAATTATGTTGTATGAAAATCATATTTGAAGGTGGGCATATTTGCCTTTATGAGATTTTATTATAATCTACTTTGATTTTCAGTAGAGGCAAAATATATCATAAAATGTTATTAAATGATATTTCATGATAAGAAGAACTAAATACCGATAGTTATCCTATCGATCTTTATCGATCGAGTGTGCTAGGACGAGTTTACAAAATGTCGGCAACGTGCGCCTAAGGATGAAACTATGGCGGTAGTACCTAAATTTTGGAATAGACGATCATCGGATATTTTTACATCTCTGTGGGAGAAGGGTCTTAATTAATTTTTATTTTCAAACTGAAAAACCTATTTTATCTTTTTAATGGATGATTGTTCCCGTAGATCGACATATGAAGGTATTAGGTATAATGAATAAATACATTTCTTAGAACAAAGAGATAATTTAATGGAACGATTTTAAATTGCTCTCGTCTGGAGCCAGTAAGACTATGGCGTCCCTGATTGGGTTATGTTGTGAGGTTGGAGGTAGTTGGAAGGATATGGCGATAAGGAAGAGGAGGAAGGAAGTACCTGGCTATTCAGATCTGGTCACCAAACACGGCCACAGCCATTTTTATTTTGGATGATGGTGGTGGTCTTACTAATGGTTACTAATTTAGGATGGTGGTGATACTGAGAGTATCTTCCACTCGTGAACGTGTCAAAAATAAACTATATATTATTTTTATTAATTAATTGTGAAATAACACAAATTAATCAAATAAATTTACTTGCGCACGCCGAGATTTAAAATTGTGACCTTCGGATTGTTAGTCAAGAGCCTTGCCTCTCGACCAGGTCGATAATTATGTAATTACTGCAAATAATTCGATATGTGTAGGTACTTACTATATTTTTACAAGTATTATTTAAAATTGTCTTTATACTATGTAGATAACCAAAAACATTGCACCATGACGAGATGGGTTAAGGAAACGTATTTGGTCCCCTTGAAAGGACATATAACGGAAAGACATAAAGAGAGCAAGAGACCCTTCTGGTAAGGAAGATTTCTGATTTTTCCTGTAGCATGTATATATGCTATGAAGATATACAGATGACTTGGGGTTTATCCTCCGAACGTCATAAAAATTCTTTCGCTTATTAAGTGCCTTCTCTATTCGCCCAGACCAGACTTTAAAGCTACAACACAAGTAGCATAGAGACAATAGTCCTTAAAGTTGTTTATTTTACGTCATTACCTCTAGACACAGGCCACTCCAGAACCTCTCCACAATAGACTCTTTCGCCATGAATTAAAATTATAAAGCCACAAAAAATATACGGTTGCTCATATTATAGGAGATACGAGTAGGTACATCGCTAGACAGATTGGACTAAGTGCTCGTGACAAGCTCATAATATGTCAAATTTGCTAGCCACCCCTAGTATATGTAGAATACGAATTATCTTCAGAGTGTTTTACCAGAGAATACCGGAAATTAGTCATTTTTTAATCAAATTCTAGACGTATTGACTCTTTTTTACGAAAAAACATAAATTGATTTTGGAAGATTTTTATTTTATATGGTACAAGCAGTTTTAAAATTTTGAAAAACTAAATGTATTTATAATATACTGGTTATACCGTTGGTCGATGGCAGATTTGTTCAATTTTCAAACGATATATTCTATTTAACAAAACAAATTTCAAATCATATAATCATACAACAAAATAAATCAATATATAATCTAGTCAACACAGTTTAAAAATTAAAATTTTAGACAATTAAAATCATTAAAAAAATAAATCCGAGAACGTGTTTTGTGACAAAAATACCTCAGTTTTTCTATTTATTTAAAGTCTTACAAACTAAAATATTTCAGATTTTTTTTTACACACTTATTTTGTTTAGACATTATTGAAAAATTATAAATTATTTTGATCAAAAATTAATATTAGGAAGTATATAATTTTCATTCATTCACCCTATCCCGTTTGACCATTTTTCATGGCAGTTCTCGCTATCATTAGCCGCTGAGATGCGGCCGTGAGAGGTCCTTTGTTCGCGCTGGTCTTAATGACAACATTTTGCATAAATTTAAATCGAATACAGTTTAGCTTCATGGTTTTAAAAACATCTGTTAACAAAAACGGAATAATGGATTGCTGGATATTACCTCTTAAAGTTCAAAGTTACTGAGTTTGTAATTTTATAATGACATTTATTTATGTCAAAATTTATCGTTTATGTTTCGACCAAGTATATTCGTTTAGTTTTTGTATTGCTTTTGTCTAACATTATATACTATTAATTAATAGACTACTATGTTGACTATAGTTTGTAGAGCTAAGATCTTTTGTATTTTTTTTAATTGCTATCTATGTATATCCTTTTTAGCGTATTAGGAACAGTTACATAACATAGAACCAAAAAAAGGCTAAAAATAATCCAGTTATTAAATTTTATCATTCAATCATTAAATGTATGCCTTTTATTATTTCACTGTGATATATAGTAAAGAAATGATATATAGTATATTTTGCGGCACGTTCCAGAGTGGAAGATACTCTTAGCATCGCCCTGGTGTAAGACCACCATTCAGAATTGAAACGTTGCTTGAAATGACTTTAGCCGTGTTTAGTGACTAGATCTGAATAGCCAGGTACTTCCCCACCTTCATCTTCCTCGTCTCCTTCCCTTCCCCACTTACCTTCAGCCTCATAACATACCCCAATTGGGGATACCATAGTCTCACTGGCTCCAGACGGGAGCAGTTGGGACTCTTGTGAGGTATTAACTATAAAAAAAAACCTAAGAATATGCATCTTTTTAGCTGGTGTATTCCTAAGAAAGACAAATAGATTTTTTTAGCAACCAAAAAATATAGATTTCGTTATACAAAGACTCCAAAAATAGGTGTCACAATGCAAATGCAATTACGTATAATATATGATTTAAGATTTTCACGGCCAAAAGTATTTTTGTTGTTTATTTTTGGGATATTATGCCGTGGTATTCCTTCTTTAGCCGACGTTTCGGACAACATTGCAGTGTCCATCATCAGGGCAGATGTGTTATTGAATGTGGTCAAATCTATGCTTAAGTATGTCTAAGCGATACCGTGTTGCCAGCTCCACTCTCCTACGAGCTGGTAAGACAGTATAATTCAAATTTGTTTTTTGCGTTTAGTTTTGGTGTAGCCGTCAATTACCGGATACCAAGAACTATTGAGCTTAGCTCCGTCATCTCTGTTAATATTGATGGGGTTATTGTGAATTTCAATTAGGCGTGCTCTATGAGTTTTGGGTCTTCCCAGGACTTCGGGAACAAATCCAAAGTAATGGCCGGTTTCAATCAAATGCTCGTATAATATATCTATTGTTACGTGATTTCAAACACTTCTATTTATGTATGGTTTGCTTCCCAAACAATAGTTACCGGTGTATAACTTCAACTTAATTTAAATTAGATTTGATGTAGGCCTGTATATTTAGGTAGTAGGTAGTCATAATAATATTGTGAGAAATTATTTGGAACAACACAGTTCTAAACTCAATTACCAAGCCTAATCACTTTAGCAATGTCTAGTATTCTATTGCGTTATTAGGTTATGTTGTTATTGAGTTATCGCTTTACTGTTTTCAATCAGGATCATAAATCAAATCTGTCCCCGTTTCTTAATAAGTTCAAATCCTTTAGAAATATTTAGTATAAAAGGTTTACAAAGATTATGCAAGTTTTATAATCAAATTGAGATTATGACCATTAAAATGTATTAGTGTACAATGTACACAAAACATGTATTATCATGAATACCTGCAAATTGGTTGTTCACATTTTTTATTAACCGTTACCTACGTATGAATTATATATACCTTCATTTCGGATCGTATTCAGAAAGTATAGCTTATAAAATATGTAATTTAATTATTTTGAGACGTTCTTCCACATGAGACGGACATAAAATATTTTTGTGACCGGTCAATTTGCATCTCGGAGAGGGGAGCTAGCATCACCGATGCATATTTTTTTGTATTGTTATTGTTGATAACCAAATTACTTTTTGAACATTATTTTATCAAAATAGGTGAATATATTTTTTAATCAACGTTGATATACCAAAAGATATGGATTTACACAAAGTAATTGGGTTTTAAATATAAAGCTTTTAAATCGTAACTAACTAGCCATCACGCCGATTCCCCGCAGGGGTAGGCAGAGAGGATGAATCGCCAAACAACTCGGTCTTGGCACACACTCCTTGCCTCATTCACATTTATACATCTTCTCATACATACTATTCTATTATTCTTACTCTTGACATGGCCCGACTTAAGTATCTGATTTACTAGATCGTGTCACGTCTTCCTTGGGCGTCCTCGACTTATTCTACCATTCATATTCGCGTCATGAATTTTCTTTACACGCCTTTCTTCATTCATTAGCTCAAACATGCCCAAACTATCTAAGCGCCCCTTTC
The DNA here is from genome assembly GCA_951813805.1 of Limnephilus auricula. Classification (NCBI taxonomy): domain Eukaryota; kingdom Metazoa; phylum Arthropoda; class Insecta; order Trichoptera; family Limnephilidae; genus Limnephilus; species Limnephilus auricula. Next base: position 32,229,611 of record OX638389.1, on the reverse strand, counting down.
TTAACTTACTTATTACGCTCACATCAGCCTTGCATTCTTTTCGGATCTCCGCATTCCCCACACGATCATACATGGTTTTACCATACATACGCCTCAGGGATCTCATTTCTACAGCATTCAGTCTACTTTCATCCTTTCTCTGCCAGTTACATGCTTCACTGCCATACATTAGGGTAGGTACCAGCACTTCACTGTGGACTGCTAGCTTCGCTTCTGTGGACAGCTTTTTGTTGGCTCCAACGGCCGTTCAGTCCTCCATTAATGAAGTTACCTGCATTTATCAGTATCAATATCCCTATCAGCCTTCCCATCTCTCGTATACATACTTCCTAAAGACACAAACGCATCCACCTGCTCCAATTATTCATCATTCACAACTATAATTGCACACTGTTTTCGTACTCTCTCTTTCAAACACTCTGACTTTAGACTTACTTCATCATTAATTCATTCTTCTTACATTCTTCGCTCATCCTAGATACAAGAGACTGCAGATCTTCTATACTGTTAGCAATCAGCACCGCATCATCAGCATACAACAGGCAATATACTATCAGATTATTTAATTTCGCACAATCCAATTCATCAGTAGTATGTATGGTAAAACCATATGTATGATCGTGTGAGATATCTGAAGATTCGCAAATAATTCAAGGCTTACGTAAGCGTTCAGGGTAATATTAAGAAAGGGAAACTTAGATGGTTTGGAAATCTTGAACGAATGAACGAAGAAAGGAGTATAAGGAGAAAATATGATATCGAGCCATGTGTGAATACCAAATGGTGTAGTTATACTTGTAAGGCATGTTGTGTCGTGATGTTCTCTGCCGTGATGGCTAGCGTTCACATCTATAAGTTGTGTTCTGACGCCTTAAGACGGTATTTTAAATCAATACAGCACGTGGTACGTACACATTAGACAAGACGAGGCCCCTCACCTTCACAGCTCTGTCGAAAATCGAGATCGCTTCTGACGCGTCACGACAGATCGCATCATGACACAACACAACAGGCTATAATATAATCGTCTTCATACTAAATGCATGAAACCGATACCGCGATGACGCGTCACGTCACGTCATGACGAATAAGTATAACTCCACCATTCCGTAATGATATGATGAGACTTTGTATTAATGTGAATGAGGCAAGGAGTGTGTGTCAAGACACAAAAGTTGTTTGGCGGTCTGCCCTTTCCTGGTGATGATTAGTTAGTTATAAAAATATTGTAAATATTGGTTGCACCTTGTTTATCGTTATTATTTCTGAAAAATATTAGGAAGTATTAAATATATGGAAGTAGTATACAAAATTTCAAAAGAATCGATCGAGTAGATTTTGATTTAAACTGTTCACCGGCTTCAAAAATGACAAGTGTCATAAAACCGTTTTAAAGTTTTGGATACCAGAAAATCCAATACTTATCATGAAAATTTTGTTCATACATGTTCTATATCATATTTAGTTTTGATCCGATTTGTTTCAAATTTTGACACAACAATCTTAATATGCTGTACAATCAAATGAAATGTTAAAAATAAAATAAATACAAATATAGTTAAATACGTTACCATCCCCTTAAGGGTTACATTAGGGTGAACGCAGAACTGTGCTGCGTCGGGAATCGAACCCACGGCCTCCCTATTTTCCGTCACCTCAAATGCTTAAACCCTTTCGTTGCGGAACCGCCTAGTAACGCATCATTTAGTGTTCTAGAAGAAAATATGTTTTTCATCCTGAAAGTTGTAAAATTAATAAACGTTGGCTCGATCGTTATAATGCTGAGAAAAAAACATGTTTTCTTTCCCCGTTTATTAATAAAGTTTGTCGAAAATATAAAACATTTTCATTCCAATAATTCCTCACCCCGATCATTGACCTGATTTAAAAATCAACGAAACATTTTCCTAAAAGTTTTATTTCAATTTTCGGGGAACCTAATATCTTAGATCAAGCAACGTTTCAATTCTCGGAGTAGCCTTTATTCCCAAGTAGAAGTCGAAAGTCCTTCACCCTTACAAAAGAGGGAGGACTTTAGGCCGTATTCCGGTTTTGGGGACTTGAGCCGTTTTGCAGGCCACACTTAATGCAGCCCATGTAACAAGTGGTCACCGCAAAATGAAGGTTCTCGAGACCCTCGACCGCCCTTGTTTCTCATCCGGTCCTACCGTGTGGTCGCCCGATTGTTCGCTTCGGTTAATTCAACATCTATGAATGAATAAAATTTGAAACACAATTAATGTACCTAGTTAAATTTTATAGATGGATGATAGTTAATTTATTTATTACATGTACCTATACGACACACGTTGTGCCGTTTATATAACTAAATTAACATATGAATAGTACAAAAACATAAATAATGAGTGAAGTGATAAGTAATAAATGTTAAGTGATAAGTGATATGTGATAAGTGATAAGTTATAATGGATAAGGGATAAGGGATAAGGGATAAGGGATAAGGGATAAGGGATGAGTGATAAGTGATAAGTGATAAGTGATAAGTGATAAGTGATAGGTGATAGGTGATAAGTGATAAGTGAAAAGTGATAAGTGATATATGATAAGTGATAAGTGATATGTGATAAGTGATAAGTGATAAGTCATAAGTGATAAGTGATAAGTGATAAGTGATAAGTGATAAGTGATAAGTGATAAGTGATAAGTGATAAGTGATAAGTGATAAGTGATAAGTGATAAGTGATAAGTCATAAGTGATAAGTGATAAGTGATAAGTGATAAGTGATAAGTGATAAGTGATAAGTGATAAGTGATAAGTGATAAGTGATAAGTGATAAGTGATAAGTGATAATTGATAAGTGATAAGTGATAAGTGATAAGTGATAAGTGATAAGTGATAAGTGATAAGTGATAAGTGATAAGTGATAAGTGATAAGCGATATGTGATAAGCGATAAGTGATAAGTGATAAAAGAAAAGTGATTAGTGATAATTAATAAGTTAGTAGGTAACACTTAAAACTGATCTAATATATTTTCTATTTATATTCACGCCCATCTTGATACTACATTATTTCTTAGCAATTAAATATAATGTCCCCAATTCCCATTACTGAAGACGCCAAAATATTTTTCACCTGATTTTTCACATTTAAAAATAATATCGCCTACTTTAGCCCTCTGACCCAAGTGTATCGACTACAACAAGATTGCGCTGAAATACATATTTTCGTCGATAATTGGTACGGATTAAGAAAAAAAGTTCTGGCGCTGTTAAAAAATATGTTTAACTACTTATTGTGTCAATTGTCTATGCATGCCTCTCGTTTTTCTTACTGTGGTGCGGATTCTATAGGTCTTGGCGGCGGTTGAGTCGACGGATTTAAAGAGCCTGTTAGTTGAAGTCTTTTTTACCTCTCCAGCAGGACTTTCTCGCCTTGCAACGCAGTGGGAGGGGTGCATTCAAACGTCCATTAATTCTAGACACACTGACCCCCAGATTCCTACCTTTTTCCCTCCCAAATCTCCTTTTTCTTCTTCTCCTTCCGATCGTTAAAAAAACCCTACACACAGCATTCCCAAATATGACATAGGCCCTGAGGGAAATTATTTTCCTCAGGACCTCCTGTGTGAAGCTGATGTCAAAAAAAGAACTATCGAACTTGAATTATGAATGAAAACTATGTATCAGAAAATATATCAGAAAAGCGATAAAGTAAGTACTAAAATTATTTAATTAATCTCACTTGGAATGTGAAACATTCAAAAATGTCGCAGAATTTCATCTTAAATACCATTTTTAAACAGAATTTTTTAAACAGTTTGATGTTCCAAGTATGCAAAAAATCTATTCAAAAAAGAATGCGTTTGTCCACTAACTGCGTGGCGGGCCGGATCGGAAGAGGACGGTTGCGAAAGACCTTTGATCTCTTCAGCCGGACTAATTGCCTTGACCGCAGTGGGAGTGAATCCTACGTCTGCCATTCATGGACACACTGAATGGTTAGATTCCTAACCACACCCTCTTACCCTTTTCCACTTTATTTCCGCCATGCCAGAGGGCTAAGATTTGAAAAAAAAATTACATCAGGTGAATATAAAATAATACTAAGTTTTTTTAATGTCTGTGCAGTTCTTGAAAATCTTTCCGAACAATTTTATTTTAATTTCGGCAGCAATACATATAGGTACTTATAATAAGTTTTGTAGATGCATAGTATATAAGGTTAGGTCGGGTTTCTACACATTTTTTCTTACTAAACATTTGAAATAGATGTGATAGTTATACGTATAATTTAAAGGCCTGTAGCTAAGGATGGAAAATACGTTTTGACCTCCAAAAATAGCGTAGCTTCATAAGTTCCTGGCAAAAAATTGCAGAAATCATAACACTAGAAATCGCCGCTTGAGAATTTTGATTGCTTTGGAAAATAACTTACTTCTTATGTACTTACTGCATAGAATTCCGTTGAAAATTCTTCCTCTTTTTCATTAATAACGTAGGTTAAAATCTCAGAATTTATATTAAAAATATGGAAATATACAAGTTTAGGAACGTACTTGATTTACTTTAAACCAGTGATTCCTGACTATATTTGGAGTAAAAAGTACAAATTGAAATTTTGGTCTCCGGTGACAATTTTGATGTTTTTTTTTTTGATTTTGGTACTTTTTACTCGAAATAATGTCAGGAATCACTGGTTAAAGTAAGTCATGTACGTACTTTAACACCCTGTATAAAAAAGTATGGTAGCCACATAAGCACATGTAAAATATACAAGTGTAGTTACCATTTCGTAATCAACTTTGATTTATATTATAAATTTCTTATGTCTACAAGATTTTAGTTTTTTTGTAGTTTAGTACCGCACAAAAGTCCCAACTGCTCTCAAACATCTGGAGCCAGTGAGACTATGGCATCCCCAATTGGGTTGTGTTGTTGTGAGATTGAAGGTAGTGGAGAGGTGAAGGAGATGGCCAAGAGTTAGGTTGATAAATACCTGGCTATTTAGATCTAGTCACCATACACGGATGATGCCATTAGATTGTGAATGGTTGTCTTTAAATATGGCGGTACTGAATGTATCTGCCACTCTGTAACGTGTCGCAAATATTGTATATTACATTATTTTCAATTAACAAATTGTGAATTAACATGAATTAATTAAATAAAACTTATCTTTGCACACGCCAGGATTTGAACCCGTGACCTAAGAATTGAATTGAGCCTCTGGACATTACATTTAAAAATAAATAAAAAAAAACTATTAAACGTTACATTCATAAACTGCATGGTGATTTACAAATATCCTGTCTATTATGCGAATGCCTTTATAATGATTTATTGTGAAAAACTCGGAACAAAACCTGCACACCTAAATACTCGATGTTAATGAGAGTAGATGTCTGGAAACCTCCGTGAGATGTTGTATTGCCTACCTACTGCATTGCAAAACAGCGCCGAAAAACCTGCTCTAAAGCTCTAGCCCCCTGCTCCATTCAAATCCCATCCTCTAATACAAAATAATCCCTAGTTTAACAGCCTCCAATGAAAAATGCTTCATCTTTAACTTGCGGATTTAATTTCTTCGTGTTAATGAGTTGGTCACTTTTACTCTGTGGCCGGTTGGGTCCGGATAGTTCGTCAGATTATGGTAGGTGTAGGTAGTCTGTGACCGCCCCCCTCGTTAGTAAAATGTCTCAACAATTTTTCAAGTGACTGGGTGTACTAAAGGGCCTCACTACCACTGTGCGCGGTGTAAGATGCAGCAGGCTGGCGTCTCATGGAATTTAACTTTTGATGGCTCCTGCTGCGGCCGCATTGCCTTGTAATGCCGAAACACTTTAGTCAAGGGCGGAAGAATCTAATTCGCGGGATCATACATTAATCTCACTTTAGCTTTTGCGAGTGCTTTATTCCTTTCTACTCGTTTCTTTTTGTCGAAGAAGTAACCGTTTAGTGAGAATTTCTTGTAAGAATTTCAGTAAAAGTATAATAATCACAAAATATTCAGATAAAGTGTATAATGACATAGAGATAATAGGCGCTTTTACACTGAGAAAAATGTTATTCTAAAATACGATCATTTTATTCGTAAAACGGTTAAAAACGGGGCTGAAGTTCTTACGAACAAATTAGCATGGTTTCAATGTTTATTGGTGGGAAAATGTAAGAATAAATTATTATTATTAATTATTAGAACAAATTTCGAACGTATATCAACAAATTATTCTTACATTTTTCCGCCAATAAACATTGAAACCCTGTTAATTTGTTCGTAAAAACTTCAGTCCTGTTTTTAACCGTTTAACGAATAAAATGATCGTATTTTAGAATAAAAAAATTCTCCGTGTAGTATTCTCACGTTTATGGAACGGCGACGATACAAAAAGGAATAAACGAACGTTCCTTATCACAATAATGCTGCTGCTCTTTCTTAAACATTAAATAATGGCGAGCCAAACTACGAAATTCGTCTGTTTCCTACATAGGAAAAAAGTAGTATTTTGGAGGAAACAGACATACGTACGTTGTGTGTTTCATCTTTTGTCTCACCATTATTTAATGTGTAAGAAAGGGCTGCAGCATTATTGTGACAAGGAACGTACGTTTATTGCCTTTTTGTATCGTCGCCGTTCCGTAAACGTGAGAATAATAAAAGCGCCTATTGAGAGTCTTATTTAGAATTCTTTCCTAGTAATTACTAGTAAATTTTCTCAAAATACATTAGAGATGCAATTTTTCAATTTTTATTCTGTCTGTTTGAGTTTGCAACGTGTGTTATTTTACAAACATAGTTTTGTTTACAGCATATGTGTGTACGAAAATACATTTTTTGGGAGTTTCTTTCTACAAACAAACGGATATTTATTTCAATATTAACCCATATCATCCTGGTGATACCATGACGATTATGTATCTAGTTCACTTCGTTGGTGTAGAAATACCCAGAATTGTATATATTACACTAGGTTTGTTCCTCGCTACACTAAAATGTCTTTATTTTTGTAACATAAATTGATGTTTTTATAAAAAAATTATTATATATGTTATACCTAAATATTAATGAAAGTATGTTAAAAAATGGGTACATTGGGTGTACCTTGCCAATTCTAAAAACAAACCGTTATATTGAAAAATAAATTTGAATCGAGCACTGCTGTGGAACGCTCGAGACTTTGGAACGTCAGGCCACACCAAAGGAGCCCCAGCCATATATCTGATTTCCACTGAACTCGAGCAGGAGCCTTAACATACATTAATGAAGTACGAGTAGGTTGAGGAGCTTCTGTATGCATTTCCCAGGAAGAAAACAAAGGAAGTCTCTCAAAGCTTTCCTTGGCCCGCTAGTTCTTTGTTCTATACTTTTGGAGAAAATGGTGTTTTGAATAATTAAAATGCAAAAAGAATTTTCGGGCCACCATGTTGAGCTCATGACGTCAGCATTTATTTTAATTAAATTATTTCATAAAATATAAAGGACTAGCTTCTGTTAGTACTTTATTAGTACTTCGAGTAATCTATTTTCTTTTCTTATGTCCCATCTACGTTTATACCAAAATTCATAAGTATTAAAAATATCTATAATTCTTGATTCGATTCAAAGTATTAGGCGAGTAGGTACTTCAAATAAATTTACTAATTTAAATATTTTCTGAAATAGAAAATTGATTTAACAATCATTGTTTTTCAAAATGTCATTCTCAAATTTTGACATTTTATATTAAACAATAATTATTATTTTCAATATATTGAAAATAAATAGCTGGCTTTATAAATTATAGTCTATATGTTATTCTGTTGTATGAACTATATTATTGTAAAGTTTCATTACAATCCATTCAGTAAATTTTGCGTGAAAGAGTAACAAACACACATACATCCATACAAACTTTCGCGTTTATAATATTAGTAAGAAGTAAGATATCTATATACTTTTTGACTAAAACAATAGGTATACTAGTGTATTGAAGCGTTTTAAAACAAAGCTCTAAAATTAGTTAGATATGAATAGAAAAAAAAAACACTATTGACAGCTGCGAAGGTTTCGGAGCACAAATGACAGAATCCCATTCATTTTTAAATTAATGTATTTTGTTCTCCACCAACCACCGAAATCTCCAATAAAAATGCAGAGTACAGAACAAAAATGGCAGTATTTATTTGGGAAAATCAGAGAGATAGAACAAAAACGGCAATAACCACCTATTAATTGAAAATAACTAATTGATTTAACAATTAAATGCAATAAAATATACGCAGTGTTACTTATGGGAAAATTAATAACGAAATTATGCAATATGGTTTATGGTACAAAAAAATACTAAAAAAACATTGTATGCGTAGGTATTACTCAAAATGAAAATAATTGAACAATGCCGACTTTGTTTTAAATCATAAATAAGGTGTCCCTGTAACAGTGCCAAATTTCGCTTTTGAAATAAACACATTATTTATTCGAAAAAAGTGACAATATTTTTGTGTTGTTTTAAAGCACAGATGTTTTAATTATGTATGGATTAAAATGTCAATGCGCACCACAGTTATCCTTGCAAACTCTTGTTCTTTTAGTGAAATTTAAGATAACATCTTTGCATGATACCTGTCGTTCGACTGTGCCAATCAGGTTGGATCTTAGCCTTGTTTTGTCTTATTGGCAAACCTCAAGTCATGTGAGTTCAAAAAACACGTAAAATCACACGATCTTGCTGTCCAATTTTGAGCGTATTTCTTAAAATAACAAACAATAAGTTTTCCAAAATAAAATTCCGAAAATTTTCGGGAATTTTTTCCGAAAGAAGAAAGAGAAATCCACAAAATTTACGAACTGTTTTCAGTAAAACTAGCACCATTATTTATGTTGGGTTTTAACAATAATAACACCTTTATGTAGCGTTTATGAAGTCGGTCAGGGGCTGAGTTGGCATCGCATCGTGGTCGTGGGCGTCGTGGTATCAATTCCTCGGCTGTTTTTTTTTATTAATAGTTTCATACTCCGCCTACTGTTTAATACGGAATATTTCTTATTTAAACAGTTAGATTTTGCTTTATTATTACTAAAATTGAGTATTTATGTCGGGGGAGACGAAAAAACATGCATTTTATACTTAAATTTTATAAGATTATTTCACTTACGCGAAGTATTTGACAGCCACGTTTGGCCAAGTGAAACGAGACTTATACAACTTCAATTACTACGATATACAACTATTTACGTGCACAAAATAGGTTATTAGGTTCTTAAGATGGGTAACCTAAGTAATTCGTGCGTATGTAGATTGAAAAAAATCGCAAATATCAAATCCAAAGACATGGCGGCAAAGGAAATGTCTCCGTGTTATCCGTGCGTATCCGTGTATCGAAATTCGAATTCCGGATTATCCGGTAAGCGGAGTAGTAAACATTTCCTTTTTTTTAAACAAATTATATCAGTACCGCACAAGAGTCCCAACTGCTCCCGTCTGGAGCCAGTGGTACTATGACATTCCCAATTGGGGTATGTTACGAGGCTGAAAGTATTGAGGAGGGGAAGTAGTTGGGGAACTTTCTGGCTATTCAGATCTGGTCACCAAACACGGCAAAAGCCATTTCAAGCAGCGTTTCAATTCTGAATGGTGGTCTTACATCGAGGAAATTCTGATAGTATATTCTACTCTGTAACTTGTCGCAAATATATTATATATTATTTTTAATGAATAAATTGTGAAATAATAAAAATTAATCAATTAAATTTTATTGGCGCACGCCGGGATTTGAACCCGCAACCTTCGAATCGCTAGTCGAGAGCCTAATCCCTCGACCACGAAGGCCGTCAATAATTCATATCTAATAATATATCATTAGACCTCCTTCACGACACAAGCAACATTTTCCGCTTACGGTGGTGGTAGTAGGAGATTTTCAAATTATTGTCAGGAAATATAGTGAAAATATATTTTTTTTAATTCTGCACTTAAATATCTTCAGCCACACAGGGAAAAATGTTTAAAGACTTAGTACCTTATCAGAATGATAAATCTGTCAATAAAAAGTCTTTTATTCTTTTTTTTATACTGTTAATACTTAAGGTACTTTTCATTATGTTTGTTTCAGACAAAAGCTCCTTGCTGTTTGAACCAAATGGTTTTATTCTAATAAGATTTTGATGTTCCTCGCAATAAATCCTGTTACGTTCAACATTAAGATATGCTCCAGTTACTCCGTAAGTGGCTCATTTCTGTAGGTAAAACTAATTGTTCCGATTCAAAGTGCCCTTACAAATTTACAAAATACCGTTTAAGGTTGTGAAAAAACGTTACAAAATGTACTTAATGTGATTTACAGCCATTTATTTTCGTTCCTTGGCGATGCTTCATACTCCACGTAAAGCTTTAAAATCGGGTAACGAATAAAATGCTGGCATAAATTTATTTGTATCGTTTAATTTCAATTTGTTCAAGAGCGCACGTTACGGGTAAAATATCCGCTTTGTGGGGTGTAATAATAGACTTAACCCTACACTGCTCGTGCAACACCTTCTCACATTTTTGATGTAACAGTTCCATCATCTTTTGGTGTTTAACTTGTTGAATTTTTAATTTGTAGAAGTAAAGCCATCGCCCGTTAAGGGCCGGTAGTACTCGCCCAAAAAGAAGAAGGAGAGGTACGAGAATACGAATGTTAGAGGGAGCGCCCTGATATTAAAAACGATCAAATTCAAGCGAAAATCGGGAAAATATTTAATAAAACACAACTCGTTTACAATAGAGCGAAAATCTCTTCTCAATACCTAACATTTAAAATAACTTGAAAATAACAGAAACAAACGTGTAAATAATAATTTTCGGAGCATACTTTGCGATTTTTTTCTATCGAGGGAATTTTATGTAATTAACGTTTCGGCTCTACAAATCTTAAGATATATATTTTTTTAAATAACCTATATTTTTTTAAGAACTGTTGAAGGGAGATATGTTATAAATAGAATCGGCAGAAAATCGAAATTCCGGCCCTTAATATATCTTCTAACGATCGATAAATGCTTAATATTCCTTAGTGGTCGACAAGCCAATTAAAGGATTTATTTAAGGAAAACGTGGCGTTTTTAATCATAACTACTGACATTTTACACATCTGCCAATACACTCGAACTTAAAAATAAATCCTTTAGGCCAGGCTAAATGTTTTCTAACTAGCTATCTCTTCATGGCGGAAGGCACACAGGTATGGTCTTACACTCCATACAAAAAAATTTGGACTGCCGAAATATTTCCGATCGCGGATCACTAATTGAACTGGCCTAGTATGTGGTCGGTTTAAGATAGATTAACTTATGAAGAACCATTGAGATGATTTTTCATTATCAAAAAAAATATATTATAATTCATAATTTTTTGCAGATTGTAATGTCCCTTTTTTTAATGGCTAGCAATTTTTTTTTTTGACTGATTTATTCGCAAGGCCTTTTCCAACCGTGTCCAATATTAAGACCTGGCTACTGAGGGTTAGATCTTTGTTAGTATTGTAGTAATGGAATTGGGTTACTGCAGAATTAATACCCTTAATAGCCTCAGACAGTAAACAACAAGGAGTGGGGTACCGGTTCATTGATCACGTTATAAATGGAGTATCAGAAGGGATGTTCATTCATTGAACACTTATTAAGTGTATACCCCAATGCCCAATACCCTTCAAGAGATATCAGTTTAATTAATCTGTATTCTTTGCGTAAGCTAGCACGTTCAGGGCGTTAATATAGAATGTTTTGTAAAACCTAAATATATAGAAATAGCTAAAATTATAAAAGACCAATAAAATATGCATTGATTTTTTCAATCTACTTTACTACTTTTACACAGCCATTTCTAACTTACTAACTAACTATCCATTACGCCGTTTCCCCGCAAGGGTAGGCAGAGAGGACGGACCGCCAAACAGCTCGGTCTTATTTATTTTTATTTTTTATTATTTAAACGCCCATAGGGCTTTTACATACATAAAGCAATACATGTTTTGATTAATTACAGTGAAGAGTTAGAAGTGAATAAAATACAGGTAAGTAACAGAAAATATTAAGACACATAATGTAGGTTAGATAAAATATGAGTTGACAAAATGTAGGTAATACAGAATATAAATAAATTAAAAATAGATAGCCTGCCAATATCCTCTAAATCAATAGTCTTGGCATACACTCCTTGCTTCATTCACACTCATACATCTTCTCATACATGCTCTTCCATTATTCCGACTCCTGACATGGCCTGACTCAAGTATCTGATTCACTTGATCGTGCCATGCCTTCCTCGGGCGTCCACAACTTCTTCTTCCATTCACATTTGCGTCATATATTATCCTTATACTACTTTCTTCGTTCAATCGCTCAACATGCCCAAACCATCTGAGGATGCCTTTCTTGATCTTACTCATTACGCTTACATCAGCCTTGCATGCTCACACATACGCCTCAGGGATCTCATCTCCACAGCATTCACTCTACTTTCATCCTTCCTCTGTTAGTTGCATGCTTCGCTGCCATACATCAAGGTAGATACAAGCACTCCATTGTGGACTGCTAGCTTCGCATCTTTGGACAGCTTTTTGTTGGCGCCAACGGCATTCAGCTCACCATTAATGGAGTTACCTGCATTCACCAATCTTACAATATCCCTACAAGCCTTTCCATCTCTAGTAAATAACTTCCCAAATACACAAACTTATCCACCTGCTCCAAGTATTCATCATTCACAACTATATTTCACACTGTTTTAGTACTCTCTCTTTCAATGCAGCGCAAAATGTAATAAAAATCGGAATACCCAGACGGATTATAATTTAATGATAGACGATAAGCACACACTACGGTGTAACTATTATGATAATGTTTTTAATTGATAATATATATTTACGCTTGTACTTTAACACAAGTGCGCCCCACTGTTGAATAAGGCGGCCATCTCTGATCTGCAGCAAATACTTGGAAAAAACCCTTGAAACGGGCCGTCCTTTTGATTGATTCCCCTATCTTCATAAGCGGATTGCAATCTTTAGAACGCAGGCGTCAGGTAGGTATGCTGTCATTGTTCTACCGGTATCACAATAAAAGATGCTCCAAGGAACTAGCGTCGTTGATCCCATCGTCGGGAATCACACCAAAAGCACGCTCAACATACGTACCTACACCGTTGACATTTGTCATATGAGGACGGGTCGTTTCTACGACTCGTTCTTGATTTTAATAGCTCGGCTGTGGAATTATTTGGCGGCCTCCGTGTTTCCTCGCTCTCTTCACTCAAGTATACTTCAAGACCCAAATTTACTCCTTCCTCTCCCCAAAAAGACCCCACTACAAAGCATCTTCAAAGATGACATAGGCCCTGATAGAAATTATTTTCCTCAGGGCGTCCTGTATGGAAAAAAAAGTAGTGCCTACAAGTGGAAGTACCTACATAAAATTTCCTGTTTTTGACATAATGTATAATAATAATCTTATCTCTGAGGATTGTCCTGTTATATACTGGAATCAGCATAAACTGCAGATTTTTTTTTACATTTTGGCTCTACCTTTTTACTGGCTCAAGCCATTTTCCAGCAACGTTTCAATTCTGAATCGAAGTTGCTTGAAATAGCTTTAGCCTTGTTAAGTGACTAGATCTGAATTGCCAGGTACTTCCCCACCTTCCTCTACCCCATCTCCTCCCCCTCCCCGTCTACATTCAATCTCACAACATACCCCAATTGGGAATTCCATAGTCTCACTGGCTCCAGACGGGAGTGAGGTATTCACATAAAAAAAGGAGTGGCGGACGTATGAATCCTAATCTACAAATACCGTGAACATCTAATTACATTATCCATATATTTTAACGAAATTGTCAAACCAGGGGAGGTTATTTAAAAGCAAACAACAGTGACTTTAGCTCTAGGTGCTTAACCTAAGGTGTTATTATATTAATTGTACCAATTTCAGTCATTTATAAGTAGAAGCCTGGCTAATGGGCGAATTCCCCTTATTAATTTCTCCCTTTAACAATGAAAGTCTACTACAGGGCATATTTAAAGTGCTGTGTAACGTAGTTTTAAGAATAACATAAATATAGAGAATGTTGTCCTACGAAGAAAACTTGTAAAGACGTTTGTGTGACCTTTTTCATACAACACTTAAATTTGGATTTGAGACCAAAATACCCAACCAAACTGAAAAAATATATTTTTAAATCAAATCGTATAGTCTTATTGCCAATATCTGGTATAGATATGTGCTTTTTTATTTCACGTAAATTGAAAAATATATATTTATATTTAACATAAATAAATAAAGTTGCTAAAACTTGTAAATACAAGATACCTTTATGTTCTTATTATCCTGACGAAGAAATCATCGGTTTCGAAACATGTCAATAATTTTGGTTATATAGTGGTGAACACAAAGTTATTTGTTTCATTTAATTAAAAATGACGCCACAAAGTGATTTTGCGAAGATTGAAGAAGTAAAAAAAAAATATTCAGTTCGGTTGGGTATTTTGCCCTCAATTTCAAAATTAATTTTTGTATGAAAAAAAGCCACCCAAACGTTACCTTTTAGTCAAATTACAATGGAGGAAATAGTAAAAAAAAGTTATAAACTCTATCAATTTTTCCTGTGGGATTATAATATTTTGCAGGTACAAACATGTTCAAATCCAGTTTTACTTTAGTATTTCAACTATACATTACTAAACATACAATTTATGTTCCCGATGTCCCCCTTCTCGCGACCCCCCTCACGCATTCCCCTGTCACCTTTTCCACCTTCCCCCTCCCTCGTCCCTTCTCCCGCGAACTCCCCCCTCCTTAATTCCTCTCCGCCCCTCCCGGAATCTCCTCCCACTCACGACTTTTTTCCCTGCCGCTATACTTTGACTTATTTAAATTTTTTTATGGAAATTTCATAAAGCCAGAGCTCGCGGTATGAAATATACTTTACGACCATACCTATCATACCTACCAAATATATTTTTTTAGTCATAAAAATCAGTCCAGCCGTTTCGGAGGAGTGCGACCACAAGCAACGTGACACGAGATTTTTATATATTAGAAGATTATCTATGAGAGATTTATGTATTTTACTTCAATTTTTTTAAATCAAAATTTAAAAAAACATCGACGGATCTGCCGGATCTGCCCTTATGATGGCCACTGCAACGCTGTCCGAAACATCGGCTAAAAAAGGAGGTAGCACAACACGGCATAACACCCCAAAAACAAACAACGAAAAAAATTTAATAAAGTCATGTAGTTATAGCTAACTTATCATCAAAACACGTCAGCAACATCATTATAACTGATCTTTTTGAAAATACTTTATCATCGTTGTATGGGGTCCTCAACAATTTTAGTATTTAAATTTTGCGCAGTTAAGTGCAAAGTATTTTAGCCAATAAATTGAAGTTAGTAGCAAGAAACTAGGGAGCACTAATACTATTGGGTTATCTTCTTCCCAATATATTTGCTCCCAATGACAGGGCCGTGTTATTGTTCCACGCTCAGTGTATTAATTCAGGCGAATAGTGCTTTTACAAAGCAAATTGTAATTAAATTATGTTATTATTTGAAAGATAGTTAAATCACGAGATTACCTAAGTATATCTTCTGATAAAGAGTACAATGTACAAGTTTCGAATTAGTCATTTGGAAACGATTGTTTTTTTAAAATTAATGAAGATAATATTAGTGAAACTCAATCGAGGATCTGAAATATAAAAATCAGAAAAAGTTACGGATACATCTGGGACTTGAACCCAGGACCTTCAGCTTTCCGGTCCACTGCTCTAACCACTGCACCGAAACATCCTTTTCCGATTCGGTCATATTTAACTGTATCATACATCAATCACAAGATACTTGCCTTTCTACTGCTAGGTGAATGGCATCCCTGGTTGCTTTCTCTCTTAGAATCAAGGTTATCTACGTCGCGTCGTTTAGAACTATTTTTCCCGTGGCCCGTGGTGCGATGAAATCACCATTTGGAAAAGCTGTGTATCTGAAGAAGGTAGTGTTGAAGATTGGAAAGGAGAAAAAGAGGGGAAACAGAGTAAGGTTGGAAGGTACCCAAATGACTGTGGATACAGATTGTTACATACAGTGGCGGCTGTTCCATAGGGTCTATTGGTCAAAAACCCCCCAAAAATATGCAGCAATATTATGAATTTAGTAACTTAACGAATTAGGTACCTGATTTTAAATTTATCTAATATTCGTGCAGATTCGTATCGTAAAAGCGGGTCCCATTGCCATCTAGCGGCCAAATATGAAGCTATTACATACATCAACCGTGGGGTCACTCGCCGTTTTGACCGAAAAATATCTCTTTTCCCTTTCTTTGCTATAAAGACAAAGGAGATAAACTCTATCATATCTGGGGTATGCTTGGTATTGTACAAATTATATTTTCAAGGGACAGCAAGGTCATGACCGCGGTGGAACAGAGATACCTAGATCTATAGATATTAGAGTGAGATGTCAAAAAATGTCAGTCGAAAATATTTAGTGTGATAAACAATAGCCATCTTGAATATATTAGTTCGCGAAAGCGTGTTTATCATTGTTGACGTAGTTTGCTTGGAATAATTTAAACTGTCAAATTCTGTACTGACAAAACTAGAGAAAAATTCGTTGAATCTTGAGAGATGTTCTTTTACAAGAGATAAAAATAAAGAGCTTAAACAATATTTCAATATGAAAAGTTATAATTTGCGAGTGGATCAGTGCAATAAAAGGAATGTTTACTTCTGTTTTCATTTTTTACTTCTTTACTCAAATGGTAAACAGTAGACCGAGATTGGAGTTAATAATTTAAAACACTAAATAGAAAAAGATTTTTTTTTTAAATTCTAACCCTATACTGATTAATAATAAATTAATTACTAAATAAAATGTATTAAAGTTATTGTGTTAATAATTCGACAAAAATAACCTTAAATTAAACATTGTACTGGCTTCACAATGGGTGAGTACCGGCAAATTAATCAGTATTTTGGCATTTTAATAATATTCACTACGCATTAGCTCTGTTAATATTAACTCGGATTAATATTTTTCTTTTGACCTTCCACCTATGCATCTCTAGAGCCGCCTCTGGTTACATATTATGTTACATATTAGTATACTGTTTTATTTTCTTTAATTTTATTGTTTCTAATGACAAAAGAATCACTTCTCATCTGTACATTCTGGAAATCTACCGGAATGCAGCTGGTTTTCAGCAGTGTCTCTATGACGTATGTAATATTTTACGAACATTACATACTTTATTTTCAGGAGGTAATGCAGTGTACCCTTCCATCGAACATTTTTTTACGAGGATCTAAAAGTAGATGACTAAATAATAAGTCACATACTCGTATAAATAACGAATTTCTCCTTTGTTAGTGAAAATTTGCATGTTGCAAAAATTTAAATTAAAAATTTCGAGAAAAAAAAATTCTTTGAAAAAAATTTTTTTTTCTGGAAATAAATGCTTTAAACATAATGTTGATTTTCTCGCGAGAAGAATGAATACCCGTACAATTGTTCCAATTTAGATAATGAAAATCACTTCGAATTGAAGGAATGAACAAAGCAAAATAATATTTTCCCTAAGCCACTTTCGGTGGGGGGAGTTACAATTGGATGAATTGCCGTCGCACTTTTAAAATGACCTATTTTAAAAAATGACACATTACCAATTTAGTATAAAAAAAAACCCTGTGCTAACCAAGCTAGAATATTGATTTTTTTAGCTGCAGTGAAATATTTAAATGACTGACGCTGTAAATTACCTATATCCGGGAAAAGTTAAGTATGCGTAAAAATGTTTTCATGTATGTAGGACGTTTGAATTATTTGTTATTACTTATATTTATTTTGGGAACTGCATACTTGAAATAATGCGGTAGTTATCAGCCTTTTTTCCAAGAAAAACAAATTTATATATCACACGAAATTATTTGGAGTAAAAAATGTAGAAGAAATTTTGGTCTCTTGTGACTTTTCGGAAGAGTTTTTTAATATTTTTATTTTATTTTTTATTATTAACAAAAAAAACTTCCCATTTCGTTACTGGTCACTCAGCCGAAAAACCAATTTACCCCTCACCCCGCTCCTAACCTACTGATTTCTGATTTTTGTGTTTTTAGTTGAAAATAAAATGTGAAAATTGGCACCGTAGACCAATATTTCATTTTCATTTTTTGCTCCAAATCATGTCAGTAATAACTGGTTAAAGTAAGTCAATTACAACTCTTAACAACTTGTATACACGTTACACATACTTTCAGCTTTAAGTAGAAAATTAATCTCCAACTTTAGTGATTTGATCGGAAATGAAATTTTCAATTGATTAATGTCGGTCGATTGTCTGTCCAGTGTAATTCTGGCACAATTAAGTCTAGAACTAGAAATTGCGTTGAATTTAAGTTTCATTTTCAAACTTAAATTTATATTCTATTTTCAATATCTTTATATATTTAGTTCTTATGTTTACACTAGACATCACAAAGAAACTACATAACTATATTACATTGGTCACCATGAAACAGGCAGTCGCCTAGTATGGTGATCTAATGTATCACATATATGTAATGTTTTAATGTGTATAATCATGTATTTTATAAATAAAAAAAAAAAAATAAAAGTGGATACTGACGTATCCAGAATTTAGAAAAGCGTCTATTAAAAATTACCTACCTGCCTTTAAATATTAGTATATTTCCTTGAATATTTTTCTTGATCATTCTACGATAATGTATTCTTGTTATGATGAGTTCCTTACATAATTTTTCAGATTCACCAATCCTGCAATTAAATTTACCGTTATTATTAACGGTATTGCTAGTGCAATATTAATTTACAATAAATAACCTACCGGTCCCAAACATTCAGATCTCAAATGCATTAAAATATTAAATGATTAATAACAAAAGCTACAATAAAATTACAGCTTAAAAATATGGAATGGGAATATCTCATGGAAAACGATTTAAAAAAAATCTTTTGATGATTTTTCACGCATACGAAACAAATGACGACCGTCCATGGTCGAGTGGTAAGACACTTGACTCCCATTCCCCGGCGTGCGCAAATAAATTTTATTTGATTAATTTGTGTTATTTCACAATTAATTAATACAAATAATATATGTTATATTTGCAGCACGTTCCAGAGTGTAAGATACTCTCAGTATCGCCCTGGTGTAAGACCACCATTCAGAATTGAAACGTTGCTTAATAATGGCTTTAGCCGTGTTTAGTGACTACATCTGAATAGCCAGGTACTTTCCCACCTTCCTCTTCCCCATCTCCTTCCCTTTCCCACTTCCCTTCAGCCTCACAACATACTCCAATTGGGGATGCCATAGTCTCGCTGGCTCCAAGAAAGGAGCAGTTGGGACTCTTGTGAGATTTCTTTATAAAAAAAAAAATGTAGATTATCTACTTTTACTAACTTACTTAACTTGAAAAATAATTTTAACCAAAAAAGCGTTTATTATAATTCTCCTAGGCAATGGAATTTTCGTATTTATTCGTGACACAATTTTTATTGAAATATATTGAAATGTTCAGTGAACCTTATGAGCACACAGTACGATATGTCATAATAAGTACATAACGCGATGTGACATACATGTTGTGTGATATTACGAAGAGGGAGGATGGAAAGACGTTCCAAGAAGCTGCGTCTTGTATTAGCAGTAAGGCAATAGGATGCCATTACTGGTAGCGAAGTAATAAAGCGAACCATTAGATGGCTATTAAGGACGCGAGTTGCCAGTGTCAAATTAAACATAGTTGACAGTTATCGCTTAAACTTTGTTGTAACATTGTATAGATACGTATTATATGAAGGTTAATAATTATTGAAAGCATATTAATTTTAACTATTACACAACAATGAGTCTAGTTTTTTAACTGTTAATTCATGGTGGAATTCCATTGTATTAGATATGAAATTAAACAAATTTTTCACTTTTGACTGGTTTGGACCAGTCTTAAAATGTCCGTAGTAGGACGAAACCGGTCCTGAGGTGCTAGCACGGTCGCTCGATATGAAGTTACCGACCGATTGTCGGTAACTTCTCATCGTTCCTTAGGACAACTGCAGATCTCAAACGTACAAATACGTACGTTATCCTACCGATCGTTATAGAGCAAGCGTGCTAGGGCCTCTGGTGTAAATAAACAAGTGGAACAAAGTGAAAAAATTGTTTAATTTCATATCTAATATTACCCAACAGTTTTTCAGCAGAAGAGTTCGATTTTCAAAGATTATTAATTTCCCGCGGAAATGGAACAGTGACAGGAATGGATCGCGCCATCTCATTTTTTTAATACGAGTGAGGGAAAGGCAAGAAAATGATTACCTTTTGCATCGCCCTCACTCGTATTAAATAAATGAGATACAGAGAACCATTACCGTCGCCGTGCCGTTTCTGCGGGAATTATAAAAGCAGCCATCGTCCAGATGATTAGTCAAACTTTCTCTTTAGGAGCCAGACAAAGACCCTTTTTATTGAAGAATTCGATAAAGAGCTTGTATAGTTTTTATTCAATGTGTATTGTGTAATGAAAACATCGTTTAACGTCTGGGGAGTGTTTTTTCAATAGTAAGACTGTGATTGTTTTAATTTTTACACACCTGTGTTCACACTTACCTGGGTAAATACCCAAGATTTACATGCAAATAAATAAATACTCCATGTTTTTTCGTTGTATTTATTTTTATGCTTATCCTCTGTCTGTTGTAAACGTTGTAAATAAAATATAAATAAATGAATTTAAAAACCTATTAACATTTGATTTAATCTTTCCTTTTTAGCCATTCCAATCTATGGCATGCATTGCAAATGACACTCGTTCCCATCGTCCAAAATCTTATTGTTATACATGATTAACAGAGGGATGATATGATTTTTCTGATTTACCACAACAAAAAATGTTTTTAGATTTTTAGCTTATTACCTAGAGGTATGCCGCCGTGCGACAACACAATATCACCTTATTAACGATATAATTACAGCCCTAAGATAAAGGGGGGAAGCAAAGGGGCATTTCTTATAAGCAGTCGATATAAACATCGTCAAGTAGTGACTGTACAGTTATCATAGAAAAAAACTGTCAATTTTGAGTGACTCTTGACTAGCGAATGATTTGTGTAAGACTCTTGACTAGGGATCTAGAGGTCGCGGATTTAAATCCCGGTGTGCGCATGTAAATTTTATTTTATTGATTTATGTTTTTTCACAATTGATCATTTAACATACTTGTAAAAAGCATTAACTTTGTGGCTCACTATAATTAACAATGAAAATATATAAATTTATTTTAGACCACTTTAATTTTAATTAAACTCTACCACTTGCGGAAGAACCCTTCCTTCGTCAGGAGAATATTAAAAACAGTTTTTTTTAATATTCTCCTGACAAAGGAAGGGTTCTTCCCTAACTAGTAGAATTTAATTAATTTGAGAGTGGTCCAAAACCAATTCATTTATATTTATTGTGAATTATTTAAAATAATATAAAGTATATTTTTCGGGACGTACCAGAGTGTATTATATATGCTAAGTATCGCCATAGTGTAAGAACACTATTCTGAATTGAAACGTTGCTTGAAATGACCTTACTGGGTTTGGTGACCAGATATGAATAGCCAGGTGCTTTCCCACCTTCTTCTTCCCCAACGCTTTCTCCTCCCCTATTACCTTTATTCTCTAAACATACACATACCCCAATTGGGGAGGCCATAGCCTAACTGGCTCCAGGCATTTGGTAGCAGTTGAGACTCTTGTAAGGTGTTTATACAAAAAAAAATAATAATAAAAAATGATCGCATTTTGTATCAGTCCGATTATTTCCAGCCTAGATTGAACAGAAACAGTAGACAAGAAGTACTAAATAGCGAATTATTAAATTAATAAATTACTGGTAAATTAGCGAACCATGTGAAGGGATTGTTGTATTTAAAAAACAAATATTCTTGTTTCGCGTCTGGCAGCAGAAAGTCTTCAAACACTTTGTGAGCGAATACAAGTTGCTCAGCTAAAACAAAAAGGCATGCATTCGGTATGTAGGGGATAGTAGCTCGGGGGTTGATGCAGAGCAAAGGCTTTGGGGTGAGATGTACTTTCCGCTTCCATGGTTAATATTTTGTTGATTATATTAATACTGCTGCGGTCATAAAAGCTAAGTGCTCGCGTTTTGAGCTTATAGCCCGTTGGTGCTCAACACATCGGGAATAGGTTTAATGAGACAATAATGTATCAACGTTTGCATACGTGATATTATGGTATTCACGTTAAATTTTACTGTTCAATAAACTTAAAATACCATTTATTGGCATCAGCAATACAATGAAGGATGGTCCTTTACAAGAAAAGTTGCTCATAAAATAATATTTTTAAGTTATCACTTATTTCAAACTGTTAGTTCCATGTATAATCGGACTAAGAGCTCTCTGCGTCTGAATTCCCATAGTAAATTTATTCAGACACGACACTTCCTCACATGATAATTCATCACATCATAACTCACATTAACCTAACCTAACCTAACCTAACCTAACCAAACCTAACCTAACCTAAGGTTAAAAACCATTATCAGTTTTCGACGCTTCGAGACATGATGAATTATCATGTGAGGAATTAACATCCATCCGATGAAAAATTTGTACTCAATATTCATACACTTAAATAGTTTAGACTGAACATTCTGGTCACCGTTCACTTCATAGTAATAACTCTTTTACGGAATACGTTTTTTTTAAATGTCAAAAAATTGGAAAAAGAAACAAACAATACAGCATTTCGTATTATTTGTTTTATAAATTAACAGATTATTCGAAGCCTCGTAGCTCGCGATTGAAATTATATTACGCAGACAAAACACTTGAAGTGTACGGCATAACAATATGTGCTGTTAGCATAAGCGTGTATAGTATAGCAACATAAAGAAAGTAACATTATAAAAGTGCATCCTTCCACAAGACATAAAACTAATTAAAAAATTTAAAGAGTACAATTCAAGAATAAAAATATAACTGAAAGAGATCAATGAAAAAATTCTAATAAATATACACTAAAAACTAAATACATAGAAGACAAATAAAGTGTAATTAAACAACTTTAGACCGCTTTGGCACAGGACTCCCTAGAGGAAGGTCTAAGAAATAACTACATAATATATGTATATCTCTATTTAAATTAACCATATTGTTATATATATTATATTTTGTATCCACAATTATTTTATATAGTCGTCACCTTGGTTGGATAGGGTTCTAACAACGTCTTACGTCGAAAAGGACTTTGGCACTTAAGAACATGTTCTTAGGTGTCAAAGTCCTTACCATTGTAAAGTGAAGTTAGAACCCTATAAAAATAAGGTGACGTAGTCGCTAAAAATAAAATAAAAAATGAAAAATACTTAAACTTACATTAAAAGCTTTGCAAATTTCATGACGTTAGAGCTCGTCATTTGAGTTTTTTCTATTTAGACACACAGAGGTTACTACTTAATAATTTGGATCATAGGATATCTTATACCTAAGAGCAGATATATTATGCAATCGAGAGTATGTGTGACAAAATAAATCTAAGTGAAATGATCATCTTTATGTGTATCTTCTCATTTTCATTAATTTCAAAAATGTGATTTTTTTAAATTATTAGATTTACATTATTCCGAATAAAGGAAGAGCGAATCAGAACCGTTTTTCCACTGGTACAAGTATAGTCAATTTAACTTCTCTATTTGGATGTATTAGTTGTTCAGTAAGATTGAGAATCGTCTGTGCTGTATCAGTGATGGGATACGACGTCTCAGACACTTGTAGAATCAGAATGCGTGGCGGCTGGCTTCGGATACGGATGGCGCTGCCTGTTCTGTAATCAGTCTCATTAATTCCCGGGTTAGTGATCCTGAAGTCGGGCTATCTGTGGAGCAGAAGGCTAGACCACCAGTAGCGGCGGAAAATGGTACTAAATTATGTCGATATTTCAATGTTTGATTCGGGTCATTTGGGTCAATAAATAAACGCCGTATCGGAATTCATCGAATTAGAAAAGAAACGTTTGTAAACATACAGACTTATTTAGAGTTGTCAGAAGTGTATTCATATCTTTCTGTAGAAACAAAAATCATGTTATGTTTCATTATAGTATCAACAATATTTCTCTTCAAAAGATGTCTCATATCAGGGATCTGGGTATCGTATTTGATGAAAAATTAACGTTTGTTCCACACATTAATGAAGTTACTAATAAGGCTATGTAATGTTTTTTTTTTTACAAATAAACAGTTTAAAATAATCACTAATTTAAAAAATAAATAAAGAAGAAACTTTCTACTACAACACATAAATACTTGTCACACTTAAACATAACCACGTAAACACCTCAGCACAGGTTCTCTTAGTGAGGTGTTCACGAAACATACAACATTACCCAACCACAGTTTCACATTCACTAACCTACCTTACACACAACACAACAAAAAGTTCATAAATTATGTTATTAGTTATTATGTATAAATATTAATAACTTTATGTGAACAGAACACTGTAATATTATATAGAAATAAAAATTTAAAAAAATAAATAAAAAATTGGGATTTATTTTAAGAACAGTCAAAGATTTTACGTCACTTTATTCATTTAAAATACTCTTCACTGCCTTAGTTAGAAGTAATATAGAATACAATTCCACTATTTGATTTCAAACTCTCCATACCCATTGAACAAATCAATTATGATAAATTAATGAAAGGATTTAATTTAACTGACTTATCTTGTAGAAGAACAAAGAGCGATATGGTACTTTTATTCAAATTAGTTAATGGAACAATTGACGCACCTGACTTAATAAAACTAATAACATTCCGAGTACCAAATCGTAACACGAGGCTTCCAGAGCTGTTCTTTGTTTATCCTTCGAAAACTAACTATTTCATTAACTTCCCAATCCAAAGGCTACATAGGCTTGGAAATAAATTTAGTTCAGTTGATATTTTCGTTTATTCATTACCTAAATTTATTTCCGAAATTTCAAAAATTCTCTTTCCCGTTTACTAAACTATTATTTTTGTATTATGAATATTGTAAAAGCCCTAAGGGCGTGAATAAATAAATAAATAAGTGTACTTTTTGTGTTTACAAAAATATCTAAGTCAGATTATAGTCAATAGTTAGTTAGGTTATAATTAGAAATATAGTATTTTAATTCCTTGTTTGGCAATGTGCAAAGATAACATTGTAAAACTATAGGAAAACTCTTAAAAAATACGAATATAATTTATTGGATAAAATTAAAATGGAATATTGTCATCGTTTGAAAGGAAAAAGATTTCCTAAATTCCGATACTATTAATTATTTCTATAACAGTGAATAAATACGGTTGCTATATTATGTATGTGAATAGAATTCTTGTAAAATTTGTGTTGGTGCCATCACATATTTTTTATACCAAAACCTCTTTCCACCCAAACGAGTAATGAACATGCTATCTACATAAGCGTACTCTTAGGTAAATTGCCACTCCATTACCTCCAGAATTCTTGAAAAAAATATGTTTTACCAAAAGGCAGTTTGATATGGCTTTACAACCGCTATTAGTAAAGTAAACGTAAGTAAAAATAGATATCTTAATATATGTATAAAAAAAATCTTTGTTTGTCCCGTACGCATTCCTAAACCATTCATCCGATTGCGATGAAACTTTGGTGATTTGTTGTGCGCACGCCCGCAAAAGTTTATATATTTATACAATGGTGAGTTCTGACGTTATGAAATTATTTCCTATAACATTAATCGATGAATGCGATGAAACTTGGGTGAGTAGCTGTGCGTAGGGTTGGGCGGGGCTAGTTGAACCGAGTGGCTAGTTGGGCCATACAAATATCTTGGAAACCGAAAGACTTAAAATATTGCTGAATGTGTTTTAGCAAGCTAGAAGTGTGGGGTCAGCCCCACCAAGCATTCAAAGTGTACACGGGGATTTTGTGTGATTTTTGCTCCAAAAGTAAAAAAAGTCATTCTACTGCTTTTTGGAAAAAAGGTACTAGTGTCCGACCGAAACTACTTTTTACGACCGAAACCGAAACCGAAACCGAATTTCGGTTTCGATCACAGTTTCGGCCGAAACCGAAACCGAAACCGAAACTTCCATATAAGGTCATGTAATCAGGGAAAAAAAATAATCAATCTTAATCAGTCACCCTTTATTTTTAAATCTTATATTAAACATTCAGTCTCGGATATTTGAACTACTAATAAACATATTTCAAATAAATTATTTGTGCTTTTTGAATTAATGATTTGAAATAAATATACCTACTTATTCTAGGTACATTGATTTGAAATACATATAACTTCTTATTCTAGGTATATTTATTTCAAATGAACTCTTTCGTAAATAATATTAAAATAAGAAATGGTAGGTCTGTTATATCTTTTTAACGTTATTTATGAAAAACATAAAATAATAGGTACAAAACACAATTACTTTTTTTTAACCTAATTTGTTTAGGTACACTACGATACGATACGATACGATTGTACCACCCCAGCCAGGAGCAATCCTGTCCCGGTGAGACCGGTACACCAGGGGGCACAGATTTGTTAGGACTGGAAAACGTGCTCTAAGGATAGGAAGGAGGTTGGAGTTTAATCGACCGGTATACATGGCAACCTAATAAGCCAATATTGGAATGTAGGATGGGCAGGAATAAAGGAATGGATTGAGCGTTATGATTTTTTTTCCCATTTTTCTTCTTGCCTCTTCTCGGCTCTTCTTGGATTTTCCCGTCTTGTCTCTTCTTGCCTCTTCGTGAATCTTCTCATCTATTATTGAGTCTTATTGTCCCTTCTCGTCTCTTCTTGGCTCTTTTTGCTTCTTCTTGTCTCTTCATACCTCTCCTTGGCTCTCCTTGTCTCTTCTTGCCTCTTCTTGGATATTTTCGCTTCTTCATGGCTCTACTTAGGTCTTCGTGGAAAGCCACAAGAAAAGTCTTGTCTCTTCTTGCCTCTTCTCTTGGCCCTTCTTGGCTCCTTCTCTCCTCATCGAGCTTCGTGGCTTTTCTTGGCTCTTCTTGCTTCTTCTTGTCTCTTCAAGTGTGGTATTTTCTTGTCTCTTCTTGGCTCGCCATGCCTCTTCTTGAATTTTCTTACTTCTTCTTGGACTAACTAATCGTCCCGCAGGACTAACAATCCTCTAAAATAAAATAAATAAAAACCGACTGAAAAATAAAAAGATTATAAAAAAATATATATATAAAAAAAAAATTAAACATTTCTAATAATATGTACTTATGGGTAATTGGTGTTAATCAAGATTCTCAGATGCGTATCTCACCGTATCTGAAGTGTTCTGTAGAGTAATATCTGTGAAACGGTAATATTGGACTGAAATATAAACAAACGATTATTTATAAATAAATTGAAAAGATCTTATCTGGGTTTATCGTCTTCTTTGTGATTCCTATAGGTGATGAAAAAAGTTCAATTGCGATTTTTTCGTCTACAGGGTAGCTGTATTCCAGTTCTCTTGGTGACACTATGAACCTCTTTTACGGGAAACACATTAGTTTTTTTATGAAGTTCACTCAAACCAAAACACTTGAGATGTCGCGAAGGGTATGTTTTAGACTGTGCTATGAATTCAAGCAAAGAGATTTTATATTTTTAAAACACAAGTTTTAAAACCAATATAACTTCTTTTCCGAGAGAGATAATTTTATTTCGCGAAATGTAGCAGATTACGCCGATGTTTACGCGTTTACATAACAAATTTCAGATTTGTAACTTGAATAAAACACTACTTATTTGAAAAGGGAGACAGGAGTAATCTAGATACGACCTGTTCGAACCACACACCACTTGATTCTCGCACCTAATTTGTTTATGTACACTAAAAAAAAAAAACTTTATATCTTACATCGAACAAAATAATTTCTTCAAAATTTTGGTCATTTTTTAAGGCACTCTTTTTAATGAAATTCAATAAAATAAAAATAAAAATGACCTATCTACTGGAAGGTTTTCCGGAAGTTTTCGAAAATCGGTAATTTTTTAGATTTCGATGTGCTCTTTTCGAATTTCAACTTTGCCACCTCGTATCTTTGCCGCTCGCGCCGCCATATTGGAAAAAAGGCGCCTAATAGCTTTTTTTTGACAATATCTCCTTTCCGACTCATTTTACGATAAAAATATAATATGTACAAAATTACACTAGAGAAAATTTCCTACAATTAACGTACACACAATTTTTTTTGGTAAAATCAATAATTTTGTCGTACGAGCGCCGCAAACTATTATTCATCTACACCACCACGTTTTTTCGTATATTTCTCCAAAATATTTTATTCAAAATATTATCCGACCGGCAAAGAACGAGGTGGCAAATTTGAAATTCGAAAAGAGCCAAAAATTACCAATATTCAAAACTCCCGGAAAACTTTCTGGTAACCTTTTTTTTCGAACCAAATAACTGGACTATTAATAATACGGCCAGCGTGGTCTAGAGGCAAGGTTCTAGACTTACAATCCGAAGGTCGGGGGTTCGTACCCGACGTGCGCAAATAAATTTCATTTGAATAATTTGTGTTGTTTCACAATTAATTGATTAAAAATAAAATCTAATATAAAAAAATGATATAGTATATTTGCGGCACGTTCCAGAGTGGAAGATACTCTCAGTATCGCCCTGGTGTAAGATCACCATTCAGAATTGAACTCAAACTAAAAAAATGTGAAGAGCTCCTTAATTAATAAATAATTTTAATGAATTAATTATTAATTATTATCGGTATTCATAATTAAACAATCTAATATTATAAGTGAGAAACAATAATTTTATTAACATTTTTGCCATAGATATCTCTTTTCCGGTTTGAATAAATTTGACCAGCAGCACTAAATAGTTGTTAACTGGAAACATTCGTCGGTGGAGCCGACAAGAATTTCACTGCAACCTTTGTCAAAAACAGAAATGGACTAGAATTCCAGTAAGAATAAATATCTGCGTTTCTTTGTAACCTTGGCTCTGTTAAGTAGGTTTGAATAATTTGCTTAACTTGTGATATGTGATTATCACAATTATCCACACCAGAAGTTTCTTCCATTAAACTTCATGGGCATAGCACAGCCCTTCTCCTCTTTCATATTTTAGATAAGATATAAGATAGCTGTGGGTCTCCAGAATTACAGCTTTTGCTCATTGTTTCACTAACGACGTCCGCGCACAATTATCAACTTCGTCAGAATTCAAATATGTAGAAATTTTTTAATCTGGGATCGAATAATGTTGAAATAATCATAGCAGGATGTTATTTGACTTATGCATATCAACAAGTCCTGACTATCCTGACACGACTATGAGCGCTAACGCTGCAAAATGACACTTCGTCGCTCGCAGCTCAGTGCACCGAACATATCCGATCGCAGCACGAAACCTCCCGAATTCAGTTTCGGTTTCGGTCGTAGTTTCGGCTGGATGGCAGCCGAAACCGAAACTAAACCGAAACCCATTTTTTTGCCGAAACTAGGCCGAAACCGAAACCGAAAGTTCGGTCGGACACTAAAAGGTACCAAGTCAAGTTAAGTCGATTTTAAATAGGTGTTTACTTACTTTATCGCGTCAATTGTAAAATTGTATTCCTTTTAGGGGTAAATGAGTTATCCGATGAAATTTGTAATAAAATATGGTTGGGGCTAATTGAATCATTTGGTTCAACTCGCCCCATTCCGATTTCTTATTTTAACTGTATATGTAACTTTTTTTTTGTTGTTTTTATTTCTTGCTAGAGCAATCCCGATGAGTTAGGACAGAAGTAACTTACAATTCATAGGTAGGCGGTAGTAGTTACAATTTTACAAAGGTAATAATAAAGTTACTGATATCATAATATAAGTTTTACATTCAGTACAGCATAAAAATAAAAATAAAGACAGGTTAAGTAGAACAAACAACAAGAGAAAACAAGTAAAGAGAGAAAAAAACGATACGAGTATATAAGATAGAACAAAAAATTACATAACAATTACATATTTTCATTTTTAAATGTAGTTTAAAAATGACCTTCAAACGTATTAATAATACCGATGTTTTTTAAACTTTCCTGGTACGTTTCTACAAAAAAAAGACGTTTCGTGGTTCTGCCTAGGACAAAAGCGGAAGAATCAATTATACGTCAAAAACACAATATCCGATCTGCAGCCAAACAGTATGGAAGTTAAATGTAACAAATTGACGAAATTTAATACTAAATTTAAAGACCAAAGGAAGACCGCGACAACAGGACGTATAACCCCGCGACAAGTACTTTCTAAAGAATAAGAAAAAGAAATGAACAAATACTTGCTTCAACCATTACCAATTTTTTCCGGGTAGGCACCTAGGAATCTCCGTTGTCTAGCAAATTATTACGCCGTCGAACAAAAAATTGTTCCGTATTCTTTCATTATTTTAATAAATTTAGTTCAATAACTTAATTTGTTTAATTAAACCATGATTGTGAATGAAAATAAATTTTTGACACTCTATTGTTCAACAAGCCCCGTGGGCGGTTCAACTAGCCCCACCTATGAGGCAAGTTGAATCATGTCTCCTTCTGCGTGAAAATTAAAATATCTTGCATAAGGTCAACGTATTACATCAATTCATGAATATCATTATAAAGCCAGATAATAAAACTCTTATTAAGTGGGAAAAATAAAAATATCAATAAGAGGTTCGACTCTGGGGTCAAATTAACAAAATCATGTTCAACTTGCCCCGTCCTAGGGCGAACGCCCGAAAAGGTTTCAATATATAATAACAATATAACAGGTGGCGCGCGAGTTGTTTGAAAAATGTGTTTATTTCACGGCAGGGAATGAAGGCGGGAGGGGGAGGGAAATCCGGGAGAGTGAGAACGGGAGGACCGTGGAAGGGGGAAGGCGGGGAGGGTGGGAGTGCACAGGAGACACACACAAGAAAATAAATGTGTATTCAAAACATTTCAATAAACAGAATAAAAACACAAACACTTTTTATTATTGAGTGGAATTACTCGCTAGTTTTGTGTTAAAATAGAAATAAACTCCAACTTTTGCTGATGTTAAAAACATTTTTTGTTGTTGTAAAGGCCGGTCTCTTGCGACCAATTTCACAAACAATACCTCAAACATTACCGTAAATATGGGGCAGGGCCACAAAGTTTGTTCTTTTCCATGGGTCACGGAAAGTAAAAACATTGTGGCCCCGACTTAACTATCCATAAATTGTGTAAACATTTTAGTCGGAGGGAGACGCCGCTTTAAAAAACCAAAATTTATTTTCATGTTCGCCAGATTTTCAGAAATATGGGGATAGTCTCAAAACAGGGACTCGAGAAAAAAAACTATCAGGAATGGTTTTTTAATGGTCTAAAATGGGGTGTTTATATTTATTTTTGACTTGGTCAGATCTTTGCGATTTTCTATATTAATTTCTATAATTAATTCTTTATTAAATATTTATTTAATTAATTCTTAAATATTTATTTCTGTATATATTTTATTTCTTTTTTTCATTTCTTTTCATTTTCTTTATTTCATTTCTATTTGTCTATTTAATTTATTTTATTCTTATTTTATCTTCTAAGTTAAAGATATTAAAATTCTGATTGAATTCCTGCGACATCGGAACATGCTCGGCCTGATGAGTTGGTATATACCAAAAAAATATTTTTTTTATACATTATAATATTATCTTGGTAAATAAATAAAATAATAATGTCGGTTCTTACGTTTTGTTTTATTTAAAAAAGAAAACTGGAAAAAAATACCAGAAAGAAAATAAATTGCTTGAATCACGGAAAAATACAAGATTCCTGGCTACAAGGAAAATTTTGTATATCTGTGCTTTGAAACGTTAGTGGCTAGTAAAATGCTGTTCCTTTGATGAATGATAGCTGATTTCCGATAAAAGTTGAAGAATGGAAATAAATATCTGTCTAAAAGTAGCAAGCACCAACTAAAAATTATTAATTCTCGGAAATCAAGAAAAAATCACCACTTGCTTCACTGATACAAATATGGGTGCACATAAAAAAAAATATATATATATCGCTACTGGTCATTGAAACGAGAAAAAGGTAAACAGTAGAAGTCTACCTTGTGATAAAATACCCTTTTACTTTGAACGAAGCATCAATACACTGTGCCAGTGAAAGAGCTACAAATGTTAGAATATGTGTCTAAACTTGTATAGAATTATACTCTGTACTGTAAAAATGCAATATCACATCAACAAAACGATTATTATTATTACGTATTACTTTGATTAAGCATATAGTTGGGTAAAAAATAAATTTGAAGTCATGATTTAAAACCCACGTCCATTATTATAGTAAGTATCTTTTTTTTATTATTTATTAACCAAAAATACATTTTGAGTGCATTTTTTTAGGTATATGCCACTTCTCTAGGCTGAGTGGCAGAATCTATTCCTGAATTCAACATATAGATAACCTCAAAACCATTGTTTTTGGCAGATAAGATTTCGAACATTCGCATTCCTTGAACTCGAGTAGTGAATATTATTTTGAGGTATAAAAACCTTGAAATTTGTTTCAGATGCTTGCAAACTGTTTGAAGCATAGACGGTTTTGTTGAAAGTTAGAACTCTTCGGAACGTATTTTCGATATCCCTTGGAGTTTCGTGCACCTATTTACCTTAAAACTAAAATCGATTATTTACTTCATTTTAATAAAGTTCTGTTATTTTCCTTGCGAAATTATTTGTAAAGAAAATCTAAAATTTAAAGGAAGGCTCTCATTATCTAGCAACCAACAAATGCAGAATAATTAAAGTTTTTTTTTCTAAAATATTCAATAATATTTCTAATAAATTCATAAAAACAGTTTATTTATAAATAAGTTCTGCTGTATAATTATTATAACGCCTGACAGTTGTTTCATCTTCTGAAGGCATTATCAAACTGTCAATGCCTTCAGAGGGCGAAACAGCTATCAGTCGTAATAATAACCACTCGTGAGAACTTGTTTATAAATTGAACAATAATATTCTGGAGTATGTAAAAGAAAAAAATATAATTCTACAAATCAATCTTGATAGCAATGAATAATAAAAAAATTTAAAAAAAATCGAATGTGATTTTTTAATGCACAAAAAGTATTATAGTGCTAACTTTGCAAAAAGGTATACATTTTTAATTGAAGAAATAATAAATAATAAATACATGTTCATACCAGAATGATCACTGTGAGAACAGGCATTTAAACAGCTCCCAGAGTAATATATTTAAACATACCGAAAATAAAACAATAAATCGGCAGAAATGATCACTTCAAAAATACGCATCAAAACTTAGGACGTGATCCAAACAAAAACAAGTACCTATATTAACAAAGAAATCTTAGGATATCTGGAAAGTTGATATATATATTTTTTTTAAACTTTAGGTCCACACAGGAGGCCCTGAGGAAAAAAATTCCCTTAGGGCCTATGTCATCGTTGAAGATGCTGTGTGGAGGGTCTTTTTACTATAGGGGATGTTCCGTTAGATCATAAACGCCAGCAATGCACTTCTAGTTACTGCCACCTCGGAACAGGCTCAGCCTAGTGAGGTGGCATATACCTAAAAGAATGTACATAAAATGTATTTTTTGGTTAATAAATAATTTAAAAAAAAAAAAAAGTTAACAGTGCTTTCATAAATGTACAATTATTAAGGGGCTCGCGGCTATTCTATAGGCGAAAATACCCGAAAAATTCACTACCTGAAATTCTCTGACCAAATTAAGAAATACATGTATATAATTTATTATTAAGATTTGAGATGAGGTAGTCAATGGCCGGAGGGTACGACACTAAACTAGTAGTCGAACGGGCCGAGATAGATTGTGGGAGATACTTTTAGTAGAGAGTGGGAGATACTCTTAGTATCGCCCTGGTGTAAAGCGACCATTCAGAATTGAAACGTTGCTTGAAATGGCTTTAGCCGTATTTAGTGACTAGATCTGAATAGCCAGGCACTCACCCACCTTCCTCTTCCTCGTCTCCTTCCCTTCCCCACTTACCTTCAGCCTCATAACATACCCGAATTGGAAATGCCATAGTCTCACTGGCTCCAGACGGTAGCAGTTGGAACTCTTGTAAGGTATTCAATATAAATTTTTTTTTAAAAAAGATATACAAACCGCCTTACTCTCTTTTCAACAAAAGTCATGCATACTGACATGCTTTGCTCGATTTAACGCTCTTTATAAATCTTTTCCCCCATGTTAGTGTCATAAAACATGAAACAAACCATTAATGGTGAAATTGATTTCCTGGGAATTTAAGATACACAAACATTTTTTTCTGCATTATGTACTTAAGCGTTCGAAATTTTACATAACGTTTTATTTGTACTGCTCGTTCCTAATTTAATACTGTCATAAAAACCCGCATCCACATAAACGCTAAAAATACATCGCGTAAACCGCTGAACACTCCCTCTGAGATCAAAAGATGCTTCTCAAAACCTTACAAGACTGTTCTTCTAGCTCAGCGTCGGATATATGAATTGACAAGTGACTGCGGTAATGATATTTTATCTCGGCAATTTTTCGCCTTGGAAAAACGTCCTTTCGGAAAAATATCCATTTCTTTCTTCTTATCGCTATTCCGACACCCCGCGTCGTGCGGACGGGGCATTATGGCTGAACGCCGCATGTAGAGACTCTCTCCGGCTTTGTCCTTTTGTGTGTGAACCGTCCTTTATAGGAACACTCGAGATGTGAAACAATTTAATAAAATTTTCCGATATCGCGCAACACTGCACGCAATTGCTCAATCAATTTAAACCCTGAGCCTGTTTCTTTGTTCGAGAAAGATAGCCTTAAAATAACATTATGTTTTCGTTTCATACAATGCTGGCGTGCAGTTATGTGTATAAAGAATTGATTTTTTGCCATTAAAAAGCTGTCGATGTTTGATAGAAATGTGACCTGATTATGTCTAGGTTCAAACGCTTACGAAAAAATAAAGAACACATTACCATCTAAGGCATGATATGATTTTTAACATAGTTACATAACGTCTTTGTTTGCGTCATTGGGTAATTGTGTGAATATTGCTGTGTGTTTTACAAAATCAACAATCATCGTTTTAGCAAGATTTTAGCCACTGGAGCGACAGAGCAATAAATATATTTTTTCTCGGATTGCTAAAGGAAAATTTTCCGCCCACATTAAAAAATCATAATTCCGGATTTGAGTATGGAGACATACAAACTGATTATAGTTCTATGTAGCCAATGAATTCCCCTATCTTTTGTCTATTATCACATATTTGTAGGATTTATGAAAAAAATATAATTACATCTTTAACCTTAAAACATTATAAAGCATCTAGAGAATATTTATTTTGTTATATTTTTAATGTACAGTATATTATATAGTCGTGTTAATAAATTTTTTTTTTTTTATAAATTTGACACATTTTGACAGCAAAGCAATTGGAGGTTTTGGAAATAGTGCCATAATGTGGCAAAAAGCGCTCGAGTGGTTAGACAGCAAGATAATGTAAAACATCCTTCTAAAGCATTTAAGTTGTGTTAAGTAGGTAACTATCTGAGGAAGTAAGCCACTTCTTCGCAAGGATAGGAAGAAAGTACACATTGGTTAATTAAGCATCAACATGTCTTTTCACACATTATATTTATGCTTTTTAGTTATTTCAAATACAGACTTGACTTGACTCTTAGTTTAGTATATTCTCCTTACACTACTTTATTCGTCCGTTCACTCCAATACTCATCATAACTATCTACGGACAAAATAATTCATGTGCATTTTTTAAATGTTTTCTTTTGATTAGTAATTCTCCAAGTTCATTGAACTTGAAGAATTAATATCACAACATGTCGAAATAGTCCCCAATATGTCGAAAAAAATTATATGTAATTTGGTATTCCAAAATCTAGGAACTGAGTTCTTAGGTCTGAACCCCTTAGGAGGTCTAAGTTCCAGGAGGGAATGTAGCATTACTGCATTCTGCTTATCAGAACGCGCCAATAAACATAGCGGCTAGATTGCTTAAGAGGGTATTACCAGAGAATACCGGAAATTAGTCCTTTTTAAATCAAATTCTAGACGTATTGACTCTTTTTTACGAAAAAAAACAAAAATTGATTTTGAAAGATTGTTATTTTATCTAATACACGCAGTTTTAAAATTTTCAAAAACTTTGTGTATTTTTAATATACCAAGGTTATACCGCAGGTCGTTGGCAGATTTATTCAATTTTCAAACGATAGATTCTATTAAACAAACACAAATTTCAAATCATACAAGAAAATAAATCGATATATAATTTAGTCCACATAGTTTAAAAAATTAAATTTTAGTTAAATTAAAATCATTAAAAAATAAACCCGAGAACTGGTTTTGTGACAAAAATACCTAATTTTTTCTATTTATTTAAGGTCTTACAAATTAAAATATTTAAATTTTATTAAACATTGACATTATTAAAAAATTATAAATACTTACGATCCAAAAATACTTACAAGAAGTACACTATATATTTAATAATTTATCATCGTGCGTTTTGAGCATTTCTATTGCTTACTTGAATGTGGGTATATATTAAAGCAAGGTTTGAATGAAATGAATCGATATAAAAATTTTAATTAAAAAAATTGATACGGGAAATAATCTATCTTTCTCATTGGAACCTCCCTGTACAGTTGCGAGCATTTTTAAACTTTTATTCCCAGCTGCTGGTCAATCGCTCTGAACGATTCTGACATTTTCAACGTCACTTATGTTCGCAACGTCACAACGTCACCGTACAGACAGTTCAACAACTGTCTTTTAACACATGTCATAAAATAGTAAAACTGCCCTTGTGTACTTTGTAATTTATAATCTTCTCCATGTTATATTGGTGTATAACCGTTTTACGGAAAACTTAAGAAAATAAATAAATAAATAACGTTCCAAAGGGTTTATTATCAGTATCAGGCATTCTGCATAAAATAAGATTCTATATCTCGGATAAATTGACGTAAGTATATTTATAACGATTTCAGGGATTCGGATGTCTCCCACCTGTCCTTCATCTCAAACTTCGCCGAGATACTGTCCTGTGCGTTGATCCTACGTGGAAAGTCTCCTTTGCTTTACAAGACGGTCATCGTGAGGAATCAGATCGTATGGACAGATGGTCATTATGAATACATCAGTCTAAGGCCTTACACGGAGAAAAATGTTATTCTAAAGTACGATTTTTTTATTCGTAAAAACGGTTAAAAACGGGACGGAAGTTCTTACGAACATATTAACAGTTCAATGTTTATTGGCGGGAAAATGTAAGAATAATTTGTTGGTATACGTACGAAATTGCGTACACCAATAAATTATTCTTACATGTCCCGCCAATAAACCTTGAAACCCTGTTAATTTGTTCGTAAGAACTTCAGTCCCGTTTTAACAGCTTTTAAGAATAAAATGATCGTATTTTAGAATAAAAAAATTCTCCGTGTAGTTTTAAATGTGCTCTATTTCATCTATACCTATTATCAAAATAAAGGCGCTGTACAAAATTATGATTTTTTTTCTACAGTCTTACTTATAACTACAGACTAGACGAGTATGGTTGCGAAAGTGGTCCTTGCGGATCCCCAGAGGTCCTCGGGATCATTCAGGGGGTCTGTGGAAAGTTAAAATTAATTTGGGGGTCCCTGAACAACGTCAGGGGGTCCGTGCAAGGTTTGATATAAAATTAAAAAATGATGACACATTTTTATTAATATATAAGCTATAATAGCGATTTTTTCGTCTTAAGTAAAATACAAATATAGACAGCTGCATAAAACATAATTAATAACAGGCATCACAGTGAGTCAATTCAAAATAAATAAATAATGTGATTGAATTACTCCATATTATTATCTACTGTCGCTGTCTATGCTAACCCCCCCCCCCCTTACTTTACTTTCTATTTATTATGCATTTATGTAATGTTTCACCCGGGGTCCATGGGCAAATTTTAACTATGAAAAGTGGTCCGTGGGTCGATGAGTTTGGGAACCACTGGACAAACTATTGTAAAAACTTATGGCTAAAATATTGCATCCACCGGGTCGTTAATCACTGATACAAAACTATATTTACAATGCATTTGACAAAAATGTACTTATAATTTGTTTCATTTATTTATACTCTGTGTAGGCAGAAAATATACAGGACCATACTTACATGTGAGGTTACTCGAGGCCTATTACATTTTAAATTCATCTAATTTTCTTTATCGCTTTTGCAATGCGGAGGTTTTTTTACTATTTTTGCAAAACAAATAAATAAATAATAGAAATACGCTACGATGATATTTTCTACGGTATCAATGAGCATTTTTATAATTCCCACGGTTACGGTACGGTGACGACTCGGCAAGGTTCTCTAGCAAACACCGCCGCCGAAAAGGCTCACTAACTATTATTAGGCAAAATGTTTGCGGAAAACTCGACCCTCGAAGATGCTGCTCCGGCGTCGGTCCCACACTGACCGTTTTTATATGAAAAAGCTTATATGAAGATCCGACATCAGGATGTACTTACTCCAAGTCGGGCTTGATGTTAGTAAAACTAGCGAGCCTGACGGAATATCTGCCCCGTTATTGCGCAGATGCGCTGCAGAAATAGCTCCAATTTTGACGAAGTTTTTTAAAATGTCCCTGAAGTCTGGCTCTGTAACCTCTTGTAGAAAAAAGGCGGTCATCTATCCCATTCCAAAGAAGGATGATCGCTCCAACCCGGCCAACAGCCACCACATAGTGATCACATCTATTGAAAAAGCTAACGATCATAGCGTTCTTTCCAAAATTATGGAACGCGTGATCAACGACAAACTGCTCATATACATAGGCGTAGTCCAGCGGTAGAGCGTTGGATTGCCATTCCGAAGGTCGCGGGTTCGAACCCGGCGTGCGCAAATAAATTTTATTTAATTAATTTGTCATATTTCACAATTAATTATTTAAAAATAATATATAGTATATTTGCGGCACGTTCCAGAGTGAAAGATACTCTTAGTATCGCCCTGGTGTAAGACCACAATTCAGAATTAAAACGTTGCTTGAAATGGCTTTATCCGTGTTTAGTGACTAGATCTGAATCCTTGATCTGAACCTTCCTCTTCTTCATCTCCTTCCCTTTCCCACTTACCTCCAGCCTCACAACATACCTCAATTGGGGATGCCATAGTCTCACTGGCTCCAGACGGGAGCAGTTGGGACTCTTGTGAGGTATTCACTATAAAAAAAATAAATTAAAAAAAATACATCGAGAAGAATAAAATTATTAACGACCGTCAATACAAATTCCGTCGGAATTTGGCCTCCGTGGTCGAGGAGCAAGGCGCTCGACTAGTGATCTGGAGGACGCGGGTTCAAATCCCGGCGTGCGCAGATAATTTTTTTTTTAATATATATTTTTTAACAATTTAATCATAAGTTAATATAAGGTATATGATGTTGACACCAAAATTCGTTTTTTCACCTCTATAATATTATTTTTTTTACATTTTTATG
The DNA here is from genome assembly GCA_951813805.1 of Limnephilus auricula. Taxonomy (NCBI): domain Eukaryota; kingdom Metazoa; phylum Arthropoda; class Insecta; order Trichoptera; family Limnephilidae; genus Limnephilus; species Limnephilus auricula. Next base: position 32,190,103 of record OX638389.1, on the reverse strand, counting down.
TTTTTTTACAATAAATATAATTTTTTAAATATACAGTTATAAAAGAAAATAAGAATAGCCTTTCCTCACCATCTTTGTTACCGCCTTTGTTTTTTTTCAAGATTTTTAACGCCATGTTGCAACCTGCCCCCGTCACCTATGAGGTTATTTATACAATCTAAAATATAACTATTATTGACATGATTATTGTCTTGGGACGTCTATTATCATGAAACCCCTATTATCATTGCCCAAGCTTTGTTCCGGCCAACAGTGAAATAGTACCTACAGGGACAACATAATACTGCATCGGTGTTTGTTAGGCGTGCGATATTAATTATTATTAGTACTGCAATAGGCCGAGATTTCCTATGTAGTGGATGACGTGCTCAAGAGATTTGACTTCCGGATCGGTTCGACTTCAGTTTACTGCGCCTAGGGTTACCAGATGACAGGTATTTTCCTGACAAGTCAGGAATTTTAGCTGTCTGTCAGGGAAACAGGAAATATTGGAAAAAAATTGACAATTGTCAGGAAATTTGTAAAATATTAGAAAAAATAAATTTAATAGAATTTTGTGCGCAACTGAATTTATAGGGATTACGGAATTCCTGTCAGAATCGAATAAAATGACGTAACCCTAACCGGCGCCTGAGTTCAACCGAAACCGGTCAACCAATTTAAATCAAAATAAAGTGGTTTAAAACAAAGTATGTGTTTATTTGGTAATTATATTGTTATGCTATTTACTTCCTCTCCATACCTCTACAAAGGCATTGACTTACGGTCTAATATTTACTAGAAAGGTTGCAACGTTTATCTTAATTTAAACAGACTCGGAGAAAATTGGTCAACCAATTTAAATCAAAATAAAGTAGTTTAAAACAAAGTATGTGTTTATTTGGTAATTATATTGTTATGCTATTTACTTCCTCTCCATACCTCTACAAAGGCATTGACTTACGGTCTAATATTTATTAGAAAGGTTGCAACGTTTATCTTAATTTAAACAGACTCGGAGAAAATTGGTCAACCAATTTAAATCAAAATAAAGTGGTTTAAAACAAAGTATGTGTTTATTGGGTAATTATATTGTTATGCTATTTACTTCCTCTGCATACCTCTACAAAGGCATTGACTTACGGTCTAATATTTAATAGAAAGGTTGCAACGTTTATCTTAATTTAAACAGACTCCGAGAAAAAATTTTCTTTTTTTATTCTACGGCTCATTTTCATTTTAGTTTTACGATTAATTTACGACATTCAGTTTAGAGTTCATTTTGAAAGTGATAACTTACAAAAGTGAATGTTAACATAAAATTATACTTGTAAGGACTCAAAATACTAAAAGAAATCAGAACACAAAAAAGACGAGAAATGGTAATGGCAAAAGAACCCCGAAAACTTGTTATATAAATCGAAAAATTATTATTTTTCACAACATACCTACTGCATCAAAAGCTTTCTTAAAATAGAATTATTCATTGTGGTATACTGTTTTATAATACCATTTTGATTTAAACATTTTAAAATTTCAACATTAATTATGAACTGCACTGACACTCGAATGAGGATTGAATCGTCATTTGTTATTTTATCAATGTTCACTGTCTAACATGCCAATATTTTTTAAGTACCTATACATAACAAAAAAAAATTGGGTCGTAGAAATGGGTCCAATATGGAGTGTTAAGTCACACCAAGGGAATTTGTATCAGATTTGGACATAGTTATCAATCTATTTGCGATGGCGTCCCTGTTGGATATCTTTCGATTTAATATGATTTAAATATTCTGAATCAACTATTTTTGTTCCATATGAATGTGTTTTCCTTATTATTAAGAAAATAATACTACCTTGTTTTGGCAGTATTCTCTGAAACTACATAATCTTAGTTAAATGTAGACTCCAGAAGAAAACAATTTGCTTTTATCTCTTAATTGCCACCATTTTTCCTTTTATTAGTTTTTAAAGTCCCTTCCTCTGACAAAAGTGCCTCTGAGAATGGAACTAATGTTCTGAATTTTAATTGAAATCATCTCTCAGGGGAGTAGGTCGTTGTATTCACTTTTTGTCGCATTTAAAGTTGGTCTCGAGAGACCAGGAACATTGTTTGTTTTTGGTTTAGAAAAAACTGAAGGAATATTTGGTTTCGTCCTCAATAATCGAAAATAAATTAAATAACTTTGTAAACACCGTCTACTATTTAATCAAAATATTCGTCATGCATATTTCAAAACAATTCTTTCATGGTCAGGATAAACGTATAATAAAAATTAATAAATATTAGAATACACGCACAACAGACCTATAAGTACCTATAGACAAAAACATAACAATGACAGGTGATTAGTTATAGTTATTAGGTATCTTAAAATACAATTATATAAAAGAAATAAAATTATTATAGTAGGTAATTGTTGCATTTATGTGTATAATGTTTTAACCGCTTGGGCACATAAGCTTGTTTTCACGACAATTTAACGTAGGTAGAGATAGGAATGACGTATGCCTTGCACCTGAGTTATTAAGGGACTTACTTAAACGAGTGCTTCCAGACATTATTTGTAATAAAAAATGTGAATGAATTTTTGGTCTCAGTAAACATAAAATTGGACAGTTACGGGGCTGAGTAACCAGTGACGAGGTGTGGAAGTTTTTTTTGTGTTTGACTTTAAATTTAAATAAAAACACAAAATATCTAAAAAGTCACCGAAGACCAAAATTTACATTTCTTACTCCAAATAATGTCAAGAATCATTGGTTAAAGTAAGTCACCTCAGTCTCTTAAGAGGGTTTTACCAGAGAATACCGAAAATTTGTGCTTTTTAAATCAAATTCTAGACGTATTGACTCTTTTTTACAAAAAAACGTATATTGATTTTGAAAGATTGTTAGTTTATCTGGTACACGCAGTTTTAAAATTTGGCAAAACTTAGTTATTTTTAATATACTAAGGTCACACCGTTGGTCGTTGGCAGATTTGTTCAATTTTCAAACGATAGATTCTATTAAACAACACCAATTTCAAATCATATAATCATACAACAAAATTTATCAATACATTTTTAGAATTTAAATTTTATTTATATTAAACTCTTTAAAAAATAAATCGAGAAAGTGTTTTGTGACAAAAATACCTCGTTTTTTCTATTTGTTTAAGGTCTTACAAACTAAAATATTTCTAATTTATTGTTTTGTTTAGACATTAATAAAAAAACATTAATATTTATGATAAAAAAATACTCATAAAGTACACGATTTTAATGATTTGTCATCGTGCGTTTTGAGCATTTTTATTGTTTACTTGAATGTAGGTATATATTAAAGCAAGTTTTGAATGAAATATAATCGATATGAAATTTTGAATTTAAAAGTTTTTATACGGGGAATAATCAATATTTGTCATCGGAACCTCCCTGTACAGTTGCAAGCATTTTTAAACTTGTATTCACAGCCGCTGGTCAATCGCTCTAAACACTCAGTATATTGCTTTTGGTTATTTATTTCTCTGGAAGCTAAATGAGTAGATATCTCACACACAACTTAATTTATTTACATTTTAAAATCGAGCGTCCTTATTGAAATATCCCACATTTAAATACATAAGGATAAGGAAAATATTCCAAATAATTTTCTTCCCAACATTCGTGGCCAACTGAACGTACTTACAGAATATTTTATGTCCCTTCAATATCTATTATTCCACTTTTTCATTTAACAATCGAAAGAATTTGTTCAACGAAATAAATTGTAGACAAAAAAGGGTACAATATTTTACCATATTTTACTGGAAAAAAATATTGAAAACGTTTGGGACATGAATTTCCGAAAGATCTGAGATAAAATTTAAATCGAACTATTCATTGTTCCCTCAGCAGAAAGCGAGGTTAAGGCTTCATAAATAAATCCGAAACCAATAAATAAAATAAGTGGTAAAAGGTTATCGATTGTACTGAAGACTAGAAGGCCCATGGGACTTGAACCGGACGCTTACTTCGTACGGCGAATCGGTCAGTCGTTAACGATCTCTCATAAATAATGATAAACGAGACATTAATATTTCATTTTTGCCATTTTTCAGTTTGTGATAAATCTAAATTTCCGATATCAACTTGAGACGTCTTTAAATCTTATATGTTAGACTTTTTTAATGCAAAAGAATTAACGAACACTTCAGGGCTAAATTGAGCTTTAGAAACAAAATAATTATTATGTGCATATTGCATAATGCTTTTCGTTCAGTGCCAAAAAAACTATCGATACAACAGTTACTTCGTATCTATCGATTAGAAACCCTAAGCAAAGGGTAATTCAAAATCCTTAAATAATATTGAAGCAATATAAATAGTCTAAAGACAGGTTGTATTTTATGGAATTCTATGTTAATGTTGCTTCTACGAGTATTGGTTAGGCATTATAATATGTTTTGTTTTGTTTGTTCGAAAAAATAATTAAAATATTTCTATGTTACATAAATGGTTATTTGACAGTCTTTGTAGATAATAGAAACACTAAGGCGCTCCGCCCACTGAGGCAACTGAAAACCAACTAAAACCGGCTGTTTCTCTGTCTTGATTAGTCAAAAAGCTTGGTTAACCATAGAAGAAGAACAATCAGCTGACAGTTGGCAACTATCAATGGCCGCCCAGGGCAACCGGTAGAGCAAGTCGCAAGTCACCGCTTGCGTTACCATTGACAACGGGGTTTTGTGTGATTGTGTATGTGCGGGCCATCACATTGTCATACAAAGACAGTTGGCAGTTGAGAGTTTTCAGTTGCCTGAGTGGGCGGAGGCGCTTATACAATGTATTGTAGTCATGGAAATTCTCTCTTGGAAACTGTCGTCATGGAAATTGTTATTATGAAAAAAAAACTCACTTCGTCATTGCTGGATTTTGAGCACACATGCTTCTTGGATTGTGAATTATATTTCCGAAGTATAAAGGTTGACTTCGGAACATTTGCGGATCAATAATATCAAGAATTGTACTGATATTCTGTACCTCAATTTTGGAATAAAAAGGGAGGCCTCCTATACTTGCAGAGAACGATAATCAAAGGTTAGTGTTTCTGTTTTTCAATAGAAATTGTACAGACAGCCATTTTTCTGTGATATACATATTATTGTTCGCGCAAATAAATTCACAATTATATATTACGCCCAGAGAGATCTGGGACTATTTACACTTCCCAGACTCACATATTATAATCCATTTATGTTAATTCATCAAATTTCTATATTACTGTTGAAATAATAACAGAACTTGAATTAAAACTTTTTGATTCGATCAATTGTTCATTTATGTGAAATAACCCGTCCTAAGAAAGCATTCATTTTGGTAGGCGATTATGGACACCGCCGCCCTGGAAACCATTTATTGGATGGATAACCAACACCCCTGCCATGGTCACCCAAGGTAGTTCGCTACGTTCGCTACGTGGCGGACCGGATCAGGAGAGAGTTGAGGGAGACCTTACCTAGAACCCTCCAACCGGACTCTCTCGACCCATTGCCTGGCACCGCAGTGGAAAGGATAGATTTATATGTTTGTCACTCTTGGATACATTGATCCTAGATTCCTACCATATCGCCTACCTAGACCCCATGTACCCTAAACATTTGAATCATACATTTAGTTTTTAGTACTAAAAATGAAAAACTCAGCAAAAATTGTTTGTTGTAGTTAGAAGACTGTTTTATATGAATACCGAACAAGAGTCTCAACTACTCCCGTCTGGAACCAGTGAGACTATGGCATCCCTGATTGGGGAATTTTGTGAGGCTGAAGGTAGTGGGGAGATAAAGGAGATGGGGAAGAGGAAGATGGGGAAGTACCTGGCTATTTAGATCTGATCACCAAACATGGCTATAGCCATTTCAAGCAACGTTTCAATTCTGGATGGTGGTCTTACACCAGGGTTATACTGAGGGTATCTTCCACTCTGGAATATCCGCCAATATACTATACAGGGTGTTAAGGTACGTACTTGAGTTACTTTAACCAGTGATTCCTGTCATTATTTGGAGTCAAAAATGTACATGAAATTTTGGTCTCCGGTGACTTGTTTTATGACAATTTTTTTTTTTCAAAATATTTTTTCTTCAAAATCAAACAATTTTTTTTTATTCCACATTATTTTATTGGTTACTTACATTACTTACCCCGCCCCCAACTACCCAACACCTGCTATTTTTTAAGTTTTTGTAGAAAAAAAAAACATCAAAAATGTCACCGGAGACCAAAATTTCATTTACTTTTTTACTCCAAATAATGTCAGGAATCACTGGTTAAAGTAAGACAAGTACGTACCTTAACATCCTGTATATTATTTTTTGTTAATCAATTGTGTAATAACACAAAGTAATCAAATAAAAATTATTTGCGCTCGCTGGATTCAAACCCGCGACCTTCGGATTGTGAGTGAGAATAAAAATAAAAATGAAAAAGAAAAGGAATGTGGCCTTAAAGGTTTTACCAAAACACAGTCAATGTATATGTACAAAGTAACCGGGAAATTTATTTATTTATTATTATTTATTTATTATTTATATATAATTTGTACATTTATTTATAACAATTAAAGGCAAAAGACGTTATAATTGTACCATTTATGCAATGTATATGCAATCTCACAAATGCGCTATAGGACACAAAAAATAAATCTATTTTTTTATCCACCGCATTCAAAAAGCACGTAGCTCTCCCCACAGGTGAGTTCATAAATAAATTAGTGCGGCTTGCTCTACTATATAGAAGATTGTGATGACGTCCTCGAGAGTGAGACTCTGGTACAAAAAAATTAAAAATGTCGTGAACGTCGAGACTTTCTGCTATCTGGGCGACAACTCCAACTACTGAGCTATTATTCAAACTAACTGAACCCCCGTGTATTCATTGTTTTTATCTGAGTAATTTTTTACGTGATTCATTTTGTTTGCATGTTAAAAAACGCCAAGAAGCAGCGCTGTCTTATTTTTTTACATTAGCTTCACACAGGAGGCCCAGAGAAAAATAATTGCTCTGAAGCCTTAAATCATATTTGGGGATGCTGTGTTGTGTTTATTTTTAGGAAAGGAAGGAGAAGAAGTTCTGAGAAGAGTGAAAAAAGGTATGAGAGGTTTGTAGGAATCTGGAAGTCAGTGTTTCCAAGAGTGACGGACGTATGAATCCATCTCTTGCACTCCGGTGACAGGCGGTATTCCGAGAGAGTCCTGATGGAGTAGGTCAGAAAACCTCTCTCAACAAGACCTAGACAAACCTCACCCGTGAACCCCGGAAACCCCTGCCAAGTCACCAAAAGTAACGAACCAGTTGATTGACCTACGGCAGAGGTGTTGGTTATCCAATAAATTTAGAGATTGTAGATTCTTGAAATGATTAGACTTAAAGTATTTGATTATCTTTACTGTGCTATGCCTTCCTAGTAACATATTTTTAAATCATTGAAGAAGAAGATAACAATAATAATCTAATTTTTAAAATATTAAAATGAACAAGACACAGAAAAAAAGGGAGTTTTTCTAATTTAATATTTATGAATATTTTTAAATCGTCTAAGGTCTTTAACGTCTAAGTTCAAACGTACCGTACTGTTGTTTCATTCTACTTTGTTACTCGTTCAACTTCAAACAATATAAAAATTGAATAGAAAATCAATTTTAACAATTTTCCATCTTTTTCGACAAAACACTGTAATATAAAAGCTTCCGCCGTTGCATCTTTCAGTCGCCGGAATAAGCGCGGTTTCGTGAGACTGAAAATGTGAAATATTTTCCACGTCCGGTTATTTGCTCCTTGACTGAATATGTTGCTTCCTGTCACACTGAAACAATATTCCGTACCATATATTTTCACTTACAATCCCGTCTCGAGGAATGAATATATCAGAATCCAAATTCGCCGATGCAGCGCTCTGGAAATGTGACGAGAGCGAAAATTTGCTTTAGGTTATTCTCTGAAATTTGTTTAATAATGTTGTAGAAATTCAATAAAACATATAAGAATACTTGAAATGAGACGTTCAGTTTTTGATTTATCGCTGAAATTTGTGGATCGAAATAATATTGCCAGTGCGCCCAACTATTGAATTTGGCAGCCACCTCTGATCTGAAGCCCCAAAATACTTGAAAAACTCTCGACTCTGTGCAGAAACGGGAGGTCCGTTTGATTAATTCCCATATCTTAACAAACGGATTGCAATTTTTAGAGCACATGCGTCAGGTAGGAATTCTGTACTTGTTTTATAGGTGTCACAGTGGAAACTAGGGCCATTGATCCCTCCAGCACCGGTGCATAGTCGGGAAATATGTCAAACGCGCGCCCAACATTTGTATAGAGTTGACATTTGTCACATGAGAACGGATCATTTCTACAATACGTTCTTGAGTTCAACAGCTCGGCTATGGAACGATTTGCCGGCCTTTGTGTCTCTTCAGGACTCATGCTCACTCGTTGATGACCTAGACCCTCAGAGAAATTATTTTCTTTTGGGCCTTCTGAAGTTAATGCGGTTTTTTTTAATCATAGAATTTGTAATACTTAGGTTAAGTGGACACCATTGCATCAGACTGGTACAATGGGTTCTTAATAAAATCCAAGATTTTTCAACTGATTTATTATTTATTTCAGTTACTACTGGTTTCGTCTTACTTTCATACTCTTTAATATATATTTTTTCATATTTCACCATCGAATTGGAATAAACAACACAGTATTTTTTAAACCAAGTATTTCAAAACTCATTGCACATAATTTTGACAGCTTCAACTATAAGACTTATGACTTATGACGCTTAAACCTTTAAATTCTAGGCAGGAAAAACTGTGCAACTTTCATAACGCCCGCACTCACGGTTCGAAAATTATTATAACGTTATGCCTCTATGTGGTTGTGATTTTAATGAAATAATAATAAATTAAAGCTAATAGCTCAGAAATGAACGAAATAATTTGCAAGGCAGATAAAAACATTACACCTTTAAATTTATACGACGAGAATGCCAACATTTTTATAAATACCAACCAGGAATTATTAGATTCCTGGTAAAATAAAAATATTTACGCAAAACACTTCAGTTATCTCAACCAAACGTATGTTGACAAACTTTCGTCAAACAAATCGTTGAGTATTGGAGAGTTGAGCGCAGAAATAGAAGGATTTATGCTTGCTATTCAAGATAGAGTCATTAATACTAAAAATTATAGGTAGCATATAATCAAAGATACAAATCAAATTGATGATGTATGTAGAAAATGTATGGCTTTTCCGAAAAACTATAGAACATATTATATCGGGATGTTCTACATTAGCGCCGTCCGAGTATACATTTAGGCACAATCAGGTTTTAAAAATAATTCACCAAAGTTTGGTAATTAAACATAACTTGATTGACTGTCATAATATAGTACCATATTATGAATACGAATCAAATTCATTTTAAAAAATAATTTCTTTAAAATATACTATGATAAAACTATACTAACAGACAGACCAATTAGTCATAATAGACCCGATATAGTTTTACAAAAAAAAAAAAACTTATATCATTGATGTAGGTAGCTATTCCAAATTCCTGTAATATTGAAAAATCTGTTTCTGAAAAAATTAGAAAGTATACAGATTTAGGAAATGAAATTAAAAGAATTTGGCATTATAAAAATATTACCATTTGTTATTTAGGCTACTGGCATTATACCTACCTTTCTCATTAAAAATTTAGGCATATTAGATTTGTGAAAGAATTTTTATATAACGTAAAAATCAGTCATTTTAAACACAGGTAGGATTACGAAAGATTTTTAAATATTTATTTTGAGGGATCAGTAGGATTTATCGGTCAAATTAGGAGTTCCACCGAGCCGTACCCTCTGATATGAAAATATCTGGAGTCGGTGGATTATTTTCCCATTTAATGGTCTGGTAGGTCAACATGTTGTTCTTGTATTGTAATTCTGGTGAAAAAATGTAGTAGATAGGATCAATAAACAACAAGAAAAATAATAATTTTTCTGTTAATATAAAGAATAAATTATATATCATTGAAGAAGAAGATAGCACAAATAATCTAAACGAAAATATGAAAGAGAACAAGACCCAGAAAAATAAAAAATAACGGCTGCAATTGGGACAAACTTACTGACTTTCGTCCCGGTAAGACGAGAGGTTCTGCATTCGTGTCCCGTTGCGACCGTTATCTTTTATTTTACTATGTTTTGTTCTCTTTGATATTTTAATTTAGAATGTTAATGTTATCTTCTTCTTCAGTGATATATTCCATAGTTGGGAATAACCTTCGAAAGTTATATAAAGAGGGTGTTTCTAATAAAAATTTAATAAATTATACCTTCCTATAATTTTTGAGTCTTTGCATTGCCACATTTTTTACTGTTATTTTATATGTCTAAGTGCGTCAATTAAAGGCAATAATTTATTTTGTTTCAGCCGGTTCAAAAATTCAACAAAAAACATTTTTGGTGTACCTACTCAATAAGTCAAAATAACTTACGTACATCGCATGTGCAACAAAGACACCCACTGATATTGAATTGAAGTAATATTTCCATCTCCTCAGCTTTCCCTGAGATTGAAGGGAACCTGAGAAGCTCCAGTGAAACGCAAAGCCCGTTACAATATCGAACATTGTCCGCAATATATTCAAATCGCTGACAAGATCGATTAGGTGCTCGGTTATTCATATTGCAACGGGTTACTCAGAAGGAAACTGATTTTCAAACACGTACAAGTATATTACTATCTAACCAAATTATGATCTATTGAAATATGATAGAAATAATATAACTATTATTATATTGTTTTTTATATATTGCAACGGGTTACTCAAAAGGAAACTGATTTCCAAACACGTACAAGTATATTACTATCTAACCAAACACGAGCAATTATATCACGATATATTGGAATATGATAGCAATAATATAATTGTTATTGAATTGTTTTTTATTATATATTGCAATGGATTCCACAAAAGGAAACTGATTTCCAAACAAGTACAAGTATATTACTATCATAGGTACAATTATATTACGATCTATTAAAATATGGTAGCAATAATATAATTACACATTATGTACTGTTTTCTATCAATGGTAGTTTCTCTAACAGTTGACTGTATGACTAAGTATGCTTCTAATTTGATCTTATTTTTAATAAATCGTAACAGCTTATACACAGAATACAAATCTAAACATATTTTTCTCTTATCTTATATCCTATTTATGTTTTATTTACATATATAGAGTCTTATTCTTTCTTTTTAATACTGTTTATGTTTTTTACGTAACTTTGTACATTTATTTAGATTATTTTCTTGGTATTTTAAAGTTAGATTTTGATGCTAGCATTTCTATATATTTTTAAAGAACTTAACAATTTTTTTTTTGAAATTATGTATTTTCCATGATTTTTTGTACTTTTTTTAACCTTTTACACAATTCTAATAATTCTTTTAAAATTATGTATGCTTAAGTAGTATTTAATTATACATGTACATAAATGCCCTTCAAGGAGATATTTCTATACTTTTGTCGCTTTTTTACTTTTGATTCACGCAATTTGTAATTTCATGTTTGTTTTGTATAAATTGTATGTAGATACTTCTTTTTATTTTTTTTTATATTATTACCCGTCTCCGAACAGACATAATAATAATAATAATTGGATAATTTGTAGAGCGCCGTTTTTGGCCGTTTTTCAAGGGAGCTAAGAACAGACAATTATTTTATCTCCATAAACGCGCGCATTGCCGACAATTAAAATTAACTAATTTATTTATTTTTATAAAAAAGAAGACAAACGACGCGGGTGGGACCCAAACGCGATGCCAACTCGCCCACTAACCGATTGACGAATTAAATATACATATACATAATATATACGATGCTCCCAATACATTCCATAATTATTAATTATTATGCTTCATTTTATATCGTGTGCGTTCTTATATTCGATGTGGACACATAAGCTTGTTTTCACGATAATTTAACGTAGGTAGACGTAGGAATGTCGTACGTCCCGTACCTGAGTTATTTTAAGGTTGTATCTAAAAATATCAACATTGTGAAATTTTGTATATTTTGCGCAAATATATATGGATTTTTTCTAATGTTGGTTGTACATGTGGGAAAATGAAATAAATTGGTTTGTCGTGTTGATCATGACTGGATATGAATATTTACTAAATTGGTAAGATCTGACGAGTCCTGGCCATTATTCATAATTTTAAATGACAAGATTTGATCAAAAATTAAACGTCGTGTATGAAGGGAGTTGAAGTTGGGAAATTTAATAAATTCAAAATAAATAAATAAAACAAAAAGTGTAAGTTTTAAGCTCAGGGGGGCGTCATGATCCCCATGACCCCCCCCCCCCCCTCCTGGATCCGCCCTTGGTTGGTACCTACTTTACGAAAAATTTTCCATGGTTCGACAAGAAATAATACATATTCAATAAAAATAGAATGATATAGTTTATAACAACGATTTCCTTTTGTGTGGGTAGTAAAAAGATTATATAAAAATACGGAAAGTAAATGACTCATAGATTTTCTTTTTTAATTCCGCATTCTTATTATTTTCAATGATAAATTGAACAACTTTTAACTCTACATTATAAACGGAATGGAGTTTAGTATAGTCATTTTTCATTCGACAGATATTAATGGTACGAATCAGAGCAGTTCTCCATCCCTAGAGTCGTATAACGTCTAGACTATAATGTTCCCAGGTTAATCAATGCTTTTTTTATTCTGTTACTTTTTTTTATATTTAAAAATGATTTTGGATGTATTATTCCTGTGGGATATATAAAAAATGGGGAGGAACGCCGAATTTTTAATTTCCAAAATTGACTTTCTTTCATCGCTCAAAAATCGAGGTTTATATCTATTTTCCCAAAAAATATATCATTCGTTGGTATTATCATTACAAAGAAGCGATCGGTTTGATGCAGCAGGGATTCCCGTGGGATAACGTTATATGTATTTGAATAAAATTTTACATCAGTGGATTGAAATTTCAGTGAAACTTGCGGGATGGATATAGCCGAATGTTGGTTCGGTTTTCCCGGGGGAGATTGGCACGGAGGCAAGGAATTGGAGATGCTAAAACCACTGACGAATGTCGATGAACTTTCAGAAACCAATTTGCATTGATATTTCAAGATGGGATCTGGCGAGTACTTCATATTTTCGTTACCCGGAGTACGAAATTGAAAACAATTATTAGGACTTGGGCAGTATTTGCAGACAATTTTTCGAATTTCAAAATTATTATTTATTATCTGTGAGTGGAAGAGAATTAGATCTTAAGAGATATAGATACAGGATGATGATCGGTTTTATGTTGAAATATAAATCACATACTTAACACAAAGTAGAAATAAGTAACATAAAAATAGAAAATAATATTAATATAAACGCACAAAATTATTGTTAACAATAATTTATAAACTAGTTAGAAATATTTCTTCAAACTTCGCAAAATCACTTTGTGGCGTCATTTTGAATTAAATTAAAACAAATAACTTTGTTTAATTTAATTTTAAAAAAAATATATTTTTTTATTAGAAATTAGAAAAAGTGTTAATAGTAAAATAATTAAATATTATTAATAAACAAATATTTTTTTTAAAATAGCCATCTCTTAAATTTATTTTCTTATTAATAATTATATTTAAAATAATTTATTTTTGTTTTGATAATTTATATAATGTAATTTTTCGTATTTTAAAATAATTTTTTTATTTAATTTTAAATAATTGTTTTTTACGATATTTTTTAATTAATTAATCACCTCTCTCTATAATATTTTTGTCCACAGTTCTTTTTAATCTGTTATTTTTAGTCTACACTTGTTTGTTTATTTTGTTATTAATGTCATTACTACCCTGACGAAGAAACCATTGGTTTTGAAACATGTAGGTAATTGTGATTAAAACAAAGTGGTTTAAACAAAGTTATTTGTTTTAATTTAGTTAGAAATAGTTTGTGGTGGCTTACGAACCTTTGAAGGATTATAAACACAATTATTTAAGATGGAAACTATTTGTTAAATTGATAATAACTGAGGATAGATTGTACGTTTTCGAAAAAGATTATACTGTATTCCGACATCTAATATTGTTACGGGAGGTTACTATTTAAGTGTCAGGGGAAAATGTGTAAATAAGAGGGAGACAGAATGATGGCTTTCTGCAAGGAAGTTTAGGCTTTCCTTGCCCGACCAGCTGTTACAAGAAATACACTACAATAAACATTCATATTATACGGAAGATTATTTATCTCCTGAAATTTTGAGATTATTATATTACGAGCATTATAGGTATGAAATATTGTTAGTAGAGGACCCCTTATTATTTTGATAATTTATTTGTTTTTGTTTATTTATCAACGATCCTTGAGACAGCCGCAGAGGAACTAGTGAACATCAACCCTTAGCTATCAAAACTACGTGGTATCCCCTTTAAATTAAATATAATTTTTTTAAACTTTTTGGGCAACGCGGGAATTGAATTCAAAACATCTCAAAATACTTTCAAAGTGCTGCTTTAAGAGGTAGGAAATAAGGATTTTATTTGTTTATTTGCGTTATAAACAGTCGTTATGCATTTATAAATGACAGTGATAAGTATGTTTATGTCATTGACAAATAAAATAACGACCACTAATTCAAGACCATAATAAAGTATAAAGCATAAGTGCATTTTCAATTTACAAAGAATGTTTTATGATATACATATTTCTAAGGTTTGCCTTTAAATTTTAAAGGATATCAATAATATCTTTGAGGAAGTGATTTAATTCAAATACAAACTACTAAAAGTAAAAGAGCAAATGTGAAGAACTGATAAAAAAATAAATTAATGAAATATTAAGTTTTGGGTATTCGATGGACCGTAATTTTTTTTACGAATGCCGTGAATTTAGCAAGGTTCGTGTTAAACACATCGATGTTTGGGCATAATCTATTAAATATGGTACAGCTTCTTCTTGAAAATACATTTTGAAGGTATTTGTATTGCTCTTAGGAATATAAAATGTATCCAGAAATCAAGTATCTCTTTTTGGACATCTGAAATGAATATTTTGTATTAAGTATGGGCTATCAATATAGTTATGAAGTATCTTATAGAACATTAATAGGTCTCTGATGTCTTGGCGTTGATCGACAGATTTAAGGTTTATGGGAACATAATTTCGTACGCGAAAAGAGACGTATTTAATAAACTCTTTCTGAACATTTGTTCAGAATTGTTCGTTCCACATTGTTGAAGCATACTCTATGTGGCTTCTGACATAGGATATGTAGAGATTTTTTTAAAGACTGTAAGGTGATATTATCTGCCCACAGTCAGCGCTGTGATACTAGAGGACCGTGCGCGAGTGCGGCGTTTGGAGGGATAGTTCGTGGAACATGCTCATCGATACCTCCAGCGAGCGGTGGTGTGCACCTCCGGCACTAGCGGTGTGTCCCACCCAATTACAGTGCACGCGCGACTCCATATCACCAGGTCCAGAACACGCTCGTTTACTTTGTTAAATTGATGCCAGTGTAGTTTAAAAAATCAGAAAGAGTTGAATTGAATAGTGCATCGATTGAAGATCAGTTAAGTACCAGGAACGATCCAGGAATTAAATCATTAACGGGCGTTAATGATTTAATCTGCTCCACTCCTTGCACGAAATTGAGCATGAGCAGTATATACGTAGGCTCCAGAACCTAGTGCAAGAGTAGCTGTGGCTACCTCTGCACGAGAGAGGGTGTGAGGCACGCTGGCAGTTCGCGGCGCACTGCAATAAGTGAACCGCACCGCCGAGTGCCTGGTCCAACATCACATAATCACGATCACAACGATACGCTGCATATCGTTCATCAAATAATTCCCAGTCAAATATACTTGGGATGAGCCAAGTCTCAGTCAGGCATATCACGTCATAATTGGCATTCAAAATACCGGATGTGGTGGTTTTTCGAAATCTCGTGTAGACAGTGACCTTTCAATTATTTTAAAGGAATAAAAGTGTAGATTTGTATAGAAATCAAATCAGTCCTGCGCCACAAACAGAAAATCAACTTTATATATTAGAAGAAGATAATGGAGAAATGTAATAAAAAATCGATTATTGTTATAAAAATATCACTTAAATTTAAAGGTATAATAAACCCGCAACAATTACAGATACTTTATCTCTGCTTTACAGAGAGTCAGCTCGTAAAACGCCATAACGCTCTCGATGAAACTTAAGAAATACCGCACCGCTCCCAGCAATGACTCAAAGTTTACTTAACTGGAGAGGGTTGTTAGCAAGTGACTCACAAATAAACTGTATTGACAGTTGAAAAATTTTCTCATTAGTGCATTAAAATTACCGAGAATTCCACTAAACTCACAACAGTCTGAAAGAAAACTCAAAGTTAATTCCTCGAGTGCGATAAATTTTTTACACTTAATTCATAATAAGAAATTGTGCTCGGTCTCGCGATGGGTTTCATAAAAATTTTATACGAAAGCGAGGAGGTCAGAATATTCAAATTAAGCATTTTGTAGAGAACCTTATTACTAAATTCTTTCAAAAAACTCGGAATTGGAAAAACAATGAATTTGGGAAACAGTCGCTCCTCTTTCAATAACTTATTAAAATCACCCCGAAGAGGGGTGGACTTAAGAGATTTCGCCTTAGTTTAATGGATTTTTGGGGGTATCCCAAAAAGCTTGTATAAGCTGCCCACATGTTGGAATTTATTATAAGTACAAAGTCGCGTTGTGTAAGATTTACGGCTTCCAAGGAGGGTCAGCTGACATGTGGGGACACGAATAACCTAAGGACAAAGTATTTTCCCGGTGTAATTTGTTTTTTATGCACCAACCCTCTTTTTGCTACAAGCCAGGGCAAGGGCTGTTGAGTTAAACAGTACCAAACACTATTTTCAATAACTCTTTGTTTCAGACTTTCATTCACAAATTACTAATTATTTTAGACTCTTACTACGTCATTTCATGAAAATACATTAAAAAATATTGAAATTTTTCTGTATTTGTAGTTTTGGTCGAAATAAGTTTGTCAGAATGAGTATTTTTATTTTACTGACATCTATGTATATTTCACCGATGAGTGATTAAAATAATGTCGTTTTCTCTGTTTTAGTTTTGGATATTTCAATAGTTTCAATTTAGCTAATTATTGTATTGTTAAAACTTTATTTAAATCATTAAGAGCGATTAACCAGTGGCTGAAACTAAATGTTTTAAAATGCTTGCAACTATACAGGGAGGTTCCGATGAGAAAAATCGATTATTCCAAATATCAAATTTTAAAAATTAAAAATTTTGTATCGATTTATTTCATTCATAACTTGTTTTAATATATACCTACATTCAAGAAAGCAATAAAAATGCTCAAAACGCACGATGATAAATTATTGAATATCGTGTACTTCTTGTAAGTATTTTTTTGATCATCAGTATTTATGATTTTTCAATAATGTCTAACCAAAATAAGTGTGTAAAAAAAATTTGTAATATTTTAGTTTGTAAGACCTTAAATAAATAGAAACAGTGAGGTATTTTTGTCACAAAACACGTTCTCGGATTTATTTTTTAGTGATTTCAATTTAACTAAAATTAAAAAATTTAAAACTGTCTTGACTAGATTATGTATTAATTGATTTTGTTGTATGATTTGAAATTTGTGTTGTTTAATAGAATCAAACGTTTGAAAATTGAACAAATTTGCCAACGACCAACGGTATAACCTTAGTATATTAAAAATACACTTATTTTTTCAAAATTTTAAAACTGCGTGTACCAGATAAAATAACAATCTTTCAAAATCAATTTATGTTTTTTTGTAAAAAGGAGTGAATACGTCTAGAATTTGATTTAAAAAGGACTAATTTCTGGTATTCTCTGGTAATACCCTTTAAGTGTTATTATGATAGTGACTTTGCTTGTCATGTGTCGCAAAACATGCAAACAATATGTAAACAAGCGCAATTAAAAAGTGTGTAATGAGCTTTCTATGCATCCAATCTAGCCACACCAAGTAACAGGCTCTGA
Source organism: Limnephilus auricula (assembly GCA_951813805.1). Taxonomy (NCBI): domain Eukaryota; kingdom Metazoa; phylum Arthropoda; class Insecta; order Trichoptera; family Limnephilidae; genus Limnephilus; species Limnephilus auricula. The sequence continues at coordinate 32,172,044 of OX638389.1, read as the reverse complement.
AATTTGATTATTCAAAATTCACAATCTAAAAATCGTTTTACCCTATGAATCTCTGATTTCAATTTCAAAACCGAGCTGCAAAAATAATTTAAACTTTTTCACCCCAGAAGGGTGCACGAGTGCAATATTTAATTTGGGTTCAATGCCAGTGTCACCTCCGTCACCTTCCTTCTATGAGCTTTAACAGGAATTGTGAGGATTTGGCAGGTAGCGAGGGTACAGGCCAAGCCAGGTAACTCGGGTCTGGGGGCGGAACGAGGAAAGGGGAGCCGAGAACAGGAGATCGGGGAGGTCGACCTCTGGCCCGCGCAGCACTAAAAGTTTAACTGTCACCTCTGCCGTACTTTTACGAGCCCAAAGGGATTACGGCGGCAATGCGAATTTCGGTCTACCACGATGTGAAGAACGGGGGACGAAACGAATATTAGGTATCCGTGCAAAACAGAAACTGCTGTGTGTGGGAGTGTGTGTATTTTTTTTTTTTTGATTGTAAATTGTAAGGAAGATTTGTAAGATTTTTGATTGTAAATTGTAAGGAAACAGAACAAAAATTTGATCGTAGAACTAATATTATTTATTATTTGAATTTTTGAGTTGCATTATCTTACTAATATTATAAACGCGAATCTTTGTGTGGATGTATGTATGTTTGTTACTCTTTCACGCAAAAACTACTGAATGGATTTTAATGAAACTTTATAATAATATAGCTCATACATCAGAATAACATATAGGCTATAATTTATAAAGCGTTCAATTTTCTATATATTACAAATAATAATTTTATTGTTTAATAGAAAATGTCAACATTCGAGATTGTTAATTCAAGATTCCATTTTAGAAAATATTTAAATTAGTGAATTTATTTCAAGTACTCACCTAATACTTTCAATCAAATCAATAATTATAGATATTTTAAATAAATAGGTTAAGAATTTTGGTATAAACATACACGGGACTTAGGAAAAGCAAATAGGCTAAAATTACCTATTATTAAAAATGTCTATAATTCTTGATTCGATTCAAAGTATTAGGCGAGTAGGTACTTCAAATAAATTCACTAATTCAAATATTTCCTAAAATAGAATATTGATTTAACAATCATTGTTTCGCAAAATGTCATTCTCAAATTTTGACGTTTTCTAATAAACGATAATTATTATTTATAATATATTGAAAATATCTATCTTTATAAATTATATGGCCTATATGTTATTCTGATGTATGAGCTATAATTATTGTAAAGTTTCAATGAAATCCATTCAGTAGTTTTGCGGGAAAGAGTAACAAACATACATACATCCATACAAACTTTTGCGTTTATAATATTAGTAAGATGTACGGTACACTGCGGCGCCTTTCAGCGTGGTATATATTGGTGAAAGACCACAATTCAGAACCGAAACGTTGCTTAAAATGGATTGAGCCATGTACCGTGACCAATACTGAATACCCAGGTACTTCCAACAATAGAATAAATAAGAACACAATAAATGGTTATCCAAATATTTACCTAATCGAGGCTTAGGTATCCAATACACGATTGAAAAAAATTATGTGTATGACATTCAAATGGGGTGGAAATCTACGATGTCAGGCGAGTGTAAGTGAGACAGAGCGCTGGGCTATTGGGCTAAATGGAATATTTGTTTCCATACAAAGTTGTATGGAAGGCGCTTCTAGTTTTCGTCTTTATTTTATGTTTCCTACCTTCCTCTTCCCCAAATTCTTCTCCTCATCGCTACCTTCAGCCCCACAGCGCAGCCCAATTGGGGGTGCCATTGGCTTACTGGCTCCAGACGGTTGGGAGCAGGTGGAACTCTTGTGCGGTATTTACATAGAGAATTAATAAAAGTATGCCCTTTATGTTTCATTTCTTTCATAAAAAAAGAATTACCTTTTAAAAAAATCATTGAAGGAAATACTAATAAATGTAAACGAAAATATCTAAATATCTAAAAAAACTTATGCATTGGGTCTATAAAATTTTCGTATATGTATGTATGTGTATACAAGTACAATTTATATGTACAATGTATTTATATGTACAATGTATTTATATGTATTTACTAATGTTTGGTTTTGGTCTTCTTTGTTTTATGTAATAATGAAGTTGAGTGAAAAATATTTTGACTTATAAAAAATATGTTTTTAGATTTTCACGGCCAAAAGCATTTTCGTTGTTTGTTTTTGGGGTGTTATGCCGTGTTGTGCTACCTCCTTCTTTAGCGGACGGATCTGCCGGATCTGTCCTGATGATGGACACTGCAACGCTGTCTGAAACGTCGGCTAAAGAAGGACGTAGCACAACAAGGCATAACACCCCAAAAACAAACAACGAAAATATAAAAAAATATGTTCATGTGGATGACATGCAAACTTAAATATTATTATAATTAAATTAATTCTACATATTTGAATTTTATTAAAGCCCGCCATAACGCCCGGTAAGACGCGAGAGACCGTGTGACGTCGTCTCACCACATGTGGTCCCCGTTTGTGTGAAATATAAGGGTAAATATTTACAAAACCGGGACACACTTAATACGGACTACAAAAATAAATTTATAAAATTGTAGTAGTTTGATTTATTTAATAAATTTTCATATGTTACAGTTTTTGAGCTTGTTTTAACTACTATACTAGGCTAATGCCCGTGTTATATTAACTAGTACTAATCAATTCAGTTACGGGAACTTCGAAAAAAGTGCATTTTAATGGTTATTTTTTAAATTTAAAAACACCAAATGTCATTTTTCATCGAAACTTGCAACAGTTCCTAACATAGCGGTCGGTGAAAATGACATTTTGTGTTTTTTAATTTAAAAAATAAACTGCGAAATGCACTTTTTTCGAAATTCCGGTAACTGAATTGATTAGTACTAGTTAATATCTAACTACTACAACTATTAAATTTATTTTTTTAGTGCATATTAAGCGTGTGCCGGTTTCGTAAATAATTACCCTTATTTTTCACACAAATAGGGACCAGATGACGTCACACACTCTCCCGCCTTTTGCCGGGCGTTTTCGCGGGCTTAATAAAATTCAAACTTGTAGAATTAATTTAATTATGAAAACGAACTAAAAAAAAAACCTAGTATTAAGTTTGAATGTGAACATTGATAAAAAAAAGAAAAAAGGCCTCAACTTCCTTATTGTAATTTAATTTACTATTACGTATTGAAACTTATCGTTGCATAAAGAATGTTGTGGTGAATCGTATGCTCACCTATGATTAGATTCTACGTTATATAAACATATTGGAAATGTAAATTACTTAATAATTATTTCAGTTCTGCTGGCGAGCCAATAAATATTAAATAAAACAAATAACTTTGTGTACACCACTATATAATCACAATTATCGACATGTTTCGAAACCGGTGCCGGTGGTCGCTTCGTCAGAATAATAAGAACATGAATTGTTATCCTGACGAAGAAACCATCGGTTTCGAAACATGTCGATATTTGTGATTATATAGTGGTGTATACAAAGTTTTGGTTTAATTTAATTAAAAATGACGCCACAAAGTGATTTTGCGAAGATTGGTGAAACATAAATAATTCTTCATTGTGCAACAAATAATGCTTAAGAGCGATTGACCAGCAGCTGAGAATAAAAGTTTAAACATTCTTGTAACTGTACAGGAGGTTCCAATGAGAAAGATCGATTATTCCCATATAATAATTTTTTAATAAAAAATATTATGTCGATTTATTTCATTGAAAACTTGCTTTAATATATACGAACATTCAAGTAAGCAATAAAAATGCTCAAAACGCACGATGATAAATTATTAAATGTCGTGTACTTTTTGTAAGTATTTTTTGATCATAAGTATTTGTGATTTTTTCAATAATGTCTAAACAAAATAAGTGTGTAAAAAAAATTGAAATATTTTTGTTTGTAAGACCTTAAATAAATAGAAAAACTGAGGTATTTTTGTCACAAAACACTCGGATTTTTTTAATGATTTTAATTTAAGTAAAATTTAAATTCTTAAAACTGTGTTGACTAGATTATGTACCTATTGATTTATTTTGTCGTATGATTATATGATTTGAAATTTGTTTTTTTTTTTTTACATTAACTCCACACAGGAGGCCCTGAGGAAAATAATTTCCCCCAGGGAATATGTCATCTTTGAAGATGCTGTGAGGAGGGTCTTTTTGAGGAGAGGAAGGAGTGAACGTGGGTCTTGAAGAGACCCATGTTATAGGGGGGAGGAAACACAGAGGCCGGCAAATCGTTCCACAGCCGAGCTGTTGAACACAAGAACGAGTCGTAGAAGCGTCCCGTTCTCATGTGACAAATGTCAACTGTGTACATATGTTGGGCGCGCGTTTGGCGTGTTTCCCGACTATGCACCGGTGCCGAGGGGATCAATGACGCTAGCTCCTCGGAGCATCTTCCATTGAAATACCGGTAGAACAAGGATAGCATTCCCACCCGACGCCTGTGCTCTAAAGATTGCAATCCGTTTGTTAAGACAGGATAATCTATCAAGCGGACCGCCCGTTTCTGCACAGAGTCGAGGGTGTTTTTCAGGTACATTGGGGCTCCAGACCAGAGATGGCTGCCAAATTCAACAGTGGGGCGCACTTGCGATTTGTACAGGGTTAGCAGTTGTGTACAATTAAAGTATCTGCGGGCCCTGTACAGTACGCCCAGTTTCTGAGAGGCCAACTTAACTCTGGCCTCGATGGAGCCCCCGTACCTGAGCTGGTCACTTAGAGTTACACCGAGCATATCAATGGAGGACCTGTTTGGAAGAATGCTACCGTTGAAGGAGACTAGATTGTCATTTCGATCCCTTTTAGACGTAATCACACATGATTGGGTCTTTGAAACATTGAATTCGACGAGATTATTCTTGCCCCAAGAGAAAACACTCTCGAGGTAACCGTCCATTCTTTGCTTCAAAGCCCTCCGAGCCTTTGGGGGCTTGTCAAACAAAAAGCTATCATGGACTGTACTGTCATCAGAATATATCGTTTGAAAATTGAACAAATCTGCCAACGACCAACGGTATAACCTTAGTATATTAAAAATACACTTAGTTTTTCAAAATTTTAAAACTGCGCGTACCAGATAAAATAACAATCTTTCAAAATCAATTTATGTTTTTTTGTAAAAAAGAGTCAATACGTCTAGAATTTGATTTAATAGGACTAATTTCCGGTATTCTCTGGTAATACCTTCTTAATCAACATTGTTATATTGTTTTAATAATGAAATAATAGACCTGTATAAATAGCTGTACAAATTTTACTCAGTACATAATAGTATTAATCAATTTGTTTTTTAACGGTTTTACAATAAATTCTCCGTGATAAAATTAAATTACCTGAAAAAATGTTTGGAGGGCAAACTAAATTCATTTATACTCGTAATTTCGACATGGCATCCATTTCCAAATGTAATTTATCCTAAAGCAAAAAAGAGAGAATTCGTTAATTTTGTTATTGTACCTACCATACAACCCTTGTTGCGGGTGCCGGACAGGGTTGGGAATGGTGCGCACACAGGCGTGAGCCAAATACTGAAATACTAACGATGTTTTCAATAGTTATAAAAAAAATTATACGAGTGTTTTCAGTACATAGCTGTCACCTCTCAATAATATATATATATACATAATTAAGCCCCGCATTCCGAATTTCTTCCAATTAATAATATATTTTTCTTTAACACTTAAGGTTTTCAAATTCCAAAACAAAAAGTTTTTTTTAAGATAATATCTAACTACCACTTAATATCTGTAACTTTATTTTATCGCTGTAACAAATGTACCTACTATTTGTATCTATAATTTTTTTTTAAATACACATTTAAAGAGATTAAACGGTAATTATATGACATTCCCTGACGGCCGGCGTAGTCCAGCGGTAGGGCGTTAGACTCCCATTCCGAAGGCCACGGGTTCGAACCCTTTTTTATTTAATTGATTTGTGTTATTTCACAATTAATTATATAAAATAATATATAGTATATTTGCGGCACGTTCCAGAGTGGAAGATACTCTTAGTATCGCCCTGGTGTAAGACCACCATTGCTGGTGTAAGAAATGTTGCTTAAAACGGCTTTAGTCGTGTTTAGTGATTAAATATGAACAGCCAGGTACTTCCCCACCTTCCTTTTTCTCGTCTCCTTCCCTTCCCCACTTACGTTCAGCCTCATAACATACCTCAATCGGGGATGCCATAGCCTCACTGGCTCCAGACGGGAGCAGTTGGGACTCTTGTAAGGTAAACACGATAAAAAAAAATTAAATTCCCAAATTAAACGCTTTTTGTTCTGTTATTTAGCATTTTGCACATAGTATGAAAAAATTCAAAGCCTATCTTTAAATGCAACTTAGGCACTTTGACAGATTTTTGCTCTTTTTTAAACGAGAAGTGTTTTATTAAATATTTTTCACATTTTTAGCTGAATTATAATAGTTTTTTTTTAATATTAGCGTACTCTCACTAACATTCGTATTTACATATCTCCTTTTCAAACGATCTTCTTTTTCCTTCTCTTTCTTTTTCTTTGGCATTCTCAAATGGGGTATGTAGTGAGGCTGCTCAAATTAAGGGTATACCCAGCGGTAATTTTTCCATACAAACGTATTCCCTATTTATCTCTCTGGATTTTAACCCTAGAGAAAATATTGTTATTACATAAAATAGATATCAACTACTAGCCTGTCGGTACTTTTTTTTTTTTTTTTGATAAGTTACTTTTTATAGAAGTTATGACCTTCCAAAAATCAATAAAATTGACTGGTTTAAATGCCGTCAAAAGACGTTCAGTATACAAACTAGACAATGTTTTTTTAAAAAAAGCAAATCGTACAGAAATAGAATAGTTTTTTCTTATGTATTTGGTAAAAAACAAAATTGAAAATCAGTCCACTTTTGGAGGAGAAAAGTGGGGAATACAAAACCTCGATTTTAGTTAGGTATTAGTAGCCCGAGGTGCATTGACCCTTTCGCTCAATATCCGGTGGAGTAAGAGCTACAGTGACAGCAACAATTTAGTAAAATCTATTTTTCAAATTTCTCCACCACCGAGTTTCATCTTAAGGAACGAAATAGTATGGAGCAGGGGAAGTTTGGGAAGTACCTACATACCTAAAGCAATTTCATGAAACTTTTCTATTCTGAATGTTAGTCTTTCGCCAGAGCGATGCACAGGGAATTTCTAAATAACCAAAACTAAGAAAAACTTTTAGCAAACAATGTGATGAAAAATCGTTTTTCATTATTTCTCCCGCTTTGCAGCAAGAAAGTAGGTGTAAATAATAAGTGTCAGTTAAAAATAAAAGTAAATTTGATTAAAAAACGCATTTACACAGTAAATCAAGCAACCGAGATATGTGACAGTGCTTTAAAATGACTATTCGAATCGCAAATGGTATAATATGTAGGTATAACTGCATTTCATGCAAATAACATATTGCCCGTATATGTCCGCCCGCGCTATGGACGGCCGGTGACGACGAAACGTTTTATTGCATTTGAACATCGGAGTGTGACAAAAACAAAGCAAAAAATCACGTTTAACAATTAAATGCACTGTGAAACGCTTTGAGCTTTTATTCGCTTTTTCATTTTATTACTTTTCCCTTTACACGACTGAGAGAACAGCTGTGCTAAAAATATGACAAATAATTCAACACATTTAACGTATTATTTGAATTCCAAAAATATATGTCCAATATGAAATTGCATAAATAGCAGTGAATAACCCGCTCCGCGGGTTTTTGCTGCTAGGCCCTGCGAGCGGCTTTTCGTTCTGCTTCGCCCAGTTTAAGTGTTGGTGACTATTTATAAGGCATCATTCACCCTTTTGCAAAACTAACTACTATTAACATTAAACTACAGAATACTTATATTTAATAGGTATATATATATATTATAGTAGACATTCTTACATTAAGACAGTGAATAATGAGAGGAACATAAATCTTCTTACTATTGAATGAAAGCGAAAAATGTTTCTTCTTCTTCACACTTTTTTCCTTAAATATAGTATTATAGATGGCGCCACTTCCGTTTGCAAATCGCATGTGAGCGAGTGATAAGTGTGCATATTACGGCAGCAGTTCCGTGGAAAAATGCGCGTTCACCCGTCCGTCAGAACGGTTTCCATACAGTGTGGCGTTGGAGATTTACTCGGAGTCGGGTTCCTTAATTTGAACCGTACGGGCATTACCGTATTAATATACTTCGATATTACCATTTATTTTGGCTACTGGCATTATACCTTGCTCTCTCATTAAAAATTTAGGCATATTAGATTTGTCAAAGAATTCGTATACAAAAATGCAAAAATCAGTCATATTAAATACATGTTGCATTACGAAAGATTTTTTAAATATTTATATTGAGGGATCAGTAGGATGTATCGGTCAAATTAGGAATTCCACCGAGCCGAACCCTCTGATATGAAAATATCTAGAGTCGGTGAATTATTTTCCCATTTAATAGTCTGGTAGGTTAACATGTTGTTCTTGTATTGTTATGAATTAATTATACTTATATAAAACACTTGCATAGCGTGGATTTACTAGATGATCATTTATATGGAAAAGTGTGTGTTTCCCATAGGAAAAACTAAACCCGGACCTAAAAGTCTAGTGCGTAAAATATGTAGATGAAGAGGATGATTTTCCAACCCTCATAAAAATAAAATAGAGTCTTTTTACGATGATTAAAAATTAAAATTGATTGTGAAAATTCGTAAGCATTCTTCAATAAAACGGATCATTATCGAGCTGGCGTGATAAAAATCCACAGCTTATTCTATCCGGAATGTTAGGGACAATGCAAATATGTTGTTTTTTCACGAACTACAGATTTTTCAATTTCCTTCAAACTGTTATTTAAGAAGAGCCTTAAAAATTTACAATAATTTACCTAATCATCCATAACACGTGTTGAAGAAGATTTGGCAAAAGTCCTTTTTTTCATTTAAGTACACGGAGAGAAATAACGATCATTTACGAAATTATGTATACCAACAAATTATTATATATAAACATTGAAACCCTGTTACTTTGTTCGTAAGAACTTCAGTCCCGTTTTTAACCGTTTTTACTATTAAAATGATCATTAATGACAAATTAAAATACTTTGTTTTTACCACGATAATCTTTATTTTAACAAATCGACATGTTTCGAGAACGATGTTCTCTTCATCAGTGTTTTAATTTGTCATTAATAAAATGGTGCCACGTAGTGAATTTGCAAAATTTGAAGAAGGAATTAAAACGATCGTTTTTTCGAATAACATTTTTCTCCGTGTACTTAATTGTTTTAGTAATAATATTTTTCGTTTAATGTTATATTTAATTCCAATGTATTTCTAACGTCTTTCGAGTTGTTTGAATAGTTGGCGATATTAGCTAGATCTTATGAAAGAGGGTGCTTAAATTTATATACTGCGAAGGAATGTTATTACGTTAATTGGGCACATGATTAATGTTCTTCCAGCCTTCGTTAAAAACTAAGATAATTAAAGGACTAACGAACATTCGTCCTAATTTGATCAAAGTATTTTTCACTTAGAGGGATGTATTTAAGTGACAAAATTTCGAATTCCGTTGAGATGTAATTTTTTTAATTAGTATTGCGTAATTAATTTTGTTCAATAATATATGAGTTTAAAGATGTACCTGTTTACCTCGATGACAAATGGAAAAAAGATTATATTTTGTGGGATTGTTTTAGGAAAAAGTGTATTTTATTTTTAATATGTTTTATAAATCATCTAGTAAAAAATGTAATAGACCTTATGGGCTATTACATATTTTTAAGTTTCTAAGATTTTTTTACATTAGCTCCACACAGGACGCCCTGAGGTAAAAATTCCCTCAGGGCCTATGTCATCTTTGAAGATGCTGTGTGAAGGGTTTTTAAGGGAAATGAAGGAGAGAAAGTCCTGAGAAGGAAGAAGGTTTGAGGGTGGGTAGGAATCTTGGGATAAATATGTTCAGGAGTGATGGACGTATGAAGCCATCCCTCCCACTGCGGTGCAAGACGATGGGTCGAGAGGGTCCGACTGGAGGGATAAAAAGGTCTCCCTTAACCAGTCTCACCCCATCCGGCCTGCCACGCTGATGGTCGGCAGACGCAGTCCCAGACAAACCTTACCCCCATGAACCCCTGCTATGTCACCAAACGTAGCGAACCATTTGGGGTGACCTGTGGCAGAGGTATTGGTCGCCAAAAAGTGGCTCCCGGGGCGGCGGTACCCATATTCGCCTCCCAAATTGCGTACAGGAATCAAAAAAATATCAAAGGTTAAGAAGATACCAAAACAAAAAAACGGCTGTAACCCGTGGTAGGTATAACGGTGCATTTCAATGTATAATTTAATAATAAACAATATAAGAAAAGGAAAAAACAGTTTTTTAACTGCAGTTAGCATAAAATATAATATAAATCATAATGTTAAGTGGGCACACGTGCCAAAAACATAACAAAGTAAATATAAATACATACAATTCCTTTATACAGCACTAAAATAATATGCGAAACCATTCTACTTAAACCAATTACATAATTATTAGAACTTCTGTTTAAATAATTTAAATTCATAAAACTAAATGCTTTTTACTGCTACCATACAAAATTACAGATTTATAAAAGTAATGTACAGTAGTTACTCTACCATGGAAGTACAAATGAAAGATAAATTTATAATATAATATTTATATATAATAGGAAGGACTACAAGAGTGTATCAACCGATTCAGCGAAGAGTGCATGGCGGCGGGAATGAAGATGAGTACCTCCAAAACAGAGGTGATGGTTATAGGAAGGGACCAAACTCAGTGCAACATACTCGCTAATGGGACTCAGCTGAACCAGGTGGACAGGTTCAAATACCTTGGGGTCGAATTCTCCAGCGACGGTCGGCAAGACGGAGAAATTGATCGAAGAATTAGTGCGGCAAGCAGTGTGCTACGTCCTCTCTACAGCTCAGTGATAAGAAAAGCCGAGCTCAGCATCAAGACAAAGATGGCAGTGTTTAAAACGGTATACCGCCCGACGCTCACTTACGGCCACCAGATATGGATGCTAAACGAACAAACACGCTCTAGAGTCCAAGCTGCCGAAATGAGGTACCTGAGAGGAGTGGCAGGGGTTACGAACTGGGATCATATAAGAAATTCTACGATCCGAGATGATCTAAACATTGAACCGCTGCTACTCTTCGTAGAAAAATCGCAACTGAGGTGGCTTGGACATCTACTAAGAATGTCTGATGACCGAATTCCGAAGAAAATACTGAGTGCCATTCCAGAGGGTAGACGTCCAGTAGGCCGCCCCAGGCACAGTTGGGCGAGGCAAATCCAAAAACTGTGCGAGGAGAGGATGGATCTGCCATGGACGGAGGCCGATCAATCGGCGCAAGACAGGGACGTATGGAGGAGCCTTGTCGATGCAGTGGGTCCCCGACCCGAATAGGACAAGGGGAAGAAGAAGAATATTATAATAACAAGAGTACCAAAAATAAGTACACAATATAAGTCGTCAAAGTTAGTTTGCTATTATTATAAACATAAACACCCCTCCCGCGAAGCCCCCCTCCTTAATTTCCAATCCGACCCTCCCGCATACCCTTCCCCCAGCTTTTTTTTCCTGTCGCTTAACTCCATAAAATACACCCATTTTTCCCACAACTCGCCAGACCTATTTAATTTTTTTATGCAAATTTCATAATTCCAGAGCTTACCAGTATATATATATATATATATAGAAATATTCACAGGCATTTTCACAACAATCAAAATAAAATTAATAGCAATCGGATGAATAGTACAGGAAATAATTTCATAACGCCAGAGCTCACTATCTAACATTAATTTTTATATATTAGATTTACAAACATTCTAATCGACTGAATTTTTACCAATAATTAATCTAGTTAAAAATATTTCCTCATGGTTTTAGATTAATTTTGTTGAATTACATTCAGTCTAATTATACAACAACTGTATTTTACTCGCAATATAATTTCACTTCATTTCTACATTTGCAAATAAAATAGTTATTCTTATTTAATTCGTAAATAAAGTTCTTTGAGCTGGCCATTTCGAACATTGAAATAATTTATTTTTTTCATTATTTGTAGTATTGAAATATATTACAATATAATACAAACAAGTCGTTACGGTAATAGCTTTCCCTCTGTTATCTATAAATGAAGTTCCGCTTAATTAGGCTGGACCAGCCCCGTCTCCTCCTTACTTCGCCTTCACTTCACCCTCACTTCGTCCTCACTTCACCCTCACTTCACCACCCGTTCGCATCCTTCCTGTCTTTTGATTCTCTAATACGAATTTATGTTCCCGCCTCCTTACTTCTTTGCGATTACAGTTGTGAAGCTTATAGTCTCAACTTATTTAAACACCGTGTTCCTATTTTAGTACGTTCCAATAAAAATATTATTTTAGCAACAATCCATGCTACACCTTTACAACTTACTGGTTTACGTAATTTTCGACAAACTGGTTCTCAAATATGACGTTTTCAGATACTTTTAGCAATTTTTACATTCCATGAGTTTATATTCTTCATTCTACGTCTGTGTCAACACAATATATTCTAGTGAAACAGACATCTAAAAAGCACATATAACCAAACAAAAATAAATAAAAATATAAAAAAAATATTACGTTTATTTTTAAGAAGATATAGACAAAATAACGTTTTATAAAATCCCAATTACAAACAACAAACAATGCTATTGCATCAATATTTTACAACAAAATCTATAAATTTAAACTAATTTTAAAACATGTGAAAAAACAATCTCTGACAAAAATTTCTTAACCTTTAGAGGGCCAGGTTTTTTTTCAAAAAAAATCAAACGTCACTTCAGAATTATTTTTGTGTCGCATTTTATAAGTTTACAGTAAAAATTCTTTCAGATTTTGGTAGTTTATACTACAGTTGTTACTAATAATATTATTTTGTAATAGAAACTCGTAAACAAATAATGATTTTAAAAAATAAATATATGATAATAATTTTCATTGGTGGCCACAGGTGGGACAACGGCCAATTAATTAGAAGCCGAATCATAAGCACATAAATATTCTTATTTGAAAGACGTATCCAATAAAACCGCATTATAGAACTATTGACAATTAATAAACAATCACAATTATGTGTTTTATGATAAATGTTAATTAGTAGGAAATAGGAACTATTTATATAAATTGATAGGAATAAAAATAAAAAATCATCATTTATATTGAGTTGTTCCGGGGTACAGGCTGAAGATTTCTATGTTGATGGTCAATATCGAATGAGAGTGGGCACCAGAATAAAACCAATTATAAACATTTGACACCGAGAAATAAGTAATAAATCATTCCTCGTTTCCCATTTTCAACCATGAAACATTTTGGAAAAAATACTAACATGATTTTAATTTTGATTTTATTTCACACACATGCCTTATGGTTTGATATAACTAAGTGTTTAAGTTGTAAAAAATACACATCTTATTCTTGTAAAATTCCATTTTCCTTTAGGGGTAGGCAGAGAATTTGAACCACTGCACGCTCCGTGTTGGCACACACATTCATTGCTCTTCTGTTGTACCGACTGTGACTCTCGTTATTACAGGAAGCAAGTATTTTAAAAAATTTCGGCTAAACCCAAAATTAAAAAATCAAATTCTTTACGTTTAAAATATTATTCATATTCCATACTTCCTAGTTTCCACGGAAGAAAGATGGGTGTGAAAGAATGATAAGAACACAATATTTATCATATTCAAATTTTCTTAAGAAAAAAATAAGAAAAACAGCCGCGCGGATTCCGAGAAAAAAAAAAGAAAACTTAATTATTTTAAAAACGGCTCTTCGTATTTTGGTTATAAAGTTAAAGCATGACAGTTAAGCCTACCAATTTCCTCTAAATATCAAATATAATGAAAAGAACACAGATTTCGCTGAAAGAAAAAAGAAAACTTAGAGTTTTCTCTCCCCTCGGCGTAATAAGCCCGTGTAAGCGGTCTGCGGAGCTAGTCGAGGGGTACTAAGCATTATAAGGTGTCCCGATGATAACGAGAAATTAGAGAGCGAAGTGTCCCATTATGGCAACTCCTGCGTATGTCTCCGTTACTACTGCTGTTTGAGACAAGTCTGTCTTCAATTCAAGGAAGATAAGAAACTCCCTCGTTTTTGTCTCCTGGGAACGCAACACAAATAATAACGCGGAATACAAGGTAAATTTAATAAAGCAAGAGGGGGATGTTATTGATTGACGTCATTCAAATTAATTTGTTTGGGATTATAAAAGATGTTGTAATATCAATAAACTATTATAATATAATTTTATCGAAGGAAGCAAATACTTTGGGGTGTGACATTATATATTTAAATGAAAAAACACACTTTGTAAAACACCACTTTTATTTTAGATTAATATTCAACAGCCGTTGAATATTAATCATACGTTGAATATATCAGCGGCTGTTGAATAAATAAAAGTGGAGTTTTACAAAGTGTGTTTTTTCATTTGAATATTATTATATATGTTCATATGAAGCAGATACTTTGTGACATTATAGTTTAAAATGAAATAATAACGTTGTTAACACCACTTTTTTTACATGCTAATCGGGCTTCGTTACAAATAGCTTCCTCATTGGTGATACTTTGATTAATTTTAGTGTATATATTTTTTTCTCTATATAAGATAGTCCCATTTGGAATCAGTGAATGGTAAAAAATAAAATCAAAAATCATATTTTCAGTCGAATTCATTTAAATCGCAACGAGATGATCTAAACATTGAACCACTGCTACTCTTCATAGAAAAATCGTAACTGAGATGGCTTGGGCATGTACCAAGAATGTCTAATGACCGAATTCCGAGGAAGATACTGAGTGCGATTCCAGAGGGTAGACGTCCGGTGGGCCGCCCCAGACACATCAGTTGGGCGAGGCAACTCCAGAAACTGTGTGAGGAGAGGTTGGGTCTGCCATGGACGGAAGCCGAACAATCAGCGCAAGACAGGGACATATGGAGGAGCCTTGTCGATGCAGTGGGTCCCCGACCCGAATAGGACAAAGGGATGATGATGATGATATTTTTAATAACTTTTTAGACGTTTTTAAAAATATGATATTTATGTTCGTTCTTGATATTCTGTCCCAATGTAATGGTTATTAGTGAAAGTTCTTAAAAAAACTAATCTTCTAGTAATTACTACCCAGGTGACAATACTTTATTTTGTCCGCCAGCCAAAAATTGTTGAATCCATTGAAAAATCCAGTGAAAGTAAAAGCAAATCGAAATCTGTTTTCTGCCTCCGCCACAGAGATATTAAACTACCGCTTTGCCAAAGATTCAAAGTTTGGCCACTTCGCAAGAAGTCTGCAGTGCCTATTGTGTGTTGTAGTCATAAAACAACCCTCAAACTGAGACTGAAGAAAACCGCAAGACTTCTTATTGGATCGGAGACAATTTACAACTAACAGAGGATGTTTTAATGTACACGGTTCGTAAAAAGTATCTAAATGTTCGGAAAATCTTGCAAAATGTCCGCTGCAAGAAATTGAGTTTATTAATGATATTTCGGTAGCCAATTATTATTATTAGGGGGAAGTATATCGACAGTCTCGAAGAACAATATCGGGTCAATGATCTGTCAAAAATTAAAAATCTTTTTGTTGGTTTATTTTAATTTTCTGTTGATTCTTTACAAGTCAAATGAATAAAATGGAATGGAAATATAAAATATAAGCGGCACAACACTGTACTTCTTGACCTAAAATACAGTCAAAATGCAGAAACGAAACATTAAATAATTCTTCTGCAAAATCGCAAATCCGATATTGTTCTTCGAGACCATCGATATATTTTCTATCATTGTTGGGATGGTTTTTATTATTTTTACAGAAGAGAAATATTTTAATTTGATAGTATAATAACCATTCATCATCATCACTGGTATTGTGTACATACTGCCAGTCTTTCTACAATTCCTTACGTCTAAATATGTGGTGTTTCCTTCCGCGCTGTACTTAATCTGAGATAAGGTATATTATATTATAATGACCTACAAGTAAAGAAGCAATTTTTAGTGAATCCTTACATGATGTCCTGCCCTACGAACAGTGCCTTCCCAATTTATAACAGTCCCAGAGAAAATCTCGAATATTTCTCGAATATTCAATCTTTTTCGTTTTAATACAAGTTGTGTGATAAGAAAGAGGACGATCGTCGATGACAAACGTACGAGTTCTCTTTAGATCTACTATAATGTTGTTATTCAAGTATCATCGTTTAAAATTTTGAAGATACGATAAATTTTGCAAGTACTTGTTTTATACATAACTCGAGGGTGTCAGATGCTTTCAGTGTATCCTTTACCCAAAACTACTACACAGAATTAAATCCCTCTCTCTCTCTTCATCCTCTGTTCCTTTCCTTCCCTATTCCTACGGACACCAATACATCCTTAAGGATACCTCTATGTTTGGTGGATACGATAGTTTTATCTTTTTTGTTGAGTTAATAATATTATAATTTTTCCGTTGCCCGTGCTGAGGCCCCCATTTTACAATCTAAAAAAATCAAATGAAAAGATAAATTAATGAAATGATAAATTGAAATAAAATAAAACACAGTGATAAAGTCAGTGAAAATTAGGCAAATATTATCAAGTACGGTTGTAGGTATATAATGATGGTTTTGTGTATTTATTACATGTAAAACATTTAATTCTTTTATAATTTAATTATAAGTTTTTTAAATTATAAAATTAGTTCCTGGCGACTTGTAATAATTCCCTATATTGTGATAGTTTTCTCGTAATTTTATGCAATGATTTTCCTGGCATCGTGTAACTTCCCGCATCGCGAGAAAACGGCCCAGCCCGCAGACTGTGACAAATATTTCACTTTGAAATATGCAGTGTTTAGGGGTGAAATGCGCGCTCATCCAAATAACACGCGAATAAATATTGTTTATTCTCTGCTACAGGCGAATATTATTTGCGCAATAGAGATATTATTTAATATGGTATTATAACTGATTCGTTTCCCAACTTTTGGAAAATATAGTCACAATTTAAAATACTTTCCTTCCTCAGTATTTTTGAGCATTTTCTTTGTACATTATCAGTAAATTCAGAAACCAACGACTCGAATTCTTAGAGAACATTTACTTTCACGTACATAATCTTATCGGTAAAATATAATCGTTTGAACACATTTTTTGCGGGTTTTCAAAAATGTACCTACATATTTACATAAAGTTCCCTCATGCCTTACCGTGATAACGATATGACCTTCATTCACCATTTTGCATTTCATCTGACTGCAATTTTTTTTGTACGTTCCGTCTCCGTTTTAAGATGGTGGCCATTTGAATGGTTCTGTAAGATTATTTTCCAACTGTTAAATCATTCCATCTTTTTGTACTATCTTATTCACATTTTTCAGAAAGTTTGAAAAAAGAATTGTCACTATAACACTACCATTACATAACTTTAACTAACCTACCTTCGTAGCTAACCTACCATTACCTAACTTTAGCTAACCTACCATTATATAAATTTAACTAACCTACCTTCGTAGCTACCCTACCATTACCTAACTTTAGCTACCCTACCATTACATAACTCTAAGTAACCTACCTTCGTAGCTAATCTACCATTATCTAACTTTAGCTAAACTACCATTACATAACTTTAACTAGCCTACCTTCGTAGCTAACCTACCATTACCTAACTTTAGCTAACCTACCATTACATAACTTTAACTAATCTACCTTCGTAGATAACCTACCATTACCTAACTTTAGCTAACCTACCATTACATAACTTTAACTAATCTACCTTCGTAGATAACCTACCATTACCTAACTTTAGCTAACCTACCATTACATAACTTTAACTAACCTACCTTCGTAGCTAACCTACCATTACCTAACTTTAGCTAACCTACCATTACATAACTTTAACTAATCTACCTTCGTAGCTATCCTACCATTACCTAACTTCAATACCATTCTCCTTGTTCATATCTATGTACTGTTTTTTCTGTTCGTGTTATATGCTTTGTTCTGTGTTATTAAAAGTCTGCAAACGAATATAATTTTTTTTTTAGAGAAATTGTGCTTTTTTATTCATGCTGATCTTTGCTTTATAGTTTAGCTTCAAGATAATGTATTTTAAGAACCGCCATCGTGCCAAGGACGGACTTAGAAAGGTAGCCTCCTTTGTGGGCAACCATTGTGGGGTGGTAAGCTGTCTCGTTCTGTGTAACTATGGTTCAATGTACTCAAATTTGCATTGAATTTTCTTGTCACTTTCAAAATTAGAACTGATTGCGTAAAAAATTCAAACGAGCGATGAAGTATCCACCTTTAATATTTTTAGCAATTGTATTTTTCAATATTAAAACTGTTTGGCTAAGAATTTAGACAATCCGGTGATTTTTCACTGACGCTTTAATAATGTAATAAACAACTAGCATTACATAATTAATATGAATTTCATGATTAACCGAATTTCACGATTTGGTTAAAGTTGTTTTTATGCGAGTATCACACAAAAGACCTAACTGCTGGAGTTAGTAACACTACGTTATCCCCA
The DNA here is from genome assembly GCA_951813805.1 of Limnephilus auricula. Lineage (NCBI taxonomy): Eukaryota > Metazoa > Arthropoda > Insecta > Trichoptera > Limnephilidae > Limnephilus > Limnephilus auricula. Next base: position 32,153,425 of record OX638389.1, on the reverse strand, counting down.
ATTGGGTTATGTTGTGCAGCTGAAGTTAGTGGGGAGACCAAGGAGATGGGGAAGCGGAAGAAAATTGTTAGATTTGATTAAAATCTATGATTTGATTGAATTGTATAATTGGTTTTATTTGTGTGATTTGATTGAATTTTTTAGATTTTTTTTTTCTGTACTGGAACATTTTTTTTTTCTGTACTCGTACATACAGCTTACAGGTATTTTTTTTTCTTAACTGCAGCCAACCGCCTGGAGCCAGTGAAACTATGGCATCCCCGACTGGGATATGTTATGCGGCTGAAGGTAAATGAGAATGGGAAAGAGAGGCGGAACAGGGAGGTGGAGAAGTACTTGGTTATTCCGATCCAGTCACCAAACATGGTTAAAGCCATTTCAAGTAACATTTCGTGGCGATACTGGGAATATCTTCCACTCTGGATCGTGCCGAATGTATACCTTATATTATTTTAAATTATTAAATAGTAAAAACGCAAATCAATCAAATAAAATTTATATTCGCACGCCGGGATTTGAACACGCGACCTCCGGATCGCTAGTCGAGAGCTTTGCCTCTCGACCACGGAGGCCGTCAATAGATATATGTACATTTAATGTCCTGGTGAAGAGAACATCGTTCTCTAAACATGTTGATTTTTTAAATAAAGATTATCGTGGTAAATACAAAGTGTTTTTAATTATTTCTATATAAAATGGTGCCATAAAGTGAATTTTCAAATTTTGAAGAACAGATATATAAATGGTTAAGTAATAATGTTTGGTGAACACCTCAACATGAGAACCTGTGCTGAGGTGTTCGCATGTTTTTGATAAAGTGTTTTAAGGTAGATTTGATTTAAATACGTATTATTATTTGATTTAGCCGTTTGGTATGATTTGATGGTGTGATTTTGAATGATGTGAAATCGAAGTTTCGATTGAATTGAAAAATGATTCGTTTGAAATTAATGATTTATTGAATTTAATTGTATTAATTACTTGGTTTTCATCTAGTAAAAACTATTCCGACACTGTACTTTTTAGGCTTCATATTAAATATAAATCATTATAGATTATGACCCCCCGTTCTGACGAACCGACTATCGATCATGTTGCATAATTGCATACTAGATTAATTCAAAATCACAACAGAGTTACCTACCTGCTGTTTAACAAGATATGCCATACATCAGTTGTCTTAACATAATATAAACAAAAGCATTCTGTGCGGTATTCCAGGCGTTTCCGTCCGTGGTTTGAGGCAGTGTCACGTCTCGTTCTCAGGAACCAGCGCTCTATACAGGAGCCACCATGTTGCTGATTTCATTTATTTGTGTTACTTTATTCTTAGATTGTAGGTGTGGTCTGTATATATGGCCGCATTACGAGAAGAGAATCGAAAACAAACAACTCGGAGCTGTTGGAAACTTTTAGAAAACTATACCGTATTTAATCTTTTAAAACAACAATGGACAATGGGTAAAATTCTATGGTCAGCCCGATAGTAAATAAATAAGTTACCAGGAGTTGGGTATCGATTTCATTCCAAAAAGTAAGTCAGTTAGCTTTATACCCGACCTCATCAGTGCTTATTCCAAGTATTTAACTGGAAAAAATGGTTGCAAGAAATAAAATACGCGTGCAAAAAAATGTACAGGGTTCCAGAATATTATAAATTTGAAAAAGAACTTCAAATTAAGGCCAAATAAAACTGTGCAAATTTCATGTCGCCATAGTGTTTTGTGTGGCAGTGTTTTGTGATTTTCTGCGATGTAGTGAAGCTTTGAGTGTTACCAGTTTGAAAAATAGAATTAATCAATACATCGTACTACCCTGACAAACTTATCCACTAAATATGTTACTAAATAACCTTCTCACCCTAACCTTACCTAACTTAAATAAACATAACAACATAAAACTATACAATGGTGTCTTTAGTACTTACAGAAATCCACTTGATCGTTAGTAAAATTATTATTACCTAATCAAAAAACTTATAATTATTATTTTTTTTTATTGTAAATCATACAGAATAATAATAATAATAAGTTACAGTAGCTGGGGAGCTAGTCTATTTACTACTGCAAATTTGGAAATAATAAAGTTATAATACACTGATTATAAATAGTAGGTATGTATAGTAACAAGAATAAGATTTAAAAAATTCATTTTATAAAATATTTCAAAAATATTGGTCAATAAGTAAAAATACATATCGTCGTTACCGTGTACCACTGAACAAATCAATTGCCTTGGTGTGAACATAATATTAACATCATTTTATGATGCCTAGTTGTCAAATTTGAATAAATTAAAATGAAATATTTTGACATTATTGTGATATTTAAATTATTATTATTATAATAATTAGAATATGAACCATGTCAGAGAAACTGCAAAGAATATGAAGCATGTGAGAAAAACGCATTAATTCAATTTTCTGGCATAAAATAATTAATGTTTGCCATAAATATATTCTCATAATGAACAAAATACATTTTTCATACTTTGTCCATAATTAGAATTGTTATTTTACGATTCGTTATTTTTTTTAAACAGTTTTTATCGACTTTCTCAAAATGTACTCAATCTCACATGATTCATATTCTATTATGCAACGACGATATAATAATAACAAAAGAATATAATACATGAAAATCATCGATAAAATAAGTCAATCTGTTGGTTTCCGGTAAAAATCTGTGTTTTAGGTACTTTTTTTATTATAGGTACTATCAAACACTAAAAACTAATATAATTTGTCTTATTGGCATCATCCTCCAAGGATAATATTGTTCTAAAATAAAAGGACAATTTCAAAGGTGGTAAATCCATAATCCCATGAAATATTTCATCATTCAAATAATATGACAATGTTTCAGGCGGCTTCCTAAGTACCTCGCACTGTATTTACGGCCCGAGTTTAGAGCCGAAGGAAATCTTGTGAATGGAAAACAATTTACATTGCAAATGATGCGAAAGTACGCATCTTATTCCCGAGGAAAACACAATTCTCCTTCTGTCTTTCCCTTCCTCTCCCTAAACTTCCCTAAAGCGAAGCCCTAAGAAGATAACAGAAGGGAGGCTTAATTCTATATGCGCGTTTGTTGAGATTTATGCTTAATACCAGTTAAAGTATCGCGTATTGAATTTCCAGTGAGATTTTCAACGTCTCTGAAAAGGCGCAAATTTGGAAGGTAGATCGGAGATAAGTGAATTTATTATTTCAAATTATAACCGAACGAGGTTAGTCCGAGAAGGTAGCTTTGATAATTCATTATATAAATAAAATTATATTTCTATTTAAAAAATTCTAAACTTAAATTACGTTTTAAATGGAAATTAGAACATAAAAAAATTATAAACGAGGTTTGTTCAAAAAGTATCTACGATCTCTGCCTCAAAAAGACAAGGAAAAATTCAGGCCGAACATATTTTTACTTGCCTAGTTACAAATTCTATTTTTATGATTGGAACTGATTAATAATATTATGTAATGATTAAAACGAGATTCTTGTTTAATGCTGTTGCTGGTGCAAATGGCAGATTGATAATGAAGTTGGCAAGTCAAGTTGCAACGTCCTTTTGGGTCTTTACGTGCTTCAAAATTACATACATTACTTCAAAAAATTTAATTTTTGATAAGCAGTCGGATCTGCATACACTAACCACACGCTTGTAAAGCCATTTTGACGAGTTCACCATATATTACAATTATTAACATCCCGATATCCGACTTAAGGGGTTTCTCACCATCCTCCCAATAGCTTATGTACACTAATAACGAATATTTTCGATTTACGATTTACTTATTTATTATTAAATTGGAGTTTATAATCCGGCACTCGAACCTATGAATAGTGGCTACATATTGGATAAGTTGGCCGAGCTTTCTAACCATTGCACTGTTTATTTTTAATTTTAATAATATTCGTTATCAGGGTAATAAGCTATTGGAAGGATGGTGAGAAACCCCATTTAGGCAGTAGACATAATATACCTAATGAAATCAATAATATTTTCTTTATTGGGAAGGAATGAAACCGCCTTTAAAAATTACTATTCTACGGAGCTATTGGTTGAGATAGGTGAAAATGCTTCCAAGTTCATTCGGGGAAACCTTATTTTTCTCGGAAAATTTTTGATAAAACAAAACTATTTTAGCTTTTCTAAAACAATTGTCATGATCCTTGTTATTAAAACAACTAAACCTTTCTGATCCTCCGATTCTAAAATATGTAATTACTATTTTAAGAATTAAATAGATGGCGTTTGAAATAAAACGAATTTTGTGACTTTCGAAGAATAGTTTGTATAATTAGAAAAGAGTGCTTTTTCTTGTCCCTGGGATTTAATTAAGAATGTTCGTCAGACGCAAGCTCGTGAATAACAATGAGCTTGGTTAATAAATTCACAAAACAATACAATTATTCAGAATTATAAATAAGCGACGAGTTATAAAATTTACAACTTTGTCCAAATTCTATTCAAATCTTTTCGTTTGGATACAGAGCCCAGAGCATTTACACAAGCGATTAAAGCAAACCAAGTTTTTGCAGCCCCCCAAAGAATTAACCTCCATTATAAAATACCCCACCCTTGCTTCGCGAAGTCTTCCCTTTCTTTAAATCTCAAAAAGAAATTAAGTTTAAAACTATGGACATCAAATTACCAATCCAGTATTACCAACAATCCGATATAGTAAGAAATTTGAATCATTTTACTTTAAATTTATCATTAAATCGGAGCTATTTAAACATTTTAAGCATAGTTCAATATCTGGTAGGCTGTCATGATCATTAACATTTCTTCACTATTATGCAAGTTTACTACTAAATTGACAATGTGATTTGAAATTAGTTTTACCTTAGCTGATACCTAGAACTCGAAAAGAGCAAAATAAATTCAATTGGAAGTTCATATTTTTATTAAAAAAACTCTCTTTAACTTTTGAAGGTTATTCCCATCAATGTAATATATCAGTGAAGAAGAAGATAACATTAATAATCTAATTTTTTTAAATGTGAAAATAAAAAATAATATTGTTAATTCTGAAATTTGAAATATGAAGTTGACAATTACGACAGTCTCATATAAGATCGCAGTAACCCAATTGGTAGAGGTGTATGTCCCGGTAAGACGTAAGGTTCTGGGTTCGAGTCCCAGTTGCGACCGTTATCTTTTATTATTTTTCTGTGTCTTGTTTATTTTCATATTTAAAAAAATTAGATTATTATTGTTATCTTCTTCTTCAATGATCAATTGTAAGGGTTTGGTCTAAGCGATGGATTACATTTATTTAAAAAAAACATAAATAAAATTGAAATCATCGGCGGAAATTACTGATCTTGTAGAATCCAATTGGTTTTCATTAAAATTCATAGTAGATAAAGTTGTGGTAGAGGAAATCTTTGGTAGGGAAAATGTGGTAAAGAAAAGTGTGGTACAGGAAAATATTATGGAAAATGAAGTCTCCGAACGTTACTGCTTCAAAATGTTGTTAGTCCTTATTTTACCGGCATTACAATGGAAGATGCTGCGAGGAACTAGTTTATTTTATCCCTTTAGCCCAACATTTATTTATTTATTTATTAAAGAATTTTATACATAGTGTACATATTGTGTTATTTCGCCCGCCATGCTAGCGGGCGACTCGGCGTAATCTGCATACTTCACCATTATGGCGGGTGAAGTATGCAGATTATTAATTTAAGGTAATGAAGTACGTTTACTGATAATGTAATAATTATGATAATGAGGTTTACAGTTAATGCAGCAATGAATTTATGATAATGAAATTTACATATAATATAGTAATTGATGATAATGATGTTTACAGGTAATAAATATAACAAGGAATTTATGACAATGAAATTTACAGATAAAATAATAATTGATAGATGAAATTTACAGATAATATAACATTGAATTTATGTTAACGAAGTTACAGATAATAAAATAATTGATGATAGTGTAGTTTACGGATAATATGACAATGAATTTATGGAAATGTGGGTTACAGATAAATAATAATTTATTTATAAGTTACATAGTATGATGGTTGATAAATTGAATTATAATTTACTAAATTATACAAATTAAATTAAATTAAATTACAAATAATATACATCGAGGTTTCTAAATATTTTGATAATAATAATTTATAATAATAGGTTAATTATAATATTGATAGATATTAGAGTTATACAAATTAATTTAAGTAAAAAAAAGATATAAGATACATATCTACATGGTTGACATTTGTCATATGGGAACGGGTCGCTTCTACGACTCGTTCTTGAGTTCAACAGGTCGGCTGAGGAACGATTTGCCGGCCTATATATTCACTGCCTCCTACAATATGAGTCTCTTCATAAACAATGTTCATATGGGCCCTGAAGGAAATTATTTTCGTCCCGGCCTCCTGTGTGGAGATAACGTTAAAAAAAGTTCCACGAAGATGTTCCAAGTGCTGAATATAAAGCAAAAATGTATGCCCTGATGACAGTTAACCTTCGATGGCGGAGGGCCTCAAAATAATAAATCATTCTTTAAATGTAATATTTTGTTTTTTAATTTTTATTTTTAACTTAAAGAGTTAAACCTCTTTTTATCTTTTTTTTATTTGTCACCAGATTTTATGTCCGGGTTAAATCTTCCCTACAGCAAAAAATTAACCCTTCCACACACTTTTCCACAAATGATCATCTAGTAAACCCATGCCATGTAATTGTACTATCGAAATAATTAATAACTCAATCGAAAATCTGAAATAGAAAAATCAGAAAAGGATATCGATAAGATACCGAATCGGAAAGGGAAACATTGGCGCAGTGATTAGCGCAGTGGCCCGGAAAGCCGAAGGTCCTGGGTTCGAGTCCCAGAATTATTACACAGTTATTTATTTCATATTATAATTTCTGAAGAGTTTGCTAAGCTCTTCCTGCCGATACGAAAATAGCAACGAATTTTGGTAACAGACTCATAACAGGTCAAAGCAAAAATTAATTACCCTAAATTTTGTATTTTATGAGTTAATTCTGTTAAATAGACCCCACGGGAGGAATAAAGGTTAACCCGGTACCTACCAAAATACCCCGTAGGTTCCCCGTTTTATTTTTAAAAGGAAAATACGAGGTCTGCTGTACAAAAAAGTGTACACAAAACCTGGCCGCTTATTTGGAGCCGAAATCATCGCTTAAGATACCAAGCCCAATTTATGTGGGCCAGTGAAACCCTGTCGGAGTATTTTTAGAATAGGTATGTCACTTGGGAATTTTTACATATTTTGTTGAATGATTCATGATCTTGATTATTTCTTGGTATTGGTATTGATTGTTATTTCTGCACAGTATTATTAAAAAAACAAGATTCGTTTAATAATTTTAAAAAGCTATTCTCCTACTAAAAACATATTTTGTATTTTATTATCTCGTAAGCAAGAACCTTGCATTCTGCAATCTTTGTATTCTGCTTGGCAAAACAATTACTGCTGCTACCTATTCTCTGAACTTCGCTATCACTTGCTGCAATAAGACATGATGTGTCGGTCATCCATTAATCATTTCTCCTTTATTAACGTTACTACCCGGCTTCGCTAGAGATTCAATTTTAGAGTCGTCATAACTTATTTTTTAACATTAAGATGGAGATTTCAATCTCCACAGATCATGACGGAAATGATGTTTACAAAAATTTCCAAATAGCTTAAGACTTTTCCTGCAGTTTCGTTATTTTTTACGTATAGTCTTTATGCTGAATATCCTGTCATCAGTATGCCGGCTTCAGTGCTTCCTCCCTTCTATAACATTGGTATCTTAAAGAACAAAGATCTCTCCTTTCTGTCTTCAAAAAATTCGACGGAGTATTCAAAAGACGACTGGCTTCATCGACGAGTTTACAAAATGTCAATATAAAGGATAATACAAGGAGAGCTTTGTAGGCTTTTTTCGTAATCCAAATATTTGTTCAATTTGGGCCTATATTTCTATAAAAAAAATACAATGTTTTAGAAATTCAAATGGGATAGAGATGTAAGGTTTTTTAAATACAAAACTTTGGAATAAAAGCCAAAAAGGCTCACCTCACGTTTTTTCTAACTAAAATTAGATACTTATGCCGTAAAAAAGTAAAATACCCATATATATTTTTATTCAAAGTATTATATCTAAATTATATAGTTTATGTCGTTTCATAAAAAAAAATTAATAAAAAGTTTCATAATTTTTTTTCAATTTGCTGTCGGAAACTTTGTTCATGGAGGGGAACATTTTAATTTGTCTGAACCTTCTAGATTTGAATATAAAGCATGGTGTTTTCCCTTTCTAACACCGTTTAGATCATATTTATCACAATGACAGGAAGGGAGAAACAACGATTACTATGAGACCTGTGTTAACTGCTCCTAAAAGCGAACAATTTAGCCTAAGGGGCTAGGGTTATATACTTTATTCTATGCTGTGTATGGCCCTCGGTACTTGAATCGGTTCACGGCGAGTTTATCGAAAACGAGTTCATCGAAAACGAGTTCAACTAACTAAAATTCAACCTAACCTAACCTAACCTAACCTAAACTAACCTTTTTTTGTGTATTTTGTAAATTATCTTTCGATGAATTGATTTTCGATGAACTCGTCGGTTACCCTTGAATGGTCGAGTACCGGATAATTGCATATTCCTGCGGAAGATCGGAATTTAAAAAATAAATAAATAATCAGGAAGCACAACTTAAAATAAATACGTTTTGATCTGTCTCTCTCGCTTTGCTTTAATCTCTGATGCTTTATTCTTATACAAAAATGTTAGAAAAGTTTTGCATTTCGTTGCCCCGAACACAACACCAGATCAAACGACTTATTTAGAATATAACGTATCTATAAAACTCTGAATTATGTATTTCTTTAATGTTTATTTTTTTCTTTTTGCCTTTGTAACATATTGTGTTACAAATGCTACATATATATTTAATTTAAATTTAGGTCTAGAACACATGAATGTTTGTTACCAAATGAAAGAAATACTCAGTTTTAAACCACTTTATTTTTATTTATATTTGTCGACCGGGTTCGATTGGACTCAATCTTCATCAGGACAATAAAATAAACTTCAGTTTCCAATAAATTCAGCTTATTTTATTGTCCTGATGAAGATTGAGTCCAACCGAAACCGGTCGACAAATATAAATAATAATAAAGTGGTTTAAAACTAATTATCTGTTTCATTTGGTATAATGTCAAGCCACAAAGAGTTTGTTTTCTTCGATAATTGAATGTTTGTTGTTTATATTTTAATGTACGACTGCTTGTTTCCAAATAAATATAACTAAAAAAAATTAAATACGCCTACGAAATAATAAATTTCTTCCCAGTAAAATTATATATTCTTCAAAGGTAATAAATGCGTAACGGTTTGGCGATGTCTCGCATTAAAATAAGCACAATGTGAAGTAAACTACGGAGTTGTGTGGGTGCTTTATTTCTGAAAGCACAAAAACAATACAACAGCGGCTCTGCGGTGAAGGGGATAAGACGATAATCTCTTTACGCGGATTAAATAATGAAGCTTCACAGAATCAGCAGGGAAAATAATACCAAAATTGTTTTCATTCTGAACCCAGTTCTGTACAAGAAAAAGTCCGCACGGAATTTACTTAATTTGTTTTGATCTTACATGATTAGATAAAATTTATTACTTATAAATTGGTGTCAAATAACCTCGGTATAATATCGAAGGTGTTGGAAACATACTTTTGGATCGGAAATATTAATTTATTTTGTTAGTTGGTACATTGGGTTATAATTGATTCATTTATTGTTATCAAGTTTAATATAAAAAAACTCAATTTTATTTAATTTTTCTTTTTATATATTTTTTTTATTGTTCTTCTGACTTTTATGTCCGGGTTAAATCTTCCACACAGGAAAAACTTAACCCTTCCATACACTATCGATAAATCCTACTGATCCCTAAATATAAATATTTTTTTAAATCTTTCGTAAACCTACATGTATTTAAAGAGACTGATTTTTGCATTTTTATGTATAAATTCTTTGTCAAACCTAATAAGCCTAAATTTATAATGAGAGAGCTAGGTATAATGCCAGTAGCCGAAATAATAAATGGTCATATTTTTATAGTCTGAGAATGCCAAATTCTCTTAGTCTCATTTCCTAAATCTGTATATTTTCTTATTTTTTCAGAAACAGATTTATTCAAAAGTTATAATTATTAGTATAATTATAACATTATTGAATTATTTTTTCTTCACCAGACTTTATGTCCGGGTTAAATTTTCCCCACAGGAAAAACTAAACCCTTTCACACACTTTTCCACAAATGATCATCTAGTAAATCCATAGATGTATCCGTATCTTTTTCTGATTTTTCTGTTTCGGATTTTCGATTGACTTTCGCTAATATTATCTTCATTAATTAAAATAGTAAATCCACGTTATGCAAGTGTTATATAAGTATAATTAATACAAAACAATACAAGAACAACATGTTAACCTACCAGATTACCAAATGGGAAAATAATTCACCGACTACAGATATTTTCATATAAGTATAATTAATACAAAACAATACAAGAACAACATGTTAACCTACCAGATTACCAAATAGGAAAATAATTCACCGACTACAGATATTTTCATATCAGAGGGTTAGTATTATTATAATTATTCGATTTATAAAAAAAGATCAACAGTTTTCCAAATGAATTGTTATATTTTTTGTGAATTTATCAAACTAGCTTTTGCACACCACTCTTAGATATTTTTAAGCAAGTCCATTAAATTATTATAGAAAAATACAAGTTAGTATATATTTTTTCAACTATTTCTTGCTTTCACCCGTCAAGGGTGTTTAAGACCATAATTTAATATTATGGAGAAACGAAAGGTGTATTTGAATATTAATTTTATTTTAATAGGCAAATATCAAAATTACAATGAAGATTGGAGTCTAGTTCAGACTTAGTTGAATGGGGGGGAGGCAATTTTAGATAAGGCTTGATAGAAGAGAGGATATTTGTTTAGGGAGGGACAACCAAAAAATATGTGATCTAAAGTTCCCTATTCTAGACCACAGAATGTAGAATCTGGGGAGTCAAGGACGTGATTTTTTGTTCATTTATCAAATTAGCTTTCGCTCATGACTCCTAGACATGTTTAAGCTGAATCCATCCAATTATTATAGAAAAATACAATTTAGGATAATTAATCAGGGAAAAAGAAACTATTCATTTTGAAACACCTAGCTTTAACAACGTTTAATAAATAAGTGGGGAAACTTTATTTATAATTATTAACCATTAAAAAACTTTGATCTTTTACTCGGAAATCAATAATGCCATGGGTAATAAAAATAAAAGTAACAATATATGGAAATAGGCTAATTATATTGTCTGTAAGTGGCTTCACTACAGTTTGATAATGCTTTCAGAAGGCGAAACAGCTGTGACCCGTAATAATAATAACAACACAGCAGAACTTGTTTTTAAATAAATTGTCTTAATTCATTACTTTTTCAGATAGTAAATAATGTATTAATTAAATTAAACAAATAACTTTGTATCAACCACATTTTATCACAATTACCTATATATTTCAAAACCGATGGTTTCTTCGTCAGGGTAGTAATGACATTAAATAACAAAAGAAACAAACAAGTATAGACTAAAAAGAACACACTAATGTAATGTAATTTTTTATATTCTAAAATAATTTTTATATTTAATTTTTAATAATTGTTTTTACGATATTTTTTAATTAATTAATCATCTCTCTCTATAATATTTTTGTCCATAGTTCTTTTTAGTGTGTTCTTTTTAGTATATACTTGTTTGTTTCTTTTGTTATTTAATGTCATTACTACCCTGACGAAGAAACCATCGGTTTTGAAACATGTAGGTAATTGTGATTATATGTGGTTGGTACAAAGTTATTTGTTTACTTTAATTCAAAATGACGCCACAAAGTGATGACATTACATTGTTATTACCTAAATATCAGTGGCATCCAGCAAAAGGATAAAAATGGCTGAAAATCTATGCCTACAAAAAGAAAAACGGAGTATAAAAAGAGTTTATAGAAAAAAATTCAAAATATGAAAAAAAAATTTAGCAAATCGTATTTTTTCCATGAAGTTGATAAGTATTTTTACGCCTATTTATTCAGTGGCCATAACAATCAAAGAAGACGATAATAAAATTACAATTTCCATTGCACGATAATTAATTCCTGAAACTTAAAAACTACAAAATATTCTAAACCACCTTTGGTCAAAGAGCATTGCATTAATGGTGATACATTGTTAGGGTTACAACGTATCGTGTTATGCTAGTTTATATCTGCCGAAGGTTCGGATATGCCGGTTTTTTTTATAAATAAAGTAATCAATACCTACAAAGTAACAGCACATCTATTAATTTTGTGTTACATCACAAATTTTATCGAGAAAAAAAATGGCGCACCGATTTCGCCTACATCGGAGCTTCCTCATTGCCGTACCTAAGAACTGAATACCTATATACAGCTGTAATTTAACAGCAAATCTTGCAATATATTTGTTGGTGTTGTACGAAGGGATTGTTTATTATTTTTTCCAATATATTTTAAATAGCAATATGACGGCGTTTTCGTTCTAGGAGGACTGGTATTAAATGATGTAACAAAATGATTATGATGTAACAGTAAATTAATTAATTGCAACATGTTCAAAAAAGTTTTGACTATGTAGGTATATTACAAAGTTATTATTATTACATTTCAAAGTCAAACCAAGCCAACAAATGATCAATTTGATAGCTCAATTTCAAAAGATCAACGAAGTCAGGTTTCACAAATTGAGACGGAATATTAACGTTATCGCTCAAAGCACCGATCAGTTTAAATAAGAACATTTCAGAAATTTATAATGTCGGATGATATTTTTACATCCGACAGAAGGAGCACTGAGCGCCGGTGTCATTCTCATCAAATAAGATTAATCTTATATTTGAAAGGGCTTCTTGATATATTTTATCGATACCAAATCAAATTTCCGATATTTTTCCACTTATATAAATCGTCCCTGCGGCAGAAATGAGCGAGCGTCATACCTTAAGCGCCACATCAGACTGGCTCACAATTTTCCACATCAATTCACAACGTATTATGTGAATTTATTCACTCTATCTCTCAGCCGGCACCTACCCTTACACCTATACCCTCTCGGGTACCTGTACTCGTAATTCATCCCTAACATCCTGCCTCAACCCAGACAAGCCTCCCTCTCCCCTAAACCTCCTCATCCTCAGTACCTCCTACATCTTCCCGGTGCAGACTTCTACCCTTTCTCCCCTCCAGAATCCCAATGATTCACCCCTATTTTTAGAAAGACATGGCTCTGTCAGACTAAAGGTTTACACCTTTTTGATTGCGTATTAAATTACTACGTCTTATTTATGTTCACTTAAATACTGCGAATTGATAAAATTATAAGTAAGATAGAACTACGTAATTATTAGTAAGAAAATTGTTATATAATGTTATAAATCGAGTCTAATTAGTCAATAAAATAAAATCAATAAAGGCTATTAGTCCTAGCGAGGTAAATTTTTTATGTAAAAAATAATAACATATTTACGGTGAGAAAATATAAATAAACTAAAACTATCATCAAAACCAAATATCAAAACAATTTTGCACTTATTTTCAAACCTTCCTTTGAAAGCAGTTTTAAAAGAGAAACTATTTTTACACTAAATTCAGAATATACGTAGATAATTAGAGTAATAATAATTTTGATTTCAACTTTCAACCCCAACAGCTCAGAAAAAATGTTTAGACAATTGTAGTTTTAAGTGAACTAAAAAGTCGTTTAACTCGAAGCTTAAATTAGTATAAAGAGCTGAGAATAGTGACCGACTGAAGTTTCGGTTTTGGTTTCAGTCAGTTTCTGCCAATAAATGAGTTATGACCACAGTTTCGGTTTCTGTTTCGGCCAATAAACGGGTTTCGGCCAAAAATTAGCCGAAAGCTGAGTTCGTGCTGTTTCGGCTTTACTCGGGCGTAAATAATTTAAATATTGTTTAAAAAGAAGAAGATAAAAGAAGTTGTATAAGAGTTTTATTAAAATTAGAAGTTTAAAGAGTTTATAATTATGAAAGACTATTTATTAGTTACTAGATAAAATTATATTTCTATTTTTCTAACATAAATGCAGACTGGTTTATTTACTGTAGTTTACATCTTTTGTATTTTATTTAAAGTTAAATTACCTACAGCGTACATTGAATAACTAAAAAGCGTTAAAATTAAAACAATTTACTCTAAAAGTCAAAGAAACAGAAACTGAAATTCGTTTTCGGTTTCCGTTTCCGTTTCGGCTGAAAATATGTTTTCTGTTTGTCTCATCACTAACATTTCCACTACAAAGTTGTGTTAATCAACTTGTTTAGTGCAATTTTCAACAAATATGTCTTACTTATCTCGATCTACTAAACCAAAAAATGAGTGACACTTTATCATTAGAATTGAATAAAATTCCCTAAAATTGCCAACATTTATTTAAACGCTGACATGACAAGATCGTGAGTCAACGTGCTGCAATTTCAATCGAACAATTTCCGATGAGAATTACGTTTAATATGTTGAAGAGGGTTTTCTAAATCAACCAAACGAGGTTGGGGATGAAGCCGCGGGGGCAAAGATCAATTTTAAAGGGCAGAATGCAGCAAAGAAATGATCGCACATGAATTGCAAAGATAATTTATTCCTTTAATCTACCGATATTTGGTAGGGGAGATAATGTGGGTACGCATGTTAACTCGGCGATGTGCGATGCCAAAGGAAAAACTCGAACGATCATTTTTATAAATTATTGGGGTTGTTTGATTTTTTTGAGTGGATTGACTTTCCTTCGCATGACAGTACCCCTCACATAAAAAATATACGTCTTTTTTAGTTTTATTTCGACCTGAGCACATAAAAAGGGTAACCGACGAGTTCATCGAAAATCAATTCATCGAAAGCAAATTTACAAAATACACAAAAAAGGTTAGTTTAGGTTAGGTTAGGTTAGGTTAGGTTGAATTTTAGTTAGTTGAACTCGTTTTCGATGAACTCGTTTTCGATGAACTCGTTTTCGATGAACTCGGTTTCGATGAACTCGTTTTCGATGAATTCGTTTTCGATGAACTCGTTTTCGATGAACTCGTATTCGATGAACTCGTTTTCGATGAACTCGTTTTCGATGCCGTGAACCCATAAAAAGTGTTTTATTTTAGTTTTTCCTTGTGTAGATATTTAAAAACAGAATATTTGCACTTCGTTTCAGATTGGAAAACGCTCTCTGTAATGTTTTCGTGACCACTATTTAGAATTGAAATATTTTTATCTATACAGCTTTAGCTTCGTGTTAAGTGATTTGATCTGGAAAGCCGAGTACTCCCTGGTATCTTATTGTGATAAAAACAACTTCTGGTAAAGTTTTAAAAATAGGCTAATTCATGCGAGCAGTGCAAGTTACCAGATTTTGATTATGTATTTCCATACTAATTAGGGGTTAGGTTAGGTTAGGTACGGTCAGGTTAGGTTAGATTGGAAGAGCCTTAACCTAAACCCCTAGGTCGCTGGTTCAAATACCGTCGTGAGCAAACAAAAGTAGAATATTTATGTTTGTATTATTAGTGGTCTGTGGGTATGCCAAGGTCGCATGTGGAGTGTGGAGGTGGAGGCTCCCATCGACATTCCTCGCATGTAGTATTATGGCCTTTGTGGGATTAAACCCGCATTCCCACTTCATGCTAATGTTTTCTGACTGCGAAATTACTTGTCCATTAATTTATTGGAACCTTTGTGAGGTCTACTTATCTCGACGAACCTTAGCTGAATTCAGTTTTTGGGAAATATTTGATAATATAATAATGCCATATGATAAGGCCTCCGCGATATAACGGAGTGCTCCTAATATCTTAACTTCGAGGTCGCAAGTTCAAACTATCCAATAAATAAATATGATCAAATTTATTAAAAGCAAAGGTTGTTTTACTACAATACATTTAATTTCGTTTTTTTAGAGAAAAAATCATGTGCCTGACGGTATGTGTGCATGAGTGCACAGAAAGACAGAATGCATGGTCGTCGATAACATGTCTATCTGCCGAGTGTCAGCTCGATCAGGTGAGAGGAAGTGGGTTAATTTCTACTTCCAAGATTTACATTCATTCGTTCGTTACTAATAAAAGCAAACAAACATATTAAAAATAATAAAAAAAATATGGAATGAGTCAGGAATACCCAAAGATATTAGAAACACTCTTATCTGTGGGAATACCAAAGGAAATGGGGAAATGTCCTGAACTATTCTTTTTTCCCTTCTGTTATATCGGATATTTAAAAAAATAATACAAGAATAGGATAAATTAACTGATACGTCATAAGTAAAAATAAAAAATAGACGAAATTATAATTAATGTTTGTAAAGTAAAAACCTGATTCAGGTATGAAATTTAAAAAAAAAGGTAATTAGTCTTTGTTGCTACACAATCATTATAAATAAAAAAATATTATTTCAATAGAATTCAATAGATGAAGCGTTCGGTGGTAGGTAGTTCAAACATAACATAAATACTGTAAAATTGGACAATCCCCTTTGTTTGCGGGTAACGCGATTTTTAGCCTGTAGGCATTTTCTTAAAATCGTCTTTTAACTGGTACAATCACCATTACTAGCCTGAATTGAAAACTAATAACATAGAACATATGATTCTAAGGGGGTTTCTCACCATCCTCCCGTTAGCTTATCTACCCTAATAACGAATATTTTTAAAAATAAAAATAAAATACTCGTAGTGGTTAGAAAATTCGGCCAACTTATCCAATATATAGCCACTATTCGTAGGTTCGAGTACCGATTTATAAACTCCAACTTAATAATTAAATAAACCGTAAATCGTAAATCGAAAATATTCGTTATTAGGGTAGATAAGCTACTGGGAGGATGGTGAGAAACCCCCTAAGGGGGTTTCTCACCATCCTCCCAATAGCTTATTCATACTACAACGAATATGATTAAAAATAAAAATAAAATACTCGCAATGATTAGAAAACTCGGCCAACTTATCCAATATATAGCCACTATTCATATACGAGTTCGAGTACCGAATTATAAACTCCAACTTAATAAATAAATAAACCGTAAATCTTTAATCGAAAATATTCGTTATTATTGTAGATAAGCTAATGGGAGGATGGTGAGAAACCCCCTAAACCAAATGGCATGTTAGAGTATTCCGCTTCTCTCCCTGTAACCATCAATTATTTTTACATTAACTAAAAAAGCATTTTATTATTAAACGTCATAAGAGATAACCATGTTTTACACTATTACATTTTTATTTTTATAAATACCCTTTATAATACCAGTCTACGTAGCGTACCTTCCGAGTGTCTTTTTTGTTTATGAAGCGTCAAAACACACAAACACTTTTTTGTAAGCATAAAAATCTAAGAGCTCTTTTGAATTTGGTCATTTTCGGAGCTATAAGTGCCAAACCTAATCATTATTTACAATCGTAAAAAAGTATTTTTTGAGATAATTTTGGAAAATTCCTCTGAAAAAAATAAAAATTCCCGTAGCTTTACCTTATTTACGAATAAAGGTTCCCAAAATAGGACCTCTGTGGAACCCAATTTCCTCCGTGATACAAATTTTCCATTACTTGTGAAATCAAATTACCCAAAATCTTGACTTTCATTTAGACAAGTGAAATTTGATGAGAAAGTCCGCTATAATTATTGACAAATCGGCCAGTTCCTAAAAGATCAGAGGGTTTATATTGAAAATATAATAAAGACAATAAACTCACTCCGTAAAAATGTTTAATTTTTAGGTTCAGCAACCATTACAAGACCTAGAAACAATTTATAATAATTCATTAAAAATGAGTATCTAATAAATAAAAATAAAATACAAATACCATTCATAGATGTAAACTTTAATAATGCGAATAATATGCTTTGCATTGGTTTTTGTATCAGTACCTACATAACAAAAAGTAAAATTATTTTCTAACTAAATGAAGTTATTAGAAAGCCTACAATTTAGCTCAGCGCACGGACGCTAGATGGCTCTATTCCAATGAAAGTTTCCATGGTGCGTGGCGTTTTCATACAAATCATTAAAATCTCGTAATGGTGTGTATGGTGCGAAATTTTTCACATAAATAAGCTCATAATTTATCAATTTATCTCATTTTATTTTGAAACTATGTTTAATATGAAAACAAATTAACTATCCTTTTCAGTTTTTTTCAGTTTCAGTGCCGGCAATCCGGGCATTTATTATAATTTTATTTAATTACTTAATTCTCTTAGGGGGTTTCTCACCAACCTCACAATAGCTTATGTACAATAATAACGTAATAAGGAATATTTACGATTTACGGTTTATTTATTTATTAAGTTGAAGTTTATAATTCGGTACTCGAACCTATGAATAGTGGCTATATATTGGATAAGTTGGCCGAGTTTTCTAACTACTGAAAGTATTTTATTATTATTTTTAATAATATTCGTTATTAGGGTACATAAGCTATTGGGAGGATGGTGAGAAACCCCCTTACTAGACAAAGTCTGTTCCGAGGAGGGTAAATAACATATTATATTTATTAGAAAGAGATATGCATTAAAAGAGATATCTTTATAAAAAGATATGCATTAAAAAAGAATAGTTTTAAAAAAGATATGAACAGATAAAAGGTTATATTATATGTTGTTATGTTAAGTATTTACTTATATATTTGGTTGTTATTATTTGTTATATTTCCATAAATAGATTGCATACGAAGTAAAAAAGTTTACACATGGAAATAAATAACATTTTCTTTCAAAAACCCACAATAAATTTTAAATAGATTTCTTAAAATTAAATAAATTTAAATGTTCACTTAATCAAAACATTCTCAAAAATTATAGCACGAATTGCATTGTAGAATTAGGTAATAAAGTTTTTTTTGTAAATTTGAAATACTAATAGTTCTGTGAACAGGAAACCGCGTGTCCAAAAAATGTTTCTAATCTTCCATTATTTAATAAATCAAATCAAAAATTTCCTCTAAAATCATAAGATTTGTAAGTAGATACTTAAATACCTACCCACGTAATTACTTTACGTAACATTTATTTTATTCTAAACAAGGATTTATATAATATGTCCAAAGAAAAGTCCTTATCTCCAATCCAATATATATTGTATTTGTAAGCCTTTCTTGAAAGATTGAGTTTGTTTATGGACATAACTATTTATTCGTATTCTTATTGCGTATGTATGGGTGCAAACAATTAATTCATATAAATATTTTAAAGCACAACATCAAAATTGTTTATTCCTAAAATAATTAAACTCGTGCCATAGATGGCATAGATGATAGAGCAGATTATGAATTCTTTTAAGTATCACCTTAAGAGAATACCGGAAATTAGTCCTTTTTAAATCAAATTCTAGACGTATTGACTCTTTTTTAGAAAAAAACATAAATTGATTTTGAAAGATTGTTATTTTATCTGGTACACGCAGTCGGTTAAATTAAAATCATTGAAAAATAAATCCGAGAACGTGTTTTGTGACAAAAATACCTCAGTTTTTCTATTAATTTAAGGTCTTACAAACTGAAATATTTCAAAATTTTTTTTACACACTTATTTTGTTTTTATTTTTATTTTATTTATTTTTATTTATTTATTGTTTCTTTACAATGGTAGGTATTATTGTTCACATTTCAATATTAACCTCCCTAGGACAAGCGTGTTTTGAGGATAATAAGTTAAAGGTATAATAAGTTTGGATATTATTAATACCTACTTATGATCAAAAAATACTTACAAGAAGTACACGATATTTAATAATTTATCATCGTGCGTTTTGAGCATTTTTATTTCTTACTTGAATGTAGGTATATATTAAAGCAAGTTTTGAATGAAATAAATCGATATTCATTTTTTTCATTTGAATTCTCATTGGAACCTCCCTATACAGTTGCAGGTATTTTTAAACATTTATTTTCAGCCGCTGGTCAATCGCTCTTAATATAATATAATGTAATTCGAATGATTTTCTCCAACACAGTGGTAGTAAGGTAATGTGACAAGAAGTGGCAGAATCATATGAATATTTCCTACCACGTACCCGGGTGGCAGAAGAGAGGCGAGGCAGTGACTAAGTTCCGTGGAACACGTACTAGATAGAAGTTAGGGGAGATGGTTGTGCTGCCGAGGGATGCTCCGTGGGGAGAGAGAGCTACCTTCCATTTGATTACCGTTCCGTCTGCAATTTGTTGGAAGGGGCAGCTAGCCCAAAATCTTTATTTCGATTTGAAGGGGCCGAGCTTTGAGTGTCGACAAGAAATAAAAAAAATTATATTTGAGGACAATCACAAATAAATGGTGTTACCAAATCTGTGACTGTAAGTAATTGACTGACGAAGCGTTTTGCATTTGGTCTGTGTGTATTTCGAAAACGAGTCATAGAAACGACCCGTTATCATGTGACAAATGTCAACAGTCTACATAATATGTTAGGCGCGCGTTTGTTTGTATCTATATCTCGTTTCGAGATGATGTCCGTATTACTGGTTCAGTAAAAAAATTGAATTTTTAATTCGCATTTATCCGATATTACAGTAGGTACCTCACCTAAATGTCTGAAGAAAGTTTGAAAAAAAAATTGTTGTTGAGATAATGAAGTTTTTTTGAACAAATCGTATACATCCTTACAAATCCTACTTCCAAATCTTAGACTAAGGTTCTTTTTTCAATTTGTAAAATTATTGCGTTTATTTGGACTTTCTTATTCACTTTTTCAAATATTATAATACCTTCCTACCTGAAGAAGGTTTAGACAAAAGAATTGTCATTGAGGTGGTGACGTTTCTTTGGACAAATTGTATAATTCCTTATTTAAATTTTTTTTAAATGTTACACAAAACAAAATATGGTTTATAATTAATTAGGTAGGCATCAGTAGTAGGTAGTATCAACTTATCAATCTTATGATTTCGGAGTAAATTTTGTTTTTGGTTTAAAACAAGAGAAAATTAGAAATTCATTTTTTTTGGACGCGAGATCTCCTTTCATAGAACTATATAGATATTATTCCGGTTGATTTTTTGACCAGCTGTTGAAGCCATGCTGGTCTAATTGATCATTTAATCGTTTAAAAATAATATTAGATTTAGTAATTTTATTTTATTGAATACGTTGAGACCCGGGGTTCATCTCGTTGTTATTTTTTTTTTCGTCTCATTTAATTTCGGGTAGTCACATCCCTGCTTCGATAGAGTTTTAACATTACTTTGTCGAAATCCTTTTTGATACTGAAAAGTTATTGTTAAATAATAAGGAACAAACAATATAGTTCGTCTTAATTTAACGGAAATTTAGGAACTGAAAATAGTTCCATCGACCACAATCTAGGCAGAAAAAGCTGTGCTATATTTGTAACGCCAAAGCTCACAGTATTTGAGTTGTTTTGTTATTTTGAAAAAATTCTTATTTTCAGTTCGGCGTATAATTTTTAAATATGAATGTTTAAAAAAAAAGTGTTCGATAATTATTATAAACTCACTTTGTGGCATCTTTTTAATTAAATAAAATAGTTATTCTTGAAGAAGAAGATAAAAGTAATTAATCTAAACGAAACAAAAAACAAAAGAAGACACAAAAAAACAAGGTAACAGTCGCAACTGGGACACGAACTCAGAATCTTCTTGTCTTACTGGGAAACATTTATTTTTATTTTTCTGTGTCTTGATCTTTTTGAGTATTATCTTATTCTTGAATAATATATAACATTGACAGTTATAACTTTTAAAAGTTAATCCAATAAAACATGAATAATTCACTTTTTTTAGACCACTTTTAAAAAATTAAGATATTTTATAAGAATAGACAAATAAGCCAAGATAAATAAGTATGGACAAACATATTACAATAAGCGGTGGAAGAAGGCAATTAATTAGTTATTATGATAGAAATAATTCAACCAAATTAATAAAAAAAATTACTGTATTTTTATATAATAAAAACTTTTGTAGATTCAAAGGATTAAAAAATCTTACCATTTACCTATTGCCCTAAATTCTACTCTAGTTACCTAGAACCTACACGATTTTTAACGTATACATATAATATATAAGTACAGATTCTAATCTTAATAATATCACAATCTTCCGTTAAGCCGTTTATTACCATTTAACGTCTATTCATCTATGAGGAACGAGGAACCTCGAGCTAGATTACACGTTACTATGCTACTGCTTCACGGGATGAATTTTCTAAGAAGATTAAATTGTCAATCAGTTACAATTTTAATTATCGTAGTCCAACAGCACTATGGATTATGGAAATTGGAAAAATCGGTCGACCGTGACTTTGTACCGTATCGTTTGTAAATGAATCGACGACTTTGTAACTTTGTACCGTACGCAAACGCCAGAAAAATATACTCGAATGAAATAATGAAATATATACTCACCGGATTCAAAATTACTGGGTATTGATATTCAGAAATAAAAAAAATCCACCAATAATGTATGTGATATTCATCAAACTTTAGAATCATCATTGCACCCAAATTGTGCTGCGACGGTTGTTGAACCTATAACCTTCTGTTGAAATGACACGCGAACTTCAGATCAACTTACTTATACTTTATTGACAATTATAATAGATAACTATTTTTGTAATCGACAAATTACTGTTTTTAGCGGCATTATACATTTTTGTTATTTATTTTTGGGGTGTTATGCCGTGTTACGCTATCTCCTTCTTTAGCCAACGTTTCACACAACGTTACAGTGTCCATCATCACGGCAGATGTGTGATGTCTAATGTCTGATGTCTGAAGATGGACTCTGTAACGTTGTCCGAAACGTTGGCTAAAGAAGGAAATAGCGTAACACGGCATAACACCCCAAAAATATCCAGCATTATACATATTTTTCAAATAAACAGGATTAAAAGCATTCAAGCAATACGGAAATTATTAAATAATATATTAGGTTACGACCGAGACTCGAACTCGGGTCCTTTTCTCTATCTAAAAAAGTCATTCTAACTAACTTTACCATCGCAACCCATTGACTTACTAGAATTTTAGTTATTTTGAATTTACCTATATTATATTCATATTCATGTAAGCCAGGTTTAAATCATTCTAAACCCTTTTTGTTTTGAAGAGTTTTACTTTCAATATACTTTTGTTACTTAAATTTCATTTTATCTGCTACCGATTTCGACATATCCGTGTCATTTCAAAAAATCTTTCTTACTAATATTATAAACGCGAAAGTTTGTATGGATGTATGTATGTTTGTTACTCTTTCACGCAAAAACCACTGAATGGACTTTAATGAAACTTTACAATAATATAGCTCATACATTAGAATAACATATAGGCTACAATTTAAACCCAAAGCTTGCTATTTTCCATGTATTACAAATAATAATTATTGTTTAATAAAAAATGTCAAAATTTGAGAATGACATTTGGAAAAACAATGATTGTAAAACCAAAATTCTATTTTAGAAAATATTTAAATTAGTGAATTTATTTGAAGTACTCACCCTTGAATCGAATCAAGAATTATAGATATTTTAAATAAATAGGTTAAGAATTTTGGTATAAACATAGATGGGACCTGCGAAAAGAAAATATGCTAATCGATGTACTATTCCTGCGCAGACGAAGTCGCGGGCAGAAGCTAGTAATATTATAAACGCAAAAGTTTGTATGGATGTATGTATGTTTGTTACTCTTTCACGTCAGAATAACATATAGGCTATCATTTATAAAGCTAACTATTTTCCATATATTACAAATAATAATTTTATTGTTTAATAGAAAATGTCAAAATTCGAGAATGACATTTTGAAAAACAAGGATTGTTAAATCAAAATTCTATTTTAGAAAATATTTAAATTAGTGTTTTTACTTTAAGAACTCGCCTAATAATTTAAATCGAATCAAATATATATTTTAAATAAATAGGTTAAGAATTTTGGTATAAACATATATGGGACCTAGGAAAAGAAAATAGGCTACTCGAAGTACCTACTAATCTTGCGCAGACGAAGTCGCGGGAAGAAGCTAGTACACAATATTCTAAACCCACTGAGGGATAAAAGCCGAATAAAAAGTGTCAACAAAGACTAGAAAGATGGTAAATACAGTAAAAAATTGTACCAAAATAGTAAATAGTATTGTATTTTCTAATGTATGATGAGGGAGGATTGGTAATATATTAAGTTTTTTTGGTATTAGGTACATGAACCATTGATTTAATTTTTTTAAATCTAATCAATTATTTGCTTCTCTGATCGACAAACAGCTATCAATTTCTTTCCCCGACTATCGAACAATTTAACTCCATCTAGAACCCATTTAACAGGGAGTTATTCATTATTCAAAGCACTTTACAGCATCGGCCGATAAAACTGCGGAAGTCTTGCCGTGCATATCTTGCAGAAATTTACATGTTTCCTTAGAATCAACGGGAGTAATAATACGGTTACCGAATCGACGATGGTACTCCCTTCATTCCTTGAAATCATCGCTGCACCGTGCACTAGGTAAGCACAATAAAAAATAAAAAAAATCATCATAAAATTTAAACAAACAAATTTAAAATTGATTGCAAAAACTCACTGTGGAGATTTATTGCGACTTCTCGAACACTATGCGATAATAGCCTAACCTACTCGACGTATGGGGCACATCTTGGTGGTTTTTCCGAGTTCGCGATATTCAAAAACAAAAAAGTTGGAGAATAAGATAATACTAATAAATCTGATCCATGAAAATGAAACAGAACAATACTCAGAAAAATAGAAAGGTAAGGCTCGCAACTTGGACTCGAACCCAGGATTCCTTGTCTTACCGAGACACAGTTAGAAAGAAAAGTCTGAAAAACCTGAAAAAACATGGTAAAATTGTCTCCATCTTGAATACATTTCGCTTCGAGAAGGGAAAGCCAGATCATTAAAACAATAAACACATTTGGGATTAAAATACCAACTGAAAACGTAACTCCAAAAATCCATTATTTGTACCGAAGTAAGAATATAAAGATGTGAAGTTTATTACGGTATGGTTTGAATTCTCAAAGCTGGATAATATTTTATTGTGAAGCCATTTTTATAGGGCTCGTCCAACAGGCAACAAACAGAGAAAAAAGCAATGTCAACTTTTTTTTCGAAATCTGATATTGCGAATTGAATTGAATCGAATCCTTAATTATTACCTACTCATGTTGGAGGTCAAAACTTTTCAGACCATTCTGCGATGTGTTGGTGGTTTTGTAAACTAAATTCCAATCTCGTTTATCCTTTATCAATGATTGTAATGCAATTTGCAAGGTGGACGCTAAAATCCTTTCACGAAATTATTTGCGGATCCGACGAAACTAAATTCTCACAATTTCAGGTGAAAGCGTCCCACGACGGTATTTTTGCTGATGTTTTAGACTCTGTATCTCGCTGGATTACATTATTATTTAGAATATTTTGGATTATTTTGCTGAGTGGGACATCCTTATAGGATATTCAATATTTCCAGTTTTCAGAGAGAAAATCGTGAATATGGATACTGTCATATTGTTTAGTTTTACATTTAAAGTCGGCGCATACATTTTTTTACGTTTTTTGGTTTATCTTGTACTTTCGTGTGAATATTGGAAAACCTACCTTAATAGTAAAGTATTTATTGTTGAATGCAATCACTTTGTGGTTTGACATATTTAATAAAAATAAAACACTTTTTTGTTTTAAAACCACGATATTTATTAATTTACTTTACCGACCGGTTTCGCTTTACTCAAGCATCTTCAGGGTACAAATTAATACTAAACAATAACTACAAAAATGTGTGCATATTTATACATATAGAGAGAGACAACAATATATACCTATAGAAAGAGACAACAATTTAAAATTATTACAAACAGTGGGGATACATTAATACAAATGAATTGGGAAAAAACCAACATATAATTATAGACTAATGGGTTATCAAAAGTGACAAAAGAAAATTATTAATAGTTTAATGGAAACATACCTAATATTGGGCCACTTTGGTGGTGCTTTGACAGAAAGTATGATCCTTATGAATCAATTGACTGTTTGTAATAATTTTAAATTGTTGTCTCTTTCTATATGTATATATTGTTGTCTCTCTCTATATGTATAAATATGCACACATTTTGTAGTTATTGTTTAGTATTAAGTATTTATTGTTTAGTGTTAGTATTGTACCCTGAAGATGAAAGAAGATGAAAGATGAATGAAGACGAAACCGGTCGGTAAAGTAAATTAATAAATATCGTGGTTTTAAAACCAAAAAGTGTTTTTTTTTTAGTAAAGTATTTATTATTTACATCACCATTGTAATTCCACTTCATGTAGAAGATTGACAGCATTCAGATTTTAAGCATTGCTTGGAAACCGTAAAAAATTATCAAAAAATAATAAATAATTTGCTATAAATAACTATTATACAAGCCTTCCTCTGCCCCTCCTATTTCGCCTAGATTATATCGATGGATTAAACAATACTGTCCGATACTAAAAGATAAAATAATAATGAAATTTCGTTAAACTTTTTACGTGTTTATGCTTTATAGTAATACTTACATATAAAATCATCTTAATATATAAAACAATGTCGGGTTGGTAACACCATTTATAACTCAAGAACGGCTGAATCGATTTTTATGATCTTTGATTTGTTGGATTTGTCTCCGTCCCGATTAACAGAATAACTATTAAAACATCGGAAAAAATCACGGGAAAAATAATTATGAAGAAAATAAAAAATTTCATATATTTTGTATGGAACGGCTTTTCAAATAATGTGCGTTGGTCGATATAATTTGAATCAACTCGAACAGGTAATAAATTAAACACAACAATTTTCGATTTTGAGGCTGTACGAAGTTTGCCGGGTCAGCTAGATTTTCATAAAACATTCTCTCTTATGCCAGGAATAAACGAGCTTGAATATTTACTCCAATGGGTAAGTGTAATACAATTTTTCAAAGAAAATTCCCGACTCCTCTTAAGTTAAGTAGTAAGTTCATACTTTCATTAAAGAGCCAGGGCAGAATGGAAAAGAAGTTAAGTCCCGAGACCAGGTGGGACAAAAGTTTCAATTGGATTACTCGCCATTTGCAATAATTTAACCCTCTATCATCACCAGGGGGCGACGACCGTCTTGGCGGTTATTAATTGCTTACAACGTTTTTCTAACTTACTTTATACTTACGTTATTGCTTTGTAAATTGAGTAAAAAAAGCCTTAAAAATTATATCTTAAGCCTATTTTACTGGACTTTACCCATTTTTGGAAACCGCTTGGTTGTATAGACCTAAATGTCAACGTATAGATGTCACGATTAATAATAAGGAAGTTGAGTCATTTAAAAAAAAATATCAATGTTCACAGGCAAACTTAAATAGTAGTATTTTTTTTTTAAATTTCGTTTTCATAATTAAATTAATTCTACAAGTTTGAATTTTATTAAGACGCGAAAACGGCGGCAAGAGCATAATACCGTGCGGCAGAGTTCGTGACGTAACCCGGTCCTTGATTGTGTGAAATATAAGGGAAAATATTTACAAAACCATGACGCGCTTAATATGGACGAAAAAAATTAATTAAAAAGTTGTAGTAGTTAGATATTAACTACTACTAATCAATTCAGTTACCGCAATTTCGAAAAAAGTGCATTTTAATGGTATTTTTTTTAATTTAAACACACGAAATGTCATTTTTCAACGAAACTTGCAACAGTTCCTAACATAGCGGTCGGTGAAAAATGAAATTTTGTGTTTTTAAATTTAAAAAATAACCACTAAAATGAATTTTTTTCGAAATTCTGAAATTCTGGTAACTGAATTGATTAGTACTAGTTATTATCTAACTCCTACACCTTTTTAATTTATTTTTTTCGTCCATATTAAACGTGTCACGGTTTTGTAAATATTTTCCCTTATATTTCACACAATAAAGGACCGGGTTACGTCACGAATTCTGCCGCACGGTATTATGCCCTTGCCGCCGTTTTCGCGGGCTTTAATAAAATTCAAACTTGTAGAATTAATTTTATTATGAAAACGAACTTTAAAAATAAATAAAAAAATACTGGTATTTAAGTTTGCATGTCATCTACATGAACATATTTTTTATAAGTCAAAATATTTTTCACTCAACTTCCTTATTGCAAGCTTTTATACGAATGTTTAAACATAACTTATATATATATTTTTAGTGGATAAATTTTGTTGAATTACCTCTTTAACCTTCTGGAATAAATTTAACTAGTATTAAATTTTTTATAAGAAAAACTCTCTTTTTGACTTTTGAAGGTTTTTCCCACCAATACGACAGTCTCATAATATATCGCAATGGCTGAATTGGATAAAGCGTATGTCCCGGTTAGACGTGGGGTTCTGGGTTCGAGTCCCAGTTGCGACCATAATCTTTTATTATTTTTCTGTGTCTTGTTCATTTTCATATTTAAAAAATTAGATTATTATTGTTATCCTCTTCTTCAATAACTATTATTAGTTTCAAACGTATACTCCATTATTGTTATGTAAATGATCGACTCCTAAGGTTGCAACGTAACAAACTCATACCCAACTAACCCAACCCTTGTATTCGTACATACAGAGAACCGGTGGACCGGTGCGGATTCCGGGATTTTTTCAGTGAGTGGATGGGACCCGATATGGTTGATAATTATTAATTATTGATAATTAATTCTTCTAGTACTATGTAAACATAATAATCATGTACTTAATATAAACTTACTAGTACTTGCACTCTAAAATTTCACAATTCGTTAGATATCATAGGTACTTATAAAATTTATTGTATCGGTTGATATTTACAATCCATAATACCTACCTATTATATTTTTTTTTTATACATATATATATATTTTTTTTTTTGCTCTTATGAGGATTTTTTACCTTTTGTAATTTATTAAAATCTTTGTACCTTTTATTGATATCTTATATTTCTACATTTAACTTTTTTTTATTTTTGCTTTATTTCATTCTCACTTTTAACTTTTTATTTTTGCTTAATTCTTTATAGTTTGTACTTTATACTTTACACTTTATACTTAATACCATATTTTTCTCTTTATATTTATATTTTAATTTTACCTACTACTTACTTTATACCATTTTTTTCTTAGATTTAACTTACATTTATACTGTTATTCTTCATATTGTTGTATTATTTATGGGCGTTTTCCAAAAAAGATGTCGGTGACGTAATAAGAATTCCACTTAAGTGAGATGCTGCATTTCGATTAAAAATATACGTAAATTTATTAAAGAAAGTATGAACTTCATGACAAAAAGTATTTAAATAGAAAATGTCAATAAACTTCGAAAATAATTGCAATTTAAGTTTAATACTATTGGTAAGAAATTCTTTTACGTCACTTTTATCATAAAGTTTATAAAGAAAATTAAAAGAAATTCATTATTTCAGATTTTTATTTACGAATTGAAAACACAATCAGTCTCCTAAAAAATATGAATAATCAAGCTTATTGAATTAAATATTAAGTTTTTCAATAAAAATATTCTTTTACGCTACTTTTGGACACTTTGTACTGTATATTTTGCGTTCTAGAAAGACGAATATAAGTTTTTGTTTTACGAATGTTTAATTATAATAAATTTAAAATTAATCATGAACTATATCAATAAAAAAAAGAACAAATTTCTTTGAGATATAATAATTGATCTTAGAAAATAAATCACAGCAATAACAGGACAGTGGCGTAAGGGGAAAAATTTGGTAACGTTTAGGAATTCTAAGGCCTCGGCCAGACTGAGAGGCTTGCCCGGTAGCGACAGCGGGCGCGAAATATCAGTCGCATGTGTACGCACGTTGTGGCTACACTGCTGAAGGCGCGACAAGCGACTGGTATGGGAAGAGTGGAAGATACTCTCAGTATCACCCTGGTGTAAGACCACCATTCAGAATTGAAACATTGCTTAATAATGACTTAGTGACTAGATCTGAATAGCCAGGTACTTCCCCACCTTCCTCTTCCCCACCTTCCTCTTCCCCACCTTCCTCTTCCCCATTTCCTTCCTGTCCCCACTTACCTTTAGCCTCAAACGTACCCCAATTGGGGATGCCATAGTCTCACTGGCTCCAGACGGGAGCAGTTAAGACTCATGTGAGGTGTTCTCTATAAAAAAGGGCGATTTTACGTACTACCGCCACCGTGGAAGGCCCCCCGCGCAAGTACTTTTTCTTCCACTTGTTCTTTTTTCTTTTCTTTTTATTTTCGTTTCTGTTCTCTCCAACGTCTTCTTTTTTTCTATTCTTCTTTGGTTAGCTCTCTGATTTTATTTTGATGTTATTTTTGTCTTTGTAACTCTTTTTTCATAAAGGCTTCATATTTTTCAGGGTCGTTTTTAATTTTGTCTCTGTACCTTTTTGATTTTTCTGCAGCTTTCAACGGCATATTTGAACATAAAATTAAAATAAATTATTTATAAAAATGCACAAATAATTAGATAGGTAATAATGGGCTACACGTGCATACCGTGTATAGCCTGAAATAGGTAACTAAGCTGAAAGGGTATTAAGGTACTTGTTAATGTACACAACTTTAATTAGGTACAGGATTAACTAAAACACACAGGAACATAAATCATGCTACATTTTATACTTACTTAATCAAAATTGTATGAACCAGCTGATTTTATACTGAATTTCAGAGTTGCCTCTACAGTAATAGTTGCTCATATTGCTGTCTATATTAGTACTTCGACACCATTTCGACTCTTTCAGAATTAATATTTAATAATCTTAATTAATAAAAAAAAGAAAAAAAATTATACACATAAAAATCAAATAATTTTTTCTTTTTAGCTATGCTGCTCTTTTTTTTCAATGCTACATATATCACTCAACCCACATATCTACATGTAATAGTTACATTTTGAAGATACATGCAAAATATAAATTTAATTAGAAAATTGTAACACACCCAAATACACTAAAAGACGGACAGAGTGAACCGACCTTTAGAATTCCATTACGTCACTTTTAAGTTCCATTCACGAGACCGTTGCGTAAGAGAAGTAGCGTAATCGCGTCAATATTTTTTCGAAATGTATTTATCAATAAATTATGAAACTTCTGTTTGTTCTAACTAAACATTTCATAAAACAATAAATGAATCAATTTAATACTAAGTAGAGTCTAATACATTCTGGTAAATTACCTGGAGAAATACGGAAGCGTTGGTGGAACACTTTTTTAGTACAGCCGAGAACGACCACTTTTGTTACGATTTCTTGGCAAACTGGCTGTAAAAAACCAAGCATGGCCGCCCTTCATAGACTAAATAGGGTTGCTATTTTCGAAAATATTCATCAATTTGGTAATATTTTTATTGGAAGACGTCAATAATGTGGTAGCGTAGGCGGAAATTCCACCATACGCTATTTCGTAGGACAACTCAATATCTGATATTTAAATTATTTTGCACGATAATTAATCTATATTATGGTTGCAAATCGAAAATATTATCATATACTATTAGTAGAATTAGAAATAAATACTGGGATAACATTAAATAACATTAATTTTTGAACTCTTACTGGTAGTGGTAGGTGTAGGACATACCAGAAACAGTGACCTGTAGTCTTACTTATTTTAAAATAATATCGAAATTTAATAGATTTATTCATTATTTTTAGTCCATAAAGGTATTTATTTGTTATTATATTGGTAAAATATATGGTTGGTCATTAAAACCGACACAACAAAAGTTACTGATCCTGAAAGTGATGGGACACTGACTTTTGTCTATGTACACTTTTTTTGAAAAACGCCCTTATATGTTATATCAATTATGTTAATGGCACATGTTGTGCCGTATATGTGGAAATAAATAAATAAATTAATAAATAATTTTTAGAACAAAAACCATACTACATACTTCATCACTTCGACATATATATTATTTCAAAACACGGGCGCTTTTCACGATCTTGGTACTTTTTTTTCTTGGGATGAGCAAAATTTGTAATCCCAAAAGAAGCTATCTTTCACACATTGGCTAGAGATTAACAAAATCTTCTGTACCGTCGGAAAAATGAGTAACTAACAAAAAATACAGTGAAAATCTATTATTAGTTAAATAATTAGCACATTTTTAAACATACGTTATAAAATATTATAACTGTTGATTTTCAAATAAAATATCACAGACTTCTAGTACTTACATAATATACACGAGTGTTACATTATTTTATCTTGTGAAAATCTTTTCTCTCAAAACTTATTTCTTTCGTTTCTCTTAGAACCTTGGAGATGCTCTGTGGTGAATTCATATATATTTTTTTATGAGAATATCGCCCTAGAGTCTCAACTGCTTCCGTCTGGAACCAGTGAGACTATGACTTCCCCAATTGGGGTATGTTGTGAGGCTGAAGGTAGTAAGGGGGGGGGGTAGTACCTGGCTATTCAGATCTGGTCACCAAACACGTCTAAATCCATTTCATACATACAGTCGATTGATAAGGAATGTATCGATAACTTTCGGTAACTTCTAATCGTTCCCTAGCATGACTGCAGATCGCCAACTAATAAGTAACAGTTTACTAAGTGTTCTTAATATATTCGACGTCAACTGTTGTTTGTACGTTAGTGATCTGCAGTTGTCCTAGGGAACGATGAGAAGTTACCGAAAGTTATCAACACAATCCTTATCAGCCTACCGTGCTAGGGGTACAGGGCGATACTGAGAGTATCTTCCACTCTGGAACATGGCGCAAATATACTATATATTATTTTTAATTAATTAATTATGAAATAACACAAATTAATCAAATAAAATTTATTTGCGCATGCCGGGTTCGAACGTGTATACTACCCTCGGATTAGGAGTCCAAAGCCTCCCTCGGCCAGAGTAGTGGAATAATTAGGAAAAACATATATATAGTTTGAAATATTATATTTTGTGTAAAAAAATAAATAATTAAGTACCCTCAAATACCACTTACTTAATCAGTCAGCCCTAGCTTATGTAAATATAGTGCGGCTGGTGGGACTGGTGGGGCTGATGGGCCGATGGGCCGGGGGGCGGCTGTAATTACAGGGCGGTCGGCCGGTTAATTTGCCGCGCGGTTACAATAGCGCCAATGCCATGGTGACGTCACTCAATCACATATCCCAAACATGGATGATACTGATCTGCGGACGAAACCGACACGGCGGGGGTTACCATTAGACAGAGCATTCCAAATTTAAATTTATTTTAGAGGGTATTACTAGAGAACACCGGAAATTAGACCTTTTAAAATCAAATTCTAGACGTATTGACTCTGTTTTACAACAAAACATAAATTGATTTTGTAGGATTGTTATTTTATCTGGTAAACGCACTTTTTATTTGAAAAACCAAGTTTTTTTTTAATTTGGTAAATACGTTGGTCGTTGGCGGATTTGTTAAATATTCAAAAGAAATATTGTATTTATACAACACAAATTTCAAATCATATAATCATACAGCAAAATAAATCAATGCATAATCTAGTAAAGACACTTTTCGGAATTTTAATTTTAGTTAAATTAAAATCATTAAAAAATAAATCCGAGAACGTGTTTGTGACGAAAATATCTCAGTGTTTCTATTTATTTAAGGTCTTACAATATAATATTTTTCAGATTTTTTTTACGCACTTATTTTGTTTAGACATTATTGAAAAATCATAAATACTTATACTGTCTGTTAGTTAGTTGGTTAGTTTGTGAGCTGAGAACACTTTACTGAGCTAGAAAGAGATGTTAGAAATCTTAGATATTTCGTTTCTTCAAACTTCGCAAAATCAACCACTTTGTATCAACCACTTTGTATCAACCACTATTATATAATCACAATTACCTACATGTTTCAAAACCGATGGACGAAAAAACCATCGGTTTTGAAACGGTTTTGAAACAGGTGGTTGATTGATACAAAGTTATTTGTTTAATTTAATTTAGATATTTCGCTCTGCATTTTTCGAGTTTCTAGAATTTTAGCAAAATAGACTTTGTTTACAGCGTTATTGGACGTACTTGACTTAACCAGTGATTCCTGACATTATTTGAAATTAAAAATGTAAATGAAATATTGTGCTCCAAATATAATAGATTTTTCAACTGAAAACATTAACAAAATCAGCGGACATCATTGGACATGTGCGGGGTAAGGGTTTGGTCAGTTAATCGGCTGAGTGACCAATGACGACTGTGGAAGATATTTTTTTAATATCGAAGAAAGCAAACACTTTGTGAATTGACATTATATCAAATGAAACAAGTACTTAGTTTTAAACCACTTTATTTTGATTTATATTGGTCGACCGGTTTCGGTTGGACTCAACCTTCATCAGGACAATAATATATATAAACTAAATCATAAAACAGAGAAACATAATAAGATAAACAAAGTAGAGAGAGAAATCATATGGGAGAGGGAGAGATCATCATAGACTGGTTGGTGGAGGGGTAGGAAGAGGGGTCGGGGGCGGGGTAAAGGAATGATGGATATTTTTTTTTTGTTAATATAAAATAATTGTAAATAAAATCTCACTTAGCAGAGTAACCACATTTATTAATATCTTCTATTGAAGGTTCCAAAAAACTATTACAATAATTTACTGCGCGCCACTGCGAGGCAGGTACTTATAATATATATATTTTTTAAATAGCTGTCAATACGTCGATAAGTGGCAGGAAAAACTTTTAAAAATAATTAGTATGCTGCGGATGTAGTAAATACCCCTCCCTCCGTTACGCATACTCTGAAATCCCTCTTAGCAAAGGGGATAGGGAGATAAAACCAAAATGTCACCCACTGACACTGGGTGACGGAAACGGTTTAGATCCAAATTGGAATTTTTCAATTTAAAATTCATCACGAGTTCAGTATAAAGTTGGTTTGGGGTTCTCCTTTATCCTTTTGGCGTTCCCGGCGAAGAGACGAATATTCCGAGACTTAAAATAAACTCTTCAGCAGTGCTGCTCTAATTCTTTCTCTTTTTTATGTAGCTCATTAGTCAGGATATTTTTCGTATATGGGGAATCCATTTTCTTTCCCTTTGATGAACAGTTACTGTGGTAATTTGGATATTTCATTTCTCACTTGTTCGTGGTCGGTGCTATCTGGGATTGTTCTATTCTGGTGGTTTGAATACTGAAAAAGTTTCTTAAAAAAAACTAAAATGTTTTTTTAACAAAGAAAGTCCAGATTCTCGAACGGTTTTTAAAAGCCTTTGCATAACACTAATAATCTAAACGAAAATATTAAAGAGAACAAGAAACAGAAAATAAAAGATAACGGTCGCAACTGGGGCTCGATCTCAGAGCATCTCGTCTTACCGGGACTAACGCCTATTTTGGGAGGCGGGTATGGGTACCGCCGCCCCGGGAACCATTTATTGGACGATCAACACCTCTGCCACAGGTCACCCCAAGTGGTTCGCTACGTTTGGTGACTTAGCAGGGGTGCCCGGGTTCATAGGGTTAGGTTTGTCCGGGACTTGGGGGCGGATGCGTCTGCCGACCATCTGCATGGCAGGCCGGATCGGGAGAGGGAGAGGGGAGGTTGAGGGAGACCTTTTGATTTCTCCAGCCGGACCTTCTCGACCCATCGCCTTGCACCGCAGTGGGAGGGATGGCTTCACACGTCCTTCACTCCTGGACATATTTATCCCCAGATTTCTACCCACCCCTCAAACCTTTTTCCTTCCCAAAACTTCCTCTCCTTCATTTCCCTTCAAAAACCCTCCACACAGCATCTTCAAAGATGACGCAGGTCCTAAGGGAATTTTTCCCTCAGGGTCTCCTGTGTGGAGCTAATGTAAAAAAAAAAAAAAAAAAACGCCTTACTTATTCTAAAATACGATTATTTTATTCGTAAAAACGGTTAAAAACGTGACTGAAGTTCTAACGAACAAATTAACAGGTTTCAATGTTTATTGTCGGGAAAATGTAATAATAAATTATTATTATTAATTATTAGAACAAATTTCGTACGTATACATTGTTGGTACAACGTATTTTTTCGTTGTATCGTCGTGTTGTATAAGGGCAACTAGATAAAACATTTCTACACGATTCTTTTATAAATATGGCCTGATTTAAACGTCATAATTGTCAATCTCATATTTCAAATTTCAGAAATAACAATTATTAATATTTTTAAAAAGTCGGGTTAGTTACACCAGTTATAACTCAAAAACGGCTAGACCGATTTTTATGATCTTTGATTTGTTGGATTTGTCTGCGTCCCGAATAGCAGAATAACGAGCTCTGTGGTTATGGAACTTTTATTAAAAAAATGAAATAGGTGAAACGTGAGTTGTTTAAAAAATGGGTGTATTTTATAAATTCTAGCGGCAGGGAAAAAATGCGGGAGGGGAGGGGAATCGGGAGAGGTGGGGGGGGGGATTAAGGAGGGGTGGTTCGCGGGAGGGAGGTCAGGGGATGGGGAAGGCGGAAAAGGTGAAAGGGGAATGCGTGAGGGGGAGTCACAAAAAGGGGGACAGCGGGAGAGAGGGGGGGAGGTGAAAATGGAACGCGGGAGGGGAAGGAGACTCGAGGAGGGAGAGTAAGAGGAAGCGGAAGGAAAACGGGGACGAATGGGAAAGGACACGCAGGGATAAACAGTTTCTTTATTTAAATTGCATTGCAACGCATGCCGGGTCAGCTAGTATTATTATAAAAAATTGTCGAAGATAATATCGTTAATACTGACATTTGAAATGATTGTTTGTTGACAAATAGAACGTTTGAATAAGAGGTGGCAGTAGCCTTAAAAGACGTTTGTTAGACGTAAGACGAGAGGTTCTGGGTTCAAGTCCCAGTTGTAACCGTTGTCTTTTATTTTTCTGTGTATTGTTCTCTTTCATATTTTCGTTTAGATTATTAGTGTTATTGTCTTCTTCAATGATATGTTATATTAATAGGTATAACCTTAAAAAATTATAAAAATTGAGTATTTTTTTATGTCACTCTCATTTTAATGTGGACGATTTTTACCTTCACCTATGTTACAATATTTTCTCACCATTTTGAAATGAAATTCTGAAAATAAAAGTTTACACAAATATTATTTAGATAGGTAGGTAGGTTAGATTGTGGATAATTTTTGTAAAGATTTGAGTTTTTATACGGACAAAACTATTATTCATATTCCTTATGGAGGTATATATGTGCAATCCAAAATATTACCATAACTTGCATAAAACTGTTTTTTTTTTCCTGTAAGAATTAGGTTAACCCCGTCTGTGAACTAGCAGTGTATGGACCATTTTATGTTTATCCAAATGTATGAATGAAAACCAAGCTCTTCAAATAAGATGATCTAGTGTAGAACTATTCTTTATTCTTTTTTTTTTAAAAGAAAGACAAATATTGCCGGGTTACGAATAACCCAACAACATTTGAAAATCTCCTACTGCCACCACACTAAGCGGAAAATATTGCTTGTGTTGTGATGGAGGACTTAGCCAGGAATCGAACACGGAACGCCTGGGTGGAACCCAAACGCGATGCCCACTCAACCACTGACCGGTCTGCTATCAGAATGTGTGAGAAACGTCAGAAGTTAGGGGTATTATTTATATTATAGGCCATAGAGGTGGCCAACTTGATTAGGCCAAGATCTATTGTTTACTCACGAAACCCTGTGCGACCTACCAATTACATCAGGGGCAGGGAACCTTTTTGCCGTCTTGAATTTCAAGTGCTGGGGGGGTAGTATTCTTCAAAACGAGTATTCTTAAAAAAATCATGTACACAAATCCTGCAACTAGAAATATGCGTCCACAAGCTTAAATAAGTCATACACGGAACAGTTGATTTCTCAGAACTTTGCAGCATATGGTGTGCAACTCAAATGTAAAGCTTTACTCAGTACATGAGAATGACTTCCTTCGATGAATCTGCAACTTGTTATTTAATTTATCGTTATATTCTGAACACAATATTTTGTAAATTTATTATAAATTTCTATTAACATTTTGTAAGGAGCACTATAGGATTATTTTAAAGTTTATTTTAGTTAAGCGCACTTGAAGTGAAACCACACAAAACTGTAAATTTAATGTTAATGTTAAAACTAGTTAAATTAAATTAAATCTACACTCAGAACATGAAAATGGTTTTTCTTTGATTCTGGCAGCACTTACATAGTCTGCAATTAGAATTTTAAAACTGCTCTCCGAATATGGGAAATTAAGAGTGAATCTACATGCTAGTCCCCAGCTTTAATTAGAATTGTTTTCATAATATGCGTACGGTTTTTTACGAATTACGAATTTTGCAGCATATAATTTGAAACAAAGTTTTTAACAACTATAACTCGAAACATTAGAATGATTTTCTTCGAAATACGTCAGCACATTAATCCGCTGCAATTTTTACAGATCATTCAGAACATAAAACTGGTTTTTACTTAAGAGTAAATCTGCATGCAAGCTCCCAGCTATAATTATAATTATATTCTCTATAAAAAAAAACATAATATTTAGGTGACTCTTAACCGCTTGAACACAAAGGCTTGTTTTCAGGATAATTTAACGTAGGTAGATGTAGGAATGACGTATGCCCCGTACCTGAGTTATTAAATTATATATTGTAAAATGTAAAATGATACGAGTGAACAAATGTTCAATCATGTTATTTTGCTAGGTGTAATAAAAATAATTAAAATAAACCTAAAAAAAGATTTTTGGATCACGTATTTGTTTGTGTCTAATTGGTTTCTAGTAAGAAAGGTGCATACATAAACACATAACTATCTCCGAGTTGTTTAGGTAAATACCACTTAAAATGTATCTAAAATGTTCTCGATTTCTCAGTGTAATGTGGTGCTTTCAGCGGGCCGCACCAAAAGTGCTGGCGGGCCGCACCAAAATTGGGTTCGAGTCCTTGGCCGGACCCGTGCGTCCGATTGACTGGACTAATAGCCGCGATCGACCGGTTGGCTACCCCTGCGCATAGGGTATTTGAAAAGTGTGACCCCTTATGTGTCCTCTACATAATGGTCCATCCGTCGGCCCATCGAATGGCTCATTGTGTTTTTGCCCCGATACTAAGGTCATCCCATACCATCGCACTGCCATCATAAATCGGACCCCACTATGCCCCAAGGTCCGTAGAAAATGTACTTATCAAGGTTAGGGGACATATATTAATTACGTGAGCAGTTTTAAAAAAATTTGACCCCTCATGGTGAGAAAAAATGATTGTTGGGACCCCCCCCTCATAATAAATCTCTATAATAATATATACTATTTTAAAGTTGACGTAAGATTTTTATTGACCCCCCCCCCCCCCCCCCTCGGTCCTCTATTTTTATTCTCGCGTAATTAATGTATGCCCCCTTAGCTTATCGAGGGGTTAGAGCGGGGATTGGCTAGAAAGTCGTGACGTAGTTTGAAGTCCATTCGCCTCGAGTTCCCTGCAATACAACTAATGGCGTCAAGAGACTTCGAATGCGTCTAGAAATGATTTATTTATACGTTGGTAATTATACTAATTATTATGTATTAAAACTAGTATTCGGATTGAAAGGGAAATAACCCCTGGATCTGATCATCAATGTAAAAGTAACACGGGAAACATGTTACTTCCACATTGATGATGTAGGTTCGAGGTAATTATTGCCTTATGCGATGATGAATTTCAGAAATTTGTTGCCTGACATAATATAATGACAATTTTCCAAATTGAAAGTCAAACTTATCAAACTATCATTTCTATGATTAAACTGGGAAAGTGTTGAGAGTAATCGAATAATAATAAACGGCACGTACAGGGAGGAAATAACCAAAAAAGATCAGGCGCGGGATACCAGTGGCCCTGAATGGCATCAATGGTTAACTGTTAAGAGTTAATATCCAGCAATCCATTATCCCGCGGATGTTTTTTCATCCATGAAGCCAAATGGTGTTAGGCGCTCCGCTGACGAGGCAACTGAAAACCAACTAAAACCGGCTGTTTTCTCTGTCTTGATTGGTCAAAAAGCTTGTTTAACCATAGACGAAGAACAATCAGCTGACAGCTGGCAACTATCAATGGCCGCCCAGGGCAACCAGCAAAGCAAGTCGCAAGTCACCGCTTGCGTTACCATTGACAACGGGGTTTTGTGTGATTGTGAAGTGTGCGGGCCATCACATTGTCATACAAAGACAGTTGGCAGTTGAGAGTTTTCAGTTGCCTGAGTGACTGAATTTATTGCAAAATGTTGTCATTAATAGCGGCGCGAACACATAACCTCGCACGGCCACCTCTCGGTGGCTAATGAATCGCGAGAATTTATGTCTCGAACTGCCATAAAAATGATCAAACGGGAGATGGTAAATGAATGAAAATTATATACTTCTTAAATATAATTTTTCAATGGTTCCATGTCTAATCCGACTATGAGATCTCAGTGTCTGAATTCACATGGTAAATTTATTCAGACACGATACTTCCTCACATGATAATTCATTACATCATAACTCACATTAACCTAACCTTACCTAACCTAACCTAAGGTTAAAAATCCCAATTATCAATTTTCGACGCTTCGAGACATGATGAATTATCATGTGAGGAATTAACACCGGATGAAAAGTTTGTACTCAATATTCGTACACAAAAAGTTTCCACTGAACATTCTGGTCAATGTAGTGGGGCTATTAAATAACTGGCTACACTGGCCGACCACTACACTTTTCATTGATGTCATCGATTATATTATTTCCATAGACGAAAAAACGGATCTGTCAAAATTGTGCAAGCTTACTTTTTCACGAACGTTTTAGCGCGTGTTGTTTACTAGTTCAGTAGAATTTTAATTATAAACTATAACCTTCTGTATTAAAGTTCTTCCAAATGTCGTCTATAGAGATGGAACAAGACTTGGCAAAGCGTTTGCTTTTGGAAGATGGCACTTTAGTCTTTCTGGGAGTTCCTGAAGGAACCGAGTTCGGAATTGATATGAAATCATGGAATACAGCTGGAGATTTTAGAGGAATCAAAATGATACCTCCTGGTATCCATTTTATTCACTATGCTGCCGTGAGCAAAACCACAGGAGAAGTAGCACCGAGGTAAAAAAGAACTACTATTTATTAAAAACCTACCGCCTAAACTAAAACTGAAAAAGATTAGCCGGAAATCAAACTGAAATCTTTTCAGAAAGTCATATCAGAAAGTATATAATATGGTTGTTAACCTTATATCTGAGCTATCACATACTACCTGTATTCCTTTTTTTGCGCTATTGTGCAAATTTGGATCTTCTGTGTTTGGCAATTTACTCCACAGATCTGAACTTCATCACACCTCGCGATATCTATTTTATCTAGTTTTAAATTGATCTAGATTTTTAAAATACCCAAGGTAAAAATAACGATGTGTAAGTTATATTACCTATTTTAATTTAGGTAAATAAGTAATACGTCTCAACCTTAATATGCACAAATTATTTAATAAACACTTCTTACGAGTTTAATTACAATGAGGAACAACTATTTCGGATAAGCAAAATAATGCATTAACATAAAACTTTGTTGAAGTCTTCGTCTTCACTTTGCAGCCTTTTTCTGTCGAGTGACATTTGGCACATAAGTTTTAAGGTGCGTTTTACTTTCTTTTACCAAACCCAAACTAAAACCCTAAGAAAATATTTCGTAAAGTATGTTCTTAGTTTGAGTTTAGTTAAAAGGGAAAAACTAACATAAGAACCTATTTTAATAGTTACAAATAATGTACAAATTTACCTTAATTTATATTAAACTAGCTTACCCGGCAAACTTCGTACCTACTCAGAATCAATAAATATTGGGTTTAATTTATTAGCTGAAATAAATTTTTATTAAGTTAAAATAAATAAGTACCTACTCTAAGTTCAAAAAATGAAATTCAGCTGTTGACTAAACACGAAATGTTCGGCACACTACACCATTGACAGTTCGAATTGATTCAAATTATGTCAAAAATAATTTTCTTCATAATTATTTTTCCTGTGATTTTTTCCGATGTTTTAATAGTTATTCTGTTAATCGGAACGGAGACAATTCCAACAAATCAAAGATCATAAAAATCGGTTCAGCCGTTCTTGAGTTAAAAATGGTGTAACTAACCCGACTTATTTTTATGTATTAAGATAATAGCATTTCCAATATGTGTTCCCAATTATGTCATCTGCGTGCAAATTGTATCTAAATTTCTCTAATAAACAATAAACAGTCTTAGGGGGTTTCTCACCATCCTCCCCTTAGCTTATCTACACTAATAACGAATATTTTCGATTTACGGTTTATTTATTTATTAAGTTGGAGTTTATAATTCAGTACTCGAACCTATGAATAGTGGCTACATATTGGATAAGTTGGCCGAGTTTTCTAACCACTGCGAGTATTTTATTTTTATTTTTAATAATATTCGTTGTAGTATGAATAAGCTATTGGGAGGATGGTGAGAAACCTCCTTAATCTTAATTGACCTTCCAGGTAAGTATGGTCCTGTATATTTTCTGCCTGTACAGAATATAAATAAATAATAATATATGTACATTTTAAGGCAGCATCACATTCATTGGTCGAATGCATTATATATATTCCGACGGTCCTGAAGAACAGTGTCGGATGTGCGATTTTGTAATTTTGCAGTAGAGCTGTTTAAAGTTTCGTCTCTGGATTTTTACTATTTTGGAGATCAATAATTATAGCATATAAGAAAAAAATATACATTTAATTTCATTTCATCCAAAATTCCGAAAATTCAGACTTTTAAATCAACGAAAAGAAACACAAGCCAACAGGGAAATTTTTAATTTTAAGCAGATCCGACATTGTTCTTTGGGACCATCAATATGGTTTTGTATTAGTGATCAACGAACCGGTGGATGCAATCTGTTAGCCATATGTTGTTATAAGAGTTTGTCTAGTCTGAAGTTTGTAGTAAGATAGAGCACTATTAATAATTTGTACAGTGCCCTTTTTGGAAAGAGTTTTTTCACAAAAATGGTGCTGTACAAATTATCCAAATATCGTTATTATTGTGGTCTTCTGTTTTGTGAGATTCATGTTGTACTCGTACATAACTTTGGCCATTAATAGTATGTTTGTATTTCCAGGGTTGGCTTCCTACATCACTTTCACCCCAAAGATTTTATTGTCAAAATGTGGAATAAAGAAACAGAAGACCTTAGCAGGGATAATATTTGCGAAGAAAGCATTATCAAGCTGAAGGACAATTTGCTAAACTTAGATAGGTTCCTCGCCCCATACCCATATGATATCTATGAAAAATGGCTTTCCCTCTCATCAAATATTACAGGTTAATTAATTAATTTATAAGTATAATCTAAATATGTAAACGGCTTAACCTCTTGAACATTTGGTCACATGATGGCCGAATACCTGGTCAC
The DNA here is from genome assembly GCA_951813805.1 of Limnephilus auricula. Classification (NCBI taxonomy): domain Eukaryota; kingdom Metazoa; phylum Arthropoda; class Insecta; order Trichoptera; family Limnephilidae; genus Limnephilus; species Limnephilus auricula. The sequence continues at coordinate 32,109,943 of OX638389.1, read as the reverse complement.
ATGATGGCCGAATGATGACATTGACATTTGGTCACATCACATGATGACATTTGGTCACATGATGACATTTGGTCACATGATGGCCGAATACCATAGAAAATTAATATCAGAGCATTCCAAAGAGGCTAAATTTCGGAAATAAAATGCAACATCTGGAATGATATTGGCGCAAGCGATTCTGACCTTTTCCTTGTACAGTTTCTTTATACATAAGGGTTAAAATCGCATTTAACAAAATAATAATAATAAATAAATCCTGGACGCCAGCGTACGAGCAACAGACAACAGGTTAAACTTAAAACCTAGTATAGCTTGGTGGAGTGTTTAAGAGACCCTGTCATATATCTCAGAATGACAAAAAATCGACAGCATATTATTTTACCATGGTTTTTGCTTTGTGTTTGACATTTAAAAATATTGAGAAAATCCAAAAACAATTCTGTGTCAATAAGAAAGAATGTAATTAATTTGGAATAAGACAACTTAACAGGCTAGACTTTGCTCCACACGCGGAACACACGGTCTGTCATTCTGTCCCACTCACAATAAGCTCACACACACTTACGATACATGCAAATGCGAAATGTGCGAATGGGACAACGCTTATATTTCTACAGAAATCGCTCGAAAAAGGGTTTCGGGACCAAAACATTTTTCTACACCTAAACTTTCACTAAATTGTAATTTAAAAACAAAAATATGTTTTCGACAGAAGACGCTATTTCAGTATGTTTTTAAAATTTTCTAATTCTTTATGAGAATGAAGTTAGCAGATCTTTTTCTTTAAGTCATATTTTTCGGTAAATTATACATGGTTGACAGTGAATGTTTACGTTTCTAGAAACGCATCAAAAATTTTTAAACATATTTCCATATCTTTCACCTTCTAGAAGGCAATTTAAAAAATATATATTTATTTTGTGCAATTTTTGATGTAGAAATTGTTTTTTCCCTTTTTGTATGGGCCGAAAAGCGAAGGCTATCGTCTTAGATTATTTTTTTTTCTATGATTATTAACACAGAAAATGCTAAAATGTTGTAAAATATGGCTTTTACAAAAAAAAAATATTAACACATTTTTGGGCAGTTAGGGTAGTTCTACCTTTTACGCCGGTCCTACTTGAATGCTGCCTTCAAATATTTTATATGAATATTGTACACCAATCTCTTTGTGAGGGTCCCAACCATATGTATAAAACTCATAATTATATATGTATTTGTGATACATCTTTTCCATCTTCCTCCTTCCGTCTTTTGTGAGGAAGAATATTTTATCCAAAGGAAACTTACACGTTGGTAACGGAGATGGCAAGCGAATTATTTTGTTTTTTTAATGTAATGAATTACATACAATTTTTACACATAAAATGTCACTAAATTGCCTTTAACTTCTGTTTGTGGAGTCCTATTACAAAGTAGTCTATAATTTTGGACAAAACTTTTATAATTGGGGTGTGGTGAGTACTATATAAAAAAATATATTCAAATGTACATATTATTTTCAAACAAAAACGGTTTGAAACAAATTAAATTTTCTCGAACGGGTTCCTTGTTTTCGCCCCCCTGAAGTGTGTTAAGAAGCTAGACTTTGAACCACACGCGGAACACCCGCGTCTGTCATTCTGTCCCGCTCACAATAAGCTCACGCACACTTACAATATATGCGAATGCGAAATGTGCGAATGAGACAACGCTCGACTTTACCTACAGAAATCGCTCGAAAGGGGGTTTATGGAGAAAACACTTTTCTACACCAAAAATTTCACAAAATTGAAATTTTAAAAAATATATATTTTTTAGAAAGAAGAAGCTACGTCGGTAGCTTTTTATATTTTTATAATTCTTTATGAGAGTTGAGTTAGCAGCACTTTTCCTTAAATAATATTTTTTGATAAATCGTACATGTTTAACAGTGAATGTTTACGTTAATACGAAACGCATCGAAAATTCGAAAACATACCGACATAGTTTTCACCCTCTAGAAGGCAGTATAAAAAAAATATATTCATTTTGTGCAATTTTCGATGTAGAAAAGTGTTTTTTCCCGGGCGTCCTTTTTGTATGGGCCGAAAAGCGAAGTCTATCATCTTAAGTGTGTGGTATTAACTTTGGATAGCCGAAGTGCAAATGTGTATTTACTTTATTCAAGGATTTAGAGTGGGTCTAAAAAAATTACATTTAAACCTTATAACTACTGGAGCGACCACGCGAAATATATAAATTTACCCCGATAGCTCGAGATTTCCAGACGAAGGACTTAATTTTAACCGTAAACAACTGAGCAGAAATTCTGCGTGAATTTTTTTTTGTTTTTACATTGTTTTAAAATAGTCTACGAAGTTAGGATTTGTGACATCTATGGTCATATTAGATAAAGCATTTCAATAGCTTCGTTTTAAGACCAAAATAACAAACGTGGGAGCTAAAAATATTTTTTTTTTTAAATTGCCAAATCAAAAGATTATGGGTTTTTTTATCCAAAAAGCAATCGGAGACATTTAGAATGGTGCTAATATATGGCAAAAATCGCTCCAGTAGTTAATTGGATATTTTTAATACATAATATCTCTTATTGCGCAGGACACCGAACTGTACATTCTTTCAATTGTCATAATATCTCTTATCGCGCAGGACACCGAACTGTACATTATTTCAATTGACCAAAATTTGAATTTGTTTTATTTTCAGACAGTCTGGCTGTAATGCTGACTCCTGAGAATGGGCGTATAAGCTCTGCTCTGGAGTTGATTTCTTGTGATAACAATGACCGGCCAAAGGGTAAAAATAGACCCAAGGCATCCACAGATATTGACAAGGAGGAATCGGGTCAAGATCAAAGCAACATTGATTTACCACAATGCTCCACCAGTGCTATTTCTGAAGTTGATGAATCTAAGTCCAAAGAAAGCGCTGAAGATATAGGGTTGCCTGAACCTGAATCTCCTGAAACTCATGTACTGAAAAAGAGAAGAAATCGGCCTTCAACACAAGAAGAGCGAGAAGACGCATTGCTTCCACAGTTAAAACCTGCTCCAGGTTTGTGCGATGAAATTTTTTAAATTTTGAATTTATCCTTCTTTTAGTTACATCGTGAATGAAGTCTTTTAAACTCAAACTGTGAGGGACATTATATCATAAGCTATCAAGTACAATAATAGCCTATGAGTAGTTTAACATTTATGCCTAACAATTTCATAAAAATTAAACAATTTTATTTGACACGATAAAAGAGCATGCTGATGTTGAAAATATACTGTCCATTTTCTATTAGTGTTTGAAAACATTTGACTCTGGTATTTTCTATTTCTATTTTTCTGTCATTTTCGTTTTCATGCGAGACGTGTGTTAATAATTACCGAAGAATTTAGAATGATTCACATTGTTTGTTGATGATGAAAAATAACAAAACAACAATAAGGAAGTTGAGTCCATTTTAAAAAAAAAAAAATTTCAATGTTCACAAGCAAGATACGTTTTTAGATTTTCACGGCCAAAAGCATTTTCGTTGTTTGTTTTTGGGGTGTTATGCCGTGTTGTGCTACCTCCTTCTTTAGCCGACGTTTCGGACAGCGTTGCAATGTCCATCATCAGGGCAGATCCGGCAGATCCATCGATGATCTGCCGGATCTGCCCTGATGATGGACACTGCAACGCTGTCCGAAACGTCGGCTAAAGAAGGAGGTAGCACAACACGGCATAACACCCCAAAAACAAACAACGAAAATTCACAAGCAAACTTAAATACTAGTATTTTTTTTGAAGTTCGTTTTCATAATTAAATTAATTCTACAAGTTTGAATTTTATTAAGCCCGCCAAAACGCCCGGTAAGAGGCGGGAGTGTGTGACGTCATTTATACCCTTGTTTGTATGAAAAATAACAGTAAATATTTACAAAACCGGGACACGCTTAAAATAACCATTAAAATGCACTTTTTTCGAAATTCCGGTAACTGAATTAATTAGTACTAGTTAACATCTAACTACTACAATTGTTTTCATTTATTTTTTTAGTCCATATTAAGCGTGTCCCGGTTTTGTAAATATTTAGTAGGGTTGTCAGAGAGGACAGACTGCCAAACAACTCAGTCTTGGCACAAATTTCTTGCCTCATTGACATCATTGATTCTACTATTTATCATCTTTCTTAAATGAATATATTTTTGGTTGTAGGCATGGCCTTGCGATTAACAGAGTTTCCGGAAAGAACTTACCCAGAAGACGCGACTCCGGCAGAAATCACCAAACATTGTCTTGATCAAACTTATGTTTTGGATCATCTGATCAAAAGGCATAGCAGGTTGGTAATTTGTTTTATTAATTACATGATTGATAGGCTCTGTGATCGACCAATGAGGTTCTCGACTCAAAATCCAGAGGTCGCGGGTTCAAACCCCGGCATGCGCAACTAAATTTTATTTGATTAATTTGTGTTATTTCACAATTATTTATTCATTTAAAATAATATGTAGTATATTTGCGGCACATTCCAGAGTAAAAGATACTTTTTTTAAAAACATATTTAATTTTTCATAATATGTATGAGCTAGAAGTGTCTTCCATCTTGTAGCCACAACTTCATTTTGGTTCTTGCCCATTTACCACAAGCGGTCTGTCACTCTTATACTGCCTGCTATCAAATATCGCTATTCCATTTGATCAAATGAAAATTTCATAATGATAACGAAGCGATTTTTTAGATCACGAAACAAACCCACATCGCATTTTGTTCTTTGTATCTTCTTCACTGCAGGCAACTTTCTGTTGGACTTCAGAAACTACAGTGGAACCTCTCATAATGAGTACCTCCCATAATGAGTAATTCGCATAACGAGCAAAACCGTTTGTGAAAAAAATGCTCCCTTAACTTGTTGAAAGCCAGCATAAAAAATTTTTTTTTTTCCAATACGATGTCAAATATTTGACAGTTCTCACCTTTCTTACGAATTCAATTTTTATAACATTTCTTTTGTGATATATTACAAAAATTACATCAAAATAATGTAGATAAAACGAACTTCCTAATAATCACTCAAATCTATGCTTTCCACAATGGATTTATATCAAAAACAATGAATAAATACAGACTTTGAATATGACAGCGTTCATATTATCAAGCGGTAGCCATTTTGTCCGCCATATTTGGTGCCCGGCGCGTCATTGGCAATTAATTTGAATATTTCAGAGTGGTTAAATGCTATCCAGTATTTCGTTATGTCAAGAACGAGAATGGCCCAAGCGATTCTGACCTTGTTCTTCATACAATTTAATACATAAGGGGCAAAATCGCTTAAAAAATCCAGACCCGCCGGGGGGACTGCGGCCTGCGAGAGGTTGACGAGCGATATTTTGCATAACCAGTAACGCAAGGGGAAATCCCATCTTCACGTCACTCACTTATGCGTCGGTCTCTGGTTAGTACTTGTTTGTTCAGACTATTTGTAAATTTATTTTTAAAAATGCCTTTTCAGAACATGAAAAGCTTCAGTAGGAACATGATTACGGTTTTTCTCCACTATTAGTAAACTTATGGATTTTTAAAGACTCCATTCTAAAACATGAACAATTGCAATCGGAACATTTAACATTCTTAGCATTTTTTTAAACTGATTCTACAATGGTATTTTACATTGATTTATATGGGAAAAATTGTTTTGCTTATCAAGTGTTTCACATAACGAGTAAGATTCTGGAACGAATCATGCTCGTTATATGAGGTTCTGCTGTACTATAGGAAGACTACCTGTACTATAGACTACAGAAACTACAAAATTCTAATTAATTAATCATGTTTAAAATCTAAATCTGTTGTATCTTAGTTGTGTAACCCTAACAGCATTATTTGTTTGTTTCAGGCCTATCGACATAATTGGTGAACTGGAGTTTACCTATGTTTGTTTTTTAGTCGGGCACTCTTTGGACGCACTTGAACAGTGGAAAAAGCTGGTTAAACTGTTCTGTTCTTGTGAAGAGGCTATAAACAAATATCGAAATGTGTATCTCCAATTTATTACATCCTTAGAAGTACAAATTACAGAAATACCTGAGGAATTCCTGGCCGATATAGTGATGAACAGAAATCTCATTTATGTAAAACTGAGGGACTTCTTTCGAACTGTTCATCATGGAGAAATAGAAGACAGACTTAAAACAGCCATTGAAAGATTCAAAGTCAACCTGACGGAGAAGTTCATGTGGGACTTCAGTGATGTTAATGAGGAAGACGATGACGAGAGACCTGTTATTGTAAAATTACCTAAATAAATTGTAAATTATTCCATACTTGTATTGTTTCTATTACCCTCTTGGGTTTGCAGCACCACTCTCTTTTACAATGTAGTCCCTGATTTAAACCAGTCCTGTTTCACACCACTTTAATGTTATGAAACTTTGTTTGGTGATTACTATTGTATGTTCATAATGTCTTTATTGTGTATAGGGGAAGATTGGCACCATTCGTACACGGGGAACCTTCATACAGTGACTATTACAGCTTGTTAGAACATCGTATTTATTATGGCTATGCGTGTGTGGGTAGGCCGCGGGCGACCGCTTATTGTCCCCGAAGTTAGAGCCAGTGTGGCCGCTGCGACCAACATGGGAGGACATAATGTGTTTTCGCATGCTCAAAGTAAATATCTTGTCGATTTCATTGGATGTTTAGTGCTTAAGTGAGACGTCATATTCTAACGGATTATTGTTCAATGGTAATTAACTACAATTAATATATTAATAATGTATCTATTTTGTGGATTTTGCTGCATGATTTTCTACATGAGAAAAATCTGTTATTTTTGACCTTCGGGGCACGTTCGTACGCCTTCTCCAGGGGCACATTCGTACGCGCCTGAATGTACCCCTATTAATGAATATCTTTTTATTTCAGAAAATTTGCAAAAATGGTCCGGAATTATAAGAAGAAAGAGACTAGGTGCACAATAATAAATGAAAAAAATATGTCTGCGGCAATAAAAAGATGTTTAGGATAGAAAATTATCTTGCAGAAAGGCAGCGGATAAACGTAATACTAAGGCTTCTTCTTTGGAGAGTCGGGTAAAGAAAATAAAAGATAAACCTGATGATGATGGCACATATCAGTCTAAATACACAAGTTACCAAGTATTTTCTACTGTCAAGAAGAGTCACAATTGAACGACTATATTGAAAGATCCAGGACCTATTACACCAGCAATGATTAGGCCTTATCCTACAGCTGAGAAAAATATTAAAACGGTAAAGGTAGGGCAACCAGGAAAGTCCAGAATTTACACCGATACGCCGGAAAAAATAGGCTGGAAGATTTGAAAAATGCGAAGCAATTAAAGAAACTAGAACAGGAAAGAAAATCGAAAGCGAGAGAGATGAAACGCACTTTAAAAATTGCCGGACATTCTAAGCCAAAAAAATCAAAGTAATTCGGAATCTGAAAATTCTGAGGTTTGTTTACAGGAAAGTTCGATAGTAGATTATTCTGATGACAATGAAGATGAAGATTTTGATGCTACCGTGAGACCCGAAAAACATTAACGACAACTGTTTTGCAAAGTTTAGTCAAATTTGCAAAAAAGAAGCTGTCTATTACGTAGCAAAAGATATAAGCTATTATTCCAACACAGAATTTAAGGTCTCTTATTTAAGAAAGGAACCAGGACTATCCTGGGCATTCATGTTACCCAATATTGAAGACGAAGATAGCGTGGGCATTTCTGACGTCGCAATGATTCTTCCTAACCCAAAATCTCCAGGAACCTCTACGGCCAGGACCTTAAACTTACACACATTTCCTATAGATATGTCACAATTGAATGTTCAATAATTAATTGTAAAGATTTGGTTTATGTTTTATTTATGTCAATTGCACCAGACAACTATGTTACTAATGTGCCCAATAACTAAAATATTGATCTCTTCTTGTCTGATTATTTATTAGTGTAGGTAGTCTCCACCGTGTTGTGTTTTTTCTCCTAATCGTTTTGTTTCTGAGTAATGTATATTTTTTGTTGACAAAAGGTTTTGTCGTTTAGTTTATTAAATTTATTATCGCCCTTTAGGTGATTTCTCACAAAAACGGCGCTCTACAAATTATCCAATTATTATAATTAAATCGTTGGTATGTTTAAGGCCAATAAATAGGATTTTTTATAATTATTTTCTTGTTTTACTTAAATTGTATAAAGCTACCCCACACTGTCTGAATGTTCCCCTACCCATGTATGAATGTACCCCAGTAGTGGGGCAGATTCGGACAATTGTCAGATTTTTCTAAAACTCAATCCATTAATTTATTTTAAAAGTTATTGACTTCGAACTTTTTGAATAAGTAGCGGAATGTTTGCTGAATGTTATAATAATTGATTGAGCAATCTATCTTTAACCATCAATTTTTGAAAAATCAAAGTCTGAAAAGTGTACGAATGGTGCCAATCTTCCCCTATAGCAACGAAAGAACTGGGTCAAATTCTTCACCACAGCAAAACAAATGAGCATATGAGAATGTTACAGTTTATTAAAAAATAACCTTTTATCTTCTAGCCCTGACACACGTCAATATTTTATTGAAGTAAGATATAATTTTGTTATGCTGGGATATAATAAAAGTAGATAAATATAATATGTAAATAAATAACCTTTCCATAGAGATTTGAATTGGTATCAGGGAAAGGGGAACAAACTCTGCGCTGAGCGAGAGGTGATGTGACTGTCTCCCTTTCTGTCATTTGTCAATAAATAAACGAATCTGCCAGGAAACTCGCATTATGAAATTGAAAAAACATTGACAGTCTTAAATCAACAAAGTACACAGTTATGGATAGTTTGTCACTAAAAAAAAAAACAATATATTTTAACTCCATTGCAATGTATTTTTAATATATCCATAAAAGAGGTACATTTTCCAAAACAATTTAATATCTCCACTATAATACCAATGCGCAAATCGTGTGAAACGCACATATTGGACAACTACAGACCTATCTCCAAGTTTCAAACCTCTTAAAAATATTTGAAAAATGGAGTAATCCGATCCGCCCACTGAGGCAACTGAAAACTCTTAACTGGCAACTGTCTTTGTATGACATTGTGATGGCCCGCACACTACACAATCACTCAAAAACCCGTTGTCAATGGTAACGTAAGCAGTGACTCGCGACTTGCACTGATGATTGCCTTGGCCAGCCGTTGCTAGTTGCCAGCTGTCAGCTGATTGTTCTTCGTCTATGGTTAAACAAGCTTTTTGACCAATCAAGATATAGAAACCAGCCAGTTTTAGTTTGGTTTCAGTTGCCTCGTCAGCGGAGCGCCTAATTAAATACCTAGGACTAAACAAAATTCTGTCCAGAAGTAAACTAAGCACTGAAGATGCAATATTATTCAATCTGACAGAAACAATGTTTCCATGTCTAATCGGACTGTGAGATCTGAGCGTCTGAATTCCCATAGTAAATTTATTCAGACACGATACTTCCTCACATGATACTTCATCACATCATAACTCACATTAACCTACCCTTCCATTTTTCCTTTCCCCCCTCACCTAACCTAACCTAAGGTTAAAAACCCCAATTATGAGTTTTCGACGCTTCGAGACATGATGAATTATCATGTGAGGAATTAACATCCGATGAAAAGTTTGTACTCAATATTCATACACTTAAAAAGTTTTCACTGAGTAGACCAGTCACCGAAAAAATATACACGTCTGTTGATCAAAATAAAAAAAAGTCTAGCTATATTTTTAGACTTAAGAAAAGCTTTTTGATACGGTAAAACCGGTGACCGGTCTACTCAGTGAAAACTTTAAGTGTATGAATATTGAGTAAAAACTTTTCATCGGATGTTAATTCATCATGTCTCGAAGTGTCGAAAACTGATAATTGGGGTTTTTAACCTTAGGTTAGGTTAGGTGAGGGGGGGAAATGGAAGGGTAGGTTAATGTGAGTTATGATGTGATGAATTATCATGTGAGGAAGTATCGTGTCTGAATAAATTTACTATGGGAATTCAGACGCTGAGATCTCATAGTCCGATTAGACATGGAACTGGTAAATCCCAATCTACTCATAAAAATAATTAATCAAATAGTTTTCAAAAAAGATACACTAAAAACTCTCAATATCTCAAAGACAGAAAACACAAAATTAAAAAAAGAGATTTTTTTATAGTACAGAAAAAGTAGTAAAAAATGGAGTACCACATGGAACTGTTTTTGGCCCAATTCTGTTTCTAATACAGTGGAACCTCATAACGAGTAATTCGCATAACATTCATCACCTTAACCTAACCTAAGGTTAAAAACCCCAATTATCAGTTTTCGACGCTTCGAGACATGATGAATTATCATGTGAGGAATTAACATCCGATGAAAAGTTTGTACTCAATATTCATACGCTTTAAAAGTTTCCACTGAACATTCTGGTCACTCCGTGGAAGCATGGAATGCATGGAACCATAGAATTATACCCAATTTGAGGAATTTGAATATTTTAGAACATTTTATTAGGTATTTTAGAACATAAGCATTGGTAACTTTGTACTTGACTGTCATCAACTGTCATTACTGTTGTAAACAGTTGTAAATTTGTAGAGGACCAAGAGGACTGATAAGGAAAATATAGTTGGGTTGTCCCATTTTCACTATTGAGTTAAAAAGCACATATTCCCCCGTGAATTGTTAATATTTTTCTATTTTTATGATGTTATTGAAAACTTAACGACAGGTAATTTGAATCATTTTTTAATAATGCACTGTAATTCAAGATTTCACCAACCATAATTTCTGGTGAATCTATAGTAACCTATACAAGTAACTGTTGAGCTTTTGGTGCTCAAACATAATTTTTTGTTTGCAATGGGCTAATAATTCGGCGCGAAATCGTTATTAATTTGTTGCCCGGTTACATACAAGCATAAATATACCAATCTGCTTGTATGTATACAAGGTAAAGTTTCCTTATTTTGCTTACTGCTGAATACGCCCAAATTATTGAAGCAACACTTCTTTTTAACTTAATTAATACAAAAAATGACCATTTATGTCGGGGAGATGGAAAAACATGCACAACATAGGTTGGGTTATTTCAGTAATTAGTGCCATAAATAAACATATTTGTGCGTATTTACATTGAAGCCGACCTTTCGGCAAACGGCAAACAAAATTGTGTGGTGCAGATGCACCGGTGCCGAAGGGATAAATGACACTAGTTCCTCGGAGCATCTTCCATTGAAAACGGGTAGAATAAGGAAAGCATTCCCGCCTGCGCTCTAAACAATGCAATCCGTTTGTTAGACAGGGTAATCTATCAAATGAACCGTCCGTTTCTGTACTGAGTCGAGGGTTTTTTCGGCACGAGTACGATTTCAGTGGCGCAGCCATTTGACAATGGATTTCGATAAATTAACCCAAAATAAGTCGAAAATGAGGAATAAAATTTTTCGATATCTCGCTTCGTTTTCGAGATATCGACACTTTAAAGTTTTAAATGTTTTTAACTAGATGATTTATAAATAAAAGTAACAATAAATAAACAATTAAAAAAAAAAAAAATTAATATGTTAAATATGTTACACAAAGCTACGCTAGGTTTTAGGTAATATGGTTTGTGATACAAAAGTGAATGTATTTTTTATAAAAAATAATTACTAAAACTTTAAAGTGTCGATATCTCGAAAACAAAGCGAGATATGGGAAAATTTTATTCTTCATTTTCGATTTATTTTGGGTCGATTTATCGAAATCCATCATCAAATGGCGGTGTCACGGAAATCGTACTCTCCCCGTTTTTTCAAATATTTTGGGGCTCCAGACTAGAGGTGGCTGCCAAATTCAACAGTGGTTAAAAGTATGTAATGGAGATGTATTCAAAGTATGTAGTGGTGTGTACAAACCAAATTTAATAGCTGACATGTACCTAGCGTTGCTCGTATTGTGAATGGTTTGGAGTAAAGTTTTGAGTTTGTGAATTTCATTCCAGCGCAGATAAAAAGGAAACCGGGTGGCATTTTGACCTTACAGACATATTCCCCAATATCCTCTCTGGATTTTGACCCTACTGAAAATATTTTTTTAATATAAAAAAGATATCAACCACCGGCATGTCGGTACGTTTAGCTTTTTTAATATAAAAAAGATATTAACCACCGGCATGTCGGTACGTTTAGCTTTTTTAATATAAAAAAGATACCAACCACCGGCATGTCGGTACGTTTAGCTTTTTTTGATAAGTTACTTCTTGTAGGAGTTAGGACCCCCTCCAAAAATCGTTAAAAGATTTGAACGCCTGATTTGAAAGCTATCAACTGACGTTTATTATAAAAAAAAGCATACAAACGTAAAACGTACAAACATAGAGTATTTTCTTCTAATACAGTTAGTAAAAAATCTATGCGTTAGGTCTTCCTCGGGCGTCCCGACTTTTTCTACCATTCTCTACTGAACATCACATTGTTACTGTCAAAAAACAATATTTTATCGACTTTTATTCTACTCGTATGTACAAAAACTAGTGCTAGGAAATTAACGTAGATTCAATGATATATAATATCATGTACCTTGTAAAAAGTGAAATAGATCCTTTCAGACTCCAAATGGACTTCATGTTACATCACGAGCTTGCTTAATGGCCCGTTGCGTTTTTTTTCTTCGAAAAATGCCTGTATGAGCTAACTTTATTAAATACATTTTCTGCGAACCTTGCCCTAGGATAGATACAACACGTATGGCAGTATGCTAAACCAACATATCCTAGCGGAACAAGTTCTTCGGGTTGTTTTTCTTTGATACATTTTAATGGATTATTAAAAATTATGAAAATCTAAGATTTAAAACGAAAAATATTATTCTACGTAAGACTTTACTGCTTTTTGCCAAAGAAATATTATTGCGCTGTTAGCAGTTAAAAGCCTCTCCGCTAGCGCACAGCTAACTAATATGTCAAAGCGTTTTTGGCATACTGAAAAACGTCTTTGAGTGTTTTGTTTGTAATTTTTACAAGCGTAAACTGCAAACACAGTACCTGTTTTATAGACATTAAATATATTTTTTCAAAATACAAATTAGACGGTGCAAAAAAACACCACCGAGTACCATATATATTCAATTATTTGCCACCATTGTCTAGAAGGAATGTCAAGATGCTACACAGCGCCTCTAGCGGCCAGAGTAGGGTAAATACTGCCAATTTTTGACTGGAGTTGGGCTTATTATCATTATTCTAGGGCAGGTGTGGCGAACCTAGGGCACGCGTGCCCGAGGTGGCATGTTTGATAATTTGGATGGCACACGAACGATTTCAAAGTTCAAAAATTTTTGAACCCGAAAACTGATGAATCCAGTTGGTCGTGTGTACCTATTACTAAAAGTGACGAAATATGAACCAGATAATTAGAATTTCGTCATCGAATGTACATGTGCAAAAATCTCGTTGATAAATAACTAATATGTAAATATATTGATTATGAATTTATGTTTATGAAACTCTATTGTAATTTTTAAGCTTGTAAATAAAATTCAGAAAAATTTTTTTTTTATCTATTTTGTTCATTTATTTACTGCTTGGGCACGACACACAATCGAGAAATAATATTTGGCACGCGGACCCAAAAAGGTTCGCCACACCCATTCAAGGTATTCTTTCACCCATTCTTTCCCAATAGTCACATAATAACAATGGCATTTTCAAATAATCATTTATATGAAGAAAAAAAATTACCAGCCGAAAAATTAATCCAGTTGGATTGATAAATTAGCATTAAATTTACTATTAGAACTTGTATTTAAAAATATGTTTTTTTATTTATCATTTCAGGGTGATAAGCCGGGATAGATATGGTGCTTATCTACCTTTATCTTGCAGTTGCGTTTGATTTCTTGGTTAATACACTAAATTTGTCATTTTGTTGTAGGTTTCCTTTCCTTGTTATGCACTGACATCGACTAATTGTTGTATTTTATAAGTTTGAAACGCTTTCGTCCCTGTGATGAACGTCAGCTAAAACATGGTTTTAAAAAATTATGCTGTCGATCTTTTGAATAAACTTATAGGCGATTATGTGGAAAACGTTGACAAATCGCAATTAAAAGTAAACATATTGGGAGGTAAGTTATAAGTTTATTTCTAAATAATTTGTATTACTTTTTTATTGCTGTTGGTTAAGAGGGTATTACCAGAGAATACCGAAAATTAGTCCTTTTTAAATCTAATTCCAGACTTATTGCCTATTTTTTACAAAAAAAAATAAATTGATTTTGAAAGATTGTTATTTTATCTGGTACACATAGTTTTAAAATTTTGAAAAACTAAGTGTATTTTTAATATACTAAGGTTATACCGTTGGTCGTTGGCAGATTTGTTCAATTTTCAAACGATATATTCTATTAAACAACACAAATTTCGAATCATGTAATCATGTAATAAAATAAATCAATACACGATCTAGTCAACACAGTTTTCAAAATTTAAATTAAAATCATTAAAAAATAAATCTGAGAACGTGTTTTGTGACAAAAATGCCTCAATTTTTCTATTTATTTAAGTTCTTACAAACTAAAATATTTCAAATTTTTTTTACACACTTATTTTGTTTAGACATTATTGAAAAATCATGAATACTTACGTAATCAACAAAATACTTACAAGAAGTATACTATATTTAATAATTTATCATCGCGCTTTTTGAGCATTTTCATTGCTTACTTGAATGTAGGTATATATTAAAGCAAGTTTTGAATGAAATAAATCAATATTAAATTTTTAATTTTTAAAATTTGATACTGGGAATAATCGATCTTTCTCATTGGAATCTCCCAGTACAGTTGCAAGTATTTTTAAACTTTTATTCTCAGCTGCTGGTCAATCGCTCTTAATGTAATTTCCTTTTTATTTAATTATAATTTCCTTAATTTTTCCTATATTTCTGTAATTATTTTGTTAAAATTTCTGTAATGTCTACCAAATTTCCAATTTTTCTCCATAATGCTGTTTTATGATTTTTTTCTATATTAAAGACTGTGCAGTGAGTTCAGTTTCAAATTCACTGAAATTTTTATGTTTTGTTTCCAGGCAATGTTGTTTTGGAAAATCTTGTTCTTAAACAAAATGCCCTTGATAGTTTGGATTTGCCCGTACAAGTACATTTTGGAAGCTTAGGTGAGTAAACAAAGCAACTGCAGAGCCCTTGAAGGTGTCGAAACTATAATTGATACAATCTGTGACATTAAATTCACGTAGCTGTATGGAATTCTTACTTCAACACATTCATAAAATGACGCCATATTGTTCATTGGACATTATTCATTGATAGGGGATGCCCGGAGGTGATTTTTCCATACAACCGTATTCCCCATTTATCTCTCTGGATTTTAACCATAAATAAAATGTTTTTTTACGTAAAATAGATATCAGCCACTAGCGTGTCGGTACTTTTTGTTTTTTTTTGAAAAGTTACTTTTTATAGAAGTTATGACCTTCCAAAAATCAATAAAATTGACTGGTTTAAACGCTGTCAAAAGACGTTCGGTATACAAACTAGACATTGTTTTAAGACAAAAAGTTAAACAAACAATATGAATAAATGAAGCTATTTACAATTGAGATTTTGTCTTGAGATCAACATACAACATTATTCTACAAAACTCTTTCAATGGCTAAAAAGCAGGCTCAACAATATTTTTTCTGGACGAATTCTACTTTTATGCATTCTTCAGTTGAAGTGTATCTAGTTGAAGCCATAATACATTCGTTTTCTCCATTTATTCCCATGAATTAAACCAATCTCCGTGATTTCGATAAACGGCTTTATACAAAATTCTTCCACAAACCGACATTTAAAATGCTGCCACAGGCCTAAAAAAAATTTCTTTACAATAACCCCCATCTTAAAAGATTCGTAATAATATGTCCAACATTATTCCATCAATAACTCAACATTGATAGTTTTGTTGGATACAACATTATTTGGAGCAAGGGCCCAATTATTGAAAGATTTAAAAAAGTGTGTTGAATTGACTTTGTTGTAAATTCATCGAATGAATGTTTTTAATGACAACTTTTATAAAGGTTTTGCTATACTATTATCTAATCTATCTCAATTAATCAGTATAATATGCTAGACAACAATAATTTTAATTAAAAGTTTCCATGAATAATTGATAAGCTGTGACATTCTTATTGCCTTTACTGCGGATGAGCTATGTACCAATGACTACCCAGCGCAGAATAACAGTGGAGACTATTTTCTTTAATACAGCGGTCTTGATGTTTAAGTTTGAACCATTCTGTATGTTTGCATTATCGAGCTTCTGACTCGATCCCAATTTGTGACCAATTCTATAAATATACCTATATTATATATCTAATGTATTTTACTTTATAAATTTTAGCAAAATTGGTGCTTACCATAGATTGGACTAACTTATCTAGTGGTAAAATAGAAGTATTGATCGAAGGATTATTCTTACTTGTTGTTCCAAATCAAGAAGTAAAATATGAGGCAGAAAAAGAAAACCGTATACTTTTGCTTAGCAAGCAGAATACACTGCAGAAGGTTGAGAAAGGAAAGAAGCAAACGAATATTGAAAATGGTTTGTCTGATTATTGAAACCTTATATTATTGCATGTTTTTGTGGCATTATTATTAAATCAAAATTTATTGATTTTTTTTTTTTTAATTGATAAACTAATGTTTTTTATAAAAGACAAGATTTTTTATGCATAGCACAAATGGTAACAATTATTATAAGCAATAATAATTACAGTGAAACCCTCTTAAGAAGTTCTCGCTTAAGATGTTTTCCTGCTTAAGAAGTTTGGTTTTTTCGATCCCTTGAAGACCAAATGGCCCAATTTTTCCCTCACTTATAAGATTTTCCCGCCTAAGAAGTTTTTTTTTTCCGGTCCCTTGGAATCACTGTATTAGCCTGAAACACTCATCCATATGGATGGATATAATATGGATGAGTGTTTCAGGCTAATAATTATTGCTTATAATAATTGTTCAACATTTATTATTTTTATTGAGCAAAATACAAAAACTAGCCAATAACTTTTCTCCTATATATTATTGCTGTTCGATTTCATTTCCTAAGAAAATGGATGGTTTGGGGGTGAAGAAATTGTGAATTGGGATTTACATTAAGTTCCTTTTCGCCGGTACCTACTAGGGTTAGAAATTGTACAAATTTGTTAGCTGAAAGGAAAATGTTTTTCAGACCAAGTTAAAGGGAATAATTCGTACTCAGAAAAGTTGACAACAGCACTAGTGAAGAATATCCTATTAAAAATAAAGGATATTCATATAAGATATGAGGATAACACAACTCATCAAGGATCGCCATTTTCTGTTGGTTTTACCCTTTACAACCTCTCTGTGCACACACACCACGGGAAACCAGTGGTGCCCCAAGTTACTGAGCAGATACACAAGGTAAGATTTTATGATAATATTTATACTTTTGTATACATCAGGGATGGCCAACAGGTCGACCGCGGTCTACCGGTCGACCGCGAAGCTGATTTAGGTAGCCCGCAGGAGTAAAATAAAGTGAATAGGAAAATCTGTTGTGGTCGAAGAAGAAATAATTAAAATGAGAAGCGACATATTTTTGAAAGCTAGGGCATCTGGTAGTACAGATTTTTAGAAACTGATTTGCAAAGAAAAGTTTCCATGCCTAAGAAAGGTAGCTTTATTTTTGTCATCGTTTTTCGGTTCTACCTATCTTTGCGAATCAACATTATCAATGATGAATGCAATAAAAACCAAAAATCGTTCCCACATAACAGATGCCCACTTAACTTTGTGTTTGCGAATCACAGTTACTTCGTACACTCCCCAATATGATAAGCTTGTGGAGAATATGCAGTGTCAAACATCCACCCTAAAACGTAAAGCTTAATGGAAAAAAAATCGTATGTTACATTGCATTAATAAATTCTTACAAATTTATCACAAAATAGTTTTATTTTGTCACTTTTAAACTCTACCTTGCAGTAAGTAGACCGAACAGGTCAAAAGTTTGGCCACCCCTGGTATACATCTTTGCGGCCTTGCATATTACTAATGACACTTATATCCCTATATAATCTACCTCAATACCTGTTTAAAATGTAAGAAAATATTTAATAAACTTCACATTTCACAACACATGGTATTTTCACTGTTTTATTTTTATTTTTTAAAACAATTACGAAAATAAAGGTATTCATATTTTATTTTTATTTGATGAATAAATTTTCTTGATCTAATCAAATTATATTTACCTTTCATTGACATGCAAATTAATAGACGAGCCAATTAGGGAAAGGGGAACATTGTTAGGCTATAGGAAAGTCATCCTAATAGCCGGTTCACACGAGGCGATTTTTGTTGGTCCACTCGACAATTGAAAGCTAATTGACAAGTGTGAACACTTTGTCAACAAAGTTATCATTTTTTTTTGTTGGCTAGCGAAAGTTGATAGCCCGTCTACTTTTGACGTTCGAGTATGACCATCACCATTTTGGTTTTACTAATCGTTCGAGTTTTACACCGAATCATCGCGCGTGAACACATGTTTCAAGTTGCTTGTCATTTTTAGTTACTCGTGGAAAAAGTAAACGTCAGACGTTTCATTTATTCGGTACTAATTCCTACCGTCATGGAATCCGTTTCAACCAAAAAATATCTGAAATGGTCGGAAGATTTAATGTTCAGATTTATGGATCTGTACCAAAGCCATCCGTCTTTGGGATCAAAAACAAGAAGTATACAAAAATAGAAATACCCCGTGATACTGCAATAAATAATATTATTTTTGAATTATAAATAATATTATTTTGAAAAAAAAATGTGTTGGATGCGCCTTATTCACTCCTTCTCGTGATCCATTTTCTCACCCAAGTATGACGTTTTTTATGTTTTTTCATAATCTCCAGCTCCTCTCGCAGAACATCAGAAATTAGATAGACGCACGCACTAACAATATCAGTTGACGTCATTTTTAATGTCGAAATCGGTTCTACTTAAATTGAAACGTGTGAACAAAATCTTGTTCAACTTTTTTCGTAAAATAAAAGTGGGTCAACAAAAATCGAAGCGTCAGAACGCCCCATAAGTGGCGTGACCGTCCCCTTTTTAATGATTTGTCAATAAATAATTCTGACAGTATGCAGGTAACTCGCATTGTAATATCACCATTTGGTCCTCGAAAATAAAATCTGCCTTTTTCAATGGCCCGCAAATTGCTGATTGCGTAAAAAACTTATCTGCAAATCCCAAATCGGTTAAATAAAAATTTATATTTCAAAATTTAATATTTTTTACGCTATTTAGTTGACACTTTTACAAATGTGTTATAATTTTCCCACTTCACTCAATTTTTGCGCCGCTATGCCAGGCGATTAGTTTACGAACGAACATTCAGATTTTGCGCAGAAAAGTTCCACAATGGACAGCGCTGCAAATCTTTGTCTTACTTTAGCAAACTTTGCTTTTCTGCGTGTGGACTGGTTATTTCAATTTTCGCTCTTCAGTGGTCAGTATAAGACTGATGTCATAGTTTATTTGAAGAATTCTCGAACCCTCTTGGTGCCAAAAACATGGTCACATAGTTTGCCTCCATTTTGTCGAAATGATACCCAGATTTCATTTTAGGGCAAGTATATCAATTTGGATGTCTATGATAACTAACTATTTGGGTTTTCCACTGAAATGATATGTCCGTGCGAAAGGCCTCTTTGTTATCACACTGACCAAAATTGTTTCATCACTGTAACCAAGAACGTTTGTTTCTATAATATAAAAAAATATATTTTTGAATTAGGACCGTTTAGGATTTAGCAATTCCGCAATGTGTTTAACCTCTTGGATGTCGGAAGACAGTTTTTAACAGAAGTTAAGGCCGTATTTCATAGAAAATTAATATCAGAGTATTCCGAGGAGCTAGAGTGCTCTAATAAAAAGCAAAGTCTAGAATGATATTGGCACAAGCGATTCTGATCTTGTCCTTGTACAGTTTCTGTATACATAAGGGTTAAAATCGCATTTTATTTTTTAACCTCTCAGCTGTCACCCGTCCACCGGCAGGCTTACGACAGATGACTCGTTAAAAGCTATAGTTATATATGTATTTATGGAAAACATCAGAAAAAGAAAAATAGTCTTTAAATATTCCGCAATTTTTTAACAGTACCTATCACTCATTTGTTAAAATAGCCCATTATTAAAGAGCACTAAAAGCATGAAAATACATATAATGCCCTAAATAATACATACATACGTAAACGTAACGCGAGGAACCTTTTATGACCCCCTTTCCTCTGGACATTTTCAAAGTTGCCTGCGAAGCTCAGAATTAGTCATCTCAAATTCGCATAATGGTTTCCCTTCCTTATGGGGCGTTCTGACGTTTCGATTTTTGTTGACCAACTTTTATTTTACGAAAAAAGTTGAGCAACATTTTGTTCACACGTTTCAATTTAAGTTGAACCGATTTTGACATTCAAAATGGCGTCAACTGAAATTGTTAGTGCGTGCGTCTATCTAATTTCTGATGTTCTGTGAGAGGAGCTGGAGATTATGAAAAAATATAAAAAACGTCGTACTTGGGTGAGAAAATGGATCATGAGAAGGAGTGAATTAGGCGCATCCAACACAATTTTTTTCAAAATAATATTATTTACATTTCAAAAATAATATTCTATTTTTGTATACTTCTTGTTTTTGATCCGAAAGACAGGGATGGCTTTGGTACAGATCCATAAATCTGAACATTAAATCGTCTGACCATTTCAGATATTTTTTGGTTCGAATAAATGAAACGCCTGACGTTTACTTTTTCCCGCGAGTAACTAAAAATGATAAGCGACTTGAAACATGTGTTCAGACGCGACGATTCGATGTAAAACTCGAACGGTTAGTAAAACCAAAATGGCGATAGTCATACTTGAACGACAAAAGTAGACGGGCTATCAACTTTCGCTAGCAACAAAAAAAGTTGATAACTTTGTTGACAAAGTGTTCACACGTGTCAATTAGCTTTCAACAAAAAAGTTGACCGACAAAAATCGCCCCGTGTGAACCGGCTATTACTCACAAGTATTGGGTGTCAGCTTCCACACTGTTTAGCTCCTAAGTTTTGGTTTGTCCTGCAAGCTTATTCTAAAGACACCCCTTTGGTGGTGAGTTTTGCAACATGTCCTGTCCGGCAAAGGCGTCACTGTTTTATAAATCTCGTTATTGACAATTATAAACAATTGATATAGCTCATGGTTTTACCTTGTCCTTCTGACACCATTTTCTTGCATGGCTCCAAATTTTATTCTTTCAATATCTTCCTTTCAAAGATTTACGTTGTCCTTCTGCTCTTCTTTGTGGAGCAGTGTGACAAGAGTTTCCGGACATATCATTCACTGCTTCATATAAATGCTTTGGATGATGTGTAAATGTGTTGGATAATCTTTATTTAATAATTACAATAATTGTCCATATCCAAAACTATGATTTAATTTATGAAAATTTTTGTACGAAAGGTATGTATTGTTTTTACAGATGTTAATATTGGAAGGGTTGTCCGTGTATTGGAACTCTAATTCTATGCTGTTTACGAAATCGGCACCTACACGAAATGAAATTTTGGAGAAATTTCGTGAAGAATGTACCAGCAAAAATGATCATCGAATTAAGTACAAACAGAGTAAGTATAATAATCCTTGTTCTACTGGTATTTCAATGGTGCTCCGAGAAACTAGCGTCATTGATCCCCTCGGCACCGGTGCACAGTCATGAAACACGCCAAATGCGCGCCTAACATATGTAGGTACATGGTTGACATTAGTCACATGAGAATGGGTCGCTTCTATGACTCCTTTTTGAGTTCAACAGCTCGTCTGTGGAACTCTAGCCTCCTGTCTCTTCACACAGCATCTTCAAAGATTACATAGTCCCTGAGGGAAATTGTTTTCCTCAAGCCTCCCTTTTGGAGTTAATGTAAAAAAAAGCTTTTCGTATATGGTTATTTAAGTTAAACAGACAATCTGTCAAAAGTTTAGTGTATTCTACATATTTGATTTATTTTTTTTTTTTTTTTTTAAAAGAAAGACAAACATTCCCGGGTTACGAATAACCCAACAACATTTGAAAATCTCCTACTACCACCACACTAAGCGGAAGATGTTGCTTGTGTTGTGGTGGAGGACTTAGCCAGCCGAGGAATCGAACACGGAACGCCTGGGTGGGACCCAAACGCGATGCCCACTGAACCAAGAACACTTCATGTCTTTGAAACTTATGCGATCCTGCAGGGTGAAGATTGCTCTGATAGATCTTCAGAGAGGGCACCAGAAGAAAAATGCTTCTAAAATTCAGAATGCAGATCGCTATTGCATATAACTTACTTTGCGAGAGGTTTTAACGATCCTTGGTCCCACAATACATATTTAAATATATAAATCTTTATCTTTATATATAAATGTCTTGCGTAAAAAATGTTTGTCCAAGGTAAACTCCGAAACTTGATTTTGACGAAATTTGAATTACTGTTTGAAATTTGGTTCAACTTAAAAGATAGGATAGTTTTTATCTCGAGTATTGACCTCAATATTTATTATTGCCAATTAAATGTTTGTTATGGGACAATGATTTGAAATTATTTGTAAGTTCCATAAGTTTCTGACAGATGGCGGTGTGAGTTAATTTATTGACACGACACTTGGTTATCTAGGTTAGGTACCCATGCAGTAGATGGCGTTGTGTTTTATTTGCCACAGCAATGGGTGGGAGGGTCAGCTAGTTATATATAAAAATCTCGTATTACAATGTTCGTCCAGGATAAACTCCGAAACTACTTAATCGATTTTGATGAAATTTGGCTTACTGTGTGTATTTTGGTCCAACTTAAATGATAGGAAAGTTTTTATCTCGATTATTGCCCTCAATATTTATTAATGCAAATTAAAAATTTTTGTTATAGGACAATGCTTTGTAATTTTTTGTAAGTTCCATAAGTTTCTAACAGATGGCGGTGTGAGTTAATTTATTCACTTGGTTATCTAGGTTAGGTAACCATCCAGTAGACGGCGTTGTGTTTTGTTAGTCACAGCAACGCTTTGCGGGGTCAGCTAGTATATGTATATATTTTTAAAAATACATACATATAATAAATTAAAAACTACAGATAGTTCTTAAAGCTAATTAGAAAAAGTGTAAAAAAAACTCCCCAACTGAAAAAAGAAAACATTTTACGTGTTAGAATTGGGGAATTGGTAAATTATAGAATAAGTTAAAGAAATTAAATTATTCAAAGTTAAAAATAAACAAACTTAATAGTTTGATAATAAACCTAAATAATGAACTTGAATAACATAACAGTTGAAGACCTTGGCAAGATCTTGTCAACTAACAATTAAGCTATAGAGATATTTAGTCTTCTCTGTTTAGTTTAAAAAAACTAGTATCATCACAAATTTACAATTTTTTCGATGAATGTTGTACAGGGTATCCCAGGGTAGAGTGCATTAACTTCGGGGGGTTATTCTACATGATGGTAGGAATAAAAAAGTTAAATAACTTTTTTCGAAATTCCAACTTTTAGGGGTACTTTTCAGTAAAAAGCTAAAATTAGCCCGACGTGTAAGGCCGGCTTAATTATTTTGCATTATTGCCAAATCTCTCACTCACTACACAGTCAGTGTTGATTTGAAACAGACGGCCCCTAGCGATTTACATGTAGATGGTATACATAATAATATAAATGCAGGAATGACCGTGTTTACCTATATTCTGAATGATTGTCTATCCCAGGGGTGTAATGTAATACCCATTGAACAATCATCGTATAAATCATCATCTTCTATAATGATTATCATGATTAGTAATCGATTTTGAAGCGCGAAATTTCGTAGCTTCCTCCAACACAGCTGAACAGAACTGTCAATGTGGCGGAGTAACTATAGGGTAACTGTCTGTTCGGAAAGTTAAAAGTAACGTAAAACAAGCAGTCAAATTGATTGAAAAATGCATTTTGGTGAAATTTAACTTTAGTAACTGCTTTAAGTCTAACTTTAACGGTAGCTAGCGTTGAAACAGACGGTCCCTAGATACTTAATTTTATTTTTGCCTGCTATTGGTAAACATGCGATTTATTTCTACATGACAACTAATAATTGCCCTGTTGCATTATTACCCCCCTTACTCTTGTAATAGATTCCATTTCTTTTATAGTTTTGGGTCCAATCAATGCGATGGCACAATTAACATTGAATCCCAAACCAGAGTTGGACACGCCTAAGTTTAGCCAACCTAAAGCTGTATTTAACATACAAATGGAAGAAACGGCTTTACACATAACAAAACAACAATATCAGGATGTTATGATGCTAGCTAATTCAATGGATATCATGATTAGAAGAAAGCCATTTAGGTAAATAAAATAGTTATTTTTAATTACGTACAACTGATAACTGTGTTATAGCCTCTCCCTCTTTCTTATATGTAATCCTAATTAATATTATAAATGTGAAAGTGTGTTTGTCCTTCTTTCACGTCGCAATGGAGTGACCGATCGATGTTATTTTTGCATAGGGATTGTTGGAGGACTGGGAAGTGACTTAGGCTACTTTTCATCTCAGAAAAACATTTTATTCTCATTATTCTTTATACAGTAATTTTCCCTTAATAGCACGTGAGCGAAGCCGTGATTAAAAGCTAGTCTATAATGTAAGTAAAAGATAGAGGAGCTCTTAGTGAGATTTGATTACTTTTTTTGCAAGAGTTCCCTCCAGTCGATCGCGTAGTTGGCTGGCGTGGTTTGAGTTTAAGACATAGCGATACATCCCCGCCGGGCCAGCAGGGATGGAGGTCAATGTGTTAATCTTCTCAAACTGCCTACTAAAATATATTTTTTACAAGTGTATATACAGTAAAACCCTCTCAAGAAGTTTTCCAAGGGACCGGAAAAAAAACTTCTTAGGCGAGAAAACCTTATAAGTGGGATAAATTGGGCCATTTGGGCTTCAAGGGAACGAAAAAATCAAACTTAAGCGAGAATTTCTTAAGAGGGTTTCACTGTATTATATTTATAAAGTTGATTTCACTTCCAGGATGTTTCGTCCATTCTTGTTTACATACCAAAATCATTACAAGGAATGGTGGAAATATGCATACACGTGTGTTGTGGAGCGTGACGTGAGACAAAGAAAGTTGAACTGGGCCTGGAAGCATATCTCTCGGCACCGCAGTATATGCAAAAGCTATGCAGTGGCATACCAAACCAAGCTGCAGACCTCAAAAAAGATCCCTCCTGAAGTTATGTCGGTTCTGGACGAGTGTGAACTGAATCTGGACATCTTCAATCTGCTTTTCATACGGCAGCGAATCGAGAAGGAAGTATGTTACGCACATATTAATAGAGTATTTAAATATAATTCATTTTTTTCTATCATCCATTTTTTGTATATTTAACAAATGTAATAATAATAAAACATTTATTTGTCAATAGATTATTACTTTGTTCCTTTCTACATCATATTTTACTTGACAATATTGACAAAAAGGTCATAATAAATAAATAATTCAAATAAAATTTCAATTAAATAACATAATCGCAACACAATCACTTACACAAGTAGGTATTCCTACCATTAGGCTTTTATAAATTAATTCTTTCAATTACGATGTTATGGGGTTCGCTGAGCAGTCAGCAAACATTTGCTGCAGAGCTTCTTAAAGCGCTGCAATGATGTCGATATTCAGATAGACAGTGGTATTTCATTCCAAAGTTTTGTTGAGAAATACAGTAAAACCCTCTTAAGAAGTTCCCGCTTAAGAAGTTTTCCTGATTAAGAAGTTTTTTCCCGGTCCCTTGGAAAACTTTTTAAGAGGGTTTCACTGTAGCTGTAACTATCCTCAAATACTTCAGTTTGTGCATTATTATTTTACTATTATTATTTTACTCATTTTCACTCTAATTATAGTGGACCTTCGGGTAAGCCGGATTTAATTTAAAAATGAAACACAGTAAATTATTATTTAATTTATTTATTTATAAAGTAGACATTTTGAAAACAATTATTATAAATATGATACCGCGGCTGTTCTGGCACACTTTTGATCAAATTTTCGAAAACTTTTTTATTGGAAACTGATTCTGCTAATGGTCATTTGTTGAGAATGATGACTTCTCATTGATTGCGATTCTCTCACTGACAACTGCAATTTTTCGGCCGACCGTGCAGGACAGAGATGCTGCGTATATTGTCGATAACTGAACCTGTTTCCGTAATTTTTTTAAATTATCTTTAAAAGGTGGACTCAAAGTCAAATATTGATAACCAAAAATTTCAGTCTCCACAAAATTTTCACCAAATTTGTAATTTGTTTTAACAATAAAAAAAAAACATTGTTCTTTTGTATAGCGATTCATTTGTTATAACCTCAAAATCAAACATTACGGTTGCATACCCGATGGGCCACCCTTTACACAATGTACAAATTTATGTATACTTTAAAGGGAAGGGTCGGATTGCTAACCTTCCCGCATTACAGCATATAGAATAAATAATTTTTTTATAATGTAGTATTAAAAACACCTTTATTATCTTCTGTTTTGTAGCAACGCAAATAAAATACTAATTGCCGGAACTTTTTTTTTTATTCAGAAGTTAAAGGATTTGATCCCAGAAAGTACTTTTTTTTTTTTTTCTTAAAAAAGAAAGACAAACATTCCCGGGTTACGAATAACCCAACAGCATTTGAAAATCTCCTACTACCACCACACTAAGCGGAAGATGTTACTTATGTTGTGATGGAGGACTTAGCCAGCCGAGGAATCGAACACGGAACGCCTGGGTGGGACCCAAACGCAATGCCCACACAACCACTGACCGGTCAACTTATAGTAGATCTTTAGCTGTTATGTAGAAAATTCATAAATATATTAATTTAGTCCCCTGTGCTTTTGATGTTCATCAATTACATATCATATTTATTTATGGCAGCTTCCATCGCACCCACCACCTAACCACCTCTTGGAATATGTAAATTTATTTGAATGACACGTGAAAATTATAATTTGGGCAATATTTTTTTGTACTATGTATGTGGTTATATTAATTTTGGATTTATTACTATCCCATTTTAATAAAAATTCTTCTTTTAGGTGGAAAGATTGGGCAACATCAAGAAAGAAGCTGATAAGAAAAAAGGGTGGTTTAGTTCTTGGTTTGGAGGCGAAAAAAATGATCAATCTGACCAGAATGATATTCGTAAGTCTAAATTAGCAAATACTGTATTATGAATTTCAGTGATTTAGTAAATAAAAGTCCAATATCTGAAAAGAAAGATGACACCCCTACTGGCTTCGCGACTTATGTGACAGTATAAGCACGATTATTTAATTTATTTAAATGAACAAATGGAATAAAAGATTTAAGACTTTCACAGCCAAAAGAATTATCGTGATTAATTTTTGAGCTATTATATCGTGTTACGCTTCCTCCTTCTATAACCAACATTTTGGACACGTTACAGTGCCCATCGTCAGACCAGATGTGTAGATTGTGGTGAAGTGTATACCGTGTTGCAAACGTTAATTCTCTTAGGTCAGTATTTTAGTATTATATTGGTATATTTAGTAAAATTAATGTAGTTTTTGGCATTTAGTTTTGGTGTAACCGTCAGCCATCTGTCCTGATGATAAATACTGTAAAGTTGTCCGCAACATTGGTTAAAGAAGGAGGAAGCCCAAAACGGCGTAATACCGGTAAATTGATCACGATAAGTGG
Source organism: Limnephilus auricula (assembly GCA_951813805.1). Taxonomy (NCBI): domain Eukaryota; kingdom Metazoa; phylum Arthropoda; class Insecta; order Trichoptera; family Limnephilidae; genus Limnephilus; species Limnephilus auricula. The sequence continues at coordinate 32,082,196 of OX638389.1, read as the reverse complement.
GATAGAGCTTTAAATTGAATTTCATTAAACTCGATGACAATGGAATTCCACTAAGAATTAGTAGTTACAAAAATAGACACTTTAAAAAGTACCTACAGTTCCGTTGAGCTGTTCCTGCTGGCAGTTTTCAGGGTGAATATTTCTCTGAAGTAGAAGGCTTCAAAAGAAGAAGAATTATTATATTCATGTCAAAATATGATTGCAATCTGTAATCAAATATTTTAAAATTTAATTTGTATTAATTTTTATTTTTCAGTTCAACAATTTAAGAATGCAATGACCGAGGATGATTTATCCAAGTTTTATGAGGCAATAGATTATCATGAGAATATTGCTCCTACAGCTCTGCCTGTGGAATTTATCGCCACCGAGTTTAATTTCTCACTGAAATGTCTATTACTTCATATTTCCGATGACACTACTGATGTTCTCACTTCGAAACTCAGTGGTGTTCGTGCTTCGTTCAAACATCGACCGGTTGCCAAAGGATTGGGGTATGATATCTGTATAAATAAATAGTTTGTTTTTTCCCATTTTTGAACAGTTGCACTTATTTACAAAGTACCCATTGGCCATTTTATTTTTTAATATAGACGGTTTAACATAGTTCCCGTGAGCACTCAAGCCATGGGTCTTTTGTGCTCTCTCCCATCTCACCTCATTCCCTTAACAGTAACCCGGTCCCTTTGATAAAGTTCACCGGGGTTGTCATTGGATATTTGGCTATGTCTGGTTCCACAATGTGTCTTCCCAGGTAGCTGAGCTTTGTTCCCACCTGGGCGGGACATTGGCATCGTAGATGAATTATTGGAGCCTCTTCATCCTCTTCGCATTTCCTGCATCCATTGGTGTTTTCCACTCCCAACAATTGCATTGGTCTTCTGAGGTGGCAATGTCCCTTTAGTAGTCCTATCAGTTCTCCCATTGAGTTTCTGTCCACATTTGAGAAGTTGCCCGGTTTGTCTAAATGCCAAAAATGTAATTTTTGATATTTTTGTTACTTAGGCCCGTGTAGCGCTGTATGCCTCATAAAATGTTTTGTAAAAACTTTCAATTTGCAGGGTTGACATAAGCATGAATGACTTCAATGTGACCGGTGTGAAACATCACAGTGTTGTGCCTCACCTTGTCACTTCCATGCAGATAACACCACACACCGTTCTGCTGAATGTTATGTTCGAAATTAATCCTCTCGGTAATAAAATCATTAAAATGTTATTAATATACTTTATGCATGTTCATGATTTTGAATCCTAAGCAACTGGTATAAGTGCAAATCCGTTTTTTTCTTATATATTGGACTGGCACTAATCACAATAAAAAAAAACATTTGAAGTAGATAGGTTTCTAAATAAAATTTTAATATTGTTTTTAAGTTCTGTAAGTATTTTAGTTTGTATTATTGTGACAGCTGTTTTGGTGTTCAAGGCCATTATCAAACTGTTAACGCCAAAAGAGCGATACTTTTTAAAATTAAATAATTTTTTTAATGTACTCCTACCAAAAACAAAAAACAATAAATACTCTATGTCTTCATGACGGACATTATATGCTTATTGGTTGCACACAAATTGTTAATTTACTTTAGGACAATTTTTGCAAAGAGACAGAAAAAAAACGCAGTGTCATAATCAGCTGTCGATGCGGTGCCATTTTAGTTGCGTCCGTATCTGCCATGCACTGTGCAGGTATATGTGAATCGACCTATAACTATTATCGGTCTCTATATGTTTTTATTCCAACAGAATAAATATGTTTCTAACTTTGAAACATAAGTTATTTTTAATAAAAGAAGTCAATAAATATGTACCAAAATTATTTGTAATACAGTGAAACCCCCTTAAGAAGTTTTCCAATGGACCGGAAAAAAAAACTTAGACGGGAAAACCTTATAAGTGGGATAAATTGGTCCATTTGGTCTTCAAAGGACCGAAAAACAAACTTCTTAAGCAGGAAAACCTCTTAAGCGAGAACTTCTTAAGAGGGTTTCACTGTACATCAATAGTTTGCTTACTTGTCATCAAATATATTATAATATTTTGTTTGATATCTTATTTCAGACGGTAAATGCGGAAAGCGCATCAAAGTTTCAGCTCAACCACTGCAGATAATCTACGATGCTCCAACCATTCTCAAAATTATTGATGTTTTCAAAATTCCGGAAAAATCCTCTGCCTTAGCAAAGTAAGTTCAGTTCAGAATTCATGGAGAATCAAATAAAATAAAAACTTGTCAACTTGATCAACCTGAGGCCAATAGGGGCAAGGCTTTAGATTGTATTGCCAAATGCCATGTACATTTCATTCTTCAGGCTATAAGTCTCCATTATGACAAAATCTGTCTAGAAATACACTATTTGATTCATTTACATTCATCACACACTCTTCTATTACTCTTGACAATTTTTTTTTTTTTTGTCATGTCATGACTCTTGACATTTTTGTTTGTGGCACATCTTGTACCGGGATGTCTCCGACATCTTCTTTTATTCACTTATGTATCATAATACACCAAATAGTAAATTTAATTTTTTTAAATCCTGTAAGTAGCAAATTTTTCTTTATAAAAGTATTTACGAGTTTATTGCATAATATGTAGGTATTAACCAACTTCTATTTAGTCATAAATAATTGCCAGATTTGTCCAAATCAACAAAAAATCTTGATTGACAAAATTGGCATATTTTGTAACCTATATTTTATATTTTAAAACTTTCTCCTGCTTATTAGATACCTAACTTTTTTATATCCCTTTCCGACCGGCTTCATACGATCGTGAGCTTGATTTGAAAAAAATCCTGACAGAAAATAAATTTGTTTTTGGGAATGGAACCGGTATCGATCGAACATGCGGGAGCTGCTTATACAGGGTACGTTTAAGCGCACGTGTTTCGAGCAGTAAGTCGCCCAGCCCCATGGTGCGAGGAGATGGCTGCCATGATGGGGAAGCGGATGTCGTTCAGAGGGCTGTGGATGCCCCTCTCAATGGCGGCACTCTAGCCCGAGTTCTCCAATGGGGTGGGCTGTCAGACCACCACTTCTGATCATAATTAAGAGCTTTACTAGTGTGGCCCATTAAATTTCGGACATTTTTTTCCCGTTGGAAAGGGATATTCAGTTTAATTAGGTATTTTTCCCTTAAATCCAAAACCAATTTTTATATAATACCGGCATCTCATACATTCCTCTTAACTCGACATAACTCAAATTATATTTCTAATATTTGGTATTTATTTAATTTAGGTTACGACAAGCTACCAAAAATAAGTTATCTGATCTGAGAGACGAAATATCAGTTGATTTCCTAAATGCTCTCAGACAACGTACAATTTATGATATTGACGTGGACATTCTCTCCTCCTACTTGATTCTTCCACATTCTGGGTGTTATAAAAAGTAAGTTGAAAAATTCATTAGTGTGGTTATTATATGACGAGGGTTACACGCTCGGTCTATTATCAGTTAGTCCGTCAGTTGGTCTTGATCGTAAATATACTGATGGCAAATTAATGAACTGATGGACGGTGTTACACGAGAAAAAATGATGGCTTATTGTAAAGAAAAGGCTGCTATTGCAATAATAATAGCTTTGGCTACAAAAAAACTCGTTAAAAGGAAACGATGGGCTAAAAATGACTAATATGAAAAGGGATAAATAAATAATTAATGGTTATGACATAAGAGGATTAAGGAGGAGGACCGCGAACATTATTATTATGTAAAAGATGCGTGTTTTGATTTCTTGTTGGAAATGGTGAAGCCATACTTGATAAGACAAGATACGCGCATACGTTTTTAAGTATATCAGCAGCTATTGCCAATCATCATTTTTCTTGTTTTTGTTAATATAACTGTTATGTGTTTTATCCCAGAGAACAGGCACTGATTCTGATGCGAGTATGCCAATCCGGCTCATCAGTCCGCCAGTCAGCGCAATATATGTTCAGTTTCTCGTCATTCTGATGATTCGGAAAATGGGCTGGTTGATGGACTTTCCCCAAATTTACTTTTATAATAAATATTAATCTCCGCTTCGGAGTTTATCAAAGCAATAGGGAAGTTGAGTGAGAAATAATTTGACTTATAAAAAATATGTTCATGTAGATGACATGCAAACTTATATACCAGTTTTTTTTTTTTTTTTTAAGTTCGTTTTCATAATTAAATTAATTCTACAAGTTTGAATTTTATTAAAGCCTGCGAAAATGGCCTACAAGAAACGGGAGAATGTGTGACGTCGTCTCACGTCATGTGGTCCCTTGTTTGTGTGAAAAATAAGGGAAAATATTTACAAAACTGGGGCACGCTCAATATGGACGAAAAAAATAATTTTAAAAAGTTGTAGTAGTAGATATTAACTAGTACTAATCAATTCAGTTACCGGAATTTCGAAAAAAGTGCATTTTATTGGTTATTTTTTAAATTCAAAAACACGAAATGTCATTTTTCACCGACCGCTATGTTAAGAAATGTTGCAAGTTTCGTTGAAAAATGACATTTCGTGTTTTTAAATTTATAAAATAACCATTAAAATGCACTTTTTTCGAAATTCCGGTAAATGAATTGATTAGTACTAGTTAATATCTAACTATTACAACTTTTTAAATTTATTTTTTTTCGTCCATATTAAGCGTGACCCGGTTTTGTAAATATTTTACCTTATATTTCACACAATCAAGGACCGGATGATGTCACAAACTCTCCCACACGGTATTATATCTTAGCCGTCAAATTCAAACTTGTAGAATTAAGTTAATTATGAAAACGAACTTTAAAAAAAAAATACTAGTATTTAATTTTGCATGTGAACATTTATAATAAAAAAAAGGACTCAATTTCCATATTGAAGTGGGCCCCTGAAGCTTCCCAGTATTTGCGTGAACCCCGTTTTTGAATCACGTCAAAAAGTTTAAGAGAATGTATACAATGCTACAATTATTTTGACTGATGAAATGCTTATCTCATTTATAGGAATACATCTTGTGCAGTTGTGAACTTTGGTGCCATTCATGTGAAATCTGTTCCGAGGTCGATAAACGTACTCAATCTTCCTCAGCAATTACAGAATAATTCTGATGATGAAGAACTGTTGAAACAAGCAAAGATACACTCTTACGATAAATTTTTATTTGTGTTGAGTGAAATCCAAGTGAGTTTGATCCAAAAATTATACAGTTGATTTATTAACGGTAATATTGGGTCTTATTAGAATTCTCCCATTTTCCAATAGATTATGTACTGAAATTATTTATTAACACAGTTTTTTTTACATGGTATTCTTCCTAACTTATTAACTATGTATAAATAGAATTAGGCCTTTCTTCCCCAGAGATATGCAAGTATCCGATACTCGACAATTCAAGAATCTTGTGACTACTGTCATATATCGATATATTTATGTACATATGTACACATATACATGTGTGGATGTTCGTATACAGGCACAGGTTGCCGACATTTAGTTAACTCATTGGCTATGCCAGTCTCCCACAACCAGCCAGGTGTCACTTGTGTCGGACATTTTGTAACAATGCTTGTGGTTTAGATCAATGCTAGGAACTAAACAGTCAATAAAGAATGACAGGGTATAAAAATGACAGCTACAGCCACTGTTTGGTTGTGAGTAAGTTCATGAAAGCATTCGACATTTCGGGAATTCAACAATGATTTGTGGCGACGTGTATCTCATGATTTCAGTAGCGATGCATACGGACTGTGCGACATGAGTATCGGATGATTGCGTATCTCTGTGGAAGAAGGCCTTAAGTGTATTTGTAAAGCCTGCTCTACACATTCTAAATATCTCAGCCAGACGGCTCGTTGAGATATCTTTGTTCGTCTCCCATTTTGGTGAAATTGTCTGTGATGATAATAATTATATTTATTTTATTAGGTGGTCGTTGCCTTTGAGGGAGAAGATTGGAAATCAAGCATTTTAAATTCAGCGCCTACTCCCCTTCACTTACTGCAGCCAACACGTCTTCACATAGAAATAGACAAGTGTCTCATCACGGATAATCCGAGACTACCCAAGATTAAGCTCAATGGTCAATTACCATTTATTCATGTTCATGTTTCAGAAGGAAGGTAATACATAATATATTTCATTAATTTATTTTGATTGTCTAATAATATTCTAAATTATATAATGATTGTATCAAGTTATTTATTAAATAAAATATTTTTTTAAGGGTGGTAAAACTAATGGAAGTTTTACATAGTTTGCGTTTCGATGAAAACGAAGAATTTGTCACACCACCTCGGGTAATTATCATAATTTTTTTATGCAATAATATATGTATTTATCCACTCTAGCGACCACGCGAAATAAATAAATTTGCCTCGATTGCTCGAGATTTCCGGACGATCATTTTTTAAATTAACGCCAGCATTACAAAAATCATACCTTCGAATTTTAACATCGAGACATAAAAACTTATTAAAGTGCTATCTATATAGCCAATGAATTAACCTGTATTTTACCGTTTATCTCATATTTGTAGGATTTATAAAAATATTGTAAAGTTTATAACAGAGCGGATCCTGCATGTTTGATACTTTGAAACTGCCATCTGGGGTGCTAGCATGGTCGATCGATGGACAATTGTCGGTAACTTCTCATCGTTCCCTAGGACAACTGCAGATCGCTAATATACAAACAATAGTTGATATCGAATATATTAAGGACACTTAGTCATTATGAACTGTCACCTATTCGTTTGCGATCTGCAGTTGTCCTGGGGAACGATGAGAAGTTACCGACAATTATAATAATTACAATTGTTATAATAATTTCTTTACTATTATTATTAATGGAATTGGGAAACATAGTAGATCTAGTAATTATAGACAGACTTGTGGTTGAACTTCAAAAGAGACGAGTTACAAATTCTTAAATAAATATTTGATAATTTTGATTTTTATTTTAAACATATATTAGGTTATAAATTGTTTTTTTTTAAATAATATTAGGTTATAAATTGTTTTATTAATTATCTCTACTAATATTATAACTGCGAAAGTGTGTATATGTGTGTGTGTTTAGGTATGTATATGTTACTTCTTCATGCAAAAAACTTCTGAGCCGAGTGTGAAACTTGGTACGTTAAAAAAAGATAGCTGAAGACCTAGATTTATACATTTTATACCAATATTCCCACACCGCCAGGTTAAGCCTTGTGGCTTAGTAGAGTTCTGTTGTTATATGTATAAGTGCCAGTTAAAATTTATAATATATAGCCGCTAGAGGGGCGCCGATGAGGTGCTTGCCTAGGGCGCTCTTAACATTTAATCCGACTCTGGACCTACCTAATGTATTATATGAACGTATTATGTTTTTATTAAAACCATTTTTTCAGCGCACTGTAAGTCGTTCATCAAGCTTATCGTTGTTGAAGTATTTTGACCCGGCAGAGAATAACAAACGACATAATGAAAGAAGGTCTACTGTTGAACTTGAAAATCATTTTGTACCACTTATCGAACTTGAGGCGACTTTCATCATGCGTGGTATGTATCTACCTACATCATTAATAATGCATTTTTCACTACAACTTCCATGATATTCAATTTTTTTTTTTTTAAATAAAATAATCTGAGTTTTTTGTTTTTGGGCTTGAAGCCTTTTCTTGTTAAAAAAAATAGTATCAATTACATTTTTTGGAAGTTCACCAACCTCTAGGACCATTTGGGATTTTTTGGCTCTAGACCACTTGGGATTTTTTTAGCTGTTCAAATGTGAAATAAAAAATCTATTATTTCTCCCATCTTAAAATATTACACCCAGTTTACTGAAATATTTGCCTCAGACCTTTTCTCCAAAACTCGAGCAATGCGGGTAACATATCTGCTAGTATAAAATGAAGGTAAGTAAAATAAAGGCACATTCCCAAAAGTTAAAATAACATTTATTTATTTATTGTTTCCTTACACAGTAGGTATTACTTGTCTACAATCCAATTACTCACTAGGACAAGTTTGTGTTTTGGTTAACAATCTACAAAGTAACAAAAATAATACAGAATAATATAATAGCACTTAGCTTAGCACTTCTTACGTATGTTCATTCGCCGATACGGTTTACTGTACTTACGGAAAAGGACTGGTCGGAGTAATATATGCGGCTCCGCTTCATACAGTTTGTAGTTCAAACGGAGCATAAGCTTGCGTGAGTTGGAGTGAGCTGTGAAGCATATGGTGTGTGAAGTGTACAAAGCACTTCATATATAAATTATTACTCATCGTTAATGCCTTAGTAATAATCCTGCCTGTAATGAAATAAAAAAATCTGTAATTTATTGTTTGATTTCTTTCAGAATTTAAGGTTGTTTTGTTAAAAACAACAGAGAGGAATCCATTTGCCTTGATTTCCTTTGTGCTGAAAAACCTGAAGCTGCATGCTATACAGCGAACCTTGTCTTTGGAGGCAAGTGCTGAGCTCGGAGGAGCTGACATGATCCTTCAACCCTCCGCTACCGCAGAAGCCTTACACCTGCTCAGTACAGCGAGGGATGACCTGAAGCACTATTTATTTACTATCAAATACTGGAATGTAAGTTGTTAATTAATTTGTTTATTATTTTTATGCATATAGGTATCACAGCCAGAGTTGAAGCAAACATAATATTCATACAAATGCATTGATTGTGTACATCATACTACATCAAACATCTTATAGATTTTTTTTGTTTTCCCTGTGTTCATGTAAGTATGTTATATTGGTTTGTATATAATTTATGGTTAAGCTTTTGTTTAATTATTATTTCACATTTCAGAGTTTGAAAAAAAAAATTTTTTTTACAGCTTTGAGATAATTTATATACATATATATATATTATATATACAGGGTGTTAAGAGACACAGTCTATACTTTCTTTAACCACTGATTCCTCACATTATTTGGAGTAAAAAAATGTAATTTTGGTCTCCGGTGACTTTTTAGATTTTTTTTTTAAATTATTTTTAACGCAAACAAAAAAATTTCTTTCACATGTTATCACTTGCCACTCCCACAAACTGAGGACTCCAACCTGGAGAAACTCATAGTCACTGGCAAATGGAAGGCAGGAGAAGCAGTGGAAGGTCATCAATTCACTGGAGTGACCAAGTATCAGTGGAGTAGATAATATAACAATGCACGCAGCGCAGAACCACGAGGAGTTGAGGGGCCTTGTCCACCAGGAAATTGAAGTGGGGTCCTCAGCAATGAAGAACTGACTAGAAGAAGAATAGAATATTTTTTGAAAGTAGAGTTTTTGGCTATTTATAGCATCTTCAAGTGAATCATGGATTGCGCAATAATTTTATGTGAATTTTGTCACTGGTGCGGAGGGCCATTATTGTGATTGTAATCAATGACGATTTTGTTATTTTACAGATCGATAAGCTTAGCCCAGACTTCCGCAGCAAATATCGTTCAGTCGAACAACTGCTTGATTTGGACTTTACAAGTCTCCAACTTCTGTTGCACCTGGAAGGGATACAGCAGCTAATCAAAATTGCCGAAGATGTGAAAGTAAATATTTTGTGTTATTGCTGTTTTTATCGATATCTAAATGGTTAATCAAATAGGGCTTATAAATAAATAGGCAATAAATTGTATAATTTTTCCACCAATTTTTTTTTATTTATGCAAAATATCAAAAAGTTAACATCACTTTTATTGCAAACTACCACCACTTTTCCCAAAAATTTCCAAAAAAATATTGTGAAGTTCGCAAAATAAAACATGATAAAAACTAATGTGAATTTTTCAGGTCCCTGCCAATTACGCATACTTTAATTATTGTAGGCAATTTGACAAAAGACGAGATACCTCATTCAAATACATAGTTCCCAATTGAAAAATTCTTACATAATTGATATATTTCAGATGAAGTTAAGTTCAGTACAAGGTGTCAAAAACCGAGTGGGATCAGCCGGCCCTCCATTTTTAAATATTCTAGAGGAAGAAGAAATGACTTCGCCCAGTACATCTGTCAGAGAGCCCCCAAGTATGTCTATTAAATTATTCTAGTGTTTATCTAAGTTGTTACGTGTTACTGTGGTGGTTACTCTCTGTATCGCTCTGTTGAGAGAGAACAGTATTACTTCACTAGGAACTTTATTGAAACAGTTATTGTGATGTTAATGAATTTATTTAAATAAAAGCATTTAGATTCAGAAGAGAGAGTCAAGAAATAACCGGATTGAAGATTGTCATGGTGATGAAGCATGTTGGAGTGGAGATAGCTACTCAACAGAGATCCCTGGCCCAGATATCTGTGAAGGGACTCGACGGCCAAATAATTATCAAGAGTTCAAAGACAGAAGTCACAGTCAACCTTCGGGATATCCAAGTCCGTGATCCTAATCCCGCAACTATACATAAACAGGTATTTCTTCAATGTATTCATAGAATTAACATCTTTACATCGGAGGAGTCTCTCTCCTTCCATCCAGAAGGGTTTCCGGGACTTCAAGCGGCACGCCGGGTGAGAGATGACATCATTGTGCAAAAGAATTGCGCTTTTTTGCATTGCCTTCTTGTATTCCCTCAGTGTTGCAATCTCTCGCCTGATGTTTGGTTGGGTTATATTTGTTTTATGGTTAAGTACGCGGAGCCAAGAGATAGGAGTAGATTTTAAAGTTCCGTTGATGGTTCGCCTTGTGGCATTAAGCTGAACGTTGACTATGGAAGTGTGGGCGCTTCTGGCCCATGCTGGAGCACAGTATTCAGCTGCTAAAAAAACCAAAGCAATGGATGCCGTTCTGAGCCTGCTGGTGTCACATCCCCAGCTAGTTCCAGCTAGCTTCCATGTGTTGCCGGTAGTTCAGGCTTCTGTAAAAGTAACTCCAAGATAGCAGGAATGGGGGTCATGATAAATATTTTTTCCATCAAACTGACCACGGATTTGGCGTTTGCCTATGAATTGCTTAGATGGAAAGCTGTCACAACTATTTTCCACCCATTTGGCTTTAGTCGTCAATTGAGGAAATATTCTTCCAAAGCTTTAAGGTCAGTGTTTGGTTTTGAAATGATAATATGCATGGTTCCTACCTCGATGTCATTTTACCCAGTACCTACCTCTCCCCATCCTTACCACATCACTTGCTGAAAGAAATTTTGAACTTGGAACAGTGATTGGAAAATTGGAGGGCTTTTGTTCCGAAAAACACAGAAACAGGAAGAGGAATTTAGCAAGAGGTTTTGAAGCAAGTTTCGTTTTGTTCTGTTAATATAATCGTGTATTAACTGAAAAGATCATTTAAAAGTAGACTATATCGTGTTTACTTGTTTGTGTTGTTGGGCAATAATACCTCGAGGTATCTCAGTGAAATAAACCTACTTGTAAGTTTTGTGTCGTGTTCCCGAGAGGTAAGTGATTGGTTTCCTTTTCCTTGTTTCCCATTTTTGTTCCCAACACATATTATCACCCAATTCCAACAAATACCATTTCGTTTAGTTAGTTTTTCGTTTCGTTTACAGTCCATTTTACCAAATGCATCTGAAGCAAACAGTTTCGGATGCAACAGTCAGAATTAATCTTCTGCTGCTTTATGGGGTTTTGGCTTTAGGGGTATTTTTTGCTTTTTAGCTCACATAGAAAAACCCTGGAAGTACGGCCAGTTAACGGTTGCTCAATAAGTCGTACCATGTCGCCATCTTCTACGGTATCGAAGAACTTGACAAGGAGGCCTTTGTGCCAAATTGTGTCGTAAGTCGCAGAGAGATCAATGAACATTGCCACAAGTGCGTTGTCAGAGTAGCACCTGGTCGCAGCAGTTACGGTCTGGTCTGAAGCCAGCTTGTTCTTGTGGAACCACTTTCTCCAGAATTGGAGTAAGTCTGCGGAGCACCACTAGCTCTAGGAGTTTGTACATGGTACTTAAAAGCAAGATGGGCCCGTAGAATGTTTGAATCTTCTGCTGTTTTATTGGGTTTAACCTGTCCTGTGCCATAAAGGCGCCGGCGCACTCTTTAAAGAGGTATAAATGTAATTAATTCTTCGAAAACACCTTTGAATCTTTGGTTTTCATGTAGGATGTATATTAAGGTTGGGTAGAAACAATAAAATCAGTTCATATTCGTATAAATATATATTTTTTTGATATTTGTTTGCCGAATGGCAGAATTTTTTTTTAAGTTAGCTATTCTGGGAAAACTTGATATCTGATATCCAGAAAACAATCGCAAAAAAAAACAATTCCCCTGTTTTTATATTTGGCCAAAAGTCAGGAAGGTAATTTCCGCGCAGTTTTTCCAAATACGCCTGGCACGTGACAGGTTGAAGATCGCAATAACTTTCGTTTTATTCCAGATATTTGAAATATCTCCAGTTTTAACAAATTTCGGTATACAGTTTTGCGATCCATAGTTTCGTCCGTGGCCCAGCTTGTTTCAGAAACTCGGGAAGAACTCCGTCGCATCCAGCTGCTTTTCCAGCTTTAGTTGAAGTGAGGGCATTGATTAAAAAAAGATCATTCAGTTTGTTTGGGTATTTTGACCTCAAATCCAAAAATAATAAATTTTGTATAAAAAACCACACAACCGTTCCTCTTATATAATTTTTAAAAGTAAATAAGTGTGAATTTCGAAATTATCTATTTCCTCTAAGATTTTTCTTCTTTCTTTTAGATTGTGTCAGTTATTGAGGATAATGCATTGAAATTACATTTGGTGATGTACAACAAGCGTCATTTGGCAAATTCTACCAGAAATGATATAACCATTGAAGCAAACATCAGCCGTTTAAGAATGGTTTTTCTCAATCAGTTTGTTTCACCAGTGACGGTAAGTCAAACATGTATACTACCATTGTTGTAGTTAATTATTGTCTAGTATTAAAAACTATTATTTACTGCTTAATTCTGAATTTATTTTTCAGAATTTTCTTGGAAACTTTCAAACCGTGGTACACGCTGCCAAACAAGCGTGGGATAAGGCACTAGATACCGTTAAGGACAATTTGATATCGGCTCGCAAGAGAGTAGCTTTGAATATTAAATTTGAAACCCCAACAATAATACTTCCGCAGAATTCAAAGAGCTATGATGCAGTGTTGGCTAATTTAGGTTCCATCACAGTTACAACGAAATTCAATCAAATATTTGTTAATGTAAGTCAGTGCTTCGAGTTTATTATAATAATTATTAAATGTATCTTTATAATTGGAGATTCTGATTATTATATATCTGTATTACAGCGAAGTGATCCAATCATTGTTCAGGAGCTGAAATTAGACTTGGTTGAATTGAAGTTATCACGGATCGTATTCATCTCCGATGCTTACCAGATTAGAAGTGAAAAAATGCTCCTTAAGCCCACCACCTTTGACCTTACTATCAAATGGAACCTTTCCTCATTGTGGTATACTGAGATTCCTGATTTTGATATTGATGCTAAATTGGGAGCAATTACGGTAGGGGAAAATGCATTTGTTTTTTATTATTTCGTCTGACTACATTCTAAAGGTATTCCAATAAGAGCAGCAGATTTCCATTTCACTTCATTGTCGTTCTGTTAGGCAACACAAAACCACGGTTTTTCATCAACTTGTAACCGGCCATTGTTGCAAATAGTAGTCATGAAACGCTATACAAAGGAACAATGTGTTGTTTTTGTGAAAATTCTTTACAAATATGAAGAAAGTTTTGTGAATTTTTCCTTTGATAAATGCACCAAATGTGTCGAAACAGTCTGAAGAGTATTTAATGGACTCGAGGAAACAGGTTCAATTATGAAGAGTGAGGAGAGTGAGTCACTTCTGCATCATCATAACTTTCTTGACAACATTACTGCTGAATCAGACGGTTCACTAATCGTTCATTTCTGTATTTCATTTGGCCTATTTTACTCGGAATGACATGTCTGAACATGAAATGAAACGAAAGTGCCGAATACTGCCGAATGAAATCTTCAAGTGAACCGATCCAACAATGTTGGATATTTTCATTCGGCATCCTTCACTCGCGCGCGGATGAGAGCAAACAATGGCGATGGCAAACAATTTCAAGCATTACAATGTCTATTTTCCGGGAAGATATGAAGATTGTCGTGAAGTGTCTGTTTATGTTTTTGTATAGAAGTGATACCGTGTTTCGCACATCAATCCTCTTAGGGAGGGTCGGTATTTGAGTATAATGATTAGTTAAATGAATGTGGTTTTCGGCATTTAGTTTTCTTGTTATCGTCAAGTACCTACCGGATACCAAGAACTATTAAGCTTAGCCCTGTTGTACATTAATACATATTAATAGGGTTTTTGTAGATTTCAATTGCCTCTGTAATTAGGCATGATCGGCTCTTTTTCGTGTTTTTCTCAGGACTTCAGGAACAAATCCAAGCAATAGCTGGTTTCATATTGATATTATTTTCACTTAATATATTTCCTACAAAATCTATGTAAACAGTGTTGTGGCAGCAGACAGTTTTGATTTATCACTGGAGTTTCTTCAACTGAATTAAATTAAATGTAATGCTCTTATTGGGACATCCTTTACATGTATTACTTAGAAAGTTGATCATTATTAATGTTATTTGAGTTGATCATTATTAATGTTATTGAAGATGATCATTATTAATGTTACTGAAGTTGATCATTATTAATGTTATTGATGTTGATCATTATTAATGTTATTGAAGTTGATCATTATTAATGTTATTGAAGTTGATCATTATTAATGTTATTGAAGTTGATCATTATTAATGTTACTGAAGTTGATCATTATTAATGTTATTGAAGTTGATCATTATTAATGTTATTGAAGTTGATCATTATTAATGTTATTGAAGTTGATCATTATTAATGTTATTGAAGTTGATCATTATTAATGTTACTGAAGTTGATCATTATTAATGTTATTGAAGTTGATCATTATTAATGTTATTGAAGTTGATCATTATTAATGTTATTGAAGTTGATCATTATTAATGTTATTGAAGTTGATCATTATTAATTCATGTCTCCAGTTGAAATTGGCAAACTCCGACTTGAAGATGTTGGTGAGTATTTTATCAGAGAACCTGGCTGAGAGGCAAGAGAAGAGAACGAAACCAACTTGGGCAGCGCAACTGGCTGAGAGGCAAGAGGAAATATTGGAATTCACGAGAATGAGAAGGATGGAGATTGACCGGCATAGATTCAACAGAAGGGCCCAGCCAGCCAATCCCCCCAGTAAGATTAGAATAAAATTCTCCCTCACAATGGATATTTTAACCATTGACATAATGAGTGAGGTTTCATTGGGTGTGAGTATTTCTGATTTTATTTTAAAAAAAGGTCATCTGCTATAAAGAATCTTCATATTTTTTTTAAACACATCATATTTATAAATTAGAGCATGCTGAAGACAGGACTTTTGAAATTTTGGACCGAATAGAACTTAAGATTTAAGCGTAAAAATGTTGATATTTGCAGCCAGACAAAAAGCTTCTGACATTGCGGTACTGCAGTACTACCATTCAAATTACGAATTGTATTGAATCATGTCTTGTATTACTTCACGGGGCACCATTGCATACGTTTTACCTATGTGCATTTTGAAAACACATAACTTTGTCATTTTCGATATCAAAAAAACTAATTTTACGTGTAATAATTTTAAATCTAAAAATTTATTACCAACTTTAAATATTCTATAAAACAATTTTTTTTTTTAAGTTATTGAATTTTGGTGTTACTTTTTATTACTTTAATTTATTACTTTTTGAATTTTTGTATTATAAAATGTTTGCCTCAGCCACCCTGTGAGGCAATCATTAACAAAATAAATTGTAAAATCTAGATTATTGTACCAAATAAATAAAAAAATAAAAAATTTCATTAAACATTTTGGAAAAGAGCTCATTGTCTGTAAACTAATTACATTGTCTGTAAACTAATCATTTGGTGTATTATCCTTATAATAGTAATTTACACTTTACACATCTACAGCCTTACTAAAAAAAAAACACTCCGCGGCCGTTAAACGGTGTTTTTGTGAATCTTTAGATTTGGCAACGCCGTGTTTTACTCGTTTAAATTGGAGTTTTCATAATAATCCGCTAGGTGGTGTGATTGATGCGCCTGCGCATTGCTTTACCGCTGAAAAAAATAGCCGCGAATGCAGAAGAAAGTCGGTCGCGATTGTTTGTGTGATTAATATGATGTTTTCGTTAATGATTTCAATATTTATGACTAATTCGCACTTATATTCATGTAATCAATATATTTACTATTAATTTGTGTTGTTTTTCGTTAGTTTAAGTCAAATTGTTCTAAATTGAGCTGTCAGAAAATGGTTCTGTAGGTTATATTCAGAAATAATTTGCATTTTAAGATCTTTATTTTATTATAAATTCTTGAAAGTGATGTTTTTTGGTGACTAAAATGTCTAATACATACAGTAAATATTTTATTATAAATTCTTGAAAGTGATGTTTTTTGGTGACTAAAATGTCTAATACATACAGTAAACGTATCAAAGAAATGGATGTCTTAAGATGTGCAAGCAATGTATTCAAACGCGAGTTTTTTTAATGTAAATTTTTGGAAATGAAAAGCGAATTTCAAGATTTTTTTATATTTTTTTATTGTGTGAAGGAGTAAAATGTGAGGTGACAGTTTTATTTCATAATCATTAAATAAAAGGACTGTGTTTTTTGAATTTTGAATTTTTCCAAATATTTCAATGTTTTAATAGAAAGTGTTTGGGGTATGTGAGTTTTTTTTTTTCAACTTGATGTTTGAAGCTTAAAATACTACAATTTTTAAACATTTAAGTATATTTTAGATATGAAAATCTTAAAGGTAATTAAATTTTGGTTCTAAAATGGTATTTGTTTTTACGACATCTCAAAAAATAATAAATATATAGGACATTAAAAAAAAAATTCGAATTTCGTTGAAAATTATAAATGGAACAAATATATACAACAGATAAACTACCCTCCTTGGCCGTGTAAGCAATGTACATATCTTTCTATGAACAATTTTTTGTCAGTTCTTAATTAGTAAGGATTCTTCATACATGATTGTTTGACCATTGTACAAATTTTTCAGAAAGTTTATTAGTAAGGCTGGTAAAATGGCGACGTTGTCAGATCAAAACCATATATTTTGTTTAGTAAGAATTTGAAAAACGAAATGTACAGACTTTACACAATGTGCTACAGAAACACCGTTTAACGGCCGCGGAGTGTTTTTTTTTTAGTAAGGCTGCTAATGTATAAATTTGGAACTCCCCCAACTCTTCACTAATCTCTAGTCAAGCTTCCACTTCCACTTCAACACTTAGTAATATAT
Organism: Limnephilus auricula; assembly: GCA_951813805.1. Classification (NCBI taxonomy): domain Eukaryota; kingdom Metazoa; phylum Arthropoda; class Insecta; order Trichoptera; family Limnephilidae; genus Limnephilus; species Limnephilus auricula. Next base: position 32,064,933 of record OX638389.1, on the reverse strand, counting down.
TATGTTCACCCATTGTTTTGTAACGTTAAGCTTGTATATCTTGCCCTGAGGAAGGAACGGCTGTTCCGAAACCAGTTGGTGTATATAAAACAAAAAAAGTGGTTCAAAAGCTGATAAGTATATTGAATGAGGGGTAAATGCAGGAAACTCAGTTAACGTACAACTAAACTCCGTTGTTGGCAATTATGTTTTCTTTCTGTTATCCATTCTATGGTAAAAAAGTGGTTCAAAAGCTGATAAGTATATTGAATGAAGGATAAATGCAGGAAACTCAGTTAATGTACAACTAAACTCCGCCATTGGCAATTATGTTAACTTTCTGTTATCCATTCTACAATAAATACTTCTAAAATAAGGCAAACGTCCTTGTTTGTTTCTGAAAATTTATATTGTGTTATAAAATTTATTCAATACAATACATTTATTCAAATTGTGTGTCAATCAGATGCAAATTAAAAAAGTTTTAAATAAAATTTCTTTATATGTATTTATAGATTAGTTGTGCTGTGTAAATTTCTCTTACAAAATCCTCGATGAATTCATTTTTACAGCCCAGGATGTCTCCCAATTCCTCTTGTGAAATTGGCCTTGCGAAGTTAAGTTTGCGTCTCTTGGATGTTAGTGGAAATGTTAACAGTGACAAAACCATTGTGGCCAACCTGAGTCTGAAAAATTGCGAGTTGGACGACACGAGACCTAACAGAGAAACCAAATTAACTCACTTTATGGGAAAATCGACAAATGTGACTGTTTCTAGGAATTGTAGAGATAAAGGGAATAACATGATTGTTGTTACTTACACAAAAAAAGGGTTTGAAAGTACAAGTAAGTTTATAAATGTACTATAATCCTATAAAACTATTAATATCTATGAAAAAAACATCTACACGTAAATCATTTTAAGGAGACCATCACTTGTGTAGTGGTTGGTCTCTTTAAAATCCCAGTGGATGGCTAAAAAGTAACGATCTTTATGATAAATAACCTTTTTAACACTTGGATGCAAACTCAAATTCAAAAAAATCTTTATTGTACAAATAAAATATATAATACAAAGGGTAGAGCTTCTAGGTCTCTTTTCTCTTACAGTTCAATCTTATAAATAGTTAGTAGAAATTCATATACATACATTAATGTAGATATTATGAAGTGTAAATATACCTCCATCGAAAGTCTAAATTCAAACATTTTATTTCGATAAGTACTTGATAACTGGATTCTAGGTAAAAATAATTATTTTATGTTCAGTTTTTATATTTTTGACAAATATATTAATTAATGTATGTATCACAATTGCGACCATTAGCTTTTAATTTTGATTTGTTGGTATTATCTTCTTTCTCAATGATATCCCCTTAATTTTTCCTATTTTACGAATGGTGCTAACCTTCTTCGTGTATCGCAGATTCGTGATCTCGGTGTTATATTCCACGAAAGTCTACAGTTTAACGTACATATTGATGTAATAACTAGCGATGCAATGAGAATACTAGGTTTTATTTTGAGAATGGGGACAAATTTTAAAAATATTTCAACATTAAAACATCTGTATTGCTCGTTAGTACGAAAGAGAGAGTACAATTCTACCATATGGTCACCGTACTACAAAGTCCATTCTCAATCATTAGAAAAGGTACAAAACAAATTCCTTCAGTACATCAATTTTCAAATGAAAATTCCAATTGAATGTATAAATTATAATAATTTACGAGCCGAAACTAAACTTCTTCAGTTATCAGATAGAAGAGTTTTAATTGATTTGCTTTTTTTATTCAAAGTTATAAAATCTTTAATTGACAGCCCTAATTTGTTGGAACTAATTTGCATTTATATACCTGCTAGACAAACTCGCAGTAAAGATACTTTTAAATGCAACAATAACTTCAATACAAATTACTCTGTTTATTCACCAATTCCCAGAATTCATAGTCTGGCGAATAAATATTGTGAACTTGTAGATATATTCAGTGTTGACAATCTTGCAAGTTTCAAAAGGCAAGTAATTTCAATTCTATCTGCTAATAATTAACTTTTATTAGTTTTATTCTTTTAAAACATCTTTCTTTCTAAACATTACATGTAAATTATATTCTTATTTTTTGTTGTATTTTAAATAATGTACACAAATACTTTGATGCTTTTACCTACTAACTAGCTTTATACATAACACCTTGTTGTATTTTAGGTCTTATCTTATTTTATTTAACCCTCTATATTTATAAATATTTTGCTAAATTGTAGATATTAGTTTTTTTTATATAGGTTATACTCTTGTTACTTTATTTTCAATTCTCTGCTATAATGTTTCTTACCTCACAAGTAAAGTAAATAATTACTAGTTATACTTAATTACCTACTGTTATACTTTGTATAATGTATAAACTGTTATACTTAATTACTGAAATCATTATGTAAAATGTTCATGTAAAAGCTCATTAAGGCGTAAATAAATAATAAATAAAAAAATAAAAAATATTATTGAAAGAATTGAAGAGAAGAAATTTGAATGTTATTATAGAGGAGAGTTATTCTAAAAAAGAAATAATTCAAAATAAATTTACCGGTAGATTAGTGATGTTATGACTATTGTGTTAATTTTATGTTTCAGTGGATTGGCATATATTTAACTTCGATCTTGTTCTCTCCATGGAATTCCTGATAAAGATTGGAGATTTTGTGGCAAGCGGGTTATCTGTCTACAGAGTACCAGAGTACCACAATACAAACGCTCCACCTATACCAGATAGAGCTGGCTTACGAGGAGACGGCGGTCCTTCTCGCATTAGGCAGGCAGGACCATCACCAGTAAGTACCCATTTGAAAATGAGCTTAGATAATTTTGGAGGTGGCCAGGGGGGGAATTGACGATTTGAAATCTATAAATGTTTTGTGTACACAAAATCCTCACTATAGTTGAACCACAAACAAAAAACCATTCACTGGTCATATGTATGAAGTAGACTGCGGGGGTAGAAAGGCGTGCAAGCTCATTTAGAAAAAAATATGGGTGTTCGAATTAGAAGGGTTGGCTGCATTTTGAATTTATATCTCATATTACAGTCCCCCATATTTAATATATTATAATTAAATACGTAATGGCCATCATTGATATGTTTTATCTACATATATATCTTTCTTTCTATTATCTGAAAGAGTTTCTAAAAAAGAGTTATTCCAATACACTTTTTCAAAATGCATTATACTTTGGTATTTTTTTTTCAACGAAAACCAAGTTTTATGAGAAGCGTCGATAGATATTGTCTGCCGCTGCATTACAAAAATTGTCAAGATTTTTTTTTATGTGCAAGTTGTTTACCTTTCACAGTTTTTGATGTCTTAACTAGCTAGCAATGTAAAAATAATAAACCACGCTTTTTCTGCGCAGAGCAAGGGACATGTGTTTGCGCATGGATTTTTGCTTGTAGTCGAGCTATAGCAACACCACTGACTGCAAAAGAATCCTTGCGCATTATTTTATTTAACTTATAAGCTGATGTTGATTTATGAATGCTCGGGTTCAACTTTTGAAATGAATCCTGTTTCAGATGACTGAACGACTCGCAATGCTCCAGTATATGAATATCCCCTCAATAGCAGATCTATTAAGGCCGGCTGAAGGATTAGTTAAAGGAAAGACAATCTTCACCTTGCAGTTGGAAAAGCCCAATATTATTCTATTAGAGTCTATGGAAGGAAGGCAAGAATGCCAGGCAATAGTCTTCAGTGTAAGTACAATTAATGTATCATACTACTTTGGCACGTTTCACAGAAGATGGGTGAAATGCAGGAAACTTCATTAGAGGACGGAATGCAATAAGTTTTTTTTTTTACATTAGCTCCACACAGAAGGCCCTTAGGAAAATAATTCCTTCAGGGCCTATTTCGTCTTAGAAGATGCTGTGTGGAAGGTCTTTTTACGGAAAGGAAGGAGAGGAAGTTCTGGGAAGGAAAAAGATATAAGAAGTGGTTAGGAATCGTGGGATCAATGTGTCCTGGAGTGACGGATGTTTGAATCTTTCCCTCCCACTGTGATGTAAGGCGATGGGTCGAGAGGTCCGGCTGGAGAAGTCTAGGTTTGGTCTCCCTCAACCAGTTTCTCCCGATCCGGCCCGCCACAGTGGCCAAACGCATTCGCCGCCAAGACCTAGACATACCTTACCCCACGAACCCGGGCACCCCTGCTAAGTCACCAAATCTAGTGAACCACTTGGCAGGGGTGTCGGTTATCCAATATGGTTCCCGGGGAAGGCGGTACCCATACCTACCAAATTGAAGGTTGTCGCTTAGAAAAAGTTGTCAAAAGAAACAAGACTGGCAGTCCAAAATGGTGTGATATCAATATATCTGGTATCATGCCTAAAAAATACAAAATTATTATTAAATAAAATTATTTTTTATCACCTCTACACAAACAACGGGTTCCTTTAAAACAGGCAAAACAGATTTAATAATAAATATATAAACATTTTAACTTTTGCATTTAAAAAAACAGTTCTTTTAACCTTTTAATGATCCTCCACACTATTCTCTTAAAAGTAATGGAAAATCTATGATTCAAACGGAGATTTAAACTAAAAATCACCAAAAAATCCAAAATGCTGCTTGGCTATAATAACATTTTTGGAAATTTATAGCGAGAGTGTTAGATTGCTACAATAACATTTTTGACAATTTATAATGAAAGTCCTGCATTGCTACAATAACATTTTTGACAATTTATAATGAAAACCTGCATTGCTACAATAACATTTTTGACAATTTATAATGAAAACCTGCATTGCTACAATAACATTTTTGACAATTTATAGTTAAAGTCCTGCATTGCTACAATAACATGTTTACAATTTATAATGAATTTCCTGCATTGCTACAATAACATTTTTGACAATTTATAATGAAAGTCCTGCTTTGGATAGATACAATAACATTTTTGACAATTTATAATGAAAGGCCTGAATTGCTACAATAACATTTTTGACAATTTATAATGAAAGTCCTGCATTGCTACAATAACACTTTTGACAATTTATAGCGAAAGTCCTGTATTGCTAAATAACGTTTTTGACAATTTATAGCTTTATCTTCGATTGTATCATTGATCTCGCAATTCTTTGTTGTGAATATGGTTGTTATTGTGGAGAGCCATTAAGTAATGTGCACAATTTATTTCACTTTTACAGAGTGAGGTCTTTTTCAAGATGCGAATACAAGAGGATGAGAGGGTCATAGACTGTTCCATTGACAATATCCAACTCTTCACAAGTAGTTTCGGGAGGCAAGTCTGAATTAATTTAATTATTGAGTTGTGTGTATAATAATTATGTTTATAGGATAACGTTCACATAAGCACTATCTACCCTACCTTACTGGTATAAAAATATAAATAGTATTAAAATGTATAAAATTATTGCAAAAATACAATCTTCATGACGTACCAACCACGAAACACCACGCCACGCGCTCACACCTGCCGCCCTACTATAACGCGTCAAAAGCAGGAACTATGAATGCAAATTCAAATGTAGACTCTATTTTACAAAAAAATTGTACATTTGTGTACAAGCGACGAGCGTCTATAAAGGCCGAGCCTTTTGGCAATGCCAGCAAAAGTAGCAATTAGTGCCATCTGTTAGTACATCTATTAATTAGTACAAAATTACTAACAAAATATTTATAATATGTCGTCTTGGCTTTCTTTCAAAATATTGTCTTGTTTATTTTGCGGAAAATGTATGGATATATTATAAATCCAGTAATTGGCTTGTAATTTGCATAAATAAGCGGTTATTTGGATATTTAATGTGCTTAAAGTAATTACAACCAACAATAGCTAAAGCTAGCAACTTTGCCATTCTTAGCGAAAACTTTTGTGAAGGGTAATTTTTGAAAATATCAAAAATTTGCTGTTTTTCCTACTACGCTGAAATGAAGGAAGAAACCATATGATAGGTTAACTTTATCACCCTTCAGGTTTACTGGTGGGGTCCCCTATAATATTTTTGTTTCTTACTACCTTTTTAACTTTTCTTGTTTGACTTCAAAGCTGAAAATAATGAGGTGAAATTATTTCAAATAGTTTATATAAGTTTATTTTATATTGGTATTCTTTGTTATTGAGTATAAATATGTATACTATTATTGTAAATGTATTAACCGCTTGGACACATAAGCTTGTTTTCGAGATAATTTAACATAGGTAGACATAGGAATGACGTGTGCCGCGTATCTGAGTTATTAATAATATTTAAATGTAGCTTATTAAAAAAAAAATGACTCTTGACATAAATGGCGAAGTAGGTGAACAATCGGTTTCCTTGTACCTTTGTTGGGAAGGTGGGACTCCTCCAATACTTTCCACCATTGCAAACTCTGTGCACACCACTGAACACGATGTAAAAAAGCTTGAAACATGGTGAATTATGGAGTTATCTTTATACATAAATTATCGGTTATCTTTATCCACTCGAGCGCTTTTTACCACATTTTGGCACTATTTCCAAAACCTCGGATTGCTTTGTTGCCAAAATGTGGCAAATTTAAAAAAAAAAAAAATTTATTAAAAAGACTATATAATATATTGTACATTCAAAATATGTATATCAAAATAAATATTATCTAGATTCTTTAAAATGTTTTAAGGTTAAAGATTTAATTATATTTTTTTTATAACTCCTAAAAATATGTGATAATAGACAAAAGATAGGGGAATTCATTGGCTACATAGAACTATAATCAGTTTGTATGTCTCCATATTCAAATTCGGAGGTAAGATTTTTTTAATGTGTGCGGAAAAATTTCCTTTAGCAATCCGAGAAAAAATATTTTAATTGCTCTGTCGCTCTAGTGGTTATAACATTATATATTTTACTCCTACAACCGAGTGCTTGCTGGTAGTGAAGTCTGTTACTGTATAATAATTGTCAATTTATTTTTTATTTTAAAATGTACTGTAATGTACCTAATCTCAGAGAGAGCTTGAAAGAACGTCATCAATGATCATCCTCTTCCTTTTCACTTGTCTTGTATGAAAATTAAAAAGACATAAGTTACTAGAACGATGACTTCACGTACAACCTCTACCTGGGTCTAGTAAAGTTCCTGATTTGACCCCTGCAAGCTCTCTGTATTTTTAAATTATTAAAATTTTGTACTTAGGTCTGGCGAGCAATCGTCTAATCGGGTTTCAGTCCTAGAGCCATGCGCTGCATACTTTAAAGCAACAACCCAGGAGAACAAAGGATGGCTTGCAGAAATATCTTTCAGAGAAAATTATAATCTCAAAGTTTCTCCAGGTTTGTTAATATTTTACATAAAATCATTACAAAACTTACTCTTGTATGTTGCGACAATTAGATAATTTTAAACTAATTCCACAATCCTTTTTCTCTTCAAATCCAATCTCCATATTCCCTTACAGTCCCAATCAACAATCAACCAAATTTTTAAGAGGGAATAACCAGACAATACCGGAAATTTGTCGTTTTTAAATCAATTTTAGACGTATTGATTTTTTTTACAAAAAAACATACGCTGATTTCGAAAAATTGTTATTTTATCTGGTAAAGTTATGTTTTAAATTTGGAAAAATAAGTTAATTTTTAATTTAATAAGGTTCCGTTGGTCGTTGGCAGATTTGTTAAATTTTCAAATGAAGGATTGTATTATACAACGCACTTTTAAAATCATAATATAATCATACAGTAAAATAAATCAATACATTAACTAGTAAAGCTACCTTTCAGAATTTGAATTTAGTTAAACATTAAAAAAATTATCCGAGTACGTATTTTGTGACGAAAATACTTCAGTTTATCTATTTATTTACGGTCTTACAAACTAATAAATTAAAGTTTTTTTTACGCACTTCTTTTGCTTAGATATTATTGAAAAATTATAAATACTTATGATAAAAAAATAATCACAAAAAGTACATATTTTTATCGTCACACTTTTTTTACTTACTTGAAAGTAGTTATATGAATATTAAAGCAAATTTCGAGTGAAATAAAATCAAAATTGAGTTATTGGAAATGCTGGATGGAGAATAATCAATCTTTCTCAACGGAACCTCCCCATATAGTTGAAAGCGTTTTGGAATTTTAATTCTCAGCCGCTGGTTAATGGGCCTTAACCTTTAGAATGTCAGGCTAAAATGCCAAGCGGCTCACCGTGCGCCGGCTGACACTATTTTCGTAATAACTTGTTTTTTGCAATATGATGTTTTTGTAAATTGTGCCGTCTTACCAGATAATGTGTTTATACATTGATGTTTTATGTCTATCCTACGCAGTTTCCTTGAAGCGGATATGCTAGTAACATATCCAACAAGGGTACTTTGGCATTCAAGCGGTTAACATCCCACAAAAATATTCCACCAATACAATATTTAAGTAATTTGCAAAAAATGTACTCTACAATCACATACCTACATTATTAGTGTAATTATATGATACTGTTATTGATATATTTTTTCCAGTTACAATCAACTTATTCCATAGAGTGCTGGTTACATTGGCCAAGCCTGACGCAGCTCCTGAGGCGAGTTCGATTGAATCAAACCCAAATGTGTTAGAAAAGTTAATAACTTTCCAAAAATATATGACTTCAATCTTCCAAAGAGGTAAAATAATAATCAAAAATTTATTGGAGTTATATATTTTAGTATATTTGTTGGAAAAATGTAATACGAGGTTACTTTGCTCCATTTTTCTCAAGTCCGTCGAATAAATGAGAAAAAATAAGTATTTTGAGAGTTTAGTTAATATATTTTTCAGCTTTTTTTGCTTCTAAGGCGTTACTCTACTATTTAATTAGTGTAATTTACATTTATGTATATGGTTAGCCAAAATAAATTTAAGAAGTTTGGAGCAAAATAATTCCTACGAGCAGGTACTAATTTTCAATGAAAACGGGGGAAGGAGCAGTGAAACACTTCTACATTAAATCGCAACTATTCACTGTATTAGTTGAAATAAAATGGGAATAATTGTCATAGACAAAATGGTTAAAAGAAAGAAAACTGTGATGAGAATGTTTCTTGTGATGAAATAAAAATTAATACAAAAATGTTGCAATAATAATAATAATACCAACCAGGAATTATTAGATTCCTGGTCAAATAAAATTATTCACGCAAAACACTTCAATTATCTCAATCAAACGTATGTTGACAAACTTTCGTCAAACAAATGGTTGAGTATTGGAGAGTTGAGCGCAAAATAGACGGATTTATGCTTGCTATTCAAGATAGAGTGATTAATACTGAAAATTTTAGGAAGCATATAATCAAAGATACAAAACAAATTGATAATTTATGTAGAAAATGTATGGCTTTTCCGGAAACTATAGAACATTATTATATCGGGATGTTCTATATTAGCGCCGTCTGAGTATAAATTTAGGCACAATCAGGTTTTAAAAATAATTCACCATAGTTTGGTAATTAAACATAACTTGATTGACTGTCATAATATAGTACCATATTATGAATACGAACCAAATTCATTTTTAGAAAATAATTTCTTTAAAATTTACTATGATAAAACTGTACTAACAGACAGACCAATTAGTCACAATAGACCCGATATAGTTTTACATGACAAAATTAAAAAAATAACTTATATCATTGATGTAGCTATTACAAATTCCTGTAATATTGAAAAATCTGTTTCTGAAAAAATAAGAAAGTATACAGGGAAATGAAATTAAAAGAATTTGGCATTCTCAGACTAAAAATATTACCGTTTGTTATTTCGGCTACTGGCATTATACCTAGCTATCTCGTTAAAAATTTAATTAATAAAATAACCGAATTAATCAGATATTACTAACAAAAAATAATATAAAATTATTATTAATAATTCATATTATTAATAGGAGGATTTCTACAAACACCTCTGCTCGGTGTACGTCCGTACTCCTTTTTACATATTTTTTTATGGATGTACACGGTGCGGCCATACTCTCCTAAAGATTAAAATATAAATATTTTTAGTATTTTGGAGCAAAGTAACATTACATTAGTTACATTTAGGAGCAGAGTAATTCCGGATTATGTACCAGTTAAACATTTTCACCATAAAGCATTATGCATCGCTCCAAAGATAAGCTAATAAAATTATCTGACTTAAAGGAGTACATTTTTCTACTACAAAAAAAGTGTTTTTTCTGCTTGGATTTATTTATTTTATTTTATGTAATTTTACGCCCGACTGGTCTTTTACGTAACTAGGTATTATCTCTAATAATATTATAATGCTAACACAAAATCTAATCATTATGTGTTTTAATCAATAGAGTATAGTTTATTTATGTAATATGGTTTTTTAAATTCTCACTAATTCTCATAGCCAAAAGTATGATGATGATTTATTTTAAAAATTTTAAGACAATGGTTATCAACATTTTTAGCTGGAGGGCCAATTTATGTTTGACATTGTTAAATTTGCTATCGGTGGTGTCGCAAACCTATCTGTATTTTCAAAAAAATATATTTTTAAAGAAAAAATCGTAGAACGCAAAAAAATAAAGCAATAAATTGTCGCTCAGATTTTTTTTTAAAACACAGATTTTATTTATTTATTATTATTATTTTTTTTAATTTTCTCTGTAGAACGATTCTTTTAATTTTTTTAAGGTTAAAGATTTAATTATATTTTTTTTATAAATCCTACAAATATGTGATAATAAACAAAACTTAGGGGAATTCATTGGCTACATAGATAATCAGTTTGTATGTCTCCATATTCAATATCGGAGGTATGATTTTTTTTATGTGGGTGGAAAAATTTCCTTTAGCAATCCGAGAAAAAATATTTTAATTGCTCTGTCGCTCCAGTGGTTATAAGCGTTACTGTCACCTTACTGTTTGGTCGTTTTGTAAAACAAAATAATTAACAAAAAATTCAATCGTTAAAATTTTCTCAAATAGCGGGTCAGAAACTTTGGTTTAATAAAGGTGAACATTTTAATTTTTCCGTAGATAAATTCAATATTTGAATATGAAGCGTTGTTTTCTCTTTCTAACACCATTTAGATCATATTTCTCACCTGAAAATAAGCGAGATACAACAATTATTATGATATCTATGCGAGCAGTTTCTAAATGCGAACATATTATTACTTTCTGTATCTGTGTTTTCTCCTAAATAAAAAAAAAATACCTTAAAAATCAAATGTTACTTCAAAATATACATATATATATATATATATATATATATATATATATATATATATATATCGTCGCTCTAGTTCGTTTTTGTCCAACAGACCATTTTTCGTGATATTGAGTTAAGTATGCCTTTGTTCTCAAAAAGCCTTTATTTATACGATAATTGTTTAAAAAAAATTATAAATAATTATTTAAAGTTTACGATTTACGTTTTGGTCTGTTGGATAAAAACGAACTGAAGCGACGATATATTTCTGATGGAGCCTGTATGATGGAAATATATTTTGAAATACTACAAACAAGTGTTTTGTATAAGCATACTTTTGCCTAAAATTCTACTTTCTTATTACAAATATACTGCTGCATGCTTGCTCGAAATCTTTAAAAAATCTTTATCACTAGTAAAAATAATGTTAATGAGATGTTTTTAGAAAACGCTTCGCCAAATGAGGAGGGCAGGAATGAATGGTTGAAGTTGAACATAATAATGTCACAAATTGGGGTAGAAATATCAATTGAAAATCGTCCTTTAGCCTTGTTGACTGTGGCTGGACTTAAAGCAGGACTGGTTATAACTCACTCAAGAATTCAACTTTTGGCTGCTTTAAGAGACATCCAAGTCATAGACCACAACCCAAACACTTTACATAAACAGGTAACATTTCGTTTTTTAATTAAATATTTTTATTATTGTTTTCAAGTTTAATTTGTTGAACTCTTTAATTTTTTCTTTTATATTTTCATCTAGCTGAAGTCCCCGGCGTTGCATCGGCTTTACAATCCAATATAGACAGTGATCTTGAGATCTTGAGATCACTGTCTATATTGAGAGCCTTATATTTTTCTTTTGTTCCAAAATTTTTAAATTTTTATTTTCTCGTTTTTACTACATACTTTTCTTGTGTACTGTTTTTCTTATATCCAAAAAAATTAACAAAATAGATTCTAATTTTAGGCAGTACACAAACAGAAACATTATTAAAAATGCTATCTGTAATTATGTATTACAAGCGCCTTATATATTTAATTTTTTACCAAAAATTTTCTTTTCTTTTCTTTTACTGTTTTCTGTATATTCACTTCAAATACACTTTTTCTTGTATATTGGATTGATTTGATTGTATATTAGATACTTAATTGATTGGAATTGTTTAATTCTTATATGAATCATCATATACCTACATACCTACCTAATATGTACGATACCTGTAAATTTGATTGTCCTAGAACGGGAGATCTACCTAGTTGGACAGTCAAAATGTCAATACAATGTAAATGTCGACCGGTCAGTGGTTCAGTGGGCATCGTGCTTGGGTCCCACCCAGGCGTTCCGTGTTCGATTCCTCGACTGAATATCACAACACAAGCAACATCTTCCGCTTAGTGTGGTGGTAGTAGGAGATTTTCAAACGTTGTTGGGTTATCCGTAACCCGGGAATGTTTGTCTTTCTTTAAAAAAAAAAAACAAAAAATGTATTTTTGTTGTAACAAATAAATAAATAAATCTTCCTCTTGTTTTGAAGGTCATGTGGGTAAATTACATCAACCTCAGAATAACACTGTATTTTTGTATAAAATCAAATCCACGCCGCCCTCACGGTGAATGCCACGCGGCTGCTCGCCATTCACTCACTCCCATTTTCCTAGATTCACTCACTGGCTAGATTTGAAGAATATTTCATAAAAACACAATCACTCTTTTACAAAATCAGCTGCCATATAGGATTATCTTAGTTTGTGGGTAAATGGCGCCACTAGGTCTATTTTACCGCTTAACCTTTTGAAAGCCAGCACAGGAAAAATATTTTTTTTCATTACGACGAAAGAAATTTGACATTTCTTGCGAATCCAATATTTATAACATTTCTTTTCTGATATATTACAAAAATTACTTGAAAATAATGTAGATAAAACGATATTTCTGATAATACCTGAAATCTATTCTCTACACAATGAATTTATATCAAAAACAATGAAAGAATATACCAACCAATAAACCCAGTCCTTCCATATTTTGAAGCGGCAGCCATTTTGTCGGCTATCTTGCTTGCTCGCTGCATCATAGACAATTTATTAAAATTATTCCGAGAGGCTAGAGGATATGCAGTATTTCGTTACGTCAAGAACGAGAATGGCCCAAGCGATTCTGACCTTGTTCTTGATACAATTTCTTTATACATAAGGGACAAAATCGATGGTACACCGGAGTACGTACGGCCATTATGGCCCTTATAGGATTTTTATTGATGGCCTGCCCATTATTGGAGTCAAGCCAAGTTTTGGGGACGTCACCTTAGTTACACTTAAATAATATCAGTGCTTTACTTTTTCCAGATTTTATCAATTGTTGATGGGGAAGCTTTAAGGGTACAATTGGTAATGCATAACATGGATCTTCCCAGAAATGTTAACCGCATTGATGGTATGCAACTTACCGCTCACATAAGCCGTATTAAAATAGTTTTTCTCGATCAGTTTGTTTCATCAATGCTGGTAAGTATTGTAATACATAGTTGACAATCAAATAAAAAATTTAACAGTCTTTAATAAGGCTTAATAAGTTTGTGTTAACTTGAACCTAAGTTTATACGGTTGTATTTATTTTTTAGAATTTCCTTCACATCTTCAAATCTGCCGTTGATGCTATAAAACGAGCATTAATTGGAACAGTTGAATGGACAAAGGTCAATTTCGTGTCTACGGACGAGCATTCTACTAAAATGAGTGTGCAACTTCAGTTGAAGGCCCCTATTATAATTATTCCCCAGAATTCACAAAGCTATAACGCTGTATTAGCAGACTTGGGTGAAGTCACTCTAACAACTAAATTTAGTAAACTCAATTTGGAGGTAAGTTTTGTGATATATATATATATTTTTTTTTAATTTAAATTAAATTTAATAATGTTTGTTATTAAGTTCTGCATGTGTTATAGTTTTTAATATTGTGACAGCTGTTTCGGCTTACAAGGCCATTGTAAAACTGAGGATTTCATAATTAGACAACGATATTTATACAATTTAAATTGTCTACATGTAGAAAGAAAAGGTCTTCGATTGAATTTACTCGAACAATTAGAAATCAATAAACGCACGAACGATCCTAATTTCTTCTTCTCGTTCCCTGTACGTTCAACGGATGTTGGCTATCATGTTGGCTATGCGGACTTTGTTTACTGCGGCCCGGAACAGCTCTACAGTAGACTGACCAAACCACTGTCTCAAGTTTTTCAGCCACGATGTCCTCCTTCTTCCAGGACCCTGTCTTCCGGCAATCTTTCCCTGCATTATGAGATGCAAGATCTCGTACTTCTCCGGATGTCTCATCACGTGTCCTGGATATTGAAGTTTTTGGATTTTTATTGTTTTAATAACTTCTTTTTCTTTAATTTAACATTAATTAATAAAGTAAGGAAAATAATATATTAACCTCTTCTAAGTATTTTTACAAAACCTAAACAATATTCATAGCAGTAACATCATTATTAAACAATTAAGAACACATTTATAAATTTCAAAATACCCATGGAGAGAATCTATTACTTTCCCAAGAATTCGGTTTAACCGATAATAAATTAATTTGCTCACTTTCAAATTGACATTTTAAATCGTATAAATATCGTCGTCTAATTATGAAACACCTCAGTTTGAAAATGGTCTTGTAAGCCGAAACAGCTGTCACAATAATAAAAAATATAACGCCGTTATTCCACGTAGCTACTCACAAGCGACGCTACCGCTACCTGTCATACTGTTTTGCTAGTGTAGCGCCTAGCGGCGATTTCAAACACTAATAATACTATGGAAAACACAGACGAGCAGCGATCGCGTCGCTTGAAGGTAGCTCCATGGAAGAACGGCGTAACACTTGCAGAACTTAATAATAAACATTATTAAATTTGACTTAAATTAAATTTCAAAAAAAAAAAAATTCAATGGAGTTTTACGAATTAAACACAAAAACAATAAATAAGTTTTGTGATTTTTCTCACCTTGGTTTTCAATAGCTCTTTTATAATGTTTTTTTAAATCCACAGGGAACAAATGGGGTAACCGTTCAAGAGCTGAAGCTAGATTTGTTTAAATTCAAGTTGTCGCAAGTCATGTTGACAGCCAATGCTTATGAGGTTGGTAGTGAAAAAATGCTCCTTCAACCCGCCATCTTCAGAATTCACGTTATATGGAATCTGTCATGCCTGTGGTATACCCACTTACCAAAAATGCATTTTTCTGGAAAGATGGCGGCCATTAAGGTAATAATGGATTGTTTATTTTTGTTATCGTCTATTTAATACTTTTTTTAATTATTTATCTGTATTAATTCTATTACAATAATGAGTGATGTGCTGAACCTGGCTCACTAGGAGCTCCTGTCTTGAAAAATACAAATAACACAATATTATTTTTAGGGGGTTTCTCACTATCCTCCCAATAGCTTATCTACACTAATAACGAATATTTTCGATTTACGATTTACGGTTTATTTATTTATTAAGTTGGAGTTTATAATTCGGTACTCGAACCTATGAATAGTGGCTATATATTGGATAAGTTGGCAGAGTTTTCTAACCACTGCGAGTATTTTAGTTTTATTTTCAATAAAATTCGTTATTAGGGTAGATAAGCTATTGGTAGGATGGTGAGAAACCCCCTTAAAATAATAATCATCATCGTACCATTGGTGGTCTACTTATAAGCAGTGGCGGCCAGCTCTAAAGAGCGCTAGTGCGACGCACTCCCAGAATTTCTGCTAATCCAAAAATTCCCTAGCGCCGAATAATATATTTCCGACACGCCTCGTCACAAATCACAATACACACTTCGCTAATGCATACATTGCATACATAATATGTCCATATAACTGTGTGCGTATCGAAGCAGATCGTTGTGTGCCTATATTCCGAGCGCTGGATCGTTTTTAAAATCGCTCCAAAGAGTCCCTTCATAATTATCTAATAAGTTCAAACCGTGGGTAGGTATAATATGGGTAATATCCTTAACAAATCTTACGTGTACGAGATCGGCGATCTGAAAATTTCCACCACATCAAAAGGAACGGTTTGTTCACCAGCAGATTAAAATGAGACGCGTTTGTGTAATATTATTTTCGATATTGTGTATTTAATTTAACATCTACTATTTCATTTAATGTTCCGCTTAGCATAATTAACAAAAACAATGTAGACATGTTGTGACTGGTCACAGGTCCAATACGCTATTGTGATCCGTTTCTTGGATGAGTAAGGAAGATTTAAAAATGCGCTGAACTTTGAAAAACGGTTAGAAATTAAACATTGTGATCAATATCTATTTTACAACTCTTTTATAGTAAGTAATAAATTATCGGATGCTTTTTCGTGTGTTAAATTGTTAAAAATCGTGGGTATCATCCCTATGACGCCGAGGAAAGTTGTTTCGGTGATTTTCAACTTTAAAAAGAATTTAATTATTCTTGAGAAACACAATTAGCCAAGATAGACTCAATGCATTGTCAGTGCTAAGCATTAAATAATGCCTAAATCTATACCGGATTTTAACTCCAGGCTCATTGATGTCTTTGCTACTCAGAGACAACGGAGAATGGACCTAATATACTATAGGTGGGTTATTTTCATAATTAAATTTATTTCAAAGGAGAAAGGAGTGTAAGGAGAATATATGACGCAAGGTTGAATGATATAAGAGCATAGTAGAGAACATCCGAGGCAGACATCAGACACTTGAGTCGGGCCATGTCAAGAGTCAGAAAAATAGAAGAGTATGTATGAGACGATGTATGAATGTGAATGAGGCAAAGAGTGTGTGCCAAGACCGAGTTGTTTAGCGGTCCGTTCTCTCTGCCCATGGTTAGTTGGTTTAAATTTATTTTAGAGTAGGTATATGTACAAGATTTTTAGCGCACCACCGATTTTTGTGAGCACCAGCCGCCACTGCTTATAAGTAACAACAGTGCAGTTTCTAATATAATCAATTTATAACAAATAACACATGATGTTTCTTTGATGATCTGTCTTGGCTGATGATCCAAGACTTGATGTCTGATTTACATTTATATTTGTAAGAAACATTTAAATTATTAATTTATAAAAAACTTTTCAGCTAAAAGTTGCAAACACAGATATAAACAATGTGATGCGAATCTTACGGGAGAACTTAAGTGAGAATCTGAATGTGGAAGCAAGTCCGCCATCAAGACCTGGTTCCAGTAACACATTCTCCCAGACGAGTAGTGTCACAGCTGCAGACACAGCCAATACTATTAGTGGAAGTGCAGAGGAAGTCTCTACTCCAAACACAGTCCTCATGAAGTTCATCTTTGCCATAGAGAGTTTGACTATCGAATTGATGACAGAAGGTTCAGCAAGTGTGAGTAAAAAACACATCAATACTGATAAAACACATCAATATGACCTGATTCCTGATAACATTATTTTATTTATGATAAGATTTATAGAAAATCATACAAAACAATAGGGTATATCCACAATTTTTTTATTGCTTAAAAAATATAAGCAAAATTATTTTGACATTTTTATTTTATTTTTATGTTTACGAATAAATTTTCTACAGCGAGTTTAAGTTGGCCATTTTTGTAATCCCGCCAAAACGGCATTTTCGATGTGTGACGTCATAATGGTCGCTCGTTCTTGAAAAATTTCCGATAGTACTACTTTGTTTGTTTGATGACGTGCGTACGAAGCAACGTTGGCAATCACGGGCCGTTTTGGTTTCGTTGGTTTTTAAACATTTTTAAAATGAATAAATTCGAATGAAAACGTAAAAAACAAACATTTTTAGTAGGATGATTAAAATCAGAAAAATAACCGTTAAATAATCAATATATTTTCAACAGAATCCCTCGTTTGTGGAAATACCCTATTGTATCTTAACCTCTCATTTGTCGTAAGCCCGCCGCCTGGTGACAGATGGGAGGTTAAAAAATAAAATGCCACTTTAACCCTTATATATAAAGAAACTTGTACAAGGACAAGGTCAGAATCGCTTGCGCCAATATCATTCCAGACTTCGCCATTTTTTACAGTACTCTAGCCTTGATATTAATTTTCTATGGAATACGGCCTTAACCTCTTAACTGTCATCTACAATCAAGAGATTAATGAAAGAACCAGTTCGCAAATTGTGACAACAGTATTATAATACATGTAACCCGTCAAAAAAAGGCACTAGTTCAGAATTTCAATGGAAGGAAAAAAAACTGGTTCTAAGGAGACAAAGAAATATTTTTGGATAGAATATGTTTCAAAACTATAAAGGAGAAAATTTGTTTGTATGTTTGTTTGAGCTCTGACCTCATGAAACTTGTCCAGCTTTTTCCCTCTCAAAATTACTAGGTTATCGAAACTATTTTCTGCTTACAACGTTATTTCAATCATGAGCTATGAAGCTTTGAAATGTCCATTTAGCCGTCATGATTTAGAAATAATTATTATTAATTTTGAAACTCACGCAAAGCCGGTTAATAAATCTAGATCTACATTCAACATATTTTTTAAATCAACCTATTGAAACCTAAATTTGGGCACTACCTTAACAAATTAATGACATCCAAGAAACTGCTTTTCTGTAGCTCCCGACACAATCTTCTATCGGCCCTTCAGATGAAGTTGGTCTTGCACAAGTCAGCTTGCTTCAATTGTCCATCAAAGGAAATAAATTCTCCAATAAGTCTGTGGAGGTCACTCTGGGGCTGAAAGATTGCCTGTTGGATGACACAAGACCTAACAGGGAGTCCAAGATAACTCGCTTTATGGAGAGAAAGACACAAGAGGACACTACAGCATTGATCAACGTTTCTACAGATGACTCGAGTATGATCGAAGTTTTTTATATCCGGAAACCACTCCAAACCGAAAGTAAGAGTATAAAAATTATTAAATCTTTATGTTCCTGTCTTAATATATCGCACATCATGTAGAAAAGGATCTCAAATCAAAAAAGCAAATTTTACGGGAGATCCAAATCAAATGATGAATGATGAAACAAGAGGTCCCATCAAAAAGAGTCCTAGTGACATCTCGCAGAGCTAGAGTGATCTAACTTAAATACGGTGTTTTTAAGGCACAAATAATCACTTTACTATTCATAGATACAAAAAAAAATTATTAAGCAAAAAAATTTTACTTACTACTCTTTTCTACAGGATGTGCAATATTTATTTGCTTTAATATGTGATATCATGAACTTTTTTCTTTATTTATCTTAATGACAGATATGTATTACAATGGTTTTTGCTGTGCATGTCTCACTTAGAGGAGTTCCCGTATCTAGACAGATATAGGTAGGTGAGTGTCCATATTGAGTCTAGCTAGAAATATCACCATGGTGAAATACTAACATTCAGAAGTGAAACTTTGCTTTAAAAGGTTTTAGCCATATTTGGTGATGAGATCTGAATACCCAAGTACTTCCCCACCTTCCTCTCCCCCATCTCCTTCCCCTCCCTGCTCCCATCAGCCTCACAACATACTTCAATTGGGGACAACATAGTCCCGCTGTTAACTGTGACTTTTATTAGTAATAGTCCTTTTTACAATGGCTCACAAATTTCAAAACTTAATCACAAATCCCAAATATTTCTTTATAATTTACCTGTCTCACCCGATTTTAGCATAGTTACGCCATGCATTTAGTTTAAAAACGAACATTCAGATCCTGCGCAGAAAAGTCCCACAATGGACTGCGCTGCAAATCTTTGCCTTACTTTAGCGAAGTTAACTTTTCTGCGCAGGGTCTGGTTATTTCAACATGCACTCTTCATCGGTCATTGTACGACTTATATCGTAGTTTATTCAAAGCATTCTCGAACACCCCTGGTGCCAAAAATATGATCATCATATGGGCATCATCTCGTCGAAATGATGCCCAGATTTCGTGTTAGGCAAATCTATCAATTTCGATATCTATGTGTAATTCCAAGAAGAATTTCAGCAATATCGCTACATTTTAGCGATTCTGAAGCGCCGGGAAAGTAAGAAGATTGGTGGTCTGGTAGAGACAATCCTCCTGAAACTTCCGCTAAAAATATCATATCTTATATAATTATTTGTTTTTATTTTACTTTTTTTCTTTATCCTCTCGAGCGATGATAATTTATAGGTATTCGCTTTTCAATTCGGCCATTCAATTTAATAAATATCAGGCCTCCAAATATTAATATGGAAATTTATGAACAGCTTACTGCAGTTTAAAGCCAAAGAAATCCATTTAAATTTCACCGTTTATATATTAAGGTTTTATAAAAAAAAAAAACTTTAAATTCGTAATTCATTTTAATTTTTTTAAATCACCTACCTAAATTTTGGTGGCCATCTCCTGAATGGTTATAACTTCATTTTACATAATTTATCCAAGAAAATGAATAAATGCACCTAACTATTATATTTAATTCTTAAATCATAGAAATCTGATGAATAATATAATACACATACAGGCTTTGCCTTTGTGGGATTTTCTTGTTACATAATATATATTGTATTTTTATAACTGTTCCAATGATATATCGAAAACCTTCAAAAACATCCAAAAAAAGTAGAACCATTTTTTTTGTCACACTGGTAACAATGACAAAAAAAAATTACAAAACGTTCTAAAATTGTGAAAAATATTTTGTTCCAATTCATACCTATGTACTTTAAAATGTGGGGTGAAAAGGTACCACAACAAAATCTAATACATATATATCATATAAACTCATATTTTAAGGATGTACTTGTAACCTTTGCGGTTTCTTCAACTCATTGCTTTTTAAATGTTTAAATTTCAGTTGATTTGCAAGTATCCAATTTCAAGCTGGTTCTCTCCATTGAATTCTTGTTGAAGATTGGAAACTTTTTAACTACTGGACTCTCTACCTTAAGACGACCATCCCAACCGTACGGAAGACATAGACAAAATGTTCAGAATATTCACTCGAGGGTAGGTCAGGTAGGTTCACCATTCATAAGTTTTAATTATATGTTGTTATATAGTTTTCGCCTACAAGGGCACTCGGACATGCACCAGTCAACATTTAAAAGTTGTCTTCAATAATTTTTGCTATGGAAATCACTTCTGAAAAAATTGATTCCATAATCGGTATCAAAAGTTATAATATATCGATTGTCTAGTTCAGGGGTCTCCAAACTTTTTAGCCTAAAGGCTACACCGATTCCTCTACCAAGTCCGAAGAACCAAGACCTAGCTAGCTCATCATGTCTGATCATTGTAAATTTCACAATGTAATCAAAATAAACTATGGCTGGCTAGATTGTAGGCGCTCGCGAGCCGGTGTTGGCCCACGGGCCGTAGTTCGGAGACCCCTGGTCTAGTTGATTTAATCAGACAAATACTAAGGACGGGTTGTTTAAAAAAAATTTGATCCATCCATCAAATTTTTTAAGTATTTTTCTATGTCTAGGTTCTATTTAAGTTCTGTTATTATATCATTGTAGATAAAACAGAAGTTGAATAGAACTTTCGCAGATCTTGAAAATTAACCCATCTCAAGTTTTGAGAAAATGAGGAAAGCAATTTTGGAATGCTCACCATGAATCAAATATTATTTACATGTGTCTTTACTTCACTTTACATATTATTATATGCTATAAAATATCACCGGAAGGCATAATGGTTCGGTACATTAGTATGACATTTTGAAATATCCTACTAGTGACCTAGACAACATCAATTTTTTTTTAATTCACTACAAGTTTTTCTGCACTATGATTGATTTGGTGGTGTCCATGTGTAATCTATATTATAGTAAGGTACCAGATAGAGGGGACACTTTCACATATAACTGCGTACTTAACTCAAATCAACTGGATGATTTTTTTTTTTTTAGGTTTTTTTTAGGTCCACACAGGAGGCCCTGAGGAAAATAATTTCCCTCAGGGCCTATGTCATCTTTGGGTATGCTGTGTGGAGGGTATTTTTAAGGAAAGGAAGGAGAGGAGGTTCTGGGAAGGAAAAAGTATGAGGGTTGGGTAGGAATCTGGGGTTCAGTGTGTCTAGATAATCCGCCGCCAAGACCTAGACAAACCTCAGCCCATAAACCCGGGCACCCCTGCTAAGTCACCAAACGTAGCTAACCACTTGGGGTGACCTATGGCAGAGGTGTTGGTTATCCAATAAATGGTTCCCGGGGCGGCGGTATGTATGTAGTTGTGTTATATGTTCTAATAATACATCCCCATACACACAAGCCTAGTATTATTATGGCAACAGTACATTCTATATATTAAAATATAAATTATTACTAAGTGCATTGTAACATATTTTTTGTAAATTATGTAACCTTTTTTTATGTTTTAGACTTCAAATGATTTAGGAGTAAGCCAGTATATCCCAACGGCAGCCAGCTTACTGGGTCCAGTTAAACGCGGTAACAAGGAAATGATGTCTGTTACCCTGAAGTTGAAAAAACCTGATATAATTCTAGTTGAGTCTATGGAAGGTAGAGAGAGTTGTCAGGCAATGGTGTTCAATGTAAATAAACTTTTTTCATTTTAAAAGTTTAATATAACGTTACACTCGGTGAATATTTTACTTAAACCATTTTTCTACCATTACAGAGTAAGGCTGATTTCAAAATGAGCATTAAAGATGACCAGAAGTATATGAAGGGTTCCATAGAAGATCTTCAACTTTTTGCATGTCGTTTTGGCAGGTAGTTACTACTCTGTAAACTCTATTTTTATCTGAATCGGAACTGAAAAATATTTTTTATCCATAGAATAAAAATTTTAATGTCTTGAAATACAATGACATTTTATTTTAAACTAGTAGCTACTATCGGATTTCTCCGGAGTTTAAGCATTCTTTTCTTATTGATCAATTGAAAAATATGTCTTCTAGCAGTATTTTTGATACTTTTTTTTTTTTTACATTAGCTCCACACAGGAGGCCCTGAGTAAAATAATTTCCCTCAGGGCCTATGTCATCTTTGGGTATGCTTTGTGGAGGGTGTTTTTAAGTAAAGGAAGGAGAGGAAGTTCTGGGAAGGAAAAGGGTATAAGGGTTGGGTAGGAATCTGGGGTTCAGTGTGTCCAGATCATCCGCCGCCAAGACCTGGACAAACCTCAGCCCATAAACCCGGGCACCCCTGCTAAGTCACCAAACGTAGCGAACCACTTGGGGTGACCTATGGCAGAGGTGTTGGTTATCCAATAAATGGTTCCCGGGGCGGCGGTACCCATTCCCACCTCCCAAATGATTATGGATATTTAAGGTTTATAACTCATTATGGAATAATTGCGATGACTTTGATAAATTTATATTGCGATTGTTCAGTTTTTAACCACTTGAATGTGTTTCCAGGTTTGGTGAACAATCGATCAGTCGTTGTTCAGTTTTGGCTCCGTGTTCGATGCTTTTAAGTGCCACTACTTCTCCACAAAAGGGGTGGAATGTCGACATTTCCTTCACCGACATTGCAATCAATATCTCACCAGGTTTGACAACATCATAAATCTTCACTTAATCTTGTAAACAACAGCCTTACTAAGAAACATGGTAATAATTATTAATGTAGGGTACATTGGTTATTTTAGTTGTGTAAATTTAAAAAAAAACACATATTTGTAAGGGGTAAATTGTATTGGAGAAACACTGCGGTCTGGAAGTCAATGTGTATGGCTCAGTGGTAAAAGCTGAGTTCCATATGAGGTGTGTAAAAGCAAAGGCAGCAATCACCATTTCGCCCAGATTGCTATGTTTGTTTTTGAAATGACATGGAAATTGCTATCTTTGCTTTTACGTACAATGTTACATGTTAAATATTGCATGTAATATATGTATTTACAATATTTGCATCTAATATTGTACGTAAAATCAAAGATAGCATTCTCCATGTCATTTCAAAATCAAACATAGCAATCTGGCCGAAATGGAGATTGCTGCCTTTGCTTTTACACACCTCATATAGTGGTTCAAATTCCGATTGCACTAATAACTACCTAATACATGTGGGGCTTAAAAGCAAAAATGCCACTCTCCAAAAATGATGAAATTAAGTTATAAATGCCAATCTATGCGCTATGTCCGTAGCTACAAGATGGTTTTTGAAATCCTTAGAAACATCAACCGCAAATCATGGAAAAATCGAAATGAAAATATGGTTTAGATGGAAATCACCACTCTCCACAGCGATTAACAAGCAAAATCACCACTCTCCACAAAAGACAATCACAAGCCTGAATTCAAAATAAATTCAACATGACTAATGAACACATTATTACAACATTTTTTTATTATAATATTTCACTTTGAATTACATTTTTAAGTTATTACTAAAAAATTTCACGAAAAATGTGTAGCATTCATTAATCAGATATGATGTTAGATTTTCACAGCCAAAAGTATTTTTGTTATTTGTTTTTGGGGTGTTATGCCATGCTGCGCTACCTCCTTCTTTAGCCAACGTCTCGGACAACGTTACAGTGTCCATCATTAGGGCAGATGTGTGTCACACAAAAACATTATTTGATCGGTTTTTGGTGATTTACCAAAAACAGTATTTTTGGAGAGTGGCGTTTTTGCTTTTAAACCCTTCATGTAACATTATGTTACGGTGATTCTCAATATTTATCATATGTTGATACATATAAAATATCTAGTTGATCTTAAATACATTCTTTGGGTTTGATCTTCTAAATATTTTGATACTTGTGCATTATTTTTGGGATATAATTCTCTGGCTGTTGTTTTGATAGCTAATTAATTATTTTTCTTTTCAGCTACAATTTATTTATTGAATCGTGTGATGGTGACAATGGCTAAGCCTGATGAAGATGTTAAATCGAAAAAAAATGTGGTTGGCTCCTACCCAGATTTGTGGAAAGCCAAACCTATCCAAAAGTCCACATTTTGGTTTCTCAACCCAGGTAAAATAATGTTCACATAATAACATACAAGTTGTCCAGGACTAAATGCAGTAACTTTGGTTACAATAATCTACACAATAGTACAATTAACCGCTTGGGCACATAAGCTTGTTTTCACGACAATTTAACGTAGGTAGACATAGGAATGACGTATACCCCGGACCTGAGTTATTAACCCTCTCTTGCCTGCGATGTGTATCTACTACATTGTTTCTTGCACCTTTAATATCTCCGTAAATATGGGAAATTCTGGGTTCAGATTTTAGATAATCCTCCGTTATACATTTACTCATTAAATAAAAAATTTTATTCATTTTAAAAAAATAATAATCAGTACCTTTCGGGCACATCAGAGGTATTTTGTGAGAATCGAAAAAAAATTTACCAATACAATCAAACGCCTGGCGTATGATCAGTGCTGCGGGTGAGATGTACAAATGCGTGAAGCGTGCGGCTAGTGCGACACTATGCACGTCTCACGCTCACCTACTTCGATATAAGTGAGCGCGAGAAAGAGAACCGTGTGGTTACTGGTCAGTCGTCAATTGTGTTTGTTCTTTCGGTTTCCCCCGGCGGACGGTGCCGCCAGTCCGGCCAGTCGCCGCTCGGCATTCATTCGGGGTGGTCTCTTCGCATGTTGTATGAGCATCGTTTCTTTGAGCTACCAAAGTTTTTTTTCATGTTTTCAGCAATTAAACATCAATTATTATCATTTTTGACTTCAACTATAATGAAATATAGCGATTTGCTATGAATATTCATTTTTTTCGGCTTTTAAATCGACCATTTCTGCTTGTGTAGTGATTACACAGCACCGAAAAATTTGAAACAAAAAAATCAACAAAAGATACGGTTTCATTAGGAATTGAACCCAGGACCAATCTATTTTTGTTTTAATTACCTCCTTTTTGTGTTTTTTTTCTAATTTTTTCCTTTTGTTGATATTCTAATGGGTACTTATTTTTTAAATAGGTCTACCTAAATTAAATTGGGTACACTCTATAGTTAATTATTGCATACGGTACCAATTAGCAGTTTAAACAGTGTTTTACTAGATTCGTTTTTAAATTTTCACGGCCAAATTTTCGTTGTTTGTTTTTGGGGTGTTATGTCGTGTTGCGCTACCTCCTTTTTTAACCGACGTTTCGGACAGCGTTGCAGTGTCCATCATCACACATCGTCGGATCTGCCTGATGATTGACACTGCAACGCTGTCCGAAACGTCGGCTAAAGAAGGAGGTAGCGCAACACGGCATAACACCCCAAAAACAAACAATGATAAAAGTGTTTTACTATTTAATTAACATCATACCTATTTCGACTCTTATGCATTTTGCAGAAAAACCGGAAGAAGCAATG
Source organism: Limnephilus auricula (assembly GCA_951813805.1). Lineage (NCBI taxonomy): Eukaryota > Metazoa > Arthropoda > Insecta > Trichoptera > Limnephilidae > Limnephilus > Limnephilus auricula. Next base: position 32,038,522 of record OX638389.1, on the reverse strand, counting down.
TATTTGAATAAATTCGAAGTGATAATGGCAGCCCAGGGCAATCCCTCTACTGGAGAGATATGCCGCCTGATTGCTCCCACCATCGTCCTGACCATTGAGACTGGCCGAGGCACTGAGACCATGCCCATGCTGAACATGCAGGCCTCTTTGAATGGGAACATCAAGGACTGGAACAGTCAGGTACTGTACAACTGCTAACTATTGTTTGAAGTGATGAAGGCAAAGTAGGCCTACTCCCTCTACTGATCAGGTGACATGACCAAGTCCTGTTTAGCTTTCAACCACTAAGATATCAGTGGAAGAAGACAACTAGGTGTCAGAACTACTTTGATGTGATTTGGGAGCAAGGCGGGAAGGCCCTAGGACTGGAGTAAAAAGCCGAGGGACTGGAACATTACTTTAAAGATTATGTTTCTATTTTTGAAACTGATAATTCTTGAGTGAAATTCCATTATAATCTATCTATGTATATATATATATATAAATGAATCCCTGTTTCCCTTGGTCACGCCATAACTTCAAAACGACTTAATCTATTTCATTCATCTTTTTTTTTAAACTTTTCTAAGACTTTGTAGAGGATTCTTACGATATTTCTATATTGGTGAGTTCTGGATTTATAAAATTTGCAAAAAAAAACTGTAATAAGGCACACGCGAGTTGTTTGAAAAATGATTGTATTTTATGGAGTTTAGTAGCAGGGAAAAAGGCGGGAGGGGGAGGGGAATCTGGGAGGGGCGGAGGGGAATGAGGGAGGGGTGGTTTGCGGGAGCGAAGATGAGGGAGGGGGAAGGCGGAGAAGGTGGCAGGGGAATTCGTGAGGGGGGAGGTTCGCGATAAGGGTGACAGCGGGGGAGGGAAGGAGGAACGCTGGGAAGGTGAAAAGGGAATGCGGGAGGGGAACGGGATGTGGGTGGGAAAGAGGTAGTGGAAGGGGAAAGGGGACGAATGGGAAAGGACACGCAGGGATAAACAATTTCTTTATTTAAGTGTCAGCTAGTAGTATAATAAAACAAATTTAAAACTTTTTCCACTTGAATTATATTTGCAACATATTAGGAAGGGGTGGAGGGGGGCGGGCTACAGGGATCTTATTCAGGGTTTTATTACATTTGTTGCTAAGTGGTCTTTGACTGTCCAACTTTCTGATTATTTTAGTTATTCCCAGTAGGCTAATTACCTAGGGTTGGTAGCTTACATACTTTAGTATTGTTTGGGAAATACCTTACAAGTAATGTGAATTATTAGCAACCTAATTTTATTTTTGTCAAGTCTATTATTAATTAAAAATCATTATTATATTTATGATGATATGGAATTTTTGATTAATCAATTGATTTTTGAGGGATACATTGGAGTGGAATTATTATTACAATGGACCTAATACAAACAAAGTACATATTTTACTTAGAACATATGATAGAAAATTACAATGGATATAAGAGCGGAGATTTTGCAAATGATTCAAATTTTATAATCATTGAATAAAATTCCCGTAGACTACCCCCCTCTCTAATGTGTTGCATATTTAATTTTTTTTTCCTTAGGTTAAGAATAATTTGTACCAGTCAAATCTCAAGATGGCTTGAAACCGGTTACGGTCAATAAATTAAAGTGGGAAAAGATTTTTAATTTGTTTTATTATACTATTAAAGATTATGCATAACTTTAGTATAAATCTAAATGTCAGTATTTTTCAGGGGAGCCTAAACCCATCTCATTATTTTGACAATAATTTTTGTAGGTTTGGTTTGTCTGTTTTACAGTCCATTGTTGATGATCCAACAGATTAATTTATTTATTGTTATTAAGTTTATTTTGTAGAACTCCATTTTAATTTTTTATTTCTTTTATATATTCAATAATATTATTATTCAATGTATAATAAACTGTTTTTATACATTGAATAATAATATTAATATTAATGCTCTTGACCACCAGATTTTAAGACAATCGCAGTCTCGCGAAAAACGACCACTCTGCCCCTCGAGTTTGACCGACCTCAGAGCTGATTTTCGCGAGACAGCGACCGTGGATGACCGATTAAGTGTTTTGCAGTCTTGCGAAAAACGACCATTCTGCCCCTCAATTTTAACCGACCTCAAAGCTGATTTTCGCGAGACAGCGACCGTGGATGAAAATACATACGATTTTTTCAGACCTGATTTGTATGGGAAAAATTCAGCCAGAATTTTACCAATTGCAAATTTTCATATAAAAAAACTGATGCAAAAAAAAAAACTACTAATGAAACTGATGTATTAAAACCTAGCGGCGAAAACTAGAAGCGCTCATTATTCGAAGAAGAAATTCAAAGTTATATTGCCAGCCGCCAGGTTCGCCCATCAAAAAAGGAAAAATTTATCGTCAGACCTTCACGACAAATTTGAGTACAAAACAGTATCTTGAGGTGTGTTTTTTAAATTTTCTTAGGCGACTCGCTTGAAAATTTTACATATGAGAGGGTTCCACGGCATTCGAGATTGGGTCGTAAAAATCATTCTGGTGGCAATGTTTTTGAATAGGATCGTAGACGAGAGGATTGGCCATCTTATTCAGGCAAAACATCTAACCCTCTTCATTATAAATTTGCCGCTAAACTTTGCCAAACTTTTGACATCTAGCGAAAAAATTGTGTAAAAAACGTTTCGTCATGAATGAAAATTTTTTGCGGCCAGTAGAAGTGCGAAAACACTAGCCACCGGGTAGGTACTTTATTGCTTGCGACTAACTTCACGACTGATCACTGCGAGTATAGGGACCTAGCCTGTATCAAAACTTCCGCAACATTATCCGTGTAGGTTTTGTATGAAAATGTTTTTAAAAAGATGGCGGAATTCGATTTTCAGGCTTTTATTGAAGGAGGTTATGCTAATTTTTATGGTTCAGTCTTGCCCTTATAAAAAATATGTAGAACATTATAACTGGGTAGGTACTGTATGTATGAACTGAAGATAAAACTTTTTCCACCGTATTTCAAATTAATGATTTGAAATAAAAAAGGCACCAAAGATGGTAGGTACTTTTATCCATCGTATTACAAATTAATGAAATGATTTTTTTCTTTAAATTACCAAAGATGGTAGATAATTGTTGGTTTTTCTATAGACATTTATTTTTATTAACAGGTTTTTGAAAGATTTTTTCGCTTATTTTTTTATTGCAACGAAATATAGTTTGATTTAATATTTTTTGCTCAGTAATAAAAAATTGTAGAGCGCCGTTTCTGATGCCCGTCATCGATGCTCGGCATGGTTTCTAAATATGATAGTGAGAACTGGTGTTATGAAATTATTTGATATACTATTCATCCGATTGACATAAAACATTGGGAATTTGATGTGTGCATACTCAGGATGGGTTCTATATATACCTAATAGAAAGCTCTGGCGTAATGAAATTATTTCCAATACTATTCATCCGATTGAGATAAAACTTTGGGGATTTTATGCATGGCTTTTCTATATAATAATAAGCTCTGGCGTACTGAAATTATTTCCTATACTATTCATCCGATTGCGATGAAACTTTGGGAATTTGATGTGTGCATGCCCGGGGTGGTTTCTACGCATAATAGTAAGATCTGGCATTATGAAATTATTTCATCTACTATCCATCCGATTGCGATGGAACTTAGGTCTGTCATGTGATATATCGATTCTGATAAAGCGAGGGTGGGGATTTTATATTAGTCAAAATTACGGTCGCCATTTTGTTTTTTAAGACTTTACTTAGGTTAATCATGTGACATATCGATTCTGACAAAGCGAGGATGGGGATATCATATTAGTCAAAATTACGGTCGCCATTTTGTTTTTTAAGACTTTTCTTAGGTAAGTCATGTGACATATCGATTCAGACAAAGCTAGGATGGGGATTTCATATTAGTTAAAATTACAATCGCCATTTTGTTTTTTAAGACTTTACTTAGGTTAATCATGTGACATATCGATTCAGACAAAGCTAGGATGGGGATTTCATATTAGTTAAAATTACAATCGCCATTTTGTTTTTTAAGACTTTACTTAGGTTAATCATGCGACATATCGATTCTGACAAAGCGAGGATGGGGATTTCATATTAGTTAAAATTACGGTCGCCATTTTGTTTTTTAAGACTTTACTTAGGTTAATCATGTGACATATCGATTCTGACAAAGCGACGATGGGGATATCATATTAGTCAAAATTACGGTCGCCATTTTGTTTTTTAAGACTTTTCTTAGGTAAGTCATGTGACATATCGATTCAGACAAAGCTAGGATGGGGATTTCATATTAGTTAAAAATTACAATCGCCATTTTGTTTTTTAAGACTTTACTTAGGTTAATCATGTGACATATCGATTCTGACAAAGCGAGGATGGGGATTTCATATTAGTTAAAATTACGGTCGCCATTTTGTTTTTTAAGACTTTACTTAGGTTAATCATGTGACATATCGATTCTGACAAAGCGAGGATGGGGATATCATATTAGTCAAAATTACCGTCGCCATTTTGTTTTTTAAGACTTTTCTTAGGTAAGTCATGTGACATATCGATTCAGACAAAGCGAGGATGGGGATTTCATATTAGTTAAAATTACGGTCGCCATTTTGTTTTTAAAGACTTTACTTAGGTTAGTCATGTGACATATCGATTCTGACAAAGAGAGGATGGGAATTTCATACTATACTATTCATCCGATTGCGATAAAACTTTGGGGATTTCATGTGTGCATGCCCGGGGTGGTTTCTACGCATAACAGTAAGTAAGCTCTGGCGTTATGAAATTATTTCATCTACTATCCATCCGATTGCGATGAAACTTAGGTTTGTCATATCGATTCTGACAAAGCGAGGATGGGGATTTCATATTAGTCAAAATTACGGTCGCCATTTTGTTTTTTAAGACTTTTCTTAGGTAAGTCATGTGACATATCGATTCAGACAAAGCGAGGATGGGGATTTCATATTAATTAAAATTAAGGTCGCCATTTTGTTTTTTAAGACTTTACTTAGGTTAGTCATGTGACATATCGATTCTGACAAAGAGAGGATGGGGATTTCATACTATACTATTCATCCGATTGCGATAAAACTTTGGGGATTTCATGTGTGCATGCCCGGGGTGGTTTCTACGCATAACAGTAAGTAAGCTCTGTCGTTATGAAATTATTTCATCTACTATCCATCCGATTGCGATGAAACTTAGGTTTGTCATATCGATTCAGACAAAGCGAGAACGGGGATTTCATATTAGTTAAAATCACGGTTGCCATTTTGTTTTTTAAGACTTTACTTAGGTTAGTCATGTGACATATCGATTCTGACAAAGCGAGGATGGGGATTTTATATTAGTCAAAATTTCGGTCGCCATGTTGTTTTTTAAGACTTTTCTTAGGTTAGTCATGTTATATATCGACTCTGACAAAGCGAGGATGGGGATTTCATATTAGTCAAAATTACGGCCGCCATTTTGTATTTTAAGACTTTACTTAGGTTAGTCATGTGACATATCGATTCTGACAAACCGAGGTTGAGGATTTCATATTAGTCAAAATTTCGGTCGCCATGTTGTTTTTTAAGACTCTTCTTAGGTTAGTCATGTGACATATCGATTCTGACAAAGCGAGGAAGGGGATTTCATATTACTTAAATTTAAGGTCACCATGTAGATTTAAAAAAACCCAAAATTTCTAAATATTCAAATTTCAAAATTCTTTAATTTTAAAAATACTTCATATTTTAAAAATATTCAATTTTCACAAACCCTGTGAAGGCTCACAAGCCTTGCTTCATCCACATTCATACATAGTTTTTTTTCTCCAAATATTTAATATGAAAAAAAAATGTACGCACACACTTTTTATTTCATTCACCTTCAAACGTCAAATCGCTTAGCGCCTCCGCCCACTCAGGCAACTGAAAACTCTCAACTGCCAACTGTCTTTGTATGAAAATGTGATGGCCCGCACATACACAATCACACAAAACCCCGTTGTCAATGGTAACGCAAGCGGTGACTTGCGACTTGCTCTACTGGTTGCCCTGGGCGGCCATTGATAGTTGCCAACTGTCAGCTGATTGTTCTTCTTCTATGGTTAACCAAGCTTTTTGACCAATCAAGACAGAGAAACAGACGGTTTTAGTTGGTTTTCAGTTGCCTCAGTGGGCGGAGCGCCTTAGTGCTTTAACCAATTAGTTGCGTTGCAACGGGCAAAAGCTAGTATTATTGAATATATAAAAGAAATAAAAAACAACAGATTAATATTCATCTCTAATGCGCAGACAAAATTTAGATATGTTGAGACTATTTAACAGGTATTTCAATGGAGCCTATACAGAGGGACCGGCGGTATTGATCTACTGCACACTGTTACAGAATTCAGGAAACAAGATCAGAATAAGGAAAGAAACGTTTCTCCAACTTATTCTCCTATAAAATGACTCAAATATGGAACAAGCTACTGTCAATCGTCTTTCCTCCCTCAAATTAACAAATACTTCTTACCACTTCTTCCTTAATAACTCGAGTCCGAGGCATACGTCATTCCTATGTCTACCTATGTTAAATTGTCGTGAAAACCGGAGGGTGCCGGATTATCGGAATGTTCGGATTACCGGATTATATAGAGAAAAAATCATAATAAATAAAACAAAGCATTTCATAAAGAGAATACAATGTATGTAATGTAGGTACAAATTTGTAATCTTGTTTGACAGGTTTTATTGTAACTGTAACATATCTCAAAATTACATAGTTTTAAAATACTCCTTAATTGAGGTCTGCTTTTGACTTCTTTAAAATGTCCATTTTATCTTTCAAATCTAGTGTCTTGTGTTTCTGTTTACTTGATATTTTTAATTACACACTATTCTTACTTCAAAACAACAGGCAAATACGTACGCACGTGCACACGAGATAAGTGTTAACTGTTGAGGTTAGATTGCTAGACGGCGATGCGGCGATGGAGCGCATATCATTATTACTAAATACAAAAAAATTCAAAAAAAAATAAAAATAGGCGTGGAGGGGCGAGGGAGGCGCGGGCGGAGGGTGCCGGATTATTGGACGTGTCGGTCTAGTAAAGTGCCTGATTAGTGAGATTGTACTGTATAACATATTTAACTTGCCATATATGTATCCATAAAAAGTCTTTTAGTTTTGTACTCACTGATTTATGCAGTGCAATACCATTTACATGTCGGTTTTTGTGTTTTCAGTTAAATATGGAATGTACATGGTCTATGCAAGCTTCTTACTATAACAAGAACCAAGCTCTGTGGGAACCCCTCCTAGAACCAGTGGAAGTGTACAAAGGTGGTCTCTTGGAGCACGTCCCTTGGGAGCTCAAGATGCATGTAAGCAAACAAGATATGACTTATTTCAGCATTATTAATCACGGGAGACCAAATTTGTCCCACCTCACATAGGTCTCATGAAAACCGTTGTATCTCGCTTACTGTCATAGTGACAAATATGATCTAAACAGTGTTAGAAAGAGAAAACTCCATACTTTTAATTCAAACCTAAAATTTAACCATAAGAAAATTTAAGTGTGCACCTCTATAAAGTGTATAAAATTCTGAGAATACTTATCCATTATTTTTTTATGAAATGACAAAAACGTAAGGTGACAATCATGTTTATAATATGTCTGCCAAATAAAATATGTGTGTTTTGCATTTTTTTAAATACAATTAAAACGTTAAAAAACACTGAATAAATGTAATTTACAACATTCCTTTTATAAAAATAACATCACACATGCGGGGCGGGTCATTAGTTGATTTCGAAATCGGTAAAATTAATAATAAAACTTTTTTTTAAAATTTGATTCTAAGGTACAGAAATGTATAACATTTTAATGAGTCTAGTTTTTTAACTGTTAATTCATGGTGGAATTCCATTGTATTAGATATGAAATTAAACAATTTTTTTCACTTTGTTCCACTTGTTTATTTACACCAGGACCGGTTTCGTCCTACTACGGACATTTTCAGACTGGTAGTTGAAATTCTTATGCTACGGAATTTATACAAACTTAGGCAGGGGCACACAACATTGTCTCTATATGATAAATGTTTCTATTTTGTTAATTTAAGGTATTATCAGTTATTTTGTTAAGTTAAGATACATATAGATAATTATAAAGTTTATTATTAAAATTATGAATGATGATACATAGTAAAAGGTTATTTTTAATTGACATGAATCTATATGAATTTATATAATTGAAAAGGTCTGTGATCACTGATATTTTATTTTGGTAATGTTGGGATATTCCCTCCTTGTTGCTTAGGGCTTAATTAACAAATATTGATAGCCCTCTGGTAATTATTGTTATTAGGGTTTTACATATATTTGGGTTTATACATTTTTAATTACATACTTAAATTACACCACTGCTCTCTGAAGTAAAATTATTCTAAGTGAATTATAATGGATATATTAATGGTGATTGAGCATTATGTTCCAACTGTTTATTCATAACATATTTAAGATCACAGACCTTTTCAATTATATAAATTCATATAGATTCATGTCAATTAAAAATAACCTTTTACTATGTATCATCATTCATAATTTTAATAATAAACTTTATAATTATCTATATGTATCTTAACTTAACAAAATAACTGATAATACCTTAAATTAACAAAATAGAAACATTTATCATATAGAGACAATGTTGTGTGCCCCTGCCTAAGTTTGTATAAATTCCGTAGCATAAGAATTTCAACTACCAGTCTGAAAATGTCCGTAGTAGGACGAAACCGGTCCTGGTGTAAATAAACAAGTGGAACAAAGTGAAAAAAATTGTTTAATTTCATATCTAGTATAACATTTTGTTGCAGGCGCAAAAGGATAAGAAGGTTGCGGCTGATAAGGAATTGAGCATCCTGGAGCCGAATCTGTCGGTTCAGATCACCAGCTCCCAGCCTCTGGAGTTGACTGTTACCACCACAGCTCTTCAGGTTAGTTTATTGTTTTTGTATTTAATTCGTAGAACACCATGTAATTTTTTTTAAATTTACTTTAAATTAAATTTAATATGTTATTATTAAGTTCTACAAGTGTTTTAGTTTTTTATTATTTGTTACAGTTTGAAAATGGCCTTGTAAACCGAAACAGCTGTCACAATAATAAAAAATAAATAAAAACACTTGCAGAACTTAATAATAACATTTTTAAATTTAACTTCAGATTAGTGCTTTTTTCTGATTATATTATTGAAAGAACATTAATTTTTACCTTAATACATTTTATGATCCCAGTATAGTTTGAAAACTGTTAAGGGTATCTTACCGCAAGCGCAGCATAATTTGCAGTTTTTGATGCAGTTTTTAGAAAATTTCTATATTGTTTATCAGAAAACAATATTATGTTTTGAACAAATAAATTATTCTTCTAAAAGATGTTACAACAAAACGTGTTAAAATGTTTACAACTATTGTATAAAAAAATATTAGTGTAAACCTATATATTCAGATAATTATGATCACATAATAATGCGTAATTGAATACCGTATTGTTTTGGCACCTGTCAGTGAAAAACTGTCGGTTACGAGTCATAAGCTACTGCCTACCGTCTAGCAGCGTAGTTGATTGTATTGAATAATTAGTCAAACAAGTTTGATCGAAATCTGATAAGAATCGTATAATCATGAGCTCTTTCAGTAAATGTAGGTAATGTTTCTATCGAAAATTATCTAAAACATGCATATTCAACTTAATAAACATAATTTGAAAGATGCGCATTATTAAGCGTTTCACGTGCAAACCTTACTCAAGGGTACCATCTAGTGGATATTTTTCGCCGGTCTGACTCGACTGTGAGTCTGTGATATTGCATAAGCGTCTTCCCCGTTCTAGGATACCTCATACCTCTCCGCCCTGAAATATTTTTCGGTCAACGCAAATTAAGCCTTAAATTATTCTTGAAAACTGAAAACAATCGTATTTAAATTAAATCACTCTATCTTCGCAAGATGTCGCTAGTGTCTCTTTTCGACCAGACCGCTTGTTTCATTAATAATTATATGTGTTTGCTCTCCTGTAAAATTTACTTTATTGACTTACGACCCTTTTCTACTGCATCTGCGTCATAATATGTATGTACCTATAATAAATATAATTTTTCTTTGCAATTGAACGAATTTTCAAAGCTATCGTAGTTTTGCACTGCATATATACAGAGTGTTAAGCTCCGTACTTGACTTACTTTAACCAGTGATTCCGGACATTATTTGAAGTAAAAAAAAAAATGAAATTTTGGTCTCCGATGACATTTTTGAAGTTTTTTTTTTTCTACAAAAACATGAAAAATTAATAGGTATTGGGAAGTTAGGGGTGGAGTGAGAGGTTTTTTGGTTACTTGGCTTAGTGACCAGTGATGACATGTGGAAGATTTTTTTTTGTTTGATTTTGTAGAAAAAGTTTTTGAAAAAGAAAATAAAAAGAAATCTAAAAAGTCACCGGAGACCAAAATTTCGTTTACATTTTTTGCTTCAAATAATGCCAGGAATCACTGGTTAAAATAAGTCAAGTACGATCCTTAACACCCTGTATAATATTTTTTGTTACCGTTTTTAATTTAAAAAAAAACAATATGAATATGGCAACTAAGGTGATTGATTGAGGTGGCGATTAAAGTGTGTTGTGAGACTGAAGTGGGTGGGGAGAGGAAGATGATGAAGTAGAGGAAGGCTGGGAGGTACCTCGCTTTATACACATATAAATTAAATGAAAGTTTTTGTGCCTACATGATTTAGAATCAAAAACATTTGCATCCAGGGTGAAAGATCTTAACTGCTCATCCTCGGAGATCGTCCGTCATTGTTTTATAAATATTTAAAATATACTTTTTTCTTTCAATTTCAGGTCATGCGTCAACTGCATTCCTCGTTTACCACGGCTATCAATTCCAAACTGTACCAGAAATCGATATATTCTCCATATCTCTTGAAAAACGATACCGAACTTACAGTGTGGGTAATGACAGATAAAGGTTCCTTTGAGATGTTTACTGAATCTGTCGATGGCGGCACTTTTAACAGACAAAATGGAGTTGAAAACAAGTAAGGCCTATTTATTTGGATTGAACATGAAGAGAATATAAACAATGATAATGGCAGAGTCGGTTACAATTATTTTTGAAAGTTTTGTTTTAAACCTTTTTACCACAACTTGATGCAACGATTTTGAAATGTGTAGAGTATGTGATGCAAAAAAAAACTAAGATATCGCACAGAACTTTTGTTTGGGAGATGGTATGACCCCTCTCCGCTCCAGAGGCCCTAGCACGCTTGCTCTTTAACGATCGGTAGGATAACTATCGGTAACTTCTCATCGTTCCCTAGGACAACTGCACATCGCTAACGTACAAACAACAGTTGATGTCGAATATGCTAAGGACACTTAGTCATTGTGAACTGTCACTTATTCGTTGGCGATCTGTAGTCATGCTAGGGAACGATGAGAAGTTACCGATAGTTATCCTATCGATCGTTATAGAGCGAGCGTGCTAGGGCCTCTGGAGGGTTAAATTGACACCTTCAACATCATGATACTGCCAGTTGAATACAACTTAATACGGTGACTTTTATTTTAAATTTGTGTGGAACACCACATCTTGAAAATATAATTTCTTGCTCTCTGATTGGTCCATTTGATAACTGCTACGCTTTTTCTGCAACTTTTTAGAAAATACGGGTTTGTTTTTAATACAATTTTGGATACACAAAAAGGTAGGCTTCATATTTGTTGAAAACCTGACTTGCAATCAGATTATAATTTCATGTTTTTCTTATTTTTAAATTTCAATAATTAGTTTATTTTTATTTCTATACAGGTTTGTAACATGGCTCAACTAACTTGAACCAGCGATTCCTGAACCTGTTTGGAGTAAAGAATGTAGATTATCATTTTGCTGTCCATTTTTATTTTTTTTAAAGTCACAGAAGATCAAAATCACATCAACATTTTTTTACTAAATAGGCTAAAGAATCGCTGTAGTCTGTCAGGCATGTCTTACTGTAACAAGACGTGCCTGACTTGTGATCTGACAGGATGTATGAACCCTGTCTGTAAAATTTAATAATGTGGCGTATGACACTTCTTTTTTTATGCAGCAAATAGATTATTATGCCTACACACTAATTATTTCATAAAATTTTCAGTTTAATAATGGTTAATTCCAAAGATTCCCTTCCATTGAAGCTTCGTGCTGGGCTAGGAAATTCCATCGGCCTCAATAAACACCTACCAGATTGGATGCTGTATGTGAAGGTAAATCTATTTTTATTTTTATTTCTTGGACATTAACTTGTTGAAAGCCAGCATATAAAATTTTTTTTTTTTCAATACGGTATCAAATATTTGACAGTTTTCACTTTTCTTACGAATTCAATTTTTATAACATTTCTTTTGTGATATAATACAAAAATTACATCAAAATAATGTAGATAAAACGAACTTCCTAATAATCACTTAAATCTATGCTTCCCACAATGGATTTATATCAAAAACAATGAATAAATATAGACTTCGAATATAACAGCGTTCATATTGTCAAGCGGCAGCCATTTTGTCCGCCATCTTTGGTGCCCGGCGCGTCATTGGCAATTAATATGAATTATTCGGAGAGGCTAGATGCTATCCAGTATTTCGTTACGTCAAGAACGAGAATGGCCCAAGCGATTCTGACCTTGTTCTTCATACGATTTCTTTATACATAAGGGACAAAATCGATGGTACACCGGAGTACATACGGCCATTATGACCCTTATAGGATTTTTATTGATGGCCTGCCCATTATTGGAGTCAAAATTATTGGACAAAATCGGTTCCAAAATCGATGGTACACCGGAGTACGTACGGCCAATGACAGGTTAATGAAAAAAAATCTCAACAATAGTTGCTAAGTTTTTCTTGAATAAATTTTACCCAAAGTTTGGCAGTATGTGCGTGGAACACGGTATCATCTGACAATTCCAGTTATCCTGTACTATCAGGTATTTTTAATTGATAAACTAATGTTTAAGACAAGATTTTATGCATAGCACAAAGAGTAACAATTATTATAAGCAATAATTATCAGCCTGAAACAATCTTCCGAGAAAAGATACATGCCGCCGACGGGACTCGAACCCGCGCAGTTGGTTGTTTGCAGGTGAAAAAATGTAATAAGCGGTAGTTGTTGAATGAAACACTATTATATATTGAATCATTTGGCGGGTAAGAGATAACCCGCCGTAGCTCAGTGGGTTAAGAGTACCTGACCGGACATCCGAAGGGCGCAGGTTCGAGTCCCGTCGGTGGCATGTATCTTTTCTCGGAAGATTGTTTCAATGTGGATGAGTGTTTCAGGCTGATAATTATTGTTACCCCCTGTACTATCATGTTTTACATAGTGCCATATTACTGAGAATCTAATGTAATTGATGTTTTTGGTTTTAGGTTGGGGGTATGAATTGTGAGGTAGGTCTTCCAGTGGTGCGGGCGGATAATCGGCTGTTCTATCTCAAGGGACAGCTTGCCCTGGGGCAACCGGAGATTACTGGTAGTGACACCCTCAATGGCTGCTCACTCATTTCTGAGGTGTCTATGGTCGAGGGCACCATGCGTATTTCACTGCACAGTGTTGTACAGGTAAAATTTATTTTCAACTAATATAATAAGGTGGCAATGCTTTTTTCTTATGCATTTATATATTAGTGAAAAGTTGGTTTAACCCCTAAGGATCGGAGTCCTGCAATTGCAGTGTCTACTATTTATATTTATTTTGTCTTTGGATATTACCTCTACTAGATGTTAAAGATAAATATAAAAATATCACTTTATCAAATAATATGGTATTGTCTACGTGTTGGGTTTAACCACTCGAGCGCTTTTTGCCACATTATGGCACTATTTCTTTCCAAAACCTCGGATTGCTTTGTTGCTAAAATGTGGCAAATTTTCAAAAAAAATTTTTTTATGAAAACGACTATATAATTAATATATTGTTCATTCAAAATATAACCAAATAAATATTCTCTAGATTCTTTAAAATGTTTTAAGTTAAAGATTTAATTATATTTATATTATTAATTATATTTTTTTAATAAATCCTACAAATATGTGATAATAAACAAAAGATAGGGGAATTCATTGGCTACATAGAACTATGTATGTTGTATGTCTCCATATTCAAATTCGGAGGTATGATTTTTTTTTAATGTGGGCGGAAAAATTTCCTTTAGCAATCCGAGAAAAAATATTTTAATTGCTCTGTCGCTCCGGGGGTTAACAAAAAAATCTTTTTATTTATTGAAATTTCCTGCCGTCCCCTACGGGTTAATGACCTAAAACAATATTTTCAAATTGATTTTGCTAGACCTTGAGATATTTTGTGTTACATATTTTTGGTCAAAAATAATTATTATACTCAAAATCTCAACAAAGCCTTATTTTTTCTTAAAATATTGTTAATTATGACTTTCTAAAAAGATTAAACTTTAACAATTTTGTCTTCAGTGATTAAATTATTTTTTTTTAAACAAGCTGACCCGCTTTACATTGTTTACTGTGGTTAATGAAACACAATGCCATCCACTGGATGGTTACCTAACCTAACCTAACCAAGTGTTGTGTTAATAAATTAACTCACACCGCCATCTATCAGAAACTTATGGCACTTACAAGTAATTTTACATCGTTGTTCCATAACAAACATTTAATGGACATTTAATTTGCAATAATAAATATTGTGGTCAGTAATCGAGATAAAAACTCCTATCTTCTAAGTTGGACCAAAATACACACAGTAAGCCAAATTTCATCAAAATCGGTTCAGTAGTTTCGGAGTTTACCTTGGACTAACACCGTGACGCGAGATTTTTATATATAAAGATAATTAAAGCTGCAGCTAGACTATATCAAAGTCTGCCTTTAGTGATGTACACAAAGTTTTTGTAAATTTTAAAGTTCCTTCTGAAAAATATTAAAAATGGAGTAAAGTAAAGTAACACCAAGATGGCAGAAAGGAAAAATAATTGTAATTTAAAAAAAGCACTACAGTTCAAGTGAATATATTTTACGGTGTTTAGAAATTAGGGGTAATTGCTGCGAGGAGATGATTCTTCATCAAACAAGGAAATTTAATATTCAAATTTCTTAACACACGTCATACGAGAAAAATTGCGTGGAAAAGTTATGTTTTTTTTATTTTATCATTTTATAAAAGTACATAACAAATAAGTCATATTAGATGTTAAATCAAAATAAAAAGTGTATTTGTGGAAGAAGATTTTTGACATCTTTATATATAAAAATCTCACGTCACAATGTTCGTCCAGGATAAACTCCAAAACTACTTAACCGATTTTGATGAAATTTGGCTTACTGTGTGTAATTTGGTCCAACTTAGAAGATAGGAGAGTTTTTATCTCGATTATTGACCACAATATTTATTATTGCGAATGAAATGTCCATTAAATGTTTGTTATGGGACAATGATTTGAAATTATTTCTAAGTTCCATGAGCTTCTGACAGATAGCGATGTGAGTTAATTTATTGACACAACACTTAGTTATCTAGGTTAGGTAACCATCCAGTAGATGGCGTTGTGTTTCATTAGCCACAGCAACGCGTGGGTGGGTCAGCTAGTAATAATACTAAATGGCAAATTTGCCATAATTATTCGCATTTAATTTGCCATATTATACAATAACAGCCTTACTAATAAAAAAACACTTAACCACCGTTCAACGGTGTTTTTGTGAATCTTTAGATTTGGCAACGCTATATTTTACTTGTTTAAGTTGTGATTGATGCGCCTGCGCATTGCTTTCCCGCTGAAAAAAAATAGCCGTGAATGGGAACTCTACGAAAAAAAGTCGGTCGCGAATGTGTGTGTGATTAAGATGATGTTTTAGTTAATGATTTCAATCCTTATGACCAATTCGCACTTATATTCATGTACTCAATATATTTACTATTAATTTGTGTTGTTTTTCGTTAGTTTAAGTCAAATTTTGGAACAAAAATTGTGTGTTGTAAACTTCACCCGCCATAACACAGGGACATCCCTAGCATGGCGGATGAAATAACACACTATCTATACAATGTACGAAATTCATTTAATAAATAAATAAATAATAAATAAATATAATTTAAGGTGATGAAGTATACTGATAATATAATAATTGATGATATTGAAGTTTACAGTTAACGCAGCTATGAATTTATGATAATTAAGTTAACATATAATATGATAATTGATGATAATGAAGTTTACAAATAAGGTGTCATTAAATTGTACCATTTTACCTTAACATTTTTACAATCCCGCAGATTTGCAACAACTTTTTGGTACCCGTGGAAGTTTTCTATGTGCCATACCGCAAACCTCTGGAGTCCCTAGGTTATGTGCAACCCAAGGGGGTGATGAACTTTCCCCTGAAGGCAGTGTCTTATACTACATATGAAATATTTTTTTCTGTGGAAGGTTACAAACCTTCCGTCCAATCCTACATTTGGAAAAATGTTCGTGACCAAACCCACAACACTGATACTAGTCTGCTGGAATGTGAATCTGAAAATCCACAAAATAAGAGTAATTTTTTTATGAAGGTAAATTAATCATTTTTATATATCAAAATACTTAATTGTTTCTTTGTTTGCTCCGCATGCATACCTATACCTTTCATCCGATTGCGATTAATATTAGGTGAATTGTTGTGCGCACACTCATGAAGGTTTATATATTTAATGGTGAGTTCTGCCGTTAGAAATTGAATTGACGTTATGAATTGTTTAGAAAAAAATTACAATAGTTAGTGCGCGAGTTGTTTGAAAAATGTGTATTTCATAAAGTTTAGCGGAAGGGTGGGAAGGAGGGAGGGTAAGGGGAATCTCTGGGAGGGGAGAGGAAAACGAAGGAGAAGGGGGTTCGTGGGAGAGGGGGAAGGATAGCAGGGGTTAATTTGGAACTCACACAAGAAGCTGTGAGAACTTTAGGTTTTTCATATAGTTTAGCAGAAGAGAGGGAAGGAGGGAGGGGGAGGAGAATTCAGGTGGGGGAAGGATAACGAATGCGAGAGAGGGAGGGGAACTAATGAGGGCGGTCTGTGCGTAGGGGGACGAGGGAGGGGAGTAGGTAAAGGGGAAGGTGCCGCAAGAGAAGAAATGCCACAGGAGGGGAACGGGGACGGGAAGAGGGATGCTTGGGAAAGGACACGCAGGTAAAGGAGACATAGGAGCGATAGAGGAAAGCAGGGGGTAAATTTAGAAAATCCATTCTTCTCACACGGACAGCTGTATGTGGCCGGTGTTATTATTTGATATAAATATTGTGTATTCAAAAGCACTCAAGGAAATTTAAAACCTTTGCGCAATTTGGGAGGCGGTAATGGGTACCGCCGCCCCGGGAACCATTCATTGGATAACCAACACCTCTGTCGTAGGTCACCCCAAGTGGTTCGCTACGTTTGGTGACTTAGCAGGGGTGCCCGGGTTCATGGGGTAAGGTTTATCTATGTCTTGGCGGCGGATGATCTAGACACACTGAACCCCAGATTCCTACCCAACCCTCATACCTTTTTCCTTCCCAGAACTTCCTCCTTCCTTTCCTTAAAAATACCCTCCACACAGCATCCCCAAAGATGACATAGGCCCTGAGGGAAATTATTTTCCTCAGGGCCTCCTATGTGGAGACCTATTGTAAAAAAAAAAAAATTCCGTGTGTCTCTCATTATATCATAACAAAACTACACAGGTGTGCATTTCACATGCCTATTGGAATAACATACATAAAATTTTAACCTAACCTAACTTTGGTTACTTTTTAAATGTCAAATTTGTTTGCAACACAATTTTAAATTAATCTAAAATTTATACCTATTTCGAATGTAATTTTTTCCTACAGCAATGTCAATAATGTAGTATTTTTCAATCTTTAGCAATCTAGCACATAAAAAAGTCACGAGTCGCACCTGGCCCCCTGGCACACTCGATCGATAAGGATTGTATCGATAACTTTCGGTAACTTTTTATCGTTCCCTAGGACAATTGCAGATCGCTAATGTACAAACAACAATTGATGTCAAATATATTAAGGACACTTAGTCAATGTGAACTGTCACTTATTTGTTGGCGGTCTGCAGTCATGCTAGGGAATTATGAGAAGTTACCGAAAGTTATCCTATCAATCGTTATCGATCGAGTGTGCTAGGGGCCCTGGTGCCTAAAAATATAATTTTTTAATCTAATAATATCTTCCTGAAGTTTTATTACAATCAAACTTATTTCAGATGAAAATTGAATCAATAATAAAGATGGCAAATGCTTGTTCGGGAAAATTAATAAATGGAGTTATTTCAGGTACGTGGCACAAAGGTAGTCGCTTTTGTGGAATATTCATCACGCTTCCCAACGACATGTTCAAAGATCTTCGTCAGTCCTACAATGGTATTGCGGAACACTCTCCCGGTGGATATAACGGTGTTAGTTTTGGACACTCACAACCCACAGGAGCTTGCTGCCAAGCCCGGAGACACTTTACATCTGCCACTGATTGTACCTGGCCGCCATTCTATTTGCATTAAGGTAATTTTATTATTATAGTTAATCATTCTGTAGAAGCGCTTCTTCTAATTTCCCAAGAAGTTTAACCTTTTGAAAGCCAGCATAGGAAAAACATTTTTTTTTCATTACGACGTAAGAAATTTGACATTTCTTGTGAATCCAATATTTATAACATTTCTTTTGTGATATATTACAAAAATTACATGAAAATAATGTAGATAAAACGATCTTTCTGATAAACCTGAAATCTATTCTCTCCACAATGAATTTATGTCAAAAACAATGAAAGAATATAGAGTTTCTAAACCAACTCCGTCCATATTTTGACGCGGCGGCCATTTTGTCGGCCATCTTTCATGCCCGCCGCATCATAGACAATTAATTCAAATTATTCCGAGAGGCTAGATGCTATGCAGTATTTCGTTACGTCAAGAACGAGAATGGCCCAAGCGATTCGGACCTTGTTCTTGATACAATTTCTTTATATATAAGGGACAAAATCGATGGTACACCGAAGTACGTACAGCCAATGACAGGTTAATAGTAATTGCGTTAATTTAATTTTAGATACATATAAGTTAATCCTTTCTTCCCTCGAAATCAGAATCCAATTGAGCTTTAACCGCTTGGACACATAATTTAAGCTTGTTTTCACGATACTTTAACGTAGGTAGACATAGGAATGACGTATGCCCCATACCTGAGTTATTAAATTAATTTATATTTTTAGTAGCATCGATAAATAACAAACAAAGCAGCTAAAATGCTTGGTTTCATCATAACATAAGAAACACAAAAGAATTCACAAACGTTGTTATTATCAAACAACTATACTATGCATATGTAAGAAACCATCTAGAATTTGTGTCAACTGTCCGGTCTTCATTTTATGCATTATATATATAAACAAAATTGAATCGATTCAGAAAAAATTCATAAAATACATTTCTTACAAATCACACAATCGATTGCAATCGGATGCAACAAAATTTTTCAAAATTACGTAGACAATTATCAGATGCAATGTTTTTTTTTTTTTATGGAGAATACCTCACAAGAGTCCCATCTGCTAGTAAAAACCTCAAAGGTGCTGTTCTGGGTGTTAGATATTATCAGCACTTTGGCTCATTTGCTCCTTGTAGCTTTGGCAAGTAGACACATGTAGAGGACTGCCCCAATTGTGCCTGTCTAGGGCCGGCCCTGGATGTAGATTCAACAGTTTTCCGCTTGTACTGCGAGGTTTCGAACACCGTGTATACGGGGTGTTACAGCACGAACCCGAAGGATTTTAGCCAGCGATTCCTGAGCATATTTGGAGTAAACATGCTGATGTCATTTTATTGTCAAATGATTGTTTTTTCAATTAAAAATATTTTTCCATCACACGTCGCAACTGAGTAGTTAGATAGTAGCGCGTTTATAGCCAAGCGGTCACTTGATAAGCTTTGTCTCGTTCTAGGAGCACAGTAACACACGAAGTAGCACACGTATCTCTTAAAACCATCCATGTATAGGGATGGGTGATTGAAAAATATTTTTTTGTTTTTAATAGAAAAAACATATATCATATATCAGACAGCAAAATAAGATATCCATTTTTTGCTCCAAATATGATCAGGAATAGCTGTTTAAAATCCTTTGGGTATGTGCTGTTACACCCTGTATTTTCGAAAATATTTAATAATTATTATTTAATAATAATTTCACAATACTTAACAACTATACATACTCATCTAATACTACAACCATCGTATGAACTTCTCATTCTTTTATTTTTATTTCTTGTAATCCGTATTTTTATTAGTATACTACTATACCTCAACTAGACCGATCCCCCCCATCCTACCCTCTCCCCAATCCCTTTCAATCAACTTGTTTAATTTTTAACTTTGTAATTTTTCATACCATCTTTAAAATCATTTCACTTATATATAATACCCATGTGGAAACCTGTTAATGGTACAATTAATGTAACCTAATTAATTTTGCCTTATTAATAATTTATACTGTTGGTCTCCCAAATAAATAAAATAAAATATGAGTAGTTATGAATGTTATACTATTGGCAACTACATAAAGTACCGTTGGTCACAAAATTTTATTTTTGGGAAATTTTATTCATGGAGAAAATTTTTGAATGCTTGTTGATATTTCTGCAGCGAAAAGAATTTTATTTACAATTTTTTTTTTTCAGTTACCATCTTACTTGAATATGTTGTGGGTATGTACCCAAAAGATTCCCGCTGATGCTCCGGAATTAGATGTGTGGACATTTGACTCACAGCAAAGCAAGGAAAAAATGGTACTGGATCTAGGAATGCATTGCGCTGAGGTCAATGGAAGCCAGCATTACGCCCTCTATTGCCCTTTCTGGATGCTCAATAAAACTGGACTTTTCCTATCTTACTGGGTATGCTTATAACTTGAACAATAATTAACAAACTGAACCAGATTATTAAACATCAATGATTTTGATTTTTCTGAGCACCAAATTATAGTGATTTGACCTACAAATATGCAACCTTTTTGAACACCAAAGTAAATAATGTTGGGCAAATTTTCAATTCCCTGGAAATTTTTTTTTTTTTTCAAAAGAAGCACTAGTACACTAAAGTCCTTCGTTCACGAAGCTACTTACAAGTGACTCAATCACCGCTACCCGCTACCTGACATACTATTTTGCTAGTGCAGTGCGTAGCGGCGTTTACAAACACTAATAATAGTATGGAAGGTACAGACGAGCCGCGATTGCGTCGCTTGAGGGTAGCTCCATGGAAGAACAGCGTAATAGTGAGAATATCATTGAAAAAGAAGATAACAATAATAATCAAATTTTTTAAAATATGATAATGAACAAGAAACAGAAAAATTATAAAAGATAATGGTCGCAACTAGGATACTGCCAATAATATGGAAAAAAAACATTAGTCGAAGATAATATTGTTAATTCTGAAATTTGAAATATGAAGTTGACAATTACGACAGTCTCATAATAGATCGCAGTCGTCCAATTGGCAGAGGTGTATGTCCCGGTAAGACGTAAGGTTCTGGGTTCGAGTCCCATTTGCGACCATTATCTTTTATTATTTTTCTGTTCCTTGTTCATTTTCATATTTTTAAAAATTAAATTATTATTGTTATATTCTTCTTCAGTGATATATTACATTGATGGGTATAACCTTCAAAAGTTAAAAAGAGAGTTATTCTTATATAAAAAAAAAATAATAGTGAGAAGTTTGCTGACCTAAAAAACTTAATGCTCATTTAAATAGTTAAATATCAAATATGATAGAAAACATAACTTGTTTAAAAATTTATTATTAATTATGTTAGGTTATGACTACTTATTGAAGTTTTACTAATTTTTCAGACTGAAGAAATGAGACAGACCATATGTCATCCTTGCAACTACACGGGGCCAATTCTGTTCTCATCTAGCCCTAAGAACTTCTTTAACGTCAAGAAAGTAGCGGTTCGCATTGGTAGCGGTATTTGGTCAGATAAATTCTCTCTGGATATCCCCAAAACATCACAAGTTGTTTCATGTGGAAATGCAGGATTCTCATACAAGGTAAATTATGTTCAACAAAATAAATTCTACATAAAATGTAATTTAATTAAACTTTGAAATGCCTAACTCCCGCAAACTAATAGCTCTGTAGTGGGCCAAGGGTAAAAATACCACAAACAGAAAGGTGCTCAACGGATACAAATTTTTCGTATCTGATGGGTACTTTTGGCGCTTGAGAAGTTAAAGCAGAGCATCTTATCCACTGGAGCGATTTCGGTCCAAATTTGGACCATTTTAATTTTTCTAGGATTGCTTTCGGTCCAAAAATGGACTGATTTTCGTACCATTTGTGAAACATTTATTGTAATTATTTGAAACATTTTCATGGCCAGCAAATTTATTCTATCGAATAGTTGATAAAATAGACTTTATGTCTATGGCCTTATCGATTGTCTTTGAATTATTCTCGAATGTGTTTTGGCTGTTCGAAAGTATCGGTACTTCAAAAAATTTTCTAAATTCTGACCTTTGATTTGATGCACACGTATAAAAAACTGGTTTTCTAGTATATATTTGCATCTGTGGTTATCAAACAGGCCCTAGAGAACATAAAAAAGTAGATAATATAGATATTAAAAATATCCACTGGCGGCAATTTCAAATCACTAAAGCACAAATTTCGCGCATTTACAAGGTTAAAGATTTTTTAGTAATTTTTTTATCCATTTTAAAAATATAGAATACTTATCAAAATATAGGTGAATTCATTGGCTGTATAGCACTATCATTTTTTATATGTTTATGTACACAAACGTGGAGTAATAATTTTTTTAATGTGGGCGGAAAATTTTAAAATTAATTTTCAAAAGTGGCGAGCCCTCAAGATGATTTTTTATATTTCTCGACTCGATTACCATATAGTTTTTCTAAGATTACCTTAACTATATAGTAGGTATGTGATGTACAAAATAACTTAGAAATCCCCCTCCGGAGCGGGAGGGTTAATAATGTTTTTTTTAATTCAATTACAGATTGGTGTATCAGATGACTTGACATACAATAGCCTGACAAGACAGGTGACCTTTACCCCATACATCACCATCACCAACACTGCTCCATTTGCCATAGAGTGTCAGGAACCAGAATTCAGAGATGTCCTTAAAGTAAGTTACAGTTCAGCTGCATAGAGATTGACCATGGCCAAATCAACAACTATAATAAATTATCAATATTATATATTTTTTTTATTTAATTTAAATTAAATGTATTAATGTTATTATTAAGTTCTGCAAGTATTATAGATTTGTATTTTTGTTACAGCTTTTTCGGCTTACAAGGCCATTTTCAAACCGTGGTTGAAACCACATTTAGACGACTTATATATAAGTTGTAGTGGTGGTAGTCAACCACAGTTTGAAAATGGCCTTATAAGACGACTTATATATAAGTCATCTAAACGTGGTTTCAACCACAGTTTAAAAATGGCCTTGTAAGCCGAAACAGCTGTGATGAAAATACAAATCTATGATACTTGCAGAACTTAATAATAACATTATTAACCGCTTGGGCACTAAGCTTGTTTTAACGACCATTTAACGTAAGTAGACATAGGAATGACGTATGCCCCGTACCTGAGTTATTAAATTTATTTTAAAAATATATTTTTTAAATAAATTTTTTTTTAAATTCAATATTTAAAAATAAAAAAATTTTAATTTATTTTTTTAACCCTCCCTTGCCTGCGATGTGTATCTACTACACATTGCTTCTTGCACCTTTAATATCTCCGTAAATATGGAAAATTATGGGTTCATATTTTAGGTAATCCTCCGTTATACATTTACTCATTAAATAAAAATTTAAAAAAATAATAATCAGTACCTTTCGGGCACATAAGAGGTATTTTGTGAGAATCGAAAACAAATTCACCAATACAATCAAACGTCTGGCGTATGATCAGTGCTGCGGGTGAGATCTACAAATGCGTGAAGCGTGCAGCTAATGCGACACTATGCACGTCTCACTCTCACCTACTTCGATATAAGTGAGCGCGAGAAAGAGAACCGTGTGGTTACTGGTCAGTCGTCAATCGTGTTTGTTCCTTCGGTTTCCCTTGCGGACCGCGGACGGCGCCGCCAGTCGCCAGTCGCCGCCCGGCATTCATTCGGGGTGGTCTCCTTGCATGTTGTATGAGCATCTTTTCTTTGAGCTACCGATGTTTTTTTCATGTTTTCAGCAATTAAACATCAATTATTATCATTTTTGACTTCAACTATAATGAAATATAGCGATTTACTATGAATATTCATTTTTTTCGGCTTTTAAATCGACCATTTCTGCTTGTGTGGTGATTACACAGCACCGGAACGTGCGGATTTTTTCAGCACAGTAAGGGAAAGGTTAAATTAAATTTTATAAAAAAAAAAAATTTGATTTAAATTTTATAAAAATTATATTAAAATTTTTTTTTGTTTTAAATTAAATTGAGTTCTACGAATTAAACACAAAAACAATAAATTATTATTATTACTCTGGTACTAAAAGTATTGAAATACATACACATAAACATCCATAGTTCCTGACTATCACAGATAATGTTTTATTATTTATCAACTGAAGCATTTTTTATCATATTATATACATTTGGCCAATTTGCAAACACCCTCTAGCGTTCACTGTCCAAAATGTGGCCAATTTGAAGAGATATTTTAAAACATTTTTTGGAATTATGTTATTATGTTCGTTAAATAATTTGATTAATCATAACTTAGTATTTTCACTTTTTAACTGAACTGAAAATATTGAAATATTTTTTCTTACAAATCATTGGTCATGTGTTGCATATTAAAAAATGGAAGTTCGAATTTAAATTATATCTGTGACTATCAACTAGGTTATAGACAACATATAGAAGTCATAATATTTAACCGTTTGATTGCCGATCGTCGATTTTCGTCGATTCGTGTTTTAACGAAGATTGCCGATCGTCGATTTTCGTCGATTGCGTCAGTCGTGCTCTGATTCGCGCGTACGTCGGGTGTGGTGCTGCGGCGTTGGTAAATATTATTCTAATATTATCTTAATAGTTGTAAGATCGTAGTAAACCGTTTAAATTTCAGATTCATTTATTATTTTTTTTATTTTAGTTAATTGAAAAAACATAATGTCGAGCGCGTCCTCTGAAATGTCTGACAGCGGGAGCGACGATTTCCACTCCTCTAATTCAAGTTCGAGTAAGAGTAGCTCTGGTGAGAGTGATGTCAGTGATGTCATATCCGTGTTTCCCAACCGCAGGATGCGAATTTCCAGTAATTCTTCTGATCGTGACCAAGAAATGGAGAGAAACATTGTTTTTCATTTTTGTCTTTCTTTTTTTCTAAATAAAATACTGTATTCATTTATACAAGCGTTTTATTTCAAATATTTCGACATTCTTTAATAAAACACTGAAAAAATCATCAAAATTCATGAAAATTCAAAGAATTTATGGGGTTTTAAAAAATATATAGTTTCATAAAAAATGATGTTTTTTTGGTGGCATTTTACAAGAAACTGTATGCATTTTTTGGCACTCAAACGGTTAATATTCTCCAAATAGACCGGGCGCTGAATGGAGTTGAGTGTGAAAAATTATAGTGCCGCATTCTGAACATAGTTTTGAACTCAAAAAAGCTTGCAGATTATAATTCTCGATGTTGCCAGGAGGTTTATTGGTCCATTTTTTTTTTACATCCCATCCCTTTAGCTGTCAAGTAAATTGACTAAACAAATAAAATAAAATAACTGATATGATACTCAATTCCACTATCAATGTATATTTGTTAACATCCTATATAAGTTTATGTATTTTGTTACCTCAAATTTTTTCTTCTATTTTATTTTTTCTCTTACCTTTGTAATGGCACTACTCCCCAATTCAAACACGAGAAATGTTTTTCTTTATTGAATTGGGTAGATTTTGTTAAAAAAACTATTTTTTATTATAATTAGCCAAAGAATTATGTAATATTAAAGACTTATGATTTTCTTTTATAAAAAAAAAAAATAAAAAAATAAATAAATAAATAAAAATAAAAAATGAAAGGTAAAGGACGAAATCTTCAAATCTACTAAACATTCCATAATTAAATACAGCTTTCGGCCAGAAAAACCATTATTTCCATGCTACAAAATTATATAATGATCTTCCTATTAAAATTAAAAATACCATGGATATACAAAAGTTTAAAAAGGACATCAAATTATGGCTAACTAAATTAAAATTATTAAGTAACCCCAACGCAACCTGCAGATAATAAACATAAACACTTTTTGCTTTATTTATTTATATTTCATGGAAACCAAAAAAACCAACAACAATGATGAGGAAATCATGATCAACACCATACAACAACCTGCAGTCCACCTCGGAACAGGAATACCTAGTGAGGAGGACTGAGGATAAAATACTTCACTTTGTATTCTTAATATTATATTATATTATATTTTAATTTTAATTTGTATTGTCATTAAATTTAAAAAAAATAAAATAAAAATGCTTTGGAACCATTTTAATGATTGTTTTGGTGACAATATACAATTTTTTCGTATGATTAAAGATGCGTATAGCTAGTGAGTTGAAAAAAAGTTAAAAATAAAAACAAGAATTGTTGATAAAAAAAATATTTTTAAATAAAACAATAATAATTTTGTAAACACCACCTTTTAGTTATTTAATTAACATAATTAATTAATTTAACATTTTTTTATAAATTCTAAAAATATGGGATAAACGGTTACTTATAGGGGCATTCAATGGCTCTCAATACTATAAGCAGTTTTTTGTTTATGATTTATTTAATTAGGGTGGGAATTTTCCAAATTGTGCGCTCAGAAATCCCGGATGCTGGACGCATATTTCAATTATTACTGCGATCACTGGAGAAGTTATTTGATTATCGGACAAAAGACCCAACTGACTGGAACCAGTACGGTATCCTTAATGTATAGGTGTATTGTGAGCATGAACGAACATGGCTTAAACCATATCAAGCAATGTTTCAATTCTGAACGGGGGTCTTTCACCAGGGTGATACTGAGAGTATCTACCACTATTTTACCGGTGTAGACTAATGATTGTAGACATTATATAATTATTTAATATTATTCCAGATTGAGGGTCATTCCAGTGCACCTTTTTGGCCTAAGAGTTTGCTGAAAGAAAAGCTTATGAGAGTAAAAGTGGCTGGCAAGCCGGGTGCAAGCGTTTTATTTGAGTATACAAAACAGCAGTCCACACTGCTCAAACTAAACAATGAGGTATTTTGTATATGTGATTTTTTAAAAAGCTTTTTTTTCTAATTTTTAAAGTAAATGTCAAGTTAGGATGGTTTTTGATTTTATGAAACTTATTTTAAAAAACCATTTTGTAAATAAAAAATATTGTCTGTCAAATAAGAGTAGAAAACATAGGAGGGCGCCGCTGTTCTTCAAATGGCAATACTAAATTATAACACACGGTGGAAATGTAAAGATGTGTAAGCTACAATTTTATAAAAACACATAAAAGTGGGAAAAATATTTTTTCATTGCAATATAGATTCTCAAAATTAGAATTGAATATATGTATATTATCCCTTTGCTATTTTGTGTTAACACAATGAAGAATAACGATATTTTAGTAAAATAAAAAGCAGTTTAGAATTTGCTCACATTTGTTTAATACTAGCTGAGGTACCCAGTGTTGCCCGGGCTTTAGATCATCCCCCTAAAAAAATTTACCTTATGACGAATAGCACTGATGTCAAAACAAACTGTAACTTTCGAAGTGCGACCCTTTTTTATTTTGCCCGGAGTTTCGAATTTACCCCCATTTGTTTCGCTCCTTTGACAATTCGCCTGATGGTACTTTCTGAATCTGCAAAAAAAATACAACTACGATAGCTAAAAATATTGTATATCTACGTAAATAAAATAAAATCATACTTAAAATGTGTTTGAAAATATTTATACAAAGCGCAAATATTATTATTACTAAAATAAAACTGAAAATATTTATAAATATTAACAACAATGTTTTTTTAAATGTTACTTACAGTATTCTACAAAAATAGTGTCATTGTCATTTTGACAGTAAAATTGGTGTTGCCAGCCTACATTTTTTTTGGTGCCGGATTTTATATTTTCTACTCTTATTTGACAAAGTGTAACTATTTTGACTGTTTTGGTTTTGGGTGTTGAATGAGGGAATGTTTTTAGTCAAATGTTTACTTGATACAGGCTTCGTTTTTCTGACTTCTTTTTTGACAAAACTTAAAAAATATTTATTTATTAAATCTATTTTTACTTTGTATGAATAAATGTTTTGAATTTGACGTTTATTAATTAATTTTCTTACGTGATAGCACGGTGGCATAAATGTGGAAACTCTGGTAGCTGAGGGGGGAGTGTACGTGACCCTGGGTCAGTACCACCCCGGCCTCGCTCCCGCTCTCCTCATCAACAACACCCCCTATGAAGTCAATCTGTGGCAGGAGGACTTGGAGAATATTCAGTGAGTGTTACCTTGTTTGTATATATTTTTTTTTTATTGGTCACATAAAGATACATAAATTACAAATAAATTTTATTCAGTAATTAATTACATAATAGATGTATTTGATGTACCCCCATAAATAAGCAGGGCTTGTGTAAGGGGTGGGGTGTTATTACATTGGTTTTATTTGACATGATTAAGTACAAGTTTTCGGTATAATTTTTAAGGTGAGTTTTAAATTCTTTTATATTAGTATTCATGTTTCTAATTTTTTCTGGTCAGATATTTATGATTTAACTGTCCTATTTTTTTTTTACATTTTGGAGTAGGAAGTATTGACGTTTGTCTAAGTTTTCTGTTATTTTTAAATGGTGCAGCTTTATTTTGAATGTTGTCTGTATAAATTTGTAATGTTGCATGGTAGAAGTATAATGCACCTAATTTTCTGACTTTAAATTAAGAGTTCTGACGAATATGAATAGGGTTTTTTTTTTAAATTGTTTTTATTATTAGTTTTTGTGATATATAAATCGTTTGTGTTTGATTTGTATATCAACCTCTCCATCCTGTAATGCCGTATTGTATAATTGATTGACAGAAAGCAAAGTATGTGGTTCTAAGTAAATGTATTGTTCTCCTTCTACTTTTATACTGTGGAGGCCAAAGTGGAACATAGAGGTCTCTGAGCCAATCCGAGGTCTTCGTCCCTACATGCCCACTAGTCTGCACCCACTGAGGAGATGAAGCCAATAGAAGTGAACCAATGTGGTCTCCAGTTTAGAGTTAGAATTAAGTAAAGAATCAAAATACTTGCAGATAATCAATTTCATCGTTTTTTGCAACATTGATTTTGAAATATTCTTCTAATTTTATTTTAACTTTACATAATTACACCCTTTACTAATTAATGTACTTATATGTGACTTTTTGTTGTTTTTCAGACTTGTTAATGGAAAGCACAGTGCTATGTTCACATGGGAAAATCCAGTTGCGAAGAGGGTGCTCATATTGGCCGGATTATCAGATATAATAGTCGAGACTGACTTGTTAAAGGATGGCAGCGGTAAATTTATGTGAGTTTTTAAAGGTTTTGAGAATTTACTAGATTTTTTACATTAACACTCTTGAGTAGATTCGGAGGTCATCACAGATCACTGGAATCTTAACCTCTCGCTCACCAGCATATTATTTAACTCTTTAAACGCATGACGTTTCGATGCTTGGTGCCCCTGTACGCGGCACTTTTTTTTTCGTATACAATACAACTGTTGTTGATGCGTTACTTTAGTTTCCGCGATACGATTATTATGCTTATTTAAATTCCCCGGATAACAAAATAATCTATTACTCTACAAATATTATTAAATTTAACACTGGCACTTTAAGAGGGCATTACCAGAGAATACCAGAAATTAGTCCTTTTTAAATCAAATTCTAGACGTTTTGACTCTTTTTTACAAAAAAATATAAATTGATTTTGAAAGACTTATTTTATCTGGTACACACAGTTTTAAAATTTTTAAAAACTAAGTCTATTTTTAATAAACTAAGGTTATACCGTTGGTCGTTGGCAGATATGTTCAATTTTCAAATGATAGATTCTATTAAACAGCACAAATTTCAAACCATTGAATCATACAATAAAATAATCAATGCATAATCTAGTAAACTCAGTTTTCAGAATTTTAATTTTAGTTAAATTAAAATAATTAACAAATAAATCCGAGAACGTGTTTTGTGACAAAAATAACTCACATTTTCTATTTATTTATGGTCTTACAAACTAAAATATTTTTAAAAAAATTTACTCAATTATTTTGTTTAGACATTATTGAAAAATCATAAATACTTATGATCAAAAATACTTATAAGAAGTACACGATATTTAATAATTTATCATCGTGCATTTTGAGCATTTCTTTTGCTAACTTGAATGTAGGTATATATTAAAGCAAGTTTTGAATGAAATAAATCGATATTAAATTTTGAATTTAAAAAATTTGATACTGGGAATAATCGATCTTTCTCATTGAAACCTCCCTGTACAGTTGCAAACATTTTTAAACTTTTATTCTCAGCCGCTGGTCAATCGCTCTTAAGAGGGTCAGCTCCTCCAATAATCGAACACTATCCAAGTCAAGTCCAGAATTTAAAAATAAAGTTCGAGTGTAAGTGTAAGAAAATATTAAATACTGAAATTATTAAGATATATATTAGGAGATAACGTTTTAAAAATTACTTCAATTAGAGTGATCATAACAAAAAAACAGATTAAAAAAATTATTCCAAGATAATTTTTGGTTTGATTAATTATAATTGAAAAATGATGTGTCAACGTGAAAAAATGAACAAACATTTTTGTATTGCAAAATTTTCTAATTGTGTAATTTTATTATATACATTAAATATATATCATTTTAAATCATGTTTTTAGTTCTGTACGAACTATAATTATTTTCCTGTAAAAAGTACAATTTTGAACGATTTCTGTTATAATATGTAACAGTGTTAATCTCAAGTGTCTCTAACAGGTAAGTATGGTCCTGTATATTTTCTTAGTAAAAAAAAAATGACATGTAGTTTTTCAGGCAGCATCGCGTTGATTAGTCAGATGTATTGTACATATGTACATAAGAAATCGAGGATGCAATGTTTTAGCCATAAGTTTTTATAATGTTTGTCTAGTCTGTAGTTAGAAGTAAGATTGTAGAAATGTATTGATATTTGCACAGCACCCCCCGAGGTGATTTTTCACAAAAACGGCTCTATACAAATCATCCAAATACTATTATTTAATTTACGCACCAGACTTTTAGGTCCGGGTTTAATTTTCCCCATAGGAAAAACTAAACCCTTTCACACACTTTTCCACAAAAATGTTCATCTAGTAAATCCACGCTATGCAAGTATATTATATAAGTATAATTAATACAAAACAATACAAGCACAACATGTTAACCTACCAGACTATTAAATGGGAAAATAATTCACCGACTCCACATATTTTCATATCAGAGGGTTCGGCTCGGTGGAACTCCTAATTTGACCGATAAATCCTACTGATCCCTCAATATAAATTTTTTTTAAATCTTTCGTAATCCTACATGTATTTAAAATGACTGATTTTTGCATTTTTATATATAAATTCTTTGACAAATCTAATGTGAATCTAAATTTTTAATGAGAGAGCTAGGTATAATGCCAGTAGCCGAAATAACAAATGGTAATATTTTTATAGTCTGAAAATGCCAAATTCTTTTAATTTCATTTCCTAAATCTGTATACTTTCTTATTTTTTCAAAAACAGATTTTTCAATATTACAGGATTTTGGAATAGCTCTACATCAATGATATAAGTAATTTTTTTAAATTTTGTCATGTAAAACTATATCGGGTCTATTATGAGTAATTCGTCTGTCTGTTATTATAGTTTTATCTTAGTATATTTTAAAGAAATTATTTTTTAAAAATGAATTTGGTACTATATTATGACAGTCAATCAATTTACGTTTAATCACCAAACTTTGGTGAAATATTTTTAAAACCTGATTGTGCCTAAATGTATACTGGACGGCACTAATATAGAACATCCCGATATAATATGTTCTCTAGTTTCCGGAAAAGCCATACATTTTCTACATAAATCATCAATTTGATTTGTATCTTTGATTATATGCTTCCTATAATTTTTAGTATTAATTACTCTATCTTGAATAGCAAGCGTAAGTCCTTCTATTTCTGCGCTCAACTCTCCAATACTCAACCATTTGTTTGACGAAAGTTTGTCAACATACGTTTGGTTGAGATAATTGAGGTATTTTGCGTGAATAATTTTATTTGACCAGGAATCTAATAATTCCTGGTTGGTATTTATAAAAAGGTTGGCATTCTCGTCGTATAAATTTAAAGGTGTAATGTTTCTATCTGCTTTGCAAATTATTTTGTGCATTTCTGAGCTATTAGCTTTCGTATGGAAAAAATTTCTCAATATTTCTACTTGATTGTGTTTCAAAGAAGTTATTATATAAGAAGCGGATGGCCCGCAGTAGGTAAGGCTGACATTTATTTCATAAAGTGCTTTAAATACATTGATTTTTAGAAAAACTTTTAGAGAAAAGTGCTTTAAATACATTGACTTTTAGAAAATTGCTCTATATCTAATATGTATTGGACCATTTAATTATACCAAATGAGTACGTTAATAGAGGTATTGCCCAACTATTTATTGCTTTTACTATATTTTTAGCCGATAGATTGCTTTTTAAAAATTTTCTGATCCTATTTTTAAATTTAATCCTAATATCATTTTTAAGACTAGTATGATCTAATCTATTCGATTGCGGGTATCCTAAGTATTTATAAACCTCATCCCTTTTCATATTTTCAATTTTGAAATTTCTAAATTATTTCTAAATTTTTTTATCACTATTATTATTATTATTATTATTAAGTGCACACATTTCACGTATTTTGGAAAAAAACGTACAAATATAAGAAAAATGATTAAAAATTGGTAAATTCATTGGCTTTTGGACAGTAAGCAGTTTATGTGTTTACGTATCAAATCCGAAACCAAACATACAGAAATCTTCAACGCTCAAAGCATTTTTTTTGGAAATGTCTTGGCGTCCTGTTGATAAAAAAAAAAAACGTTTCTGGCAATTACAGTAATCTAGAAATTTTTGTAATTTGACAATTTCAATATTTGTTATTGATTATAGTTCATATTTCCGGTATTTTCAGTAATCCAGTATTTTCAGTAATTTGGTATTTTCAGTAATCCGGTATTTTCAGTAATTTGATATTTTGATTAATCCGGTATTTTCAGTAATTTGATATTTTCAGTAATTTGGTATTTTCAGTAATCCGGTATTTTCAGTAATTTGGTATTTTCATAAGTAATAATAATTTTATTATTTCAGCGCCATTAGGTTTCTTGTAGTGCCGGAATACTGAAGTTCTACTTATATAGGTCAACTTTATTTTCAGGCTGGGTGATAATGATCTGTTCTATTGGTCATCCTTTCTGGACGGCATGCAGCGAGTATTGCTATTAAGTTCTGAGACGATGGACTCCACCCAAATGGGGGACGGCGGGGCTATTCAGAAGGAGGTCATCCTGTCCATGCAAGGGATAGGACTCTCCCTCGTTAACACTGCTTTGCGCCAGGAGGTCATGTACATTAGTATTGCAAGGTATTTAAAAAATATATATTTTGTGATTACCGCATAAGAGTCCCAAACGGCATAGAAGAAGAGCGACAATACATCCAATAATAGCATCCCCAATTTGGAAAATGTTGTGAGACTGAAGGAAGTTGCGGAAGGGACGGAGGTGGGGAAAGAATTCCTTTTAAAAATCAACCTGTAATAAAAGCAATATTTTTTTACTACAGTACAATACATTTTCAATAAATTATACGAATTTCGCTAAAAAATAATGTGACTTTCCCAATAAGTAATGCGTATTTCGCCAAAAAATCATGCGAATTTAGCTAAAATAAGTGACATCTTCAGGTACCTACCAATTACTTATATTATCATTAGCCTTATCATTTGGTGACTATTTTGGTGTTTATTTTGCAGTTCTGGTGTGATTTGGGAAGTGAGCAAGATGACAGACAGGCGCTACAAAGCCCTCAGCATTACGGAGAATGTCATGTTGGAGGAAGCTTACCAGAGATTCCTGGCCGACTATGAGGCGGCCGGGAAGACGCTCTCCGGGGCCACATTGCTCAGTGATAATAAGACAGAGGTAAATAATCACTTGCTAAATATACCACTTCCTTATTAATTTTTTCTCGTCATACCAACTGCGGGTAAGACTCAAAAACTACTGCACTGAAACCGTTGTGTGGTTTTCCAACGGACCTTAAAAACAATTGATATGTGGGTTCCAAATTAGAGCATTTTTTATTTTGATTTTTAAGAGATTGAAAGTAATACTTATTCTGCCTAAAAAGTTCTTTCCAAAATTTTAATATCAATAAAAAAAAAAATTACAATATTTTGTACTAGTTCTCTCCAGTTTGGAAGCTCCAAGGTACGTAGGTCTTTGAGGACGTTGTCGTTCCATCTTAATTTTGGTCTTCCCAGGCTCCTTCGCCCTACGGGTCTAGATTTTTGCAGGGACTTTGGTGCTTGATGCTCTGTCATTCTTTCTACATGACCCAGCCACCGAAGTCTTCCAACTTTATAAATTGTGTCACTTTTGGTTAGTTAAACAGAGTGTAGAGCTCATCGTTGTAACGTCTACGCCAAAATCTATTTTCTAGAATCGGTCCAAAGATACGCCTCAAAATTTTTCTTTAAAAAATGTCCAGTGCTCGCTCATTCCTCTTAGTTAGTACCCATGTCTCAGCTGCGTACATGAGCACTGGTCTAATAAGAATTTTGTACACTAATATCTTGGAAAAAATGCGATTTTAACCCTTAATAATAATAAAAATAACATTACATTTATATAGCGCAGTTTTGTGTGGTTTCACTTCAAGTGTGCTTAACTAAAATAAACTTTAAAATAATCCTATAGTGCTCCTTACAAAATATTAATAAAAATTTATAATTAATTTACAAAATATTAATAAAAATTTATAATTAATTTACAAAATATTAATAAAAATTCATTATTAATAAAAGTCCATTACAAGATAGAAATAACGAATATACGGTATACACAAAACAAAACAGAAGCAGAGAACAAAATTTAACAATAAGAGTGCTGTTGTTATAGCACAGTACAACAAAAATAGACAATAATGGTGCAGAAAAAAACAAGAACTGTAAAACTAAAATATTATATAAAACAGGAAAACACAAAAATATTATATAAAAAGAAGGAATTAAACATAAAAGTACAATAAGGAGGAAACCGACACCAAACAATTACGGGAAACTTGAGAACCTGGCCTATTAGTATATTGAAAAGAGGATTCATGAATAATATAATTTTTTAAATAATTTTGTTTTTAAAGCCCGTTTAAATTCAGCCAAATTTTGGATATTAGTAAGAGCTGAGGGAAGTTTATTCCAAATGAGTGGGCCAGTTACATGAAAAGAGCGATCATAGTAAACAGCTCGATTTGACCGAGAAAGTTCAATTAAATGATCAGTAACATCTAGATCTGCTGACCTCAGAGTAAGCTGTCTTTCGCTTAGGTTTTGTCGGACACATTAAGTATAAAGAAACTGTACAACGACAAGATCAGAATCGCTTGTGCCAATATCATTCCAGATGTTGCTTTTTATTTCAGTACTCTAGCATCGCGGAATGCTTTGATATAAATTTTCTATGGAATATGGCCAAATGTCATCCGACATTCAAGGGGTTAAAGTACATTATGACTGTGTGGATGACCAGTGGAAGTGACCCAGAGACAGTCTAAGGAAGAAGTGGCAGACTGCGTGGAAGGGATGTCCAGTGAAGAGCATTTGTGGAGCAGACCAAATCCAACCTGGGTAGCGCTGTGGTGTTGATGATTTTTAAATAGTTTAATACGAAGCATCATTCTTTCAAAGTTGAAGCAAAAACAATGACTATCTTTGGCAGGTTGATTTTGTGTCGTGGCGGATGTACCGCCCCGAGCAGGTCCCCATCCGGCGTTCTCTACAGCCCGGGCTATGGGCGCAGTATGGGCGGGGGCGCTATCGCTCCCACCTGAATGTACGCCTGCACCGCCTGCAGGCTGACCAGCAGCTGCCCGCGCCCACCTTCCCCGTAGTGCTGGCTCCTGTACCGCCTCCTAGGCGTATCGCCTCCCAGCAAGGTATTACAAACTGCAACTACATGAATACCATTCCAAAGTGGACTTGTATGGATTGTGTCGACGATACATCTTTCTATTTACTTATTTCTTTTGTATGTATTTTCACAGTCACATAATGCAGTATATATAAGAGTGGTTGGGGGTAAAGCACACTACCTTCAAGGAGCATGATGATAGAAAAAAGATAGATAACTTTTTTATAATCCATTGTTTCATTTTATAAAATTATCCATCATAGAATTATCAAGCGTCTCCAAGGTGATATTCTTTACTAAACGGTGCTATGAAAATGGTCCAAAAATAAAAATAATAATTGGATAATTTGAACAGTTCCATTTTTTTCTGAAAGGACGAGAAATTAAGCATAATTTTAAAATTTTCTATGTGGACCAATTTAGTTTTTATATTCCTTTGTTTAATTATAGAAGAAGACACCTACATATTATTTATTTTTTTATATGTATATTAAATCCACACAGAATGTTTTTAGGTAAATAATTTCCCTCAGGGCCTATCTCATCTCTGGGGATGCTGAATGGAGGGTCTTTTTAAAAAGAAAAAAGAGTGAACATGGGTGTTGAAGAGACCCATGTAGTGTAGTAGAATGAAGGAAACACAGAGGTTATTGATCAACCACGTCCATCTGTACCCTGTTGTTTATTTATTTTATTTTTCGTTGTCCAAGCGGTCCTTCAACGGTAGCATTCTTCCAAACAGGTCTTCCATTGATATGCTCGGTGTAACTCTAAGTGACCAGCTCAGATATGGGGGCTCCATCGAGGCCAGAGTTAAGTTAGCCTCTCAGAAACTGGGCGTACTGTACAGGGCCCGCAGATGCTTTTATAGTACACAACTGCTAACCCTGTACAAATCGCAAGTGCGCCCCACGGTTGAATTTGGCAGCCACCTCTGGTCTGGAGCCCCAAAGTACCTGAAAAACACCCTCGACTCTGTGCAGAAACGGGCGGTCCGTTTGATAGATTCTCCCGCCTTAACAAACGGATTGCAATCTTTAGAGCACAGGCGTCGGGTAGGAATGCTATCCTTGTTCTACCGGTATTTCAATGGAAGATGCTCCGAGGAACTAGCCTCATTGATCCCCTCGGCACCGGTGCATAGTCGGGAAACACGCCAAACGCTCGTCCAACATATGTACACGGTTGACATTTGTCACATGAGAACGGGACGCTTCTACGACTCGTTCTTGTGTTCAACAGCTCGGCTGTGGAACGATTTGCCGGCCTCTGTGTTTCCTCCTTCCTATAACATGGGTCTCTTCAAGACCCACGTTCACTCCTTCCTCTCCTCAAAAAGACCCTCCTCACAGCATCTTCAAAGATGACATAGGTCCTGAGGGAAATTATTTTCCTCAGGGCCTCCTGTGTGGAGTTAATGTAAAAAAAAAAAAAAAAGCCAGTCAATATTCTTTAGTAATTTTTCAACAAAGGTTTTAATTGAAGTTCTAAGAAATAACATAATAAGTTATGCTGTAATATTTCAGCGTTGAAGCCATTCATGGAGTTGTTCATCGTTCAGCACATCATGGAGCACACTAGTGTGAAGCAGTTTAAGTACTGCAAGTTGCTGGTCCAAGAGTTCCACATCAAACTAGATATACAGCTTATCCATGCACTTGTGGGGATGCATCCTGAAGATGAAATATCTGACAGTATTGCTGTAAGTTTGCTTATTAATATTACTTACATCATTTAGCAATGTTTTTTTATACCTGTAGTAGAGTATTTACATTACCTATAATTAATTATACATCAAGTCACAATAGAAAAACTCGAGGAAAACTGTTATTGTGTTCAGAATATACTCACAAAAATTATGCCTGCAGGCTCACAAGTTGTCATGCTCCCGAGTAAAAACACTTTTGTGTTCGGAATGTAATTTTTTTTAATAGACAACTTTTTGATATTAATAGTAACAATTTGTTTAATTGTTTTTTTGATACAATAATTTTTTATTAACATTTTTTGATAATGTGGACTTTACTGGGTTTGGTTTTTTTGGTTCGGAAGACCGAATTTGAAAAAATTTACATTGTTTTTATCCCGATACTTGAACAAAACTCTTCAAGGTAATTTGCGGACGGTTCTGAAAATTTTCACCCAACAGTTGGGGTGTATTTTGACTTTTTCCTACTCTGACGTTCGACAGTTTAATAATTTTTGCTAAATATCAAAAGAATATTGTATAATTATTAGCATAAAATGAATGAGCTTTTTATGTTCAAGGTGTTCCAAACAGTTTTTGTCGACTATCTTTAGATTTCCAAAAATTCATATTATTCTTCTTTCCTGAATGTTCAATTGTTTTTGATTGTTCTTGAAATTCAAACTTGTAGATGTACATGTTGAGGCAATCCGAGAAAACCATTCCAGTATTTCCACGGAATAAAAATTCAAGACCTGGCTTCTGCTTAATCTGTTTTAACATCCTTTCTACAATCTCGCAATTGAGCAACAAGCATATTTTTTACATACTGATTTCATATTTTTTATCCTGATCTTGACGACTTATTCGCTAGAATTTATATTTTTCAGTGGATAAATTTTTTGTTAGGAGTCGGAATTACTGATGATTCTAATCGATAGGTTATTGCTTCCTTGTCTTATTTCAGGCGGAGAGGTTTGCCCTGGATATGGAAGCCGCCCTGAGGCCGCTGGGAGCCGTAGTGGCGGAGTACACAGCCTCCGACCAGAAGCACTTCTTTGACCATCTTCACCTCTCCCCGCTGAAGATACACATGTCCCTGCTGCTAGGGAACATCCTGCACATGCCTTCCGCTGCCGGTAACTTGCTTAAGGCCATGGGCGCCAAGGCGGTCAATATGGACGATATTCTCTTCAAGTAAGAAAGTAAACTTTTTTAAAGTTGGTAAAGATTTCTGGCAGAGTATAAAAAAGAACATAATAAATGCAATGTGTATATCGTGATCTAAAACTATGTCAATCGGGCCTTAAATTTCAAGCAAATTACCGCAGAACTCGGTTTCAATATCATTATGAAATTTTCATGTCGATCAAATGGGAATGCGATAGACGTCAAGTAAGTATAAGAGACGAGTGTTAAATGGGCTAGAACCAAAAGGTATTTAGTACTTTAGTAAAAACGTTAATTTTCGTTCAAATCATTCAATAATTCACAATTTGGCAGATGGGTATAGGTACCGCCACTCCGGAACCATTTATTGGATAACCAACGCCTCTGCCATAGATCATCTCATCCCAAATCTTTCGCCACGTTTGGTCACTTAGCAAAGGTGACTCTCACAACCCATTGCCTTGCCACCCAGCAGGAGAGATTGATCCATCACTCCTGGACATATTGACCCCAGATTCCTACCCACTCCTAATACCTTTTTCCTTCCCATAACTTCCTCCCTACTTCCTTTCACTCTGAGAAGCTCTACAAGATAATTTAATAATGTTTGGGTAGATTTTAGGTTATGCAATATGCATGTATCGATCCTTACCTTGAAAATCGATACGTAGGTTATTAGTGTGATCGCGGATGTTTAAATGATACGAAAGGATGTCACTGAATTCACATTTATTAAAACTATATTTTGTACATCGATAAAAAACGCGATAATGAATGATCAGAAGGATTTTGAAATATGTTGACAGACGTTATCACTGGCCCAAACGTCGTTCAGAGTGACGTTTGGGCCAGAATGGCGGGCTTTTCCGCTCACTTGAGTTTGTTGGCTGTCGATCGCATTTTCTGATTGAGTGATGTCATATTAAAAATAAATAAATAAATCTTTTTTGTTGTTCAGTGTTATATCGTAATGTCTACAATAATATCGCACGAGACGTGTAGCTGATCCATTGACTCATGGTTGAGTTCTACAAGAAAAGTTTTTTTTTTGTATATTCAATAATATTATTATTTAATTATTTATAAAAACAGTTTAATTATAAACAAGTTCTGCTATGATATTACGCATGATAGCTGTTTCGCTTTCTGAGGGCATTATTAAACTGTTGCAATATCAGCCGCCGCCAAGACCTGGACAAACCTCATCCCATTAATTCGGGCACCCCTGCTAAGTTACCAAACAAAGCGAACCACTTTTAATACTCAACTACCATAATACGGACATGTGTCTAGTGTGGTAGTCGAAAACCAGGTAAAACACTGGATACAAAAATATTTTCTGGATAAAGGAAAAAAAAACTTGTGGTAACCTGAATTGTTGTTCCCTTGAGAAAGTTGGATGGATCCCATACAATGGTAAATTCTCGATAAGCGCCCGGTGCCACACCCTATCAAAGGCTTTGGAGATATCCAAATAAATTAGCTAATATTCCATATTTGTTTATTTTTAGGTTAGCTTATTACGAGAGAACTTACTGTTTTCTATCCTGGAAAGAATTGTTCCTGTCTTCAAAAAGCCACTACAGAGGGCAGGTTATGAAACAACTGTATGTGCTGATTTTCAATCCATTTGGAATAGCAACCGGATTAACCAAAGGGTTTGAAGACCTTTTCTATGAACCTTTTCAGGTAAGCTTTGTTACATAAATTTAAAATCTAATTTTATCATGAATTTGTTGAGTATAATAATTGTGACTAGAATTTATCGACACATTTCTTAAGGTGCTTGTCACTTAAGGGTGCCTTAAGTGACAAGCACCGGGGCCCCATCAAAGCCAGAGTTAAGTTAGCCTCTCAGAAGCTGGGTGTATTTAATTGTACACAACTTCTGAACTTGTACAAATTGCAAGTGGTCCCACTCTAGAATCTGGCAGCCACCTCTCTGGTCTAAAGCCCCAAAACACCTGAAATTAAACCGTCGACTCTATGAAGAAGAGGGTGTTGATAGATTCTCCTATCGTAATAAACAGACTACAGACATCAGGTGGGAATGCTGTCCTTGTTCTACCGGTATTTCAATGGAAGTTTCTCCGAGGAATTAGCGTCATTAATCCCTTCAACTCTGGTGCAGTCGGGAACCACGCCAAATGTGCGCCTTACATTTGTACACGGTTGACATTTGTTATATAAGAATGGGTTACTTATATGACTGATTTTTGTATACAATAATTCGGTCTATGTCTAAAAATTTTATTAGAATATGTCTTTATGTATTTTAAATAATTTTTAAAAATTGTATGTCTGAATGATTCTAGTTGTATTTTTAATGCAGTTTGTAAAAGGATATATATTGAAGGATTAAATTTGATTTATTTATTTTGCGGTCTCTCAGCGAACACGAACCGTATAAATTACAGTGCGATCATTAAAATCAGTAAAAGTAAAAGAATTGAAAGAGAGAAAATCAACACATCTGCCCTGATAATGGACGTAATTAACAAAAGTTATTAACAAAAATACCTACCTTGAAAAATGTAACCGAGTGCTAGAATATAAGATTCAAAAGACTGAACAAGTGGAAAAATTGAAATATCGTATCGTTTAGTCTTGAAATGAAATAAGACGAAAATATTGGGAAAAACCGTTAAGATAATTGCGGAAAAACTGAACGCAAATAGTGAAAACATAGAAAAGATGTGGCGACTTCATAAAAAAAAAGGACTCCGAAATGGCTAACGTAATCAATCGTTGATTTTAGGTGACCAACATTTCTAGATGAATGAAATCAAAAAAAGGAAAACTCTACTGACAAGCAAACAATGATAAATGTACAAAAATGGGGTAAATATTGGATATAGATGGAAACGGTTAATACGAACTTTTTTTTTTTTTTAAATATTTTGATTCACCTTAATTGTATTAAAAGACAACTATTTGCATTGGGGGCAGTGGAAAATATTTAATTTTAATTTTCAATTACGTAAAATTAAAATTAGCTTTCGTTCTGTAAAACGAACTGACCATTTTCGAACATTTATTGTCAAATATCATTTTGTTATGTTGGTATTCTTGATACTATACGAAAAACAACGAGATGCTAGAATTTTTTTTATGTTAAAAAATAAAATTCTGCCTAATTAGTACTTACCTAATACGCAGTGCATGCGTATTAGGTAAGTACTAATTAGCATAGTAAGTACTGCGTTGTGATTAAAATTTATTAGCTTGAATTTTTTTTTTTTACCTTAAAATTTTATTTTTTTGAGTGAACTATTTCTGTGACGATATAGCGCCTGCTCGTGTCAAGGCAAGAAAAACATCCCGGTTTTAAGTAGTTTAGCGGCTAAGCTAGGTTTGTGTAATATGGTTTGTGATACAAAAGAA
Source organism: Limnephilus auricula (assembly GCA_951813805.1). Lineage (NCBI taxonomy): Eukaryota > Metazoa > Arthropoda > Insecta > Trichoptera > Limnephilidae > Limnephilus > Limnephilus auricula. Next base: position 31,995,962 of record OX638389.1, on the reverse strand, counting down.
AGTGCCCCCTTTATAGCGCCTGCTCACGTCAAGGCAAGAAAAACATCCCAGTTTTCAAGTAGTTTAGCGGCTACGCTAGGTTTGTATAACAGGGTTTGTGATACAAAAGAAAGTTTCCCCTTTACAGCGCCTGCTCACGTCAAGGCAAGAATAACATACCAGTTTTCAAGTGGTTTAGCGGCTACGCTAGGTTTGTGTAACATGGTTTGTGATACAAAAGAAAGTTTCCCCTTTACAGCGCCTGCTCACGTCAAGGCAAGAATAACATACCAGTTTTCAAGTGGTTTAGCGGCTACGCTAGGTTTGTGTAACATGGTTTGTGATACAAAAGAAAGTTTCCCCTTTACAGCACCTGCTCACGTCAAGGCAAGAATAACATACCAGTTTTCAAGTGGTTTAGCGGCTACGCTAGGTTTGTGTAACATGGTTTGTGATACAAAAGAAAGTTTCCCCTTTACAGCGCCTGCTCACGTCAAGGCAAGAATAACATACCAGTTTTCAAGTGGTTTAGCGGCTACGCTAGGTTTGTGTAACATGGTTTGTGATACAAAAGAAAGTTCCCCCTTTATAGCGCCTGGTCTCGTCAAGACAAGAAATACCAAGATCAGGAATACCAACATACCAAAGTGACAGTGATTACAAAATGGGATTCACAATTTCACAAGACGAAGCTAGTTTTAATTTTACGTAATTGAAATTTAAAATTAAATATTTTCCACTGCCCCCAATGCAAATAGTTGTCTGTTAAAGTAATTAAGGTGAATCAAAAGAGTTTTTCAAAAAAAAAGTGCGTATTAATCGTTTCCATCTATATCCAATAATTACCAAAAATGTAAATAATGACCGAAAACACATCAACGAAAATCTTACTAATGAAAAAATCAAAAAATGAATACTTGGTATTTAAGTACCTACTTAGAAATAATCATGATTTCAGGGAAAATTTTAGTTTTGATTTGTTAAATAAGATAAAATTAGAAACATACTTTTTTAGTAAAAGAATGCGAGGTTTACTGTTCACGGAACCACAATTTAATATTGTGTCAATGATTATGAAATGCATAATTCAATTATTTAATCCAATACATGTTTAGTTTTTCATGAATAATCGTTTATTACAGGGCGATGTTGGGATGGGAGATTTTGCTGGAGGAGTTGTGTACGGTGTTCGCTCAGTGTTGGGACAAACTGTAGGGGGGGCAGCCGGCACTGCCTCTCGTATATCAGATGCTGTGGGGCATGGTGAGTTTTGTTTTTGTTACTTTAAAGTTCTCTTTTTTCTATACTTGTAGTCAATAATAAATACATTTAAAAGAGAATCCCTGATTAAAGTTTGTCAGGTTCGTCCTGATACACCTGTACATATTTAAATATCATTATTTCATTGATAGGATCTGGATTATAATATGTGAGTCTGGGACGTGTAAATAATCGAAGATCTCTCTGGGCGTAATACCCAAAAATATATAATTATGAATTTATTTGCGCGAACAATAATATGTCGCAAAAGAATGGATACCTGTACAATTCCTATTGAGAAAACAGAAACACTAACCTTGGATTGTCGTTCTCTGCTAGTGTAGGAGGCCTCCCTTTTTATTCCAAAATTGAGGTACAGAATATCAGCCCAATTCTTGATATTATTGATCAGCAAATGTTCCGAAGTCAACCATTACACTTCGGAAATAAATTCACAATCCAAAAAAGCATGTGTGCTCAAAATCCAGCAAAATGAAGAGAGATTTTTCATAATAATAATTTCCATGACGACAGTTTGCAAGAGAGAATTTCCATTACTACAATACACTATATTAGTGTTTTTATTATCAACAAAGACTGTCAAACAACCATTTAAGTAACATAAAAATATTTTAATTATTTTTTCGAACAAACAAAACAAAACATATTATAATGCCTAACCAGGAACTGTTTTCTTATTTCACTAAATGGTTTCACACATATAAGTTTTAGAACTGTTTACCCCCAGTCCTTGGACATATTTTATCAGAGGGACAAAATATTTCCGCTTTGCAATAAAATCCAGATAAATGGAATATTTTTGAATATATCCAAAAACCTAAAAATTTTGAAAGGTGATAAAATATGCTTTTAAATGTGTAATTCGAAATGAACATATAATTTTTTAAATATAAAAAGTTTAAAAAATGGCTCACCTTAACGGATTTTATAACTAAAATTACTGAAATGAAAAAAAAAATATATATTATTAGACAAATGTATTATAAATGTTCTGGTCACCTCACTTTTTTATTGTTTCATGTAAAAATAATTAATAAAAAATTCCCAAAGTTTCGTAAATTTTTTTCAAATTGCAATCCGAAACTTTGGTTTCATAAAGTGTACATTTTACTTCTTTTGTGGTTAACTTAAGCATGTTGTTTTTTTCTTTCTAACACAGTCTATATCATATTTCTTACTGTGATAGCAACAATTTCCCTATATGAGTTGTTCCGAAAAGTGAACAATTTCGCCTGAGAATTTATTTATTAAAACTTAAGTACTTAGGTTTATCACAAATACCTACCAAAACTCGCTAAGACTAAAAATATATTTTCATGTTAAATATTAATGAGTTACATTACTCGGGAAAAAGTTTGTAACATATTAGGGGGCATACATTAATTACGTGAGCAAAAAATGGGAGGGGGTGCCAGTGAAATCCAAGCAAATCTCATTATACCGAGGGGGGGGTCAATAAAAATCTCACGTCAACTTCAAAAGAATATACATTATCATAGAGATAATTAAAAAAATAAGGGTTTCACTTCTTTTGCCCGCTGAAAAAATGGCTATTACAAAAAACATTTATTTCGAAACTAAGAAAAAAATCTCGGGGGGGTGAGGTCCCACCAAATCTCACTTAATCTCACCAAGGGGGGGGAGGGGTCTAAAATTTAAAAAAAAAAATCTCACGTAATTAATGTATGTCCGCTTATTGTCTAGGTTTGTTCTATAATTTACCTAGCCAAAGAGTTCATAAACCTGATAAAATGACATTGTTAGTATCATAATGTTTTTTCACTTATTATTATTCATCTCTAAAGGGTCTTTTATGGTTTCAATTTCCTTTGCTTTTCATGTGGGAAACAACTTATGGTAAGTTAGTCCGTAATATTTTAGCAATTATTTAGTTCATCTAATCAAATACGTATGTATAGGTGTTGCAAGCAAGAGTTGACCTGAAAACAGTACCTACTCACAAAGGTGCATTACTTGCATAAAGCATGTTTGAAATGTATTATTCGACTTCAAAAAAGAATGTTCCTGTTAAAATTTAAGTTAATTTTTAAGAAAGAACATAATGTAAAACTTTTCAAATAACTTTTAAATGTTTATATTCTATCAAAGTGTAACACTTATCTTGTTTTCTCTTTCTTCTTAATATGTAACATTAAGTAGGTGTGCAAGGCAAATGGATATTCCTCAGAGACAATCCAATACACACAATCCTTATGAATAGAAAAGTTTCTGTTGTTTGAGTCAACTCTATAAGTTACCTAGTCATAATAACTAACCCGTGATATATCACCACGGATTTGGGAGTATGGTGAAGGTGATAATTTTAAAAGCTTTATGATAACCAAATTTTAGGGATATCGACGCCCGAGTACTTAATAGTCCAAATGACCATTTTAGTTTTTGTTCAAACTCCATTATCGTATCAAAAATGATAATTAATCACTTTGCTAAGAATTATTTAAACTAATAAAACCTTTACCTTTACGGAAATAGCTTCATTTTAAACACCTATCATAGTGTTTCATTGAAATAATGAAAGAAAACCCCCTCTTACTGTAAAATTAGCTAATGGTCCTAAATATAGTGCTGCTTTTGAGATAAAGAGTAAGCATTTTAACACCCCACACATTAAAAAAAATACGCCTTTGTTTCCGGTTTTATTATTAACTTCATTTCCTTGTTTTCTAAAGAAAATCGTCATTAATAGGATTTTCAAAAATTGTTTAAATAGGTTTTGCAGCCCTCTCACTTGACTCGAAGTTCCAAAATGATAGAAGAGAGAAGATGAGCAAACCTCCCCCGGCCAACTTGCAAGAAGGTCTCAAACGCGGAGGAAAAGACTTGTTCATGGTGAGTTACACTCAATACTAGTTACTTCATCAGCTCTCCCTGGTCAAACTGAGGCCCTTCTTCCGCAGGGATACGCAAGTATCTAATACTTGCCAATTCAAGTATCTTACATACATTTGTGCAGATATTTGTACACAGGCACACGTTGCCGACATTTTGTAAACTCTTCGGCGACGCCAGCCCTCCCGCGATCAGTCGGGTGAGGTTGTTGCAACTCACGACGTCGAGACTTTAACCTCTTTCAGGCCGCAGTCCCCCGGCGGGTCCGGATTTTTGAAGCGATTTTGCCCCTTATGTATAAAGAAATTGCATGAAGAACAAGGTCAGAATCGCTTGGGCCATTAGTTCTTGACATAACGAAATACTGGATAGCATTTAGCCACTCCGAAAAATTCAAATTAATTGCCAATGACGCGCCGGGCACCAAAGATGGTGGACAAAATGGCTGCTGCTTGATAATATGAACGCTGTCATATTCGAAGTCTATATTTATTCATTGTTTTTGATATAAATCCATTGTGGAAAGCATAGATTTGAGCGATTATTAGGAAGTTCGTTTTATCTACATTATTTTGATGTAATTTTTGTAATATATTACAAAAGAAATGTTATAAAAATTGAATTTATAAGAAAGGTGAGAACTGTCAAATATTTTACGTCATATTGAAAAAATACATTTTTTGTATGCTGGCTTTCAACAAGTTAAACATGGCGTCACTTGCGTCAGACATTTTGTAAGAATGATTTGATTTAATGCTAGGAACTGAGTCAAATAATGTTAATATGTAATGTAATATTGTTTCCAGGGCGTATTCAGTGGAGTGACAGGGGTGATCACCCAGCCCTTCAATGGGGCCCGCCAGGAGGGGGCAATGGGCTTCTTCAAAGGGCTGGGCAAGGGTGCCGTGGGGCTGGTGGCGCGCCCCGCTACTTCAGTGGCAGATGTTGCCTGTGGATCATTCGAATTTGTTAAAAGGTAATAGCTCATAACTAACTAACCATAAATCAGAGAATAGACTACCACGCTTTAATTCATTCACATTCATGCATTGTCTCAAACATACTCTTGACACAATGTAACTCAAGTATTTGAGTCACTCGATCGCTCCATGTCTTCCCCTACTTCTTCAATCTGTTTTACCTCTTCAATATTCTGTTCAGAAGTTTGTTCCTGGCGTTATTACATTGTAGCATTTTCTTTCAAACAACCTGATTGTATAACTAACCAACCTGTTCTAATTTGGTCTTGGCACATGGCCATTGCTTTGTTAGCCATATCCAGTGTCCACACACATTAATAATACATTTCTAGATGGTTTTGAACTCTTGCCTCTCAAGGAACACATTTCTACTGCAATTAGTCCACTCTCATCCTTCCTCTGCCAGTTCCACCCCTCAGGTTTGGTATCAGATCTCCATTGTGGACTGTGGATTGTGGACTGTTAGTCTTCCAACAAACAATGAAAAATAAACCTGATTAAGATGTCTGATATTTAGTATAAATCTTAGAGAGTTGCTAATTTTAATCATTGTGTGATTCCAGAACGAGTGATGTGACACCTGAAATATCCAGAATGCGTCCTGCGAGGTTTTTCGAAGTCGATGGTCTAGTTCTTCCTTATTCCAAATTCAAGGCGGAAGGACAAGAACTGCTTAGAATTTTGGTCGAGGTAATAATTCAGATTTATCATAATATGAATCTGAAATATAATTACCTACATGAACTAATTCACAGAATGTACCCTTTTAATCCATTGAAAAATAAAACGCACAACTAATCACAGTCCTCCCGCAAAATCTGATATGTAGAACATGAGCATACTTCCTTATTACAAAAGCATGTCTGTGGCTTTCTTCTAAAAAGGCCAATGTCTGTTTTTCGATATATGTATTCGATGCATTTTTTTTGCAATCATCACAAAATTTGGTTACCTTCTGAATTCTATTTTGGATTGGATTCAGAAGCACATTCTTTAAGGGGATCCCATAATCCTTGAAAAGTTCGACATCGGAATCCTCGCCTCTTTTTGGGAGGGATTTAAAAATACTTGACAATACTCTTTTGGAATGGTTGGAGAAGGTATTTCAGAGTTGCTTTTTACAAGTTGATTTCTTAAAGGCCAGTAAAAACATTAACTCCTTTCTTTCGCATTGTTTATTATAATAACAAGGAAATTTAAAAACGATTTCACGGAACCAAGCTACGTGAAGTGTAGAGATGTCCGTCTGCCACCGACATCGGGCTAAGCATCAACTCACTGTTGCAAAAGCAGGTAGCCTTTATGCCAAATGTCATAAGGTTGCACTTGAAAGCATTTTTTGCAGGCCTGAAATTTAATTTTTTCCAGGCTTACAAAAAGACTTATTAAAAAAATATTCGACTACTTCCAAGGCCAAGATGTGTTCTACTCGTAGTATTTAATTGAAGCATCTATAATATTTCTAAGTGATTAAATTTTCAAACCAAAAACACAATTTTGTATGATTTTGCATTATTTCGCAAGGCTTCATCTTAAGAGTAGGTTATAGGGCAAAAAGGTGATTTGCTGCAAAACAGCCCTCTAAAACAGCTGAATTACTACCTTTCGTATGTCATTGTCAGACTTGATATTTTTTGTTACCAAATAATGAACTATTATTTTTTAAACTGATGAATTTTTTTTGTAATTGATGTAAGCATTCGACCATAAAAATAAAAGCATTGATACACCATACAACCCACTTTTCAAACTTCGATTTACGTACATATTTTAAAATAATGATTTTACACAATATCTTTATTTTAAAATATGTACGTAATACATATATCTGTCGATGTACGGGTTCATTCATATTGTCGTTATGATATCTGTTGATATTAAAAATTAAATAAATACTTCATTTTCGATCACATTATCTCATACTTCAGTGCTTTTGTTTATTACGGGCTGGAATCTCCCGTTGTCGAGAGTGAGGTTACGGGCTCCGTCTTTGACAGCACATATACTTCGAAAATGCCGTCAAAATGTTTTATAAATGGGTCCAAAAGAAGGATACCAACTCACTTAAAGCATTGGAATAATTTACAAAAGCTACAAAAACAGTGAGTATTACTAATTAAGTTATTTCATATAAATATACCACTAGCATCTTTTCACGTGTCATAATGCGCATGCGTCCGTTCAGACCAGTCTGTTACCAAGTTCACGTCTCTTGAAAGCGAGAATTCATTGCAAGCGGTTCTTACGTTGGGCAAAGTGTACGCGGTGTCTGGTAATACATAATTTATATCTTCAATCTTTGCAAATTCACTTATATAATAATAATATTGTTAAATGAAACAAATTATTTTGTGTAAATAACTTTAATTACATGTTAAAATATCTACATGTTTCAAAACCGATGGTTTCTTCGTCAGCATAATATTATGTTACAAAGTATTGCGAAGATTGAAGAAGTAATAATATTGTTTTTCTCTTTGTAGATCAGTACATGATTTATCCATGGCAGCCGGAAAAAATACTCCAAACAAGGTATGCTTCAAGTAACGAATACATTTGAGTGCGTTGGAGTCACGGGGGGGGGGGGACTTTTTCAACTTAATTCCTTATTGTTGTTTTTTTCGCTTTTTTATTTAGGAAAAAATACAGCAAGAACACCAACAAACGATAGAACCAAATGTGCCTACCGTAAATATTCCACACGAAGAACCAAACTTGGAAGATTTAGAGCACGAGGATATTCTTATTGGTTCATCAGCCACTACTATTGAAAGGGTAATTTTATAGTTATTCCACTTAGAACCCTATAAAAATGAGGTGACGAATAGTAAATGGGAGATGTTTTAATAACTTATTCTGTATATAATCTGATATATTATACTGATATATCTTCAATTAACTTGTTCTGAGATATGGGGTATCAAAAGTTTGAAAAGACACGCACTCATAACCTATTTAAGTATATTTCTAATATATCGGAACACTTGTTACATGCACCTGCGTTAGCCCTCATAAAATATATTGTCGAAATGCGATAGCCTTCATAAAATATATTTCTCTACATTGTTTAGGAGCAAAAAAACAGCAATTCTTTTGTGAAATTACCGAAAACCGAAGACCAAGGATGGAGCTGTGAAGAATCAGAGCAGGAGCTTACTATTGAAAAGGTGGTAGAAGAAAGCGATGATTTTTTAATAGAAGGGCGGAGAGTAGTACAATTTGATTTTTTTTTTAAACAACTCCAATGTATTAGTCAACATGATTCCCTTTCAAACTGCAATTTAAACCATTTACGAATTACCTCAGAAAATAGAAATGGTTTGAACTCTACTTTTAATTTAAAATGTGTGTTATGTGGTAAAATGTTTAAACTTAAAACGTCCGAAAGCCTACAAGAAGGCATTGGCATCAACGAATCTTTTGTGTCTGGAATAATGAGCATAGGATCGGGTTATTCGGGCATGGAAGAGCTATGTGCTACCCTTGAGGTTCCGTCCTTATCTATTGCTGGATATGGAAAATGCCATAAGAAGGTTTGTGAATGGTGGGAGAAAACCAAATTTACTAGTATGGCTGCGGCAGCCGACGAAGAAAAAAAACTGGCTATTCAAAGCGGAGATGTTGACGAAAACGGGACGCCGATGATCACTGTAGTAGCTGATGCGTGTTGGTCTAAGCGATCTTATAAAACCAACTACTCCGCCCTCTCAGGAGCTGCTACGATTATCGGTTACCGCACAAAAAAAATTATTTACATGGCAGTTAAAAACAAGTATTGTACCACCTGCGCAAGAGCTATAAATTTGAAAATTCCTGTGTCCGAGCACACATGCTTTAAAAATTATGTTGGTTCTTCGAGCGGAATGGAAGCTGAAGCAATTTTAGACGGCTTTCAACAATCGATGAGTATGTACGGTCTTATATATTCAACCCTCATTGCCGATGGAGACTCCAGTACTTACGCCAGAATTAGAAATAGTCATCCATATCCCAATATTACGGTACAGAAAATAGAATGCTCTAAGCACTTAATTCGAAACTACAGCAATCAAATTGAAAAAATTACAAAAGATACCGGCTTTCCTTTAGAGTTTAGAAAAATTATTTCAACCAACAAACTTCGTCTCAGGAAGGCGGTAGTTGGAGCTGCAAATTACAGAATGCAATCAAATAGTGCTTTAGACCAAAAAATCATCAATTTAAGGAAAGATTTATTAAATGGACCCAAACACGTTTTCGGTGAACATAAAGATTGTTTACCATACTTCTGCAAATTTAAACTTGATCCGAATAAAATATTAGACTACAATCACGTTCCAGAGTTACAAAACAATATTATATTTTCAAAAATTATGGACGCTAATTCTCGCCTTGTCAGTAATGCCCGAAGTCTAGTATATTGTTTAGACAGTAATATTGTTGAGAGTTTCAATGGAGTTATTGCAAAATTTATTGGTGGAAAAAGAATTAATTATTCTTTAAAACAGTCCTATATGGGTCGTTGTGCAGCTGCAGTAGTTTCTTTCAATTCTAAGCGACCTTATTATTCTTTACATAAGCAGATTTTCAACAGGAGCCCTAGCAATTTTTTAAAACGGTTAGAATTGAAAAGAACAAAAAGAAGAATGGCTTCTAAAACAAACGATAAAAGATCTTTACGAAAAAAACAAGGGAGACATTTACTTACAAAATCTGGAGCACCTGATAACCATTATGGCGAATTGTGCGAAAAAACGGATATGGAACAAGATGCATATGAATGTGCTAAGGCAGAATTCTTAAAGCTACTCGACATTTCACAGAGTGAAAAGAAGGCAGTCGAAAGACGAACTGTCTTACAGTCTGATAGCGGGGAGTGGCTGGAACGCAGAAGAAACATGTTAACAGCATCTTTATTTGGTAATATCTGTAAACGAAGTCAATCCATTAGTTGTGCTAATTTAGTCAAAACAATATTATATGGCCGCTCTCTGAATAATATAAAATCTATTCAATATGGTAGGGACCATGAGCAAGTTGCAAAAAGGCAACTTTGCATTCAAGAAAATATTGTCGTCGATGACTGTGGGTTATTTATTGATGATATTTTCCCATTCTTAGGAGCCACCCCAGATGGTTTGGTAAATGACAGTACAATATTAGAAATTAAATGTCCGATTTCTGCTAGTGGGATGCTATTTGAAGAAGCAATAGCAAAAAAAAAAATCACATTCTGGAAGCAAGATAAAAAAAATAATGTTTTTTTTACAAATACAAATCATAACTGGTATTATCAAGTACAGGGTCAACTTCACATTTCCAAAAAGACTCTATGTATTTTTGCCGTCTGGTTGGGTGAAGCAATTCCATTAAAAATAGAATTAATAAAACGAGACGACAAATTTTGGGGAGAAAAAATGGAAAGCAGATTAAATACTTTCTTTATAGATTGTTTATTACCAGAAATTATAGATCCAAGATTTAAAAGATCTATGCCCATTCGTGACCCACAATATATTATATCCGCCTTGGAGAAAAAACGAAAAGCAGCGATACTAATTAGAACAGAAAAAAATAAGAAATGCAAGAAAAATCTTTTACGGGATTTTGAAACTAATGTAAATAATGTTCAAATTTTAGATTCTGATCCGATTTTAGATGACTTTTTGAAGAGCTCATCCTTCAGCACGCACAGTGGAACGATTTCTAACATAACTCTCCCTTGAAGCTGATTTTGTTATATTAAACATATATACAGGGTGTTAAGGGATATACTCGACTTGCTTTAACCAGTGATTCCAGACATTATTTGGACTAAAAAAATGTTAATTAAATTTTGGTGTGCGGCGGCATTTTTATTGTTTTTTTTTCAACCGAAAGTTGGTATCCAGGTATTGGTTAGGTAGGGTTGGGGTGAAGAGTTGGGCGGTTGCTCGGCTGAGTAATCAGTGATCACAAGTGGAATCTTTTTTTGTTTGATTTTGAAAAAAGTCCAACATTTCACTTACATTTTATACTCCAAATAATGTCAGGAATCACTGCTTAAAGTAAGTCAAGTACATCCCTTAACATCCTGTAGATATCAAAAAAAAACTTTTGTTCCACCGCAGGTGGAGCTTATAGCGCAGACTACGCCAGACGAATAATACTATCATCACTTGCCATGGTTGCCAAGATGTCCTGGAAAACGGGAGCCTGTCAAATGTCCCCCATGAACGGATATTTTTTAATTTATTATATTTTTCATTTCTTTTCTGTTTCTATGCCATTCTATGTTTGAATACATTGTTGTTATATTGAAATTTTTTGTACTATTTCGAAATATGGATTGTATTGCATTGCACTACCCTGCATACATTCTGGAATGAACGACTATCTTTATTTTCGTTGTTTGTTTTTGGGGTGTTATGCCGTGTTGTGCTACCTCCTTCTTTAGCCGACGTTTCGGACAGCGTTGCAGTGTCCATCATCAGGGCAGATCCGGCAGATCCGTCGATGTGAATTTGTAGTGTTAAGTGTGTGCTTATTTACTTAATAATAATATTATTTACTTAATAATAAGCACACATTTAACACTACACATTCACATCGACGGATCTGCCGGATCTGCCCTGATGATGGACACTGCAACGCTGTCCGAAACGTCGGCTAAAGAAGGAGGTAGCACAACACGGCATAACACCCCAAAAACAAACAACGAAAATGCTTTTGGCCGTGAAAATCTAAAAACGTATCTGACTATCTTTATATTTGTTTTATTAAAATAAAAAGTAAGTGTCGCTGCAGTTTTGTCATGGTTTTCTGCGGCCTTGCACGACAGCTACTGCCATGGTTAAAAACGATTATTGTTTAGTCGTACTAAATAACACAGAATAATTTAACAAATATATAAATAAGAAATAAACTTTCTTTTATTTCGAGGTCATTATTTATTTATTTATTTTATTTTATGCCTAGAGGCCATCTACATACATACATAAAGGCAGTACACTTTAACATAAGAAAAAATATACATAAATTTTTTTCATTCAATATGATTTTTTAATTTGAGATTCGTAATTCGAAATTTATTTTTGTCCGCACACGAAAATTTGTTCGTGCAATTCGAAAAATCATATATCGTAAATCGGAATCTGACAGACAGCCGTAGCAGTAAAACGCGCTTAAATGTGGATTTATGCAATTGGACATAATCACAATTCGTATTATTATTTTGTAAATCGGTATCGGTTTCCTTTGGTTTTCGATATCCCATGGATTTCGAATTAACTAGCTTCTACTGTAGTAATCATAATGATGAGTTCTATAAAATATAGTTTAAAAGACAATAAAAGGCTGAATTTTTAGAAGTTACATTAAAAAAAAAACATTAAATCGGCTTTAAATGTGAAGCACGAGTTTCCAAACGACGTTTATAAAATCAAACCATTGGCAATTTGCAATGCCTTCTGTATCACAAGGCATTGCAATAACGCATGTCGAATTTTGAGAAGGATCAAGTGTGAGAAGGGACTATTACTGCCACCTAGCGATGTAAAAATAAAGACATTTTGACAGAAAATGGATTGTTCCAAGGCTATAACATGCGCTTAAGTTATTTATATTCATTGGCGGAAAACCACATTAAGACATTTTAAGATACCACATCTATTGATATTGTTTTAGTGAAGCTATATTTATTTAATTGTTTTTTAAGATATACACATTACATTATGACAGAAATAATAAGGTATATTAAATGATTACGTGGTTGTACCCATTACATAAGTCCATAGAATGTCAGTAAGTAATTTCGCCTGAGACGAGAATGGTTCTTAAATCTTAACTTTATCTTTAAAAAAATAATTTATTTCACTCTGTAGTAATTTTTATTAGTGGATATATGTATGTTGTGACTGCGCAAGTAATTTGTTAGCTATTTGCTGCATTAGTGTTGTTGGCTTCTATACGAAGAAGCGTGATGTGTCCGGTATGCCTGATTGGAACATTTAAACCAATGGTGGATATCAATATGACACAATATACATAAAACAAGTCTTTTAATCAGGGATGTGTTACGACACAGCGGACTAGGAATTCAAGTTTTGTATTGGAGAAGTATGTAGCCTTTCTATTATTTTTTACAGCAAGCACTTCTATACTTGAAAATGTTAAACCCAATTACCATTGGTGGTTAACATTTTTTATTACTAGACTGATTATCATAGACTCCTCTCATACAAAATACAACATGTGTCGTATCACGAACATCTGTTTTCCGGCAAGTGTTAACATTCGCTTGGAAAATTGTGAATGATTTTCTGAACCTCAAATGCAATGGAATAAGTTTCTGGATATGTCTTTTCTACTTTTAAAACATTATGAAAAAACTCTAAAAATGTTATAAAAATTCTACAAAAAGCACTACATATTAATTATCAAACATAATAAATAGTAATTAAAATAAACAACCAGGAAAGAATAATTATATTGTTTTGATTAAAAAATAATATGGAAACTTACCAAATTAACCAATTAATGAATTTAAACCACTGTTATTTGTTCCAGAAAAAATATAACTCGGAGAAATACGTGCATCATGTTTCGTTGATGTCTCCTGTTCGGGATATAGTACTCTGTACCAGTAGAAGAATTATATATTTACAGAAAGGGAAAAAGGTAATTGACCCCTGAAATAATATGCCCAACTACAGTAAAATTTTGGCAGTATTTACTAGATTAGTGGTTCTTAACCTGGGTTCGGTGAGTCAGTGTCGCGGATTTGGCGAAGGTCAAGACACGCCCCCGACTCATATGATTTGTGATGACACGCCCGCTTGTCCATCAAGAAGGGTTCGATGAATTGGTGGGGGTCAGTACCTCCAACAAGGTTAAGGACCACTGAAATAGGGTAACTTGGCTAGAGTAACATAAAATAAAACCAAACCACACAATTCCCGCCGCTAGGAGGTGCTAGTGTAGCACACTGCCATCAGAATGTATGGGAAATATCAGATGTTGGAGATATTATACCTACTCTAGCGTATTTCTTTAAGCGCACTTCTATTGAGTGTTATCTCTTCTGTGGAAAAATTACATATTATGTCCACACATTATGGCAACTATTTCCAGGACCACAAAAAGTTTATGATTTTATAATTTTTTTTTTATAAATCCTACAAATATGTGATACTCGACAAAAGATAGGTGAATTCATTGGCTATATAGAACTGTAATTAGTTTGTATGTCTCCATATTCAAATTCGGAGGTATGATTTTTTTAATGTGGGCGGAAAAATTGCTCTGTCGCTCCAGTGGAAAACACGTACAACTATTTACTTGTAGCATTTTGTCTTTTTATACACAAGACTTGAAACGATTGATGTGTCGACATTTATTTGTTTATTGTTTCTTCACAATTAAAATACACCGTTTAGCATTGAATTATTAATCCCACTAGGTTTCGCCTGTATCGGAGTTAATAATTTCACAATTTACTAACAACAGTTGATATATCACACAAAATTAATCATTGTGTCGTTAGTTCATACCCATTTCAACTTTCAACAATAGAGAAAATCAAAAATATATATCTTTATATTTTGGAAAAAAATAACGTAATGAAAAGAAAAGATTTATAAGTGATTAATTATAAATTTTTTTTATAAGAAAAACTCTCTTTTTTAACTTTTGAAGGTTTTTCCCACCAATGTAATATATCATTGAAGAAGAAGACAATAATAATAATCGAAATTAAAATATGAAATTGAACAAGACACAAAAAAATAATAAAACATAATGGTCCCAACTGGACTCGAACCCAGATCTCACGTCTTACCGGGACGGCGCTCTACCAATTCAGCCATTGCGATCTATTAAGAGACTGTTGTATTTGTCAACTTGATATTTCAAATTTCAGAATTAACAATATTATCTTCAACTAATGTTTTTTCCATATTATTTACAGCTACCTTTTTTCATTGGAAACAATAAGATAATAATCCGGCAAGACTTGAGATCTGGGTTTGAGTCCCAGTTGCGACCATTATGTTTTATTATTTTTCTGTGTCTTGTTCATTTTCATATTTTAATTTAGATTATTATTGTTGTCTTCTTCTTCAATGATTAATTATTAATTCATTCTTTCATTCATTAACATTTGTTTTGTTAGTTTTGGTGCTAAGAACACTTGTAAGATTATCATGTATTTATTAATCTTATAATATACTAACTATAATTGTATTGTCATAGGTGGAATGGTCGTTCAATTGGCCTAATTTATGTCCCCCCCTGAAGGAGTTGGACAACGGAGTGTATATAAAATTGAAGGAAAATCTTACATTCAGCTCTGGGTCCAATGAGAAAGTGATCTACATACACGGAGGACCGGCGAAACGGAAATTCGTAGAGAAATCCACCAAATGCATTATAGACTATGCATTCTGAGATACACACAACTAAATATTTATACAAATTGAAACGGTTTTGATTATGATTTTGTTTTGTTTTGTTTCATTTTGTATAATGTCAAGACACAAAGTGTTTGCTTTCTTCGATAACAATTTTTTTATTTTTATAAAAGAGATTAATCTATTGACACAAGTTACCATTAAAAATTATTTCACAACCTTTATTGCGTGTAAACTTGTGATCTTTATTGCGTTTTTGAGTGATTAAATTTATGAACTTTGTATTTATGTACTTATCTATATTTTCATTGTTATCATTTAATTCCTCAGGACTCTGGTATTTTGACAGTTAAAGACGCTGGTCAAAACGTCGGAGAATTTTTGTGTATTTCGCTTTGCAATAAAATTACATATATGATGTTTATGTACATTTATGGATTATTTATGAAAACTTTCAAAAACTAAAGACTGTTTTTGAAAGGTGGTAAAATACATTTTAAATTTTTCTTATTAGATTTTTTAAAATTGTAATATTAAAAAAAAAATGGGCTAATATTTGGTTATATTTATAAATACCTACATATTTTACCAAATATTGTATTCATGTCATGTATACCTTATCAGAAAAGAGTTCTTGTCGCTAATAAGGCAGCCATGATTCTTACATAGGTTGCATAATGTAATTTGTATAAAATACATGTATATTTTTAATTTATTTTTTTTTTACGTTAGCTCCACCCCGAAGGCCTTGAGGAAAATAATTTCCATCGGTGCCTATGCCATCTTAGGGGATGCTGTGTGGAGAGTTTTTTTAAGGAAAGGAAGGAGAGAAAATTCTGGGAATGAAAAAGGTATGAGGGGTGGGTAGAAATCTGGGGGTCAGTGTGACCAGGGGTGATGGACGTATGAATCCATTCCTCCAACTTTGGTGTAAGGCGATGGGTCGAGAGAGTTCGGCTGGAGAGGCCTAAAGGCATACCTCAACCAGTCTCTCTTGATCTGGCCCGCCATGCAGCAGGGGGTAGACGTATCCGCTGCCAAGACTCAGACAAATCTCCTCTCGTTAACCCGCACACCCCTGCGTGTTGATCATCCAATAAATGCTTTATGTTGATTATCCAATAAATGGTTTCCGGGGTGGTGATACCCATAGCTACCTCCCAAATTATAAGTTTTATTTTTAAATTGATTATTTAAATTTATTTGTTTTGATTAGTTGATAATTCAACGCAATAAGGAACAATCCCTTTTTTTATGTTATCAATAATGAAACTAACCTTATCCAACCTAAACTAACCTAACCTAACCTCTCACCTATAACCTTTATTACTAACTTCAACTAAACTTACCTAACTTCAACTAAACCTTCTAACTTAAATACCAGTAATTTTTATTGTTGTAGTTTTAATTGGTAAAATATTTTTTTAATTTTTTGGGTCTCGAAATCGAATCAAATCTGTGGTTATCTATCTGTGTGATTTCATTTGTCTCAAAAAGCCTATGTTTTGTTGCAACATGCGCTGTATTTTGTAGCCTTCGACAGTTGAGATGTTTTTTTATTCTTAAGTTTAACCGTTTTGATTTAAAAATGACTAATTTCTGGTATTCTCTGATAAAACACTCTTAAAAACATCTGATAAACTATTCATCAGTATCCAAGTGTTCCAAAATCTGCATTACTATGAAAAAAATGCATTGTATTATACGTAAACATCGTACTGCTATTTATAATACACTGATTGACGGCTGTAATAATATATATATAATCCTTTTGTGCTGAAACCAATTCGAAAATACAACCAATATTAGATATTATTGTAAAGAAAATGTCAAATATAACGTAATCATAAACTCAAACAGTCTGTGATATGGGTATACATTTAGTAGTAAGTGTACATTTGAAATATTCTGTGGTTAAATTATAGATTTTGACATTTTCTCTTTCTAACACGGTTTAATTAATATTTCTCATCATGACTGTAAGCGAGACACTTTGATTTCTACGAGACCATATGAGCTGTTCCCAAAAGCGAACAAATTGAATCAATGGGTAATTGATAACCCAATGAGATTGTCACCTTTTTTTGTTTGTTTGGATGAAAATACTATCAGCCTCACTAAAAAACGTTGTGAATATTTTATACAATTGATAAACAACCGTGTATGTGAAAACCTTAGTAATATAGAAACTGACAAATGTAGTTTGAAAAACTATTTAATAAAAAATCTAATTTTCTTTTTTATTTCATTTAAAATATGCTGTGTTTATAGTCCCATGGACCGACATGATCACCAACACAAAAATTCTCAGGAGTAAAAAAAGTCAGGAAAATTTCAAATCTGGGTCACATACTTTGACGGGAGAAATATCACTTACTCCAATTAATTATAAATAGTGGAAGAAACTCTCAGTATCGTCCTGGTGTAAGACCACCATTCAGAATTGAAACGTTGCTTGAAATGGATTTAGCCATGTTTAGTGACTAGATCTGAATAGCCAGGCACTTCCCCCACCTTCCTCTTCCCCACATCCTCCCCTTCCCCGCTTACCTTCAAAAATCATTAACGCTTCAATATTACTTTAACATGGAAAGTTTTTACTTTGATGTCATTTTATTGTCTATGAAAGTAGACGGCCTCACACACGAGTAACTCGACATTATCAAAGATCAAAACGTTGGGAACAGGCAAATTGGAGCGTTTCTGAGATGAGTTTAATTGGAGAATTATTTAATGACTATCACAGTAGTTTCAATGTTTTCGGAGGAGGGAATTTTTTTTTAACAGTGTTCGATGGAATATTTTAAAATGATCGCGGTGCCACCGCCTGAAGTGTGGGTGCGGTCGGTGCGGTAAGTTATGTAGCTAGGCAATTTAATATTAACACTGGGTTTTCCAGGTCTCATTAATAAGGAAGTTCCGGGAGAACTGCTTCTTTCCTTCAAAGTCCGTCTTTTTGATGGAAAGCGAATGAACGCAATTATCTATCGTCTATGTCTATCGGGCTATTACTTATGTCTTGATGGAGGACTTAGCCTGCAGAGGAATTCAACACTCGGCCACTAACAGGAATTTTTAAATTTTTTATATGAATACCGCACTGAACAACTGCCCCGTCTGGAGCCAGTGATATTATGGCATCCTCAATTGAGGTATGTTGTGTTACTGAAAGAGGGGATGGTTAATGGGGAATAGGAAGGTGGAGAAGTACCTGGCTATTCAGATCTAGTCACCAAATACGGCTAAAAGTCTGAATGGTGGTCTTACACCAGGGTGATACTGACAATAACATCCAATCTATTGTAATAGTAGGTTCTCTTCTCTTCCGGCGTTGCGCCCGCCGGAGGCTTGGGTGGCGTTTTTCCGGTAGGGGGGATTTGGGTCATTATTCCTCTCTCATATTATATTTTATGGTATTAATTTGAGCATGCTGGGGACACAAAATTTTGTATTTTGGGAAAATACTGAATAATACCGAAGATTATATTAGCCGTCAAAATGTTGATATTTGCTGTTATATTTTATCAAAAAACTAATTTGACTGTCGCTAATGGCTCTTTAAATGTAATACATTAGCATAAAACTAGAAAATTAGGAAACAATCTCATATTAATATTTTCTTGAACAATGGGTTGGTGACGAAATGTTTTAATGTAGATATCGACTAGTAGCGTGTCGGTAGGTTTTGCTTTTTTTGACAAGTTACTCCTTGTGGGAGGTTTCAACACCATTAACAGATGTTCAGTATACAAAATTGTCAACGTATTTATAAAACGCACCGATGTATAATATTTTCTATTCATACAGATTGTTCCTTTCGCTCAGTATTCGGGGGGAGGGGAGGGGGGGGGGGTAACAGTAAACAGTGACAGCAATGGTTTTGTAAAATACATCTTATTTAAATTAATATCGTCGATTCAGTTTCAGTGCCGGCAACCCGGGCGTTTATTTAATATAAATTGATTGATTTACAGTTTTTTATTCTTTTACCTGCCTCACTAGACAAAGTCTGTTTTTTAAATAAATAAATATACTTATTATGTTATTTACCCGAGGCGGGTAAATAACATAATAAGTATATGACATGCATTAAAAAGATATGTATTAATATAGATATGCATTAAAAGAGATACGTGTTTAAAAGATATGTGAGCAAAAAGCAAAAAATAAATATATATATTAAATATTTACATACCTTTGATTGACTATGTCAAAAAAAATTCTGAGATAGGTAATAAAAACAAAAACATAATTCTTTATTGGTTTAATGTAAAAATTATTTATCTTTTCAAAAATTTACTCAGGAAATATTGCATTGCTTATTTACATTCCTATATTCCACTGCAGAACAATTTGGATTTGATTACCACCGGGAACTATAATTGATTAACTATTCATTTCTTTCCCAGCCCTGTCTTCATGGTCCTCAGTAGGATGTTTGGGTATTCTCCACAGAAGCCGCGGAAGTCATCAGTGTCCAAAGTCCATACCAAGAGACCAGCCAGTTTCTGTGAGGCGGCATACTGACTCTGCAAATGGGAAGAAAGACCAATGAAGTAAACCTAGCACTAAAACACTTATGGTGTAATGAGATATGATTTATCCAAAAGAGAGTGACGGGTAGAAAGGAAGAATAGTCTTAGAAGTCAATGGAAGCAGAAAAAACAAAGTTATTCGATCTCCTCATATGATGAAAAATGTTTTCAGAGAATAAAACCACTAATAAGACAAGACCCCAACTATTGCCCTAACAGCTTTTTTATGACTCTATTTTATAATATAAATATAGGATCACGATTACCAGCATCCGACATAAGAAAACTTAAAATTTCCAAATGTGAAGACGGCAGATACCTCTGCAGAGACGAAAGAAGATTGATTTTTTTCCCGATATTATTGGTTAAACCTATGGTGATTCTCCTAATATTCTTACCTTTATAAGTACTGTTTTATCATCTTCGTATGCAATCCACTGGTCTCCCTTAGTGGCATAGCTACTGGCGTACACTCCGTCATTTGCCACAACGTGCCAACCAGTTTCTTCGAACAACATATCGCAAATCTCGTAGTATGAGAAGAATCCTAAAAGTAAATAAGTTAATCATTAGTCATTAGTGAAGGTATTTTAGATATTTATATTCGTTTTCAGTGTTTAGGTTTTTCCTCTTGAGGGGTTTTCTTAATCAAATTTATGACGATTTTGCATTAGTGACAGAATCTCTCCTGTCCAGTTATCAAAGACGTAATGAGAGACCGCTGCAAAAATGTAGGAATTCGATAAACGTATGACATCTGAATACCAAACATAATGCAATAGAATCTTTTTCTAGATTAAAAAACAAACAACTACAAATAACAACAGTGAGTGATAATATTGATGACCTCAAACCCAACGGAAGACCAGAATTTAATAGCTTCAACTTTCATCTAAGTTTTAAGGCGTAAGTAAGACCAATGATTTTAAAATTTGGTGAATCGTGTAAATTGAAAAACAAAATTGAAAGTGAGTTTAAAGAGGACTAGGTATGTGCGTATTAAAGAATATTAGACAATGCAACAATATAATATTAATATTGTAATTAAAAACAGATGAGATTAAAATTAAAACATTTTGTCTCCGAAGCCTTGATAATATTATACGTACGACAAAAAAAACTTTTTTAGTAGACCACTCACTGAAAGTACGTAAACTTATAAGAGCTAGTTGTATTTAGTAATCTTTAGTTTCCAAGATTTTGTGAAACCAGAGTTTAAGGTGAAAAAACTCTTTTAATCGGGGTCAGAGGGTTCTTTATGACGGTTATTGAAGCGCACGGTATTAAAATTATACCAGGTATTAAAAATTTAATGAAGATATGCGTATCATGTAACACATTATATTAATGGTTGAAAGATTGATGTTTGTTGGGGTTAACTATCCACAGAATTTCCGCTCGGTGCATTCAACCCGTAAATGCATCCAACTTAAAGACTTTGGGTGAAGTTTTGATGCTGGTTGTTGAGTATATTGTCTCTTAGACAAAAATATTAATTTTACTCTACCATCGATATCAGTGAAAGGTCCCCGTTTTCCTGGTCCACTGGCTGGCATTCCAGGAATGTTAAGCTTAGGGTCAGAGTTTGGAGACTTCAGAGTGTAAGATCTTCCAGTTGTCTGGATTCCCAAAACCAGCTTGGAGGCTGGGCATCCCAGGCTCAACCATTTCTGCACACTTTCAACCTATAAAAAAATTAATGTTTACATCGTGAATCGACCGTAAGAGTATGGTGTTTGTTTGACAATCTTGTCTGGGGTTATAATATTTTATTGCTTCGAAGAAAGTATTGTTTACGCACTTGCAAAACAAAGATAAATTGAGATTAAAGAAATATGGGATTATCTTTATTACCAAATACGCCTTATTTGTTTGATGTGTAACAAGATACATTTTATATTCAAGATATATCTTTACATTAACGCTATTGATTATTAATCACGATTGATAATAAATGAAAATGATAATGAAAAGTGTTTTATTCTTACCACAGAGCCAGAATTGATGTCTCCTGTAACTTTTTCCATTGGCGCCATGTATGTCGTGACATTTTCCTGCTGGTAATCGTAGGACATCAGGAGGACATAATCCACGGTTTCAGCAATATTTTTAACGTCATAAGCAATATCAGTCAGGATCTCTGCAGCTCCTACAGCCACTGACAGTAGCTTTCCCCTTGGAGCAAGACGAGCCTTGATTTCTTTCAGAAGAGTCACGAAATTGGCCTTATCGACTGCAATTCCACCTCTCTGAAAACAATTAGATGATAAAGTATTTTGAATAATCGTCGTTGCGAATCCGTGTAAGATACATTTGCCTACTTGTTAAGGTGTCAATATAGGAGGCGGGTAGGAGTACCGCCAGTTCAAGAACCATTTATTGGATAACCAACACCTCTGCCATATGTCACCCCAAGTGGTTTGGTGACTTAGCAGGGATGCCCAGGTCCATCGGGTGAGGCGTGTTCAGGTCTTGACGGAGGATGCACATGCCAACCAGCTGCGCGGTAGGCCGGATCGGGAGAGGCCATTTTGGGAAGACCTTTTGACCTCTCCACGGGTTTCTCTTGACCCATCGGAGCGAGAGGGATGGATTTGCACGTACGTCACTCCTGGACACAGTTTACCCTACTGACACCCGTCATGCCTTTTTCCTTCCCTGAACTTCTTCTTCTTCCTTACCTTAAAAGTACCATTCAGCATTCCCAAATATGACAAAGGCCCTGAAGGAATTTATTTTCATCATGGGCCTCCACGTTAATGTAAAATAGAAACAAAAAGTATTTTATGAAAGACCATCGATGGAATGTATAGTACACGCAAAACATTAAGACCAGCCTGAACATTCCATTCTCGCGCTAAGTCAGTGACGTAGGCATGCCACTTTTCTGTCCTGAAACTCTTCTGATCAACGTCAGGCCGGTCTTAAAGACTGACGTGTACTATAAGTTCAGAATGAAGTTATGTGAATATTAACCGCTTGGGCACTTAAGCTTGTTTTCACGACAATTTAACGTAGGTAGATATAGGAATGACGTATGCCCCGGACCTGAGTTATTAAAGAAAAATAATACTGGGTTACAAAAAATTACTTCATCAGTTTTTAAACATGTGGATATTATAACATATAGTGGTTTACATAAAGTAATTTGTTTTATTTAATAAAAAAATACTTGCTTATGAAAGGTGTATTCATTTACCTGGGCTGGATATTCCCAATCCAAATCCACTCCGTCGAAACCATAGTACACCAAGTACCTCAGTAAATGGTCAGTAAACTTTGCTCTCCCTTCTGGTGTTTCAGCCATCTATATTAAAAAAAGAGAGATAAAATATGTTTTCGAAAAGTTTGCAGAGTTATGAATATTTTGGAAAAATGTCGTAGGTTACATTGATCATTTAGTGCAGTAATACGAAGTGCGTTTTACTTCAATTAATGAGGTTCAACATGTCTTCATAAAGAGCTTCAGACACCATCAAGCCGTTGTCACAAGCACGTAGTTTTTTGTCTATGGAATTTTGTACAGGCCTTTTGACCGTCTCCAAAGCTGGCTTGTGGCTTTGTCACGAGCTTTGCGCAATAATGGCTGAATCAGACGGTTCACTAATCGTTCATTTCTGTATTTCATTCAGCCTATTTTACTCGGAATGACACGTCTGAACATGAAATGAAACAAAAGTGAAACGAAGATGAGAACATTCGCTCGAGTAACCATAGAGTAAACCTTCACTCGAGTGAACCGTCTGATTGGCGCTTTACTACGAGCTGGCAGCGGACTTGATGCGAATTTATATTTTTTTACGAATAGACAAATAAGTACCTATAGACAAAAAACATTACAATGAGTGGTGATTTTAAATATTATTTACCATTGTAAAACAATTATATAAATTAGATAAAAGTGTTATGAAATAGGTATAAATTGTTTTTATGTTTAATTTGTAGAAATCCATCCAATTCATATGAAAAATGGGGAATAAATAATTTACCTTACTTTAATGTAATATTATTATGTGAATATATAACATTTATTATAACGTAATAAATAATGATTTGTCTTTCTTATGGGCTCTACACACGGTGCTGCGAACAGCCGGCTGTTACACAATTTGCAGTCAACGTGAAACAGAGTGTTACGGGTTCGCATGGGAAAAAAAGAGACGGGAGACATTCTCCAACCTTCGATTTTTAGCCAGCTGCCAAAAGCTGCTGTTCGCAGCATGGTGTGTAGATAGTATAAGATTCCATTTTGCACAAAATTCACTTTCGACCACCTTTTCACACGAAGGCATAAACAAAGGATTGATGCGCGCGGCAAGCGACTAAGCATAGATAATAATGAACAATAATAGACAACAGTAGACAACAAATTTTCGTGTTTGCCGGTAAGCCGCTTGATAGGCTCCGAAGCCCTTTATAATAAAGTTAGTAATTAACGTTCGACTACATACATAAACATACAATTTGTCAGGCTTTCCGTTTTTCCGACAAAAATGAGAAGTAGAATTTAATTCGGGTCTCTTCCTTCGATATGGTCATCTCAAGCAACAACATTTGCTTCCACATCACTTAGGGACAACACTGTCAATGGGGGCGTGGCCTTATACACAGACGCAATGTTCGTGCTTTCCGTGGTCGACGGAAAACATGACAACACCCGGGTGGAATCGGGGAAGGCAGGGGAGGGGAAATGTTCATTTTTTATAACAACTGCATGGTGCGCTCATGTCATAAGTGAATAAATCGCCTGAGTTTTTGAGGTTATGTGAGGTTATTATGGGTATAAGTGATGTAATGGATTTCTATCATGTTATGATCTTATCATACTTAAAGGAATTTAATTAAACTCCTTTAAGTATATTAATTTATTGTACCAAACCAATAAACAATAACAATTTATGATAAACCCGTCAGATCTATTTGTTTGGTTTTGGGAACAACTCACATGGGTCTCGTAGAAATCGTTGTGTCTTCCTTACTATCATGGTTTAAAATATGATCTAAGCGGTGAGTTTTTGAGGTTATGTGCAATGAGCGTACTTATTAGGTCTCATAGAAATCCTTGCGTCTCCTTTACTATCATAGTTAGGGGGTTTCTCACCATCCTCCCGTTAGCTTATCTACCCTAATAACGAATATTATTAAAAATAAAAATAAAATACTCGCAGTGGTTGGAAACTTCGGACAACTTATCCAATATATAGCCACTATTCGTAGGTTCCAGTACCGAATTATAAACTCCAACTTAATAATTAAATAAACCGTAAATCGTAAATCGAAAATATTCGTTATTAGGGTAGATAAGCTACTGGGAGGATGGTGAGAAAACCCCTTAGAAGTATAATCTAAGTGGTGTTAGAAAGAGGAAATATCACACTTTTTATTGAAATTTAAAAGTTAACCGCAAAGTAATTAAAATGTACACATTTATGAATCCAAAGTTTCCGACCGCAATTTGAATGAATGAATCTTTGAGAATTTATTTTTAGATCAAATGACTAAAAAGTGAGGTGACGATAACGTTTATGATACATTTTTCTAAAAACATAAGTATGTTTTTATTTGTTCATTAATAGTAATTTTAGTTAGAAAAAACGTAAGGTGAGCCATTTTTAAAACTTTATGTTTGCACACAAAATTTTTATATTTCAAATATGATATTATTATTTTGAAACATAAAATTTGGAAGCGTATTTCATCACCTTTCCAAAGCAGTTTTTAGTTTTCGGATACATTAAGAAATATTACATTTATTTGAATTTTATTGCAAAACGACAATATTTCATGTTTGTTGCCGCGCCTACAGCGCTCTAATGTTCAAAAAACGCAGGAGACGACAATGTGGAAAAAACAAAAAATGTTCTGGAAATGTTGAAGGCGAAGTTTAACGTTTTGTTGAAGCTGGAGATCGCAAAAATTTCTTTTCCATCGCGGGCTCAGCGACTTTGTGAGAACGTGATTAAGAGAATTATAATCAAAAACTCACCACTGAATACTTCTCGGACCCTTCATTCCACCCTCCAACAGAGAGCAGGACCTTGATGCAAGGGTTGTCCTCCTTCATCATCCTGAAGTAGTAGAACTGCTGCATGCCACCAGACTCTGGAAGGTCGTTAACGGGGTCCAGCGACATGGTGAGACCTTCGATACTAAGACCAGCAAAGGAGTACACGTAGTGGGTGCACAGGGTAGGGTCAATGTTGCTGACGTTGAAGGCGCCGAATGTAGGACGGTAGACTGCCCAGCTCTGGTAGTAGCAGAAAATTACCTTCTCTGATAGAACAACAGAAAAAATATGTCACATTTTGGGAAGTAATTCTTGGGAAGAGAAAATTTAAAGTTTTCTAATTTTAACAATTTGTCGTATACCGCGAGAACTTTTTAATTTATATGATAAATTGATAATATCACAAACAAAGCGCGTCCATCTTCGAAGATTACAATTATTGTTCTTTTGTAGGTATTATATAAATCTAAATAAATAATGGCCTAATAAAAGTACATCTTTGGCTACAAACAAACCTCCTCGCACTCAATATCGACAAAACCCAATACACGACATTTTCTATGCGCAAACACAATGCTTCCAATAACCGCCCTAAACCAATCATCCAAACGTATCTATATAGGTATATTTTTTGTTGGATTTTTAAAGCGTTTTTTAGAAAAACAATGTAAGTTTAAAATTTAAGCCCTAGGAATACACTTAGTCTTCCTGGCCAAAGTTCATGCGTGATGCAACATACATATTTTTTAAATTATAGATTTAAGAATGTTTTATAATTTTACACATAATAATGTTGGGACAAAGTGCCAAGGTTAGCATGTAATCAGCCATATTAGATAATGCTAAGCTTCAGCAATTTCGTTAACTTGTTTTATGATAAATAATCCTTTCCACTCACTCGGACATTATTTACTTATGTTAAATATATATTTCGCATCCAATAAAAACGACACGTGTTTAATGCTAAGCATAGTACTCGTACTTATCAAAATAAGATATTTTCACGTTATTTTAATAATGTTTAAAATAGTATTAGGCTTTCACTGACTGCGTTTAAGAAAAAAAACTATTGAATTGAAAACAAATGGCTTGAAGTTCTTTCATGCAAGTTAAGGTGGTATGCAGCAGATGACGCCAACCATCTAGAAAAGGCATCTAGATCTACGTCTCAGTATAGGTACAAAAGACAAATCGACCCCGAGAAAAGAAAGAAAAGCCTTTGAACTCCCGATATGTTATAGGTAAAACAATGCGATATGTGACAATCTATTCATATATGTATAGATTGTCACATATCGCATTCAATAATTTCATATATGGAATTCTAAATCACAACACGTGAAATATCACAAACCGTAGCAACTTTAACATAATAATTACACAATTAAACAACGAACTCTTGTTGTATGTAGCAGATGACGCCAATCGTCTAGAAAAGGCATCTAGATCTACGTCTAAGTATAGGTAAACAAGACAAATCGACCCCGAGAAAAGAAAGAAAAGCTTTGCTTTTGAATTCCCGATATGTTATAGGTAAAAAACAATGCGATATGTGACAATAATTTTCACATATTTATGGAATTCTACAACTACAACACGTGAAATATTGCAAACCGTAGAAACTTTAACATAATAATTACACAAATAAACAACGATTTTGAAGCTGAAGATAGCTTCATAAAACAAGTGCTGGTGGCAGAAAAACCTTATTAAGTTTTTCCAAAGTTATTCATGATTGAAACTCGACTTCGTTGATTGCAGCAGGTCTAGGATTCAATTATGTTGTACAACCTTTTTGACAGCATCAATACATGTAGAAGAGAAGTCACCGTGATACACACTGTGCCGACTACCGCATTCTAAGATTTAATTTTTGTAGATACTTTTTTCTAGCCATACCTACAAATTTTTTATAACAAATTTCGAAAAATAATTGTCAACGGAGATCAACAAAAAACAGATTAAATAGGATTAATAGAAATTGTGAAAAATTTACCATCTGTAGGACAATCTACTGAAAACACACTATCAACCAACCCCAGAGAAAGGATTGCCCCTAAAACCAACAAATGAATAATTTTTCCCATTGTACAAGAGAAAATAGTAACAGCGTGCTAAATTAAACTTGAAATAGACTGCAAAACATCTCACTTAACTTTATAAAGGTTAATAAAATGATAACTTGTATTAATCTTATCTCTTCCGACAATTTTAATTCAATTCTGATTAAGATTAAAGAAGAGATAATGTCGTTTTATTTGGTTGTACACATACTTATCAGAGAAATTAATTCATCATAATAATATCGATCGTTGAGGAATTATTGTTGATGATTAAACGTTCAGCTAATCCATCGATTGCATTATCATGCCTACTTATCATGGGTGGCTAATTTTACTTGAGCTTGGCCGGTAAAACAGGAAATCCTATGATTAAGTCGATAATCCAATCAGAATGTTTCTGTTAGTATGCGGATTTATGTAAATACCTATTTCAAAGGAGAATTTCATAAAAAACTAAATAATTACAATTAATGTTGCGAATACATTTGTGAAATGAAGCAAGAATTATGAATTATGGGAAAGGAACCCAGCAACCGCTAGCGGCATTTCGCGCCGTTTGCGATTGCTTATATGTGGCATAGGTTTATTAGGCGCCACTAGCTCGTTAGTCAGGTATTTAAAACACTGAAAATCCCATTAAAAATCACAAAACTCACCAACTAGGCACCAATGTACAAAATCTCACAATGTTTAGATCTTCGACCTTGACCAACTTTTAAATAAATAAAACATATCGCTCTCGAGGTGATTTATCACTAAACTGCGTCTTTGAGGTGATTTTATGACCAAATGGCGCTATAAAAAGTGGACCATTATTATTATTAAAAATCGTTAAAATTGGAACTGTTTATTCGAACAAATTCAGTTAAGATATATTCACAAAATTAAATTTATCTCATATATATAATTTTTTAAATTATTTATTAACCAAAATATACATTTAAGTGCAATTTTTTAGGTATATGCCACCTCACCAGGCTGAACCTGTTCCGAGTTGGCAAGAATTTAATAGAAAAGAAAAAACGTAGAAGAGATGATAAAAAGAAATAAAATTATTTCTTCAAACTTCGCAAAACCACTTTGTGGCGTCATTTTGAATTAAATTAAAACAAATAACTTTGTTTAAACCACTAATATAATCACAATTACCTACATGTTTCAAAAC
Organism: Limnephilus auricula; assembly: GCA_951813805.1. Lineage (NCBI taxonomy): Eukaryota > Metazoa > Arthropoda > Insecta > Trichoptera > Limnephilidae > Limnephilus > Limnephilus auricula. The sequence continues at coordinate 31,966,735 of OX638389.1, read as the reverse complement.
CGATGGTTTCTTCGTCAGGGTAGTAATGACATTAATGTTATTAATTCATTTTTGTTATTTGTTTTAATTTAATTAGAAATTAAATTATTTAAAAAGAAGAGAGATAAAATTTAATACAGGTATGTTGCTATTATATTGTAGATATTACAATATGTCCGCAGTATACAATGCCCTTGTTGACTATCCATGTATGTATTTTGTGTTATAGATTTAAGCTTTTTATCAGGTGAATGTCTTTAATGTCCTTTTCAATTAAATTTGAAATTTTTGGAGCGTACCTATTGTCGAGAATCTATAAGGTTTTTTAAGCCACTTTGACGAGAGGATCCATGATAGTCTTAGCAGATTTTTATATAGAAATTAGGTCCTTAGATATGAAATTGGCGCTTTGTATGGGAGGATCATAAAGTCGATTTTTTTAAATATAATATATTTATTTAATCAAAGTATGTACCATTGCTATCTATGCACTTTTGCCATCTCATAGGTAGTTCATCAATCCTTTTACTAAAAAAACCATTCGGACGGGAATCAATAAAATCTTTGAAGGCGGTTTGGACTGCCCCATCGGAGTTGAATTTTTTCCCTTGCAAGAATTTATCCAAATTTCGAAAAAAATGGTAATCTCTTGGGGCAAGGTCCGGAGAGTACGGTGGATGTCTTAGATATTCCAATTGAAGCTCCTCTAATTTGGTAGCCGTCTGTTGTGCAGTGTGTGGTCTAGCGTTATCATGTAGCAGCAGTGACCTAGAGCGATTAACCAGCCTCGGTTGTTTAGCAGCTAGTTTTTCCATCATGGTTTGCAGTTGCTGACAATAGACATCTGCCGTAATCGTCTGGCCAGATTTAAGAAAGCTGTAGCTGTAAAAGCAGCACTAGTCCACCAAAGGCTCACAAGTAACTTGTTTGGAGTCAATTTTCACTTGGGGCATGGTTTGGCTGGTTCGGCAGGGTTCAGCCATTGCGATGAGCGCTTCCTATTATCGTACAGGATCCACTTTTCATCACATGTTTTCGATTCGATTTAAAATCCCTTCATCACCTTTCAAGCTTTTTCACCTTCCCAATTTGCTTCAAGTGGATTAAAACAGTTTTATCACTAACACCGCAGCTTGCAGCTAATTCGGACGTGGTTTGCGATGAATCCGCTTCCACAATAGCCTTCAATTCTTCATTATCAACTTTGGTCTCCGGCCGACCATGGGGCTTGTTCTGCAGGTCAAAATTTCCAGAACGAAAACGTTGGAACCAAAAACGCACTGTCTTTTCTTTTGCGCCACTGTCGCCATACACATCATTAATCCTTCGAGCCATTTCTGCAGCACTGGTGCCACGGTGGAACTCGTACTCGTAAATAACGCAATATTTCAAGTTTTCCATTTTGTAAACTAAGTGACGCAGAGAAAAAAAAACAATTAAGGAAAAAACAAATGAATTATAATTTTCGAAACACAAATACATGAGTAAACAGCTGTATAAATCTGAATTTGGAATTCCTAACCAAAGAGAAGATGTTTGAGATCAAAGTTGCCAGTACGGCAAAACGCCAATTTCATATGTAAGGACCAATATTATTATAGACATTTACAAACAATATTATTTACTAAGTTGCATGTTTGTAAATATTCGTTGATATTATGACTACAAAATAATGTACCTAAACGATTATACTTGGTCAATGACCTAAACATATCTATAGTGTAATTTAGAAAATTATTTTAATTGCCTTTATCAAAATGGGAATTACAATATCAGTGATTTTTGAATCTAGTAATTAATTATAAATATTAAAATCACGAGCTTATATTTTGCTTTTTTATTGTAGAGAAAAAGTTCCATCATAACAAGTTTTATAAAACTGGAAAGGTTCTTGCGGAAATTATGCATAGAGGGTCTTTAAATAAGACTGCGGGACGACAATCGAGACTGAACTGAAAGGTATGGAGGCCAGCAAAGCATCCTTCGGCATAAAGAACAGGTAGGAGATAACAGATGACCGATAGGGATGGATTTATTACGTGGATAACTACAACCTACAACTTGCGGATGGTGATATATTTTATACACGGTGTCCGGAAACAGTGTTAAACCGAGAATACGAATAATACAAATAAAATAAAACTTTTTCTCCGATATGTGTTCATTACGATATTTTTTTTCCTTTTTAGGCAACTAAGGGCTTAAAAAACTTTTAGAGCCTAAAAAGTTTAAAAAAAAATTTTTTTTTTTAAATACTGATGGTAGAAGATATATTTATTTGCCTTTGAAAGAAACGATTACTTTTTTATTAGGTAGTCTTTTTTATATGCCCATTTTTTATATTATAGAAAAAAAGTAATATGCTTATGAAAACTGCTTTTATGTTCAAAATCTCCTACTTGAGAACCTCTTTTATGGTTGTATTGCATAAAATGGAAAAATAAATAATTTAGAAAATGATTGTAAAACATTTAAATATTTGTGCCTGAACTTCTCAAAATAAAATTAAACACGCTTTTGGCGATGTTTTTTTCATGAATAAATCAAAAAAGGCGGCAGCGCGGCCGGTTTCGTACAAAACGTAGTTTTTGATTTGAAGCCAAAATACCCAACCAAACTGAATAATTATTTTTGTAATCAAAAGGTATGTCAAATGTCTATCTCGGTCAGCTACTTTATTTATTTTTGCTTTAAATTATAGGCTATTAATTTATGATTTTATATATTTTATGATTTTAGAGGCAACTTGGACAATTATTTGGGAGAAAATGTAAACATTTTTAAAAAAAAATTTAGTAAGTAGGTATATATTTTTTTTAATTATGATGAAATATATATATATATATATTTTTATAATCTCGATGTATTTAAATTTAAATTACAAATTACCTATTTTCATCGGAACCAAAACTTGTCTTTTATATATTAAAATTACTACCCAAAGAAACGCATTTTTAACATTTCTTTATTTTATTTGTCATTATATTAAATCCAAGGATTAGGCAGATTTTTTTTAATAATTATAAATAACTCACAAAAAATTCCAAAGTTGTTTCCAAAATGAACCAAAACTGATTTGTTTAATTACCTATACGTCATCATTTGAAAGCAAAAAAGAAAAATTAGCTCCTGTCCGAGATAGATATTTGACATACCTTTTTATTACAAAAATAATTTTTCAGTTTGGTTGGGTATTTATTTATATAACTACGTTTTGTCTGAAACTGGCCGCGCAGCCGTTCCTCTTAAATGGAAATTTGAACCTATCGCCTTTATCCGTTGCAAGGCGAAAGAAAGTGACATAATTTAGATAAGTTTTAACAACATAGACAGAAACTTCTCTATCTCGGGGCATATTCAGATCTCGAGGCCATCATTCTAAGTATGATTACTGATTAGTGATTTGATTACACTTACATGTTAGAATTAACATTCGTTAATTTAACATTTCTCTTCTAACATAACTAAACATCAACAAGAAATTTTATAATCATACGTCGTGTTTTGTGCATGTTGTCAATAAATGCAAAGATGTCGATATGTTTTAAATAATAATTGATTACCAAATAGTAACACGAGTTGTACTTTGTTTATTTGTCGAAAACAAACTATTTAATTCATGCCGCAGTCCAAAGGCTAGGAAATAAATTCAGTTATATATTTTCAATTATTTGATATAAAAATTGAAATCATAAATTGCAAACTTATTTCCCCTTACAAAATATTTTTCTATCAAAAGGACTTGTAATTTGTAACTTACTTTTAATGTCAATTTTTAATATACACCTTTCTTTTTTTAAATTTTGATTTTGTTATTTACTCTAGGCAGGTAACAATACATTTCTTCTCTTCTTTGTATTAAATTGTTTTGCTTACGAATATTAACTACGTATAACATTTTGTTCCTATCTTATTATTTTTTTTATTTTCTACAGTTGGTATAGGGATAAATTGAATTGCGTATCCGATTCATGGCATTAATTATATTATTATTTCTATTATATAAGTCCCATCGAGAGGTCGTAAATGACGTCATCGTTCTAGTGTCTTTGTCTCTTTCGTTTTGATACAAAGCGCGGGAGAAGGAAGAGGACGATTGACGATGACATAATTTTAATGCACTAATGTAATAATTAATTAAAACTTCTTTGGTGTAAAACGCCTCAAGGACGTAAATAAATAAGTATAATTAATAACATTTTGAAAATAATTAGTTATCAAATGTTTCAACTTTCATGGTAGAATTGTGAAAGGTGAATATCAATTTTTAGTGAACCCCTGACGTCTGGTAGCAAACCCGATGCTTTGGATCATTCCATTGTAAACATCTTTATACTAAGTAATAAATTTGACTCCAAATGTGTCGTAGATTTACCAGTTTCCCGATTCTATCAATAGTTTCCGGACACCATTCAAATAAATATATTGGATAGTAAGTGGATATTATTTTCAACTGCACATATTTGAATAGACCATGGAATCCACAACTTTAAAAATGTGTAAGACTGGAGGTAAATATGGAGATGAAGAAGAGGAAGATCCGTCACTAAACAGAGGAACGAGAGTTTCTCTCGTCGAGGGGTAAGGCTCTCGACTCCCAATCTGAAGATCGCGGGTTCGTACCCGGCGTGCGTAAATAAATTTTATTTGATTAATATGTGTTATTTCACAAATAATGAATTAAAAATAATGTATAGTAAATTTGCGGCACGTTCCAGACTGTCAGTATCGCCCTGGTGTTAGACCACCATTCAGAATTGAAACATTGCTTGAAATGGCTTTAGCCGTGTTTGGTGACCAGATCTGAATAGCCTGGTACTTCCCCACCTTCTCTTCCCCATCTCATTCTCCTCCCCACTACCTTCAGCCTCACAAAATACCCCAATTGGGAATGCCATAATCTCACTGGCTCCAGACGGGAGCAGTTAGTACTCTTGTGGGGTATTCATTTAAGAGGGCATTACCAGAGAATACCGGAAATTGGTCCTTTTTAAATCAATTTCTAGACGTTTTGACTCTTTTTTAGAAAAAAAACATAAATTGATTTTGAAAGATTGTAATTTTATCTGGTACACGCAGTTTTAAAAAATGTATTATACTAAGGTTATACCTTTTTCGTTGTTTGTTTTTGGGATGTTATGCCGTGTTGCGCTACCTCCTTCTTTAGCCGACGTTTCGGACAGCGTTGCAGTGTCCATCATCAGGGCAGATCCGACGATGTGACACGGCATAACACCCCAAAAACAAACAACGAAAATGCTTTTGGCCGTGAAAATCTAAAAACGTATCTAAGGTTATACCGTTGGTCGTTGGCAGATTTGTTCAATTTTCAAACGATAGATTATATTAAACAATAAAAATTTCAAATCATATGATCATTTAATAAAATAAATCAATTCATAATCTAGTCAACACAGTTTTTAAAATTTAAATTTTAGTTTAAAAAATAAATCCGAGAACCTGTTTTGTGACAAAAATACCTCAGTTTTCGTGAAGTCAAACGTAAACACCCAACAACATCTTTTAAGTGGTCTACACACTATACTGCGAACAGCCCGACATTTAGCAGCTTTTAGCAGCTGGCTAAAAATCGCAGGTTGGAGGTTGCCTCCAGACGATGCTTTTTGCAGTAAGTTGGTTTCTTTTGCTCTGTGAACACGTATTCACAGCGCTCCCGAACTCGGTCACTTTCGAAATGAATTTGCGAAATGCTTAAGCCGGGTCTCTTGCTTCAACATTGTCGCCTCCTGCGACTTTTTTTAAATAAGTTTTTATTTCAGTGAAAATAAAACTAATTGTTAATCGAAATCGACAATGGTTAATCGTTAATCGACCACACATACCTAATTAATTATGGGAATAAATTCATAACAGCAAAAATAATTAAACAATATTCATTCTTTAATCCATTGAGAAAAATATTTGCCACCGCTAATTTTCCTTTTAGACCTACTCGACTCCAAACACCTTTTTATTGTAATAACTCTGGGACCACCGCAGAACAAAATGCAACAATAAATCGCTTACACACTTTTGGCAATAAATATGCTAATATCGATCACGCCGGTAATCTGGCATCATACAAAAGATGCATTAAACAAAATTTGTCTTCTAGTACCATGTAAACATAATGATCATGTAAACATAATATGCTTACCAGTACTTGCAAAACATTAATTCATTAGAAATCATAGGTACTTGTAAAATTCATCATATCGGTTAATATTTATAATCCATAATATCGACCTCTTAACTATTCTATTTTATTTTTATTTTTCATTGCTCCTATGAGGACTTTTTACTTTATATTTTATATTTAAATCATTGTACCTTTTAAAGATATCTTATATTTCTACTTTTTTTATTATTATTATTTTATTCTCACTTTTAACTTTTTTTATTTTTGCTTAATAATTTAAAGCTTGTACTTTATACTTATACTTATACGTTATACCATATTTTTCACTTTACATTTATATTTTACCCTTAACCTACTACTTATAATCTTACTACTTACTTTTTACATTTTTTTTCCTTATATTTAACTTACAAATATACTGTTAGTCATTCTTCATGTTGTTGTACTATTTATATTGTATGTCAATTATGTTAATGGCACATGTTGTGCAGTATATGTGTAAATAAATAAATATAAAAAAACCATGTACTCCAAAGAGCGTAAGCGACATTTCTAAGGGAAAATATCTGTCAGGGTGATAGGCAAAACAGCGTAACCGCCACTATCTCCACTACTGAAGGCATTCAGATAATTGCATTATCAGTTCTATACAAGCAGTAACCAAATATCAATAATCGTAATTAACCAAAATCATTTTTTGAATCAACTAAGAAAGTTATTTAAAAAAAAACCTTCTCCTGAACACTTTGCTGTTTGTCGCTTACGCTGTTCTGCCGATTATGGGTCGATATAATATGTGGGTTCGGTTAGGTATAATACGCACTAAAATTAATATTAAAAGAGATTCCATTTTGACCAATTACACTATCGTCAGAATTTCTGCTAAAAGAAGTCAATTTCAGAAGACAAAATACTTGATACTGCTACCATGGAACATTTCAGGTTTAAAAAAATAATGTCAGATAAGGTACATACTATTACGGAAAGAACATACGAGTTCGATAATATAACATAACAGAGCATCTAATTATAATCAAATTAAAATATGAATAACAGTATATACGTCGTTAAAATATTTCAACGATAAACACGAATAGTTTTTGTAAAGTTTGTTTATAAATTATAAATTACAAACCTTTATCACGCTTTGTTATTACTTTATTAACCTTTGTTGAAGCAAAAGACCCGGCTTAATGTGCTACAGAAGTTCTGCAGATTGGTGGTTGCCACTAGACCATGCTATTTGCAGTAAGATCAGTGGCGGGTCGAGCACATTTTCGATGGCGGGGACCGTCATTTTTATGTGTAGATACTGACGTCTCACTGCCAGAAAGTAACGATACGAGACTCAATACAAATATAGGTATACCCAAATAGTAATAATATAATTTCTTACAGAAAATTTTATGAGGTACGAAGATAAGTCACGCACCTAACCAGAACCATCAAATAGGGTGCGTAAATAAATATTAAGTTTAAATAAAAATAAACACTTGTTCACAACCAAAAACTCGTGGTTTAAACAAAACAAGTGTTTTATTTATATATGTCAAACCACAAAGTGATTGCTTTCTACAATTATGTAAATATGAAGTTTAATAAAAATAGCACAAGACAAATTGTACTTCGGTTTGAGGTGTTTTAACCACGAGAACGGCGCTATAGAAATAATCCGATCAATCGATATCAATATTATTATTTTACTAAAACGTCATATGCAATAAATTATTATTATGCTACAAGGAAGGAAGGAGAGAAATTAAAAATTACTTAACCGAAGTAATTTTTTAGATTATATTTCTGCAATTACTTTTATGTTCAGAACGCATTCATTATTTTTGTGAACACAAAGAATTGTCAATTTTTTTCTTGTTAGGTTTCAGGAATAGTGTAGAGTATATGTAATAGTAGTTTATTTATTTCATTTCTACGGTATAAATATACCATTAACATTAAACGTTTATAAGTAGGGACTGTCCCCATGGTCCCCTTGTGAAGAAACGCCACTGAGTAAGTTGATTTCTCGGGCGCTGTGATCACGTGTACGGACCATGTCGTTCTGGCTGCAAACAGCCAGAATCCGTCTGCGGCAGCACCAATTCGGACGCCGCAGTAGTAAAATAATAATACTCTGCGCGCAAATGCGGCAGAAAGTGGAAACAATCGCTCCGGCAGTAAAGAAATAATAATACGGCAGACGAATAATAACAATTCGGCAGCCGGTTTTGCCTACTAACGATGCGATTTCTAGCCATCTGCAAAAAGCCGGCTGTTCGCAGTACCATGTGTAGTGGCCATTATTTCCATCTTCAAGATTTGCAAGGTTGGTTAGTTTTTTTTTTCCAAAATGTTTTCTGTTTTTCCCTTTGTAAACCGGTTAATTTTATTAGCAAGTAAAAACGACTGCCTTTACGACCGGTCAACGTTCATGGGGAAAAAACTATGCAAAACAAACAATTCTTCTTGTTTCTAGGTGAGAAGTTATTATAATATGGTAGATTATAAAAATATTTGTGATATTCACTATTTTATGGTTTTTTTAGTGGAACATTAAAAATATTAGGTAAATAACGCCTAGCAAATATTGTATGGATTTTGTATTTCTAAAATTCAAATAAATTCTTATTCCTTGACGATAACTAACTGACTAACTAACCATCACGCCGTTTCCCCGCAGGAGTAGGCAGAGGACGGACCGCCAAACAACTCGGTCTTGGCATACACTCCTCGCCTCATTCACATTCATACATATTATCATACATGCTCTTCTATTATTCTGACTCTTGACATGGCCCGACTCAAGTATCTGATTCACTTGATCGTGCCACGTCTTCCTCGGGCGTCTCTTGACACTCCTTTCTTCATTCAGTCGCTCTACATGTCGAAACCATCTAAGCGTCCCTTTCTTAATCTTACTTATGACGCTCACATCGGCCTTGCATTCTTTTCGGATCTCCACATTCCTCACACGATCGTACATGGTTTTACCACACATACGCCTCAGGGATCTCATTTCTACAGCATTCAGTCTACTTTCATCCTTTCTCTGCCAGTTCCATGATTCACTGCCATACATCAGGGTAGGTACCAGCACTCCATTGTGAACTGCCAGCCTCGCTTCTTTGGACAGCTTTTTGTTGGCGCCAACAGCATTCAGTCCACCATTAATGGAGTTACCTGCATTTACCCTTCTTTCAATATGCCCATCAGCCTTCCCATCTCTCGTAAACATACTTCCCAAATACACAAACTCATCAACTTGCTCTAAGTATTCATCATTGACGATGATCTGCAATAATAACAAGACATTAATCAAACATATAATACTAATTTAGTTTAGTTATGGTCTGTCTGATAGCGTAGCTCGGGTTCAATGAACTGAGATTTGTTTTGAATTTTCAACATTTGTACTGATTTGGTCAAGAATTCAGACCATCCCGTGATTTTTCACTGGTGTACCCTATTATAATTATTAGATACTAACTAAATCTTAATTTCCCGTAAAAAATCACAGGATATTATACACAATTCTAATTTAAAAAGAAAAAAAATCTGTAAAAATATTATATTATAATGCAAGAAACATATTTATAATTTAATATATAAAAATGAATGTTTGTTTGTTTTGTGTGTTCGTATTAAAAAATTGTTATCGTGCATTAAAAAATTAAATAGGTCACGCGAGTTGTTCGAAAAATGGGTGTATTTAATGAAGTTAAGAGGGGTATGCGGTAGGGTCGGATGGGGAATTAAGGAAGGGGGCTCCGCGGGAGGGGGACGAGGGGGAGAGAAGGCAGAGAAGGTTAAAGCGGAATGCGTGAGGGGGGTGGTCGCGAGAGAGGGGAGAGTGGGAGAGGGGGGGGTGGGAAAATGCGAGGAAGGAGGGAACGGGGACGAATGGGAAATGACACGAAGGGAGAAATAATTTATTTATTACATTGGCATTGCAACGCCTATAGTATATTATAAAATAATATTTTAACAGAAATATATTTTTATATAATAAGTATAATAGTTATAAAAGGTAGCAACTTTACTACATTTTTATTTATTTTTCCCACAAGCGCTAATGCACTGACATAAAGTAAGAATACAGAGTCTCTTCTACCTCCATGTTCTAAGAAGTTATCAGCATCGATTCCAGTGTACTTGCGTGAAACTCGACGAACACAATTCAATTTGAAAGGCGAGTATGGGTACCGCGTCCCGGGAACCATTTATTGGATAACCAACATCCCTGCCATAGGTCAACCCAAGTAGTTCCCTACGTATGGTAACATAGAAATAGTATCCGGGTTCATGGGGAGATGTTTGTCTATGTATTGGCGGCGGATGCGCTTTCCCACCTACTGCGTAGCGGCCCGAATCGAGAGAGACTAGTAGAGGCAGGCCATTTGAATTCTCCATCCGGATTCTCTTCAATCATCGCCTTAGGAGTGTAAGAGACGGATTCATAATTTATACGTGCGTCTCTCCGATAAACATTGACCCCATTCTCATTCAAACCCTAGATTCCTACCCACCCCTCATACATTTTCCATCCTAAAACTTACTCTCCTTCCTTTCCTTAAAAAGACCCTCCACACAGCATCTCCAAGGATGACATAGGCCCTGACGGTTTTTTTCCTCATCATATCCCGTGTGGAGCTAATGCAAAAAAAACACGAGCGGAACGTCCAGTAACGGTTGATGTTGGCTTCATGAGAACGGGTCGTTTTTGTTTAAATCAGCTCGTATGTGGAACGAGGCATCGACATCTGTTTTTCCTCCTTCATATGGGATGCCATAGTTCCCGTTTCTTTACACACTCTTCTGAGGTGTCACATTAAAAAATATTTTTTTAAATCGAGCAATTTCAATTTTGAAAATGTCACATGTTAAATTCAAAGGAAATTTGAGAGCATTGAAACAGATTTCACGCAGGAATAACGCCGAAATAAGTATATCTTACAACAATGACAAAAATCTCAACGATGATAAAGTAATCCCTAATTGAAGTGAAGAATCGATTCACTTTTGATTTATTTATTTATTTTTATTTAAACCAATGAGTTAATGAAACGCATTTTGGGAAGGACAACCTATTTTTTTTTTACATTAGATCCACACAGGAGGCCCTGAGGAAAATAATTTCCCTCGGGGCCTATGTGTCATCTTTGGGGTACTGTGTGAAGGATGTTTCTAAGGAAAGGAAGGAGAGAAGGAGAGGAAGGAGAGAAGAAGAGGAAGGAGAGAAGGAGAGGAAGGAGAAAAGGAGAGGAAGGAGAGAAGGAGAGGAAGGAGAGAAGGAGAGGAAGTTCTTGGAAGGAAAAAGGTATGAGGGTTGGGTAGGAATCTGGGGTTCAATGTGTCCAGATCAGACTAACCTCACCCTATGAACCCGGGCACCCCTGCTAAGTCACCAAACGTAGCGAACCACTTGGGGTGACCTATGGCAGAGGTGTTGGTTATCCAATAAATGGTTCCGGGGCAGCGGTACCCATTCCCGCCTCCCAAATATAAATAAAATTATTTTACAGGGGAGTTCAATGAAAAGTACACAGATTTAACAGATTAGATACACTTGATACTTGATAAAGTTTGTTGAAGAATATTCCTACCGGTTAATAAATCTGCTGAGAAAATATCATTACAGAGCCTTTGTAAATGTGTTTTTGTTTGATGCTGTACTGGTTACTGTCACTCTTGCACATGACGTAAGTATTTAAAATTACGATATTTATTAAGTAGGTACCTACTGTTAAAGTGTTTACCGTCATCTCCCAAGATGACACGTACCTACTCACATACAGAACCACTTGACCGCTTTGAATGTACGAAGAGTTATGTGGAGTGAACTGTGTTATGAATCAACCAACAAAGAAAGTTAAGGGCCAATTATTTATATTGGCAATGCGAAAAGCGACACGCAGGTTGCCATGTGCCCGCTAATATGGTCTCAAAAACAGTGGCGCAATGGTAAAACGTACGGCAAGAATGTAAACCGGGTCGCTACAACGCTAACATTAATGCAGAGGTAATTATTATTACAAATGATACGTTAGATTAAATCGACTGCATTGAGAGATAGCTGAGCAGAGAAAAAAAAACGATTACATTGGCCTAGAATTCTTCTTAACCGTATGGTGGAGGAGAATTCGTGTAGGTCAGTGTGGGGTGCTGGAGTTCTTCAGCCAGTAGACGGCATCTGGAGTCATTTCAGGATTCAGTACAGATTTTCATCAGTGAATCTTATGAATGGGCCATTCTTCTGCATTTCTTTTGTAGACTGTATTTGCCTACAATCACACAATTCGCGTATTTAATCATACGGTCAATAAATGCTACAACGCTTACGCCCTTGTGGAGAAATTGAAAGCAAACTAAAACTGGTTGGCAACTGCATCGGACATATCGGAAATTACTTGAAGGCGATCCGCTCACTGAGGCAACTGAAAACTGTCAACTGGCAACTGTCTTTGTATGACAATGTGATGTCCCACACACTACACAATCACTCAAAAACCCGTTGTCAATGGTAACGAGAGCGGTGACTCGTAACTCGCACTGATGAATGCCGTGGCCGGCCGTTGCTAGTTGCCAGCTGTCAGCAGATTGTTCTTCGTCTATGGTTAAACAAGCTTTTTGACCAATCAAGACATAGAAACCAGCCGGTTTTAGTTTGGATTCAGTTCGTGACAGGCGCAACATGGCAACCTGACAACTGAAACGCGCTGGCCGCGGCGACTAGCATGGCGAGTTGCGAGTGAATGGTTGCGTCGCCGTTGACAACTGTTCTTTGAGAAGTTGCGTAGTGTGTTAGGACTACCATTGAAATACACAGAATAGCGACAAATTTAAAGAATTAGCTACTGCGACTCACGTGTTTGTACTTACATTGTGACGTGAGATTTTTACATTATATATAAAGATTATCGAGGAGACAGCAGCCCTTCCTGTATCGTGACTTCGTCACTGGGAGGGAGTCTGTGGGCTCTATGCTGGTAGGCACTCAGCCCCCTACCTACTGGTCGGCTGCTGCTCCAGGTAATTCAAACATTGGAATATTTTACAGATTCTTTTGTTTTTAGAATACTTTTTCACTAGCTTGTTGTTAAAAAAGGGTCAGATCACAGTTTATACATTATAATAAAAATATCGTAAATATTATAAAGACTGTAGAATAAATAGTGTTATTTTTATTATATTTACAAACTTCTACACGTTCCTATACATTTTTTTTTAAATTTTCATCTGTTATATAATGTTTATTTATACCTTCATTTCTTATTTTATTGTAATTGCCTACAATCACACAATTCGATTATTATTTTATTATTATTTTATTATTTAATTATGCCAATATGGATAACATTACAATGCATAACTTTGCGTGTAGCCCGGAATCAAAGTATAATGGTAGATTCTGACTGGGTCGACGTACGTGCCCATCGCTACGCCTAACAATATCTGGAATGCTTAGCAACCATAGATTTTCAATGAAAATTTATGTTTAAGGCGCTCCGCCCACTGAGGCAACTGAAAACCAACTAAAACCGGCTGTTTTCTTTGTCTTGATTGGTCAAAAAGCTTGTTTAACCATAGATGAAGAACAATCAGCTGACAGCTCGCAACCTAACAACGGCCGCCCAGGGTAATCAGCCGTGACAGTCGCAAGATGGTCGCAAGATGGTCGCAAGTCACCGCTTGCGTTACCATTGACAACGGGGTTTTGTGTGATTGTGTAGTGTGCGGGCCATCACATTGTCATACAAAGACAGTTGGCAGTTGAGAGTTTTCAGTTGCCTGAGTGGGCGGAGGCGCTTAGAATCACATTGGCCACACGCATCGCGACTTGCGATGTCTGTGGCCATTTTCATAGAAAATGTATGGGTTGCTAAGCATTGTTTGAGTAGCGATGCGTACGTACGTCGTCCAGTCTGAACCTACCATTAATGTCTCCTAGTCAAAAATTAGGATTGGATAGGGTGTTCCGGTTTTTATAAGTATTTTTAACGTGTTCTGTCGCGTGTTTCTCCGCTGGTTACTTGGCTGGTTGCTACGCCACTGATCACTGTGCTATTATGAACAAATATATGCAAGAATATAGGTATGTGGGTACAAAGGCGTAGATTTCTACAGTGCCTGGATGTAGATAACATAATTATTGTCTTGTCTATTTCTTATTGTAGTGCCAACTAACCAACGGAGTTTGGTTACGACCATATTCTCTAGCTCAAAATAAAGACGAGTCCATTCTGGCCTAAGTACTCAAATTTCCAAGCTAAGACAATAAACGCGTTGCCCTCAGCACATGGATAGGTGATATCTTTTTCCCTCGGCACTTGGATAGGTGATATCTTTTTCCCTCGGCACTTGGATAGGTGATATCTTTTTCCCTCAGCACTTTATTAGGTGCCTTCTTTTTCCCTCAGCACTTGGATAGGTGACTTATTTTTCCCTCAGCACTTAGATAGGTGACTTCTTTTTACCTCAGCACTTGGATAGGTGACTTCGTTTTCCCTCAGCACTTGGTTAGGTGACTTCTTTTTCCCTCAGCACTTAGATAGGTGACTTCTTTTTACCTCAGCACTTGGATAGGTGACTTCGTTTTCCCTCAGCACTTGGTTAGGTGACTTCTTTTTCCCTCAGCACTTGGATAGGTGACCGTTTTCTGCTTCTTCGTCATCATAGGCCTTCTAGTGTCCAGCTTTGGACATACCTATATTATGTCTTCCTCAAATTTATCCAGTTTTGCATATACTTGGAGACTCTCAGTTCTCATTCGTTAATGCAAGTCGTCAGCTCATCTCAAATCTCAATTGTAGACCGCTCAGTCCGCATTAATTAATGGAAAACTGACAGTAGAAACGAACTCAGCATAACCGCATTCGTATCAGTCACCTAAAGGTAGCGACAGACTCGCAGCTCACATCAAAAAAATACGTATAACACAATAGCGCTCGCCATACAATCCCTTAGATACCCGCCACACGTAAAAAGATGATGTGCTGTGATCGCGGTTTGAATCTTCGCTAATCGGCGTTATTTTTCGTGACCGCTACGATCGCGATATCAGAAAAGTTATGCGACCCTCCCTTCGCCGTAAACAGGAGAGGGGGTCATTTTGAATACACGGAGCATGCATGGAGCTGTCAAGTTGACATATCCAGTACAAAGAAATGATATTCTCTCGACCGCTTCCGATTTAAACCGTAGGAAGGAATATTCTTCTCCTGCCGTAGGAAGGAATATTTTATAACGTAGTGTGTCGGTAGAAAAGATACTTTATAACGCAGTATCTTTTGATGTGAGCTTCGCGTATGTCGCCCGCTTAAGTTTCGAAACCAAGATGTGGGGAATCTTCCTATTCTAATGGCTATTATTTAAGTTGGTTTGAAGCTCGGCTTAAGATATATTTACGTTATTCGCGTTGTATATCTCTGGTAGAATTCTGATAACCCAATCCGACTCCCGAGTATCCAAGTCCCCTGAATTATAAATGGTGTGTTCTTGTAATCGTCGCTCTTCAGAATGTGTCCAACATGTTGCAGTTTTCTTCTATTTATTTAGATCTTCTAATTTCCTATTTGGGAGGCGGATATGGGTACCGCCGCCCCGAGAACCATTTATTGGATAACCAACACCTCTTTCATTGGTTCAAGCGGTGAGGTTTGTCCAGATCTTGGCGGTGGTTGCGTCTGCCCACCTACTGGCTGGCAGGCCAGATCGGGATAGACCAGACCAGATGGTTAAGGGAGACCTTTCGACCTCTCCAGAGGCCCTAGCATACTCGCTCTATAATGATCGATAGGATAACTATCGGTAACTTCTCATCGTTCCCTAGGACAACTGCACATCGCTAACGTACCCACGTAGGAATGTGGCGTGGTGGTCGTAAAATCCTTAAAACATGTAACCAACAGTTTAATAAATAAAGAAAAATTAAAAAAAAAACAGTTGATGTCGAATATGTTAAGGACACTTAGTCATTGTGAACTGTCACTTATTCGTTGGCGATCTGTAGTCATGCTAGGGAACGATGAGAAGTTACCGATAATTATCCTATCGATCGTTATAGAGCGAGTATGCTAGCACCCCAGCGGTCTCTCTCGGAACATCGCCTTGCATCGCAGTGGGAGGGATAGATTCTTACATCGCTCCTGGACACACTTACCCAGAACTCCCTTTCCTTATTTTCTCAAAAAGACCCTCCACGCAGCTTCGCCAAAGATGACACAGGCTCTAAGGGGAATTATTTTCCTCAGGGCCTCCTGTGTGTAAATATAAACTCGTATATTGCCAAAAAATTGTTGACCATTCGTTAAATAACTTCTAAACAAAATTGATTAATGGAGCCAATTTTGAAAACCCTAATTTAAGAAACATAACCGTCTCAATTCATTCGTTTAAAAAAATACAGTTTAATACAGTTTTGTGAAAATTTTATTATTCTAAAAAAACCTGTAATATAAATACTTGCCCAGAATTTAACAATAACTGGCGTTTTCAATCATTATATTACGTAAAGATACGTAAGATTAAATCAATTATTACAAAATAATATGTACCTAACTGAACAAAAAAACATAATGACATTTAAGTAGTGCCTATGTATCATAAAACTCAATAATATTGCCCCAACTCTAATCTCTTTGGAAAAAACTGCAAGCACGTGAAGAAATTTCAGCGGTCACGTTCTGATATAAAACGTGATTTTATATGAAACACGGTCTTGCGGGATATTAGAAGAATCACTAATAGTGATGTTCAAACCTACTTCCGATACCAGCAAATAATTAATCCAGCATTATAACACTCAGCAAAAGGTAAAAATTATAAGAAAGTGTTCAAACTTCACGCGTCCAGAATGCTTGGTCATCTTTTGCGAGTAGTTTTGTTTACATTGTATTATGTGTTGGCATGGAACTATGATTCTAGTTGGTGGTGTGGAATCAACAGGTTTCAAGTTCGAGGTAAATGTGAACGTGCTTACTATTGTGAGTGTGTTGTGTACTAATTTACCTGAGGCTGTTCTGAGTTATGAGTTAGTTTATTAGTTAGTCAGCATATGACAGTCTCCCGGGAAGGTTGTCTTTAACGTTGTGAACAGTCAGTTAGTTAATAAACATTCGTTAATTATTATTGTAAACAGCGAAAATACCAGACTGTTGCAATTTTGTTCAGTTGTCAGAGAATGTGAATGGTCGTCGCGTGTTTCTGTTTTGGATTTGATACTGATTTTGTGATTTAAAAAAAAAAAACAAAAGGTAATAAAATAAAATATCATTGTAATACTGAGGAAGGGTTTTCCGCAGAATTTGAATAATTCGTCGAATTTAAAAAATAATATTCAAGTTCCGTGAAAGTCCTGTACAAGTTCTGTTATTTTCCAAATTATGTGAAACAAACATCCCTTGATGAAATAATAACAAAAGTGGATTAAAATTTTAAAATAACTTTCATTTTAACTTTGAATTGTCCAAATTCTGTGAAATATTTGGATGATAAGAAACTTTTGGGGAATGTTATACCTTACTAGTAATAATAAATATTAACTTCTTCAAACACAGCATACTTATTTTGTAGTATTTTTAAAAATTTAATTAAAAATTTATAGAACACTTAGTTTTTACCACGTTTATTGCAAAAACCAACGTCTTTCGTAAGCAATGCATCTGGGTTTACTTAAAACCAATTACAACAAAAGACATACACTTAAAAGTGTCAATGGATTGACGGGAGTGGGAATGAGGAGGGGGTTAATAGGGCACAAACTCAAAGGGGGGTCATTTAAAAATATCTTTTGATTATTTATAATGTTTGAATTCAAATTTTCTTCACCCGCCATAACACAGGGACATCCCTAGCATGGCGAATGAAATAACACAAAAATCTATACAATGTACAAAGTTCTTATCTTACTTCTTACTAATATTATAAACGCGAAAGTTTGTATAGCTCATACATCAGAATAACATATAGGCTATAATTTATACCCAAAACGTGCTGTTTTCCATGTATTACAAATAATAATTATTGTTTCATAGAAAATGTCAAAATTTGAGAATGACATTTTGGAAAACAATGATTGTAAAACCAAAATTCTATTTTAGAAAATATTTATATTAGTGAATTTATATGAAGTACTCACCCTTGAATCGAATCAAGAATTATAGATATTTTAAATAAATAGGTTAAGAATTTTTTTGTAAACATAGATGAGACCTAAGAAAAGAAAATAAGCTAATCGAATTACTTAGGCGCTCCGCTGACGAGGCAACTGAAACCAAACTAAAACCGGCTGGTTTCCATGTCTTGATTAGTCAAAAAGTTTAACCATAGACGAAGAACAATCAGCTGACAGCTGGCAACTAGCAACGGCCGGCCGCGGCAATCAGCAGTGCGAGTCGCGAGTCAACGCGTGCGTTACCATTGACAACGGGTTGTTGAGTGATTTTGTAGTGTGCAAGCCATCACATTGTCATACAAAGACAGTTGCCAGTTGACAGTTTTCAGTTGCCTCAGTGAGCAGAGCGCCTTACTAATCCTGCGCAGACGAAGTCGCGGGCAGAAGCTAGTAATAAATAAATAAATATTTACGCTCTTTCTAAATTCGAAGATTTCTAATTAGTCCAAATGAATACAATTAAAATTACAATATAGTAACTCAATTTCATTATTAAATTATTTAAGAGTGTGAAAGTGTGATAAATTATAGGCAAAATTCGAGAAACTATTGTTTAAAGACCTAATATTATGTTCCTTTAATCTGATATCAAAATTTTACCTATAAAAATTATTCACAATCATTACAATTTAATTTATAAATTACATATAGATAGATAAAGATTTAATTTATATCCAGATTTTTTCATTTTTAAATCTCTATCCTTATTATTTAAGATGTAATTTTTTAGTTTCATCAACAATATCATCATTAAAATTTCAAACGTTAATATTTATCATTATTAGTGCCAAAGTCAAACCGCTCGTAAAGCGCCCATAATATTAGAAATTAAAAGCAATTTTACGATACATTATGTTTTTAAATTCTAATCACTCTAAATAAAGTACGTAGATAACTTCGCTGCAGAAGTCACCATATAAATAATTCATTATTTTCTCGAGGAAGAACACTTACGTTTACTAACCAGGCGACTCAATGCAATATATATATTTAAAGTATTATATCAAGGTATTAATTACCTGTGCCAGAGGAACTAAGAGTATGGATATTAGAGAGACGGCATGTGAAGTGTGCCCGCGCGCTCCAAGTGTGCCTTTTCGAGAATTCTACCCACACAGCTGACATTGGCTGTCACCATGTAAAATGGCTGCTGTTGGAACGTATTAAACGGCCAAAAACCAGCAGCTAATGTGAGCCGTTTGGGTAAAATTCTCCAAAAGGCACACTTGGAGCGCGCGGGCACACTTCACATGCCGTCTCTCCAATATCCATACTCTTAGCAGAGGACTAATAAAAAATACTAGAATAAATTTCTTAAATCCTACATTTATTCTGTACAAAAAGCAAGTGTAAGTACAGTAAGGGAAAAAATCGAGGAAAAATTACACCAAATGAAATTCTGCCTGTATTTTATGAAAATGAATAATTTTATTATTCTGTTAAACAAATATTCTAGATATTTATTTTTATTATTGTGAGAGAAGCTACTTACTATCCAGCTACTTCTTACTTCTTAACGCCGAAATAGCTGTCACAGTAAAAAAAAAAAAAAAAATTTCAAATTATAATATAATAAAATCCCACGAATTATTGAAGACAATAAATTAATATGAACATTCGGGTTGTGTTTTGGAAATACTTGACTTACCAACAAACATAAAAATCGTAGGTTTTGGATAGTTAGGGTCAGAGTGAGGGGTTCGGAGTTTACTCGACTGAGTGACCAATGATGACAAGTTTTTTTTTGTTTTGAAGAAAAAAAAATTGAAAAAAAAGTTACCGGAGGTCAAAGTTTTATTAACATTTTTAAGTCCAAGTAATGTCAGGAGTCCCTGTTAAAATAAGTCAAGTTCGTCCCTTAAAACCCTGTGTTTTGCATGGCATTATTACAAGGAAAAGCATTTGTGGTAGGTATCGTCTAATATGATAATAAATAGTTTAAATTGACATGGCAACATTCTAAATCGGAATCAATTATATTAACGACCGGCATAGTTTAGCGGTAGGGCGTTGGACTGCCATTCCGAAGGTCGCGGGTTCGAACCCGGCGGGCGTGCGCAAATAAATTTCATTTAATTGATTTGTGTTATTTCACAATTAATTATTTAAAATAATATATAGTATATTTGCGGCACGTTCCAGAGTGGAAGATACTCTTAGTACGGCCCTGATGTAAGACCACCATTCAGAATTGAAACGTTGCTTGAAATGGCTTTAGCCGTTTTTAGTAACTAGATTTGAATAGCCAGGTACTTCCCCACCTTCCTCCTCCACTTCTCCTTCCCTTTCCCACTTAACTTCAGCCTCACAACATATCCCAATTGGGGATGTCATAGTCTCACTGGCTCCAGACGGGAGCAGTTGGGACTCAATAGATATAAAATTATCATGGTGAATAATAAATAAAAATAATAATTTCTATTTTATATGACTTCTAATGTATTCTTATATTTTTATGTGGGCCTCCCTCAAAAGCCTTCAAAACTTAAATTGAACACAGCGGCTAATAGGACGAGGAGGTATACCTCAGAGCGTACTGGTCTATCTCTGCGACCAGCAAATAAAATCAATTGAAGAGAAAATGTATTTCTGCGTTTCCTTGGAGAGTATGTCCAATTAG
Organism: Limnephilus auricula; assembly: GCA_951813805.1. Lineage (NCBI taxonomy): Eukaryota > Metazoa > Arthropoda > Insecta > Trichoptera > Limnephilidae > Limnephilus > Limnephilus auricula. The sequence goes on along the minus strand of OX638389.1, from coordinate 31,945,828 downwards.
AGATTATAAACATAAATGGCATTTTAGATTGCTGCATATCTTTAATGCTCCACCGCATTTTTTATCCCAATCCCAACCAGTATCGCTTTATTGCTGTCTCCGTGATAGGATTTTGCGGTTTCGATCTGCGGTGAGTACATCGTTGTATTCATTATTCATAGAACAAAAATGTCCATACATAGGTACACGCTTCTGTCAATGCACTCTCAATATCGTATTCTATCTTCATTTCGTCAATAGAAATAAAAACAAATAAACAAGCGTCTCTTTTTTTACATTTGCTCCACACAGGAGGCCCCTAGGAAAACAATTTCCCTCGGGGCCTATGTCATCTTTGAGGATGATGTGTGAAAGGAAGGAGAGGAAGTTCTGAAAAGGAAAAGATTATGAGGGGTGTGTAGAAATCTGGAGGTCAGTGTGTCCAAGAGTGACGGACGTATGAATCCATTCCTCCCACTGCGGTGCAAGGCAATGGGTTGAGAGTCCGACTGGATAGGTCAAAAGGTTTCTCCTAAACCGTCTCTGCCTAGGTGGGCAAACATAATTTTGAAGCCGCCTACATCACACCATGAATCCGGACACCCCTGCTAAGTTACTAAAAGTAGCGAACCACTTGGTGTGATCTATGGCAGGGATGTTGGTTATCCAATAAATGCTTTCCCCAAATTAATGAATATTTATTAATAATAAAGTTACCTACTCATAATATAATTCACAGAATTTTCGTAATGGTACGTTCTCTCAATAATATGATTTTATATTTGAAATAATATTCACGCTAATCTAAAAACGATTCTCCGAGCTACCCACAAATTTATTTTTTTATTCCAATGGAATTTTAAAAACCTGTTTTTATTATTTATGTAAAGACTTGTTTCTTCCGAAAAATCATTAAAAACCTCTACACTACAATACCATGTTAGATGAATTCTGAAAGCTATAAAAAAATTGTTTTTGCTGAACAACAAAAATCGGTCCCAGCGTTCCTTTCACCCTTCTAAAGACTGAAAGCCTTCCGTATTATTTATTAGTACTTAGTGAATTAGTTGGTTATTAATTAATTAATTAATTAGTTGGACTTGGTTGGTGATTAATGCAAATCAATGGACGGTATTTTTTATTATTTAAAATGTTATTACAAAATTTAGACGTGTGCATTCACATAAACCCCGAACTCATGAACTCTTTGCACTACACTGGGACAACAATCAATGAAACAATCATATTACATAATATGTAAACATTCTGATCTAAAAGTATTTTTATTTAGAATTTCGTGAAGTAATTGTTTAGGTGTGATCAAAACCGGTAGGTTGCAAATACAGATAAAAAAATTAGTTATTCAAGCTATTCTCTTTTTTCTTGCGAAAGTAAATGTTTAAAACATATTTGGAAGATTATATATATCACAAACCTATTCCAACTATTGTTACAAGTAAGATATAAACTATTGTTACAAGTAAGATAGAAGTGGACCGAATTGAAAGTCCTGAGGAATACGTGTGTTAAAGGCTTAATTTACAGAATAATGAAATAGAAAATACAAAAATTATACTAAGCCGATGGAAATTTTACGGACATAATTTTATAAAAGTAACAGCAGAAAAACAAAAAAATAACGGAGATTATATAGCGATAATAGGTACAAGAAGAAGTTGGAGGGAACTCTAAAAAACAATTCAACCGGATCAAAATACTTTAGGTGGAGCATTCGAAGAGTAGATATTTTAATAATTTAAAAGGTTCTTATAAAATATAAGTTATGTAAAATGGAAGAAATTGTCAATTTTAGGTTTTTCATATAACGTGTCGTTGAAATAATAAATGACGATCTGTTTTTAAAAACTTACCATTTGCCCACCACATACGAGAAGGTGTATTTATAATGGATTGTTAAAGAGTACCAACTGCTCACAACGATATTCATAGTAATAAAATAATGAGCATCGAAATTATTTGCAACTCGCGCAAATCCGCAAAAAGTTACGGGATAGTTTGAATTCTTGACAAATCAATTCCAATTTTTTTTAAATGGAAATAAAAATATTTTTTTGTTATAAATATTCGATATTATAATACGCAGGTACTTTATCCTTTGTCTGAATTCTTCAAAATCAGTTTCATTTTTGAAAATGACACTTAATTTCATAACAATTTTTTTTTAGAGTTAGGCGATCCGCTCACTGAGGCAACTGAAAACTGTCATCTGGCAACTGTCTTTGTATGACAATGTGATGGCCCGCACACTATACAATCACTCAAAAACCCGTTGTCAATGGTAACGCAAGCGGTGACTCGCGACTCGCACTGCTGATTGTCGTGGCCGGCCGTTGCTAGATGCCAGCTGTCAGCTGATTGTTCTTCGTCTATGGTTAAACAACCTTTTTGACCAATCAAGACATAGAAACCAGCCGGTTTTAGTTTGGTTTCAGTTGCCTCGTTAGCGGAGCGCCTAATAGAACCTGCTTTGACAACCGAAATTAGTATGTTTGATAGCTGATGTTATTATACATAATGATGATGATATAACGATAGGTAGGTACTTAGATTTAGATTATGATAAAAGTAATACCATTGTCCTTTATGTAAGTACAGACACGATCTGTGAGCTGTGCTGTATTTTATGACAATTTGCGCTTTCAGTAAATTCTATTTTTTTATCGAATCCACAACCATCTTTTGAATACCATAATTATCATTATTTCATAACTTGTAATAGAGAGGGTTTTGTAGATCGTTGAGTATTGAGATTTAGATTATGATAGAACACCATTGTGGCTTGTAACCATCGACCAAGTATATCGTAACACGAGAATCTATCATGCTTTTATTGAAAACAATGACGCCTTTCAACCAATAATTCATATATTATATCATTGATGGGAATAACCTTCAAAAGTTATAAAAAGAGTATAAATAAATATCTAATAAAAATTGAATAATTCATATCATATACTTACATTGTTTGTGGGTTATTAGGTAGAAAGGTAGGTACCATCATTATTTATTATTGCTTACATTCAACGGAAGCAGGTATCTAGTCTATTTGAAATCCAATATCTCAATTAGCCAAATTATTATGTTTGCAAAAAATGCATAATGTTTACCAACTGGAGCGACAGAGCAATTTAAATTTTTTTTGTCGGATTGCTAAAGGAAATTTTTCCCCCCGCATTAAAAAAATCATACCTCCGAATTTGAATATGGAGACATACAAACTGATTATAGTTCTATATAGCCAATGAATTCACCTATCTTTTGTCTATTATCACATATTCGTAGGATTTAAAATATTATTAAATCGTTAACTTTAAAACATTTTAAAGAACCTAGAGAATATTTATTTTGTTATATTTTGAATGTACAATATATTAGTTGGTGGCTTTAATAAAAAAAAAAAATTAAATTTGGTATATATTTTGACAACAAAGCAATCCGTGGTTTTAGAAATAGTGCCATATTGTGGCAAAAAACGCTCGAGTGGTTAAGTAAACAGTTTTTTTTTTTTTAAATATTGATTGATAGAGGTTTTATTTTTTTTCTTGCTACTTAGAACAGCTGTAAAATATTTTTTGGGAGGTCTGTTAAATGTATCTATGAAGAACGCAGAGATGCAGTATTTTTCAATGGAAACTTTTCACGATCAATTTTTTATTATATAAACATTTAAATTTGTTTCAAACCACTTAATTTTAATAAATGTTGCTCTACCGATTTCCTTTCTTCTTCAGGACAATATAAAATCATTTTTAACATTCTCGTGATAAAGGGAGGTCCCTTCCGAAACCGGTAGAGCAATAATTATTAAATAATGTATTTTCAAACAAATTTAAATGTTTATATTGCAATAATGGTCAGTGGCTGAGTGGGCATCACGTTTGGGTCCCACCCAGGCGTCCCGTGTTCAATTCCTCGGCTGGCTAAGTCCTCCATCACAACACAAGCAACTTCTTCGGCTTAGTGAGGTGGTAGTAGGAGATTTTCAAATGTTTGTCTTTCTTTAAAAAAAGAAAGAATGATAATCCATAATTATAATGTAATCATAAACCAGTACATAATTTCTTCGATAACATTTTTAGTTTTTTTTTTGACATTTAAGTTTACAAATTACAAATTATAACTTACTTAGGGTAGGTAAACATCGTTGAGTTCAATGTCAGAATCGTTTTCACTGTTAACTAATTACTTATGAACATCTATTTCGCCTAACTGTTTTTCTCATTGATCTTTTTCAAATGGGCTAGGAAACGAAATCTTTAACTGGAAAATGTGTGGGGTGATGCTGTGTGTGATAATCCATAATTATACTGTATTCATAAACCAGTGCATAATTTCTTCGATAACATTTTTTTCTTTTTTTTTGTATATTTAAGTTTACAAATTACAAATTATAACTTACTTAGTTAGGTAAATAGCTAAATATTGATGCGTTCAATGTCAGCATCGTTTTCACTGTTAACCAATTTAGTTACTTCCTCATTATTTTAGTTAGGTACTTTTGAAAATCTATTTCGCCTAAGTGTTTTTCTCATTGATCTTTTTCAAATGGGCGAGGAAACGATTAAATGGAAAATATGTCGGGTGATACTGTGGTGTCTATGGAATTCTTGGGATAAACATAAATGTTACCATAGGCGTCATTCTGGATGCCTAAGTATTGCATCTTGAATATAATGTGCCTGGTGCGAGTTAGTTTTGGATTTGAGTGGTTACTTAATATGCCTACTGGTCAAATAGTTTCACTATCTGTTAGCTGTTTGCTGTGAGTAGAGAAAGCGATTCACTCAATTATGAGAGGTTCACAAGAGAAACGGTTCAAAATTGTAGTGAGAAATGTATAGGGAAAACATTTGGCCGATACTGTTCGTGCACTAAACTGCTCAAAGGCGCGTTGAAAAATGTGGAATGTTTAGAATTTGTTTATGCAACACCTCACGATACTTATACCTATTCTCTGCGTTTCTCTTATAAGAACTGAGTGGGAAAATCAATTATTCTCTTTTGAAAAAAAAACAGATCCAATAAGCCTAATTTACCTCTTTGCATTATAGATGACATTTAATAATAACAATTCGTTGTTATAACGATGTTATGTCTGTGTTGAATGGATAACAAAGGTTAGAATTCTTTGAATTGCATTCAGTGAGTTTTTTCCTTGGAGGAAATTATTCAACAATCAGTCAATTTTCTTCAAATGCAAGTAAAAGGTAGCATGGACTCTACCGAAACATGACCCAACTAGGAATCCGGAGGACGTGGGTTCGAATCCCTGCGTTATCTAGTAAACTTTGTTTAATTAAATTGTGATATTTCACATTTGATTGAACAATATAATTAATCATATATTTTGCCGATTTTTTCAATACAGCTCTGTGTATTTTATTTCATATTATCTTAGTTTTATTTTATGTCATTAAAACTTGTTATTATTTTTAAATTTTAACAATTCGACCCTTTGGAATAACAAGGTTCCATCTGTTGCGGAAACGTCACGCGGTTATGGGAGCTATGGTTAGCTACCTTAGAGTTCATTATCGCATGACGTTAAAGCAACACATGGAACCTTGTTATTCCAAAGGGCGAATTTGTAAAATGGGGGCCTCAGCACAAGTAAAGCACCCAGTGAGGCCCATTTTGTCAAATAATGTTTCAAAATATGTAAAGTTATTGAATCAAATATAAAAATCGTTTAAATAATTTAATAAATGTACTTGCGGTACGTTCCGAATGCGGCACATTCCACGTAATAGATATTTTCTGTTTCGCCGTAGTGAAAGACCACCATTCAAAATCGAAATGTAGCTTGAAATGACTTTAGCCGTGTTTTGTGACCAGATGTGAAAAGCCAGGTGCTGCCCAAACTTCCACGCCCCATTTCCTTCCCTTTCCACTCGATTCAACCTCATACACGCAGAAATTTTTTATTCTAAAATACGATCATTTTATTCGTAAAAATGGTTAAAAACGGGACTGAAGTTCTTACGAACAAATTAACAGTGTTTCAATGTTTATTGGCGGGAGAAGGTAAGAATAATTTGATGGTATACGTACGAAATTACGTATACCAACCAATTATTCTTACATGTTCCCGCCAATAAACATTGAAACCCTGTTATTTTATTTGTAAGAACTTCAGTGCCGTTTTTAAACGTTTTTACGAATAAAATGATCGTATTTTAGAACAACATTTTTCTCCGCGTAGCTTGAAATGACTTTACCGTATTTGTTGACCAGATCTGAGTAGCCAGGTGCTGCCCAAACTTCCTCATCCCATATCCTTCCCTTTCCACTCCATTAAACCTCATAACATATCCCAATACAGTCCCACTAGGTGCCCAAAGCTGTTGGAACGGTTCTCAATACTCTTCTTTAAAGAAATGGTGGTTTAACTGTAAATCTTAGAATTTCACATAAATAATAAGTATTTTTTGATATTTTTTTCGCCTGTGTCACCTGCTGTTGACTTAGGCCATTTCTTCACTCCTCCATGCATAATTATTTTTAAGTGTTCGTGTTTACCTTTAGAGACGATTTATTATTTTACAATACATCTCGTCATGACGTGTGAATGTATTGAATGTATGCACTGGAGCGTATCAGTATTGGTGTGTATCTATAATCTCTACCTATACACATTACACACCCACATTTCCCATTTTTGGCAAATGTCTTGTTTTCTGATAATAATGCCGCGGATTGGATTCCACTGACCTACTACCATATCATATCATATTCCGTACATTGATATCATTGACCGCACATAACGTCTCGCTTTAGCCAGATTTCTAAATATTCTTTAAAAATATTTTCAGATAAAAGAAATTACATTTTTTTCACTTACTAGCTCAAAAGCATATTTAAATCTAAAAACGGTTTTTGAAGTGTGATGAAATAAGCTTTCAAATTAAATTAATAGAAATAAACATATAATTTTAGAAATGGCTCATCTTACGTTTTTTTCTAACCAAAATTACTGATAACAATAAAAATTAAAAACACACACATATTTTCCTTTTTCCTTCAACATTCTTCCTTTTTTATATTAGGCAAGATTATATATTACTAGCTTCTGCCCACGACTTCGTCTGCGTAGGATTAGTACTTCGAGTAATCTATTCTATTTTCCTAGGTCCCATCTACATTTGTACCAAAATTCTTAATTTATTTATTTGAAATATCTATAATTCTTGATTCGATTTAAAGTGTTAGGCGAGTACTTCAGATAAATTCACTAATTTAAATATTTTCCCTAATAGAATTTTGATTTAAAAATCATTGTTTTGCAAAATGTCATTCTCAAATTTTGACAAGTTCTATTAAAAAATTATTATTATTTTCAATATATTGAAAATAAATAGCTAGCTTTATAAATTATAGCCTATATGTTATTCTGATGTATGAGCTATATTATTGTAAAGTTTCATTAAAATCCATTCAGTAATTTTTGCGTGAAAGAGTAACAAACATGCATACATCCATACAAACTTTCGCGCTTATATAAAGTAAGATTGATTTTTTCTAGACCTCTGACTCAACCTCAACTCTTTTCCTTGTAATAACATTAATTAACCTTACGTTTGATTATTTGATTTGTATCATGTGCTCAGAGGAAGGGTCGGATCAAAGTGTAAGTCTTTGAAAACTATAGAAATAACAATTTGTTTAATTGTAAATTGTATTAGCTGCTGCGAAAGATGTTTTTCAGCTTTTTATAGAATAAGAATTCACGTGGTGAATACAAAATAATGGGTGTCGTGTTTTTGCAAACAGAACAGGCACCTACATATTTGCATAATAATTTGTGTACATAATAACATTGTAATTTGAACAAGGATATGATTTAATTGAATACTTTTCGCACACTTTTAAAGCCTCGTTCACATGAGAATCTTAATTTCGCGCCGAGTCATTTTATTGATTTTTTTAAATAGCCTACATATGTATTTTTGTTGTCAGAATGTCATTAAAGCTTCGGGAGTGTGCTGCAGTGAGTCTATTGTCTATTCGAATTTCGATTTCGTTTTCTTGAATGAATGAATGAAGTGGAATCTTGGAAGTGGAAATTAACCGACTTCCCGACATCCGATCGCTGAGCTGAGAGCTGAAGCGCCGCGCCACCGCCGTGACGGCCGTCAGGGTGTGCACCTCGGCGCGGCACTGTTGAAACGTTGCTTGAAATGGCTTTAGCCGTGTTTGGTGACCAAATATTTTTGAAAATAATAGATTCGAGTTTCCAGACACCGTATATTATTAGGTGGTTAGACTGTTGCGTTCTTTCAATTATTATGCCATAGTGACAATCACGCTCACACATACGGACATATAAGCATTTTTCCTGAGGTTGGATGACATTACAGTATGTATTGAATGTCGGTCCTTTCCAATTGGGATTTGTCTCAGTTGTTAGCGGTGTTGACTCTATACCCTGGAAACGACGGTTCGGACCTCAGTCAAATCACAAAATTTATATAAATGCCTTTTTTTGTCTTTGAAATTGGCTACTGGCCTTCCCTTCTTCTTCTTCTTTAATAGTGCTACAGCCCATTTCGAGCCATGGCCTCCTTCAGTATGAGGCTCCACCGCTCTCTGTCCTCGGTTATCCTATTTGCGAAACAAACCAAGTAAATCTAATATATAAAAATTAAAAATTTTGTTTGTTTGTTTGTGTGTTCGTATGTTATGTAAGGCCATACCATTCATCCGATTGCGATGAAACTTTGGGAAGATGATGTGCGCATACCCGGGATGGTCATAGGATAGTGAGCTCTGGCGTTATGAAATTTTTTCATATTCATTCGATTGCGATGAAAATTTCATCCGTTTGCTATTAAATGTTTTTAAATTGTTGTGAACATGTCCGTGAATATTTCTATATATATATACTGGTGAGCTCTGGCGTTAGGAAATTATTTCATAATCATTCAATTGCGATGAAAATTTCTTCCGTTTGCTATTAAATGTTTTTGAAATTGTTGTGAACATGTCCGTGAATATTTCTATTTATATACTGGTGAGCTCTCGTAAAATAGGTCACGTAGGGGGGTTCGCGATAAAGGGACGAGGATGAGGGTGAGGGAGGGGGAACGCGGGGAAGGTGAAAGGTTAACGCGAAAGGGGAAGGTTACACTGGAGAGGAAGAGCAAGAGGAGGCGGGAGGGGAGCGGGGACGAATGAGAAAAACCATTTATTTAAGTGCCGGGTATCAGCTAGTCTTTTATAACAACCACTATACTTACGAATATTATCTTTTTTTTAAATTAAAACCGCCATAGTTTATTGTTTCAAAGTACCGATGGCATTAGTGCAGCGTTTATGTCTTTTGTTCAGCACAAATTCAAACATGGGATGACAGTTCAAATATGGATTTTTTCCGTTCGTGTTCTTGAAAATCAGGATTATGAGGAAAAAAATGTCATTTCGGTTTGAATATTATTTGATCGCTTATAAGTATTTCAGATGCTGTAATTAAATACTGCGAGTAGAACACACATGATCTTTGAAATAATCGAGAGTTTTTTCAATAAGCTTTTCATAAACCCAGAAAAAATTATCAAACAAATAATTTACAACATTAAAATACAAAAACTCCTACTTACAAACCCCTTTTCGATTGTGGTTTTATTGCACAATGTGGAAAAATTACATTCTTTAGAAAAACAATATTTTCTCTTTTATATTTCAGTTTTATTCAAATATTGTTTTCCAAATATTATATTATAATGCATTCCGAAGTTATAGGATAATAAAATAAATAAAAAACGCACGCTTAAAAGATTTTAGGCTAAGTGAAATCTAAAAAAAATTAAATCGTCATAATAAAATAGTTTAGAAGGTTAAAAGAAATTATTTAGCCTTTAAAATAATAATTTATCTCTGAAGCTATTAGCTTTTAGCATAGACAAAAAACACTTCTCTAAAAAATAGTACAAAGTCAGAATTACTCAACAAAGAAGATTTTATACAAAATTAAGATCGGCGCGCTAAAAAGTCGGCTTTTGTAAATAAGGCTCCACTATTATTTTTTTATTATTCTAGTACCTATCTTTTTATACTAAAAAAACACATTCCTTATAGAGTCAATGAAAACATTTCTGACAAAAATAATATATTCATTGAAATGTCACACACATTATTTGCTGCGAAATTGTTTGCTAAAAAGTATAGGTGTTAATTTCTTGTGCAAATAGAAAATGTGTGAAACTTGAAAAAACATTTTGAAAAAACATTGGCGCGAACCGTGTAAACATTTTTAATTGCTTAACTTTTTTTAGGTTGTAAGCTCTTTTGTACGCTCAAAGGAAATATTTTTTACGAAACTTTCCTAGTATTTGTTTTTAAATATGATTATTTATTACTTCCAAAGGCTTGGCAATTCACTTGCCTTGATTAATTGAATTAATTGTTCAATATAAAAATGTGTTCTTTTACAGATTTCCGAAACGATTTCATTTTGTTTTGAATTGTTGTGATTCCACGCAAATTACATTAAAGTTATACGCCAGGGCTAAAGCCAAATAAAAATTCGGTAAAAGTTATAAAATAAAATCATTAACATTTAATAGCGATGCTTATGACATGACTATGGTCAATATTGCTCATTTAAAAAATAAAGAATTTTACAATTGAACAATTTGACGTATTGTCCATGTTTATAATAAATAATCAATAATCACTAATCATCAATACTGGGCGAGGTTACTTGGCAGGGTGGGTAGATAAATAAAAAATTAAAATTAAAAATGGTCAGATGAGTTGACAAATAGCTAAGTCCTCAATCATGGGCAAGCAACACTTTCCGCTTATACACGGAGAAAAATGTTATTCTAAAATACGATAATTTTATTCGTAAAAACGGTTAAAAACGGGTCTGAAGTTCTTACGAACAAATTAACAGGGTTTCAATGTTTATTCTTACATTTTCCCGCCAATAAACATTGAAACCCTGTTAATTTGTTCGTAAGAACTTCAGACCTGTTTTTAACCGTTTTTACGAATAAAATTATCGTATTTTAGAATAACATTTTTCTCCGTGTAGAAGCTGAAGTTCTTAGGAACAAATTAACAGGGTTTCAATGTTTATTCTTACATTTTCCCGCCAAAAAACATTGAAACCCTGTTAATTTGTTCGTAAGAACTTCAGTCCCGTTTTTAACCGTTTTTACGAATAAAATTATCGTATTTTTGAATCACATTATTCTCCGTGTAGAGATGGTAGTAAGAGTTTTCAAAAATTGCAGGTTTTTCTTAACCGGGTTGGAACCATATAACAAACATTGGAAACGCCTTTTTTAACAGAGTTAGTGCAAATTTACTGACGACATTTTACTAGTAGCTGAAAAATAGTTCATTTCCATAGACATATGAATATGTATAGACCTGCCCTAAGTGATAAAAGCGTATTATTTCCCCTTCCTTAATTCTGGGTTCCATGGAACCGGCAGGGCTGGCATGTAGGTTCGCGTGAATCTATAAAATGTGACGTCATCATTGTTGTGCGGACTAGCGTCGAGCTCTTATCGGTACATTTTACGAAATAACACGGCAAAAATGGTAACTTGTGCTATTAAAAAATGTAAAAATAGAAGTGATAAAGAGTATAAACCCAATTGTCGTATTACCTTCCATATGCAGGCATTATTTGTCATTATTTTAAGCTTATTCACATCATATAATATGATCAGTTTTAGACATGAAGCGTAAGCAACCGAAATTCCCGGTTCCGTCGTGTGCACGTTGCAGTTTACTGGGATAAGTAAATTATGAAACATTTGTAAAAGTGTCTTAACTAAACACGGTAACAAAATATTCGACTCTCAAAACAAGCGAACCTTTCTTCGTTTTATATGGATTACACAAGTTTGTTCAAACCGGGCGAACAATTCGCGCTCCCATGTAAAAAGGTCTATTCATTCAAAAGCAGATTTTACTTTTAAGAGCTAAATGGTGATATTATAATGCGTGATGCCTATATACTGTCATATTGAAGTTTTAACGAATCACATATCTTTACCGTCAACTCATCCCTCTCCGCCCCGCTACAGTTGGTTATTGCCCCTCTCCCTGATTCTCTAGTCTATGAATAATATGTCTGTGTTCATTTCTCAGAAAATTGCGTAAGAAAGAAATATCACATGAAAATTTCTCATCTACGTGATAATTAATTCGTTGTATTTTTATTTAGTACGAGTATGTTACTCTCGGCGCACGTGTATGTCCACGTTTACTTAACGTACATTGGGGCAATATACCTATTATAAGCCCTGGATTAGACCACTAAATATTACACGTGATAATAGCCTCCCTCGTCGAGTCGTGGGGTTTATTTTCCATCATTTATTGTAGACTATGACGCAAGTCTGTGTAGAGTTTTCTGATAGCCAAAGTTTCGTCAATTATCGATTTGTAGATTTTAAGATAGTTGTAAGTCATAATATGAGTAAATAAATACCCACTCGATTGTATAAGTATAGTTTTAAGTCATTAAGTTTTATAAGTCTTAACCGCTTGGGCACATAAGCTTGTTTTCACGACAATGTTACGTAGGTAGACATAGAAATTAGACATAAAAAATAAATAAATAAAAATAAAATTATTAAAAAAAAAATTAAAAAATAGGAATGACTAGTTATAAGTTTTAGTTTTAAGTCACGGTTATCAATCGTATAATGTTGAATATGTAAATAAAGTTGTAAAGCACCCTTGTGGTGATTTTCTCACGAAAACGGCGCTATATAAATTATCCTAACATTATTATTATTATTAGGTTAAATATGCAGATAGGTATTGTCAATGGAAATTGAAATTATATATGTTTTTTTTTTAAAGAAATAAGAACATTCCCGGGTTACGAATAACCTAATCGTAAATATAAGTATAAGCGTAATAAAGCGTTAAGTGTTGCTTGTGTCGTGATGGAGGACTTAGCCAGCCGAGTTGAACACGGAACTCCTGGGTGGGACCCAAACGCGATGCCAACTCGGCCACTGACCGGTCTAATGGAAGCTGTTACATTTGCCTGACAAATCGAGATGTTGTGGAAAAAATGCGTAGAATGCAAAAAAAAAAACATTCATTAGGTAATAGGTACCTATATTAAAGAGTTTAGGAACTTGTTTGCAAATACGCAGAAGAGTCGTAACTGCTCCCAACCGTCTGGAGCCAGTGAGACTATGGCATCCCAAATAGGGGTGGGTTGTGAGGCTAGAGATATTGATATTGAGGGGAAGGGGAGGAGAGAAAGAGGAAGGTGGGGATGTACCTGGCTTTTCAGATCTGGTCACCACACGAAGAAAAATGTTATTCTAAAATACGATAATTTTATTCGTAAAAACGCTTAAAAACGGGACTGTAGTTCTTACGAACAAATTAACAGGGTTTCAATGTTTATTGGCGGGAACATGTAAAGGCCGGTCTCTTGCGACAAATTTCACAAACAATACCTCAACCATTACCATAAACATGGGGCAGGGCCACAACGTTTGTTGTTTTCCATGGGCCACGGAAAGTAAAAACATTATGCTCCGACAAAGTGTGTAAACATTTTCGTCGGAGGAGACGCCGCTTAAGAATAATTTGTTGGTATACGTAATTTAGAGCGTATACCAACAAATTATTCTTAGATTTTCCCTCCAATAAACATTGAACACTGTTAATTTGTTCAGTCCCGTTTTTACGAATAAAATGATGTTATTTTAGAATAACACTTTTCTTCGTGCATAAAAGGCGTAAGTTCTTTTAAGCTACCAACGCTTCAATTCTGAATGATGGTCTTACACCAGGGTGAAACTGAGAGTATCCTCCACTCTGGAACATGCCGCAAAAAATATTCTATTTAAATGGTATCTACTACTTGCCAGCTCTAAAATGAGGGTTTGAGCAAATTACATATTCAATTATATATATTTTGATGGAATGAATTTTGAGTTTCGCTTTTGATTCCGTGTGGAGTTTTTTTTTAACATCTTGTTATAAATATGTTGCTCCCTTCAATATTCCGATTGTTGATGAAATTGCCGATCATCTTGTAGCTATCCATTTATTTACTTAGATAAATTAACGTATCTTGCAAAATTGCTCTCTCTCTCTCTCTCTGGTTTCAATCCTGGGATTGGTTTGCAGCAATTTCCTTTATTTTTTTTCTTCCATTCTTCCCTGTCTTGTGCGGCTCTTTTGAAGTCTGCATATGATGAGCAGCGCATGTCCACCAGCAGGTCCTCCAGGTACTCTCGGTGTGGGCGTCCCCTAGAGTTTGTCCCCTCGGTCATACCCTCCATTATGCATGCAAGAGGCCTTCTTGTCGTATTATATGGCCGATCCATCTTGCACGCCTTTCGGACAAGGTCCTGAGCAGGTGCCTTCCTCCTTCGATTCTTTGGAGAACCTCCTCATTTGTAATGTGGTCTCTCCAGGAAATTCCGAATAGTCTTCTATAGGACCAAATCTCAAAAGCCTCTAGTCTCCGTTTATCTCTTTCGGATAGGCACCATGTTTCGCAGCCGTACATCAAGATACTCCATACATAGGTCTTGATGAGGAGTATTCTCAGTTTTAGGTCTATATTATTCGATATTTATTGAATGCAAGCCTAGCCTGGTGTATACGGCTGTTGACCTCGCTCTTAGACCGACCGTCCCTTGTTATTTTGTTCCCGAGGTAGACAAACTCCTTGGTGTTCTTTAGTGGAACTCCTGACATCTCTACTCTCATCTGATGTTGCGTTCGGCCTACAGTCAGCAGCTTTGTTTTGTCTTTATTTATCTTCATGTTCTAGTTGTTTTGAAGAATGCTTTGCATGATTGTTAAGGCCTCTTGCAGTTATTCTTCGCTTTCAGCAACCATAGCAATATCGTCAGCAAACCTTATCATATCCACCTTTTGTCCGTGTATCTTTACACCTTCTCTGTGACTCATTCATTTAATTAAATTGCTCTACAGCAAATGAACTGTAAAGACTTTTTTTATTGACTTTATTATGTTTATTTCAGTTTCAAGATGATGAACGCTCTCTCCAAAGGATTCCTGAAATGCATCATGTATATCCTGCAGTGCATCCTGGCTCCCTTCATTTGGCTCATCAACATGGGCAAGTCCAAGAAGCTGCCACGTATATCCAACCCGCTGCTGCTCATGAGCGCCACCAGGCTGGCTCACATGATCAGGAACAAAGAGGTAGGACATCCAACATCAAAATACTATAGTTTCATAGCTACCAACGACAGTGCGATGAAATGGGATATACGTAGGTATATCCAGTACATAAGATCAAAATTTACCTAAAAAATCTTTTTTGTACAATTTGGAAGGGTTAATTATATAATTTTTATATACAGTTTGGGAGATGGGTAATCGTAGCGCCGCCCAGGAAACCATTTTTAAATTATTTTTTTAATAACAGCCGCGCGGTGCGGTCTGTAATGGTGATTAAATCGCATGAGTTTTTGAGGTTATGTGCAATAAGCGTAATTATGAGTTTAATAAATGATTTAATGGATGACTTGACCTTTCTCATCTTAATATACTTAAAGGAATTTAAATTTAATTAATGAGCGTATTCCTTTGAGTACGTTAATTTATTGTACCAAACCAATAAACATATTAAATAATTAATGATAAATTTAAAAAATCTTAGATGGTACTTAAAAATTTTATAGGTCGTGTACGAATCGATATTAGATATTAGTCTATTAGAAATCTTTTCGGATAAATAAATAACTTATAAAATTTCGAGTAGGTAACTTGAAATCTGTTTTCTTTCTGAATAATAAATCCCTAACAACCTCTCTATCAAAACTTGAAATTTTTGGACGTCTACGTAATTATTTACTAGCCAGAAATATTTCCTTCTAAATAAATATCTCTTAAAATTTCGAGTTAGTAGGTCTAACTTGAAATCTGTGTTTTCTCCCTGATACATCTCTTCCTCTTGAAGAAATCTTGACATTTTTTGACATCGACATAATTATTTACGTAAATATCAAATGTCAAGTGTGCGATGCATAAACGCGCGTTTACCGCAGACCATAACAAAACAAACAAACGCAGGAAACGATAATGTGGAAAAAAACAAAAAATGTTTTCGAAATGTTTAAGGTGAAGTTTAAGATAAAGTTTAAGCAAGAGACCCGACTTCACTTCACCTTACTGAATACAATGTAACCTACGCAGCCATTCACATAAACACCATGAAACTAGAACACGTAGCTATATTTTAAAACCAGAAATTACCTAACGTGTCATTATAAACATTAGTAGTTTCTTAACTTAACCTAACCTTACATAAACTAACGTATCCAAACCAGGCCTATGCTCCTAGAATCTGTACACATAGCAGTAAGCTGTTTATAACCGGTTATAAATATAATGTTAAATTAAACTAATTGAGGAATGAGGTAACATAACGGTGACGACCATCAAATACCCACCTACCATTTATCTAAAAAATTTATTTCATTGATAACATTTATTATAGCTACTTTATACAGTCTAAAGTACTAACGTTACCAATTTGCTCTTCAGATATTGTTCGTTGGGACGATTTGTCGTTCGTTATTGTTTGATGTTTACAGACTAAACATAAGTAATCTAATCGAAAATGAGATAGCTTGCATATTTGTTATTGATTAGCTGAATCTTTTGAAGTTGCATTGGACACCGATATCTTCAATACTTGAGCCCTTGCCTCGAATAATGTTGTATCCACCAAAACTATCAATGTTGAGTTATTGATGGAATAATGTTGGGCATATTATTTATGGTAGTGAAATATATTTTAGGCCTGTGGCAGCATTTTAAATGTCGGTTTGTGGAAGAATTTTGTGTAAAGCCGTTTATCGAAATCACGGAGATTGGTTTAATTCATGGGAATACTTGGAGAAAACGAACGTATTATTTATTCAACTAGATACGCTTCAACTGAAGAGTGCATAAAAGAAGCAATCGTGCAGAAAAAATATTGTTAAAGCTGCTTTATAGCTATTGAAACAGTTTTGTGAAATAATGTTGTATGTTGATCTCAAGACAAAATGTCGATTGTAAATAGTTTCATTTATTCATATAGTTTTTTTTGCTCCTTAAGCTCAAATGCATCTACGACATATTTAAATTAATGTTAGAAGAGCATGGTGCTTTCTTGAGAGTCAGAAAAATAAATAAAAACCATTTTGTGGAAAATTTTATAAGTGAAATTTTCATATACAACATTTTTCGACGAATTCAGCCCAAAATCTTGTAAAAAATTCTATTTGAATAGCCATTTTTCTCGACTTTTCCTTTAAAAGTCTTAAGAATTGTATGGTTATTGTATTTTAAATATAAAATGTTATCAAAAATTATCGGTTTCGTTTTTTCCATTTTTCTCGGAACAAGAAGGGCTCACTTATAGATTCTTACCTAGTGCAATGTCAAACTCCCCTGATCATCTTATTTTAGTGTCATTTACGCACTACCTCTGCAATTATTCCTGGTAGAATAACTCTAACTCGATCCGTTAGTTCTGCCATAAAGAGACAGATAAGAATTTGTACCCAGAAACATGCAATTATCATCAGAATCAAATACTAATGCAAACACGGATTTGCCTAATATCATTTGATTTAGTAGACACCTTCCCAAAAAAGATTTATTTTTGTTGCGATACATGATTGCTTCCTTTGAACCTTTGAAATAACAAGGTCAGTTTTTCCCTCATGTCTTGCAAAAACACCGAGAACCGTCATCATAATACCAGCATATTCACCGAGTCGTCGATTGCCTAGAATCATAACATTTAACTTCCATATAAAATAAGACAATATTATAAAACATGGAAATGTTTCAAACGTCTTAGCATATGTTTTCATTTCAATCTTGCGTGCTGACTGCTTTCATCAAGTTATTCTGTCTTCCTCGTTGAATCAAAGTCAATGTTACGTGTTGTAACTGCTATCATTAATAATGTATCAGAGTTCAGAGTCAACCGAGCATAATATTGTGCACCTTACTTTCTACCAAACACGGTAGTTTAAATTCAATTAGACAGTTTCACGAACAGAGGCACTAAATGGTGCATTGTTTTCTTTGTGTATTTCTTACCGGGTTCAGCAGTATTTAGCACTATGTTTTTTGTTTGTTTGTTTTCTGACTGAACACTTCTTGTAAGTTTATATTTTCCCCTGCAATTTTCTTCTGGTATCCAAGTTTATTGTTAAATCTTGGATCTAATCTGTTAAAAATCGTCAGGCTATTCGATTTCTTCTTTCATCCCTAAACCAGTACTTGATTTGGTGTAACTACCAGTAATTACTTAATTTTAGAAGTTTTCCGGTCTCCATTTCCATATTAGTATTTTGGAGAACCTTTTCAAATCCGTGCCTCCGCTGACGAGGCAACTGAAAAAAAAACAGTTTTCAACTAAACTCTCTATCCTGTGTAAGTTAATTTGATAGCCCGCACACTACACATTTTCTCAAAAACCCGATGTCAATGGCAACGCAAGCAGTCACTAGCGACTCGTCCCGCTGGTTGCCGTGACCGGTCGTCGCCAGTTTGTAAATAATAAAAAAAATCATCGGTTGTCATGGTTGCACCAGTTTTCTTGTCATTTTTCTTGTTTTTTTCAATTTGACAGCGACAGATGACTACGATGACAGCTGATTGTTCTTCGTCTATAGTTAAACAAGCTGAGATAATTACAGAAATCGTAAAATTGAGTAGGCTGTCATAGAAGTTTGATGGAAGTATGGTCGGAAGCCATAGCAACCAGCTGGTTTTAGTTTGGTTTCAGTTGCCTCGTCAGCGGAGGCACTAAAACTCAAAACTAAACAGACTACATGTCATGACCAATAATGACCTTTTACAATCTTAAAACAGTATCTAATTGATATTTTATTTTATTTAATTTCCGATAAGTTTTATGGCGTATTTTAATAAAATTGATAATAAACAACTTTACCTGATAAACTTATAACTTTTTCATGATTTTACTTTTGTACAATTTTCTCAACATTGAGGATGCGTATTGCAAATTAATGACCCTGAATTTTGCGAGTTGTCACTCCTTGTAGCTCTCGAATAACCCAAAACAAAATCTGTCCAAATTTGAAAATTAATTATTCTTACAAACCAACAAAAAGCATAAACTAAATGCAAAAACTATCGATTAGTTAAAAGCTTTATTACAAATCTAGTAATTCCAATCTACGTATATTATATAACTTATGTTTGGCTTATACGAAGAGACATACAAAAAATGCTACAAAACACATTAAAAGTCAGAAAAAATCTTCAAGACCTGAACATGGAATTTAAATAGACTAGAATTAAATATTAGAAATTTTCGGAAAAAATCGATCTTTCAACACGAATATGGCACGCGTAGCATCCAGTTTTAAATGTGTTTACTTCACTTGACATAGTTTTTTGGCTTTTGAACAATTTATTCAAAACTGATTTGAAAAGATTTATTTTAGATGTATTAGACTAGAATTAGGTAAATAAATTTTTTAAAAAACGATCTTTCAACACGAATAAGGCACGCGTAGCATCCAGTTTATAATATTTTTACTTCACTTGACGTAGTTTTTTGGCTTTTGAACAATTTATTCAAAACCGTTTTGAAAAGATTATTAAACTGATTTATTTATTTCAGGTTAAAGCCGAAGATGTGATCAAAGCCTTCATCAGCAGATGCAAAGAAGTAAATCCAATCCTTAATGCAATCGTCGAAGAAAGGTTTGAGCAGGCCGTGGCAGAAGCCAGGCAGATGGATATTCTCCTGGCTTCAGAGCAACACACTGTGGAAGAGCTAGAGAAACAATATCCTCTGCTGGGAATTCCTCTAACCGTGAAAGAGAGTATTGCTGTTGCTGGTGAGATGGACACTACGTTATTTTACATGAACATCTACGTTAGTCGTTTGGTATTCTTTTGTAAGCATAAAAATCATAGTTCGAAGTCCCCATTCGCCTTAGAATTATTCCAGTCTGTTAAAATGCTTTGAACTATCTACTTTCCTACATTTTGAGTGTTTTCAATTTTTTATCGGAAATGTATAATAATTGGATGAGTTTTTAGGCCACTCCGGAATAACAAATAAATTTTAGATAATTTTTATAAGCTTTATAAAACTCCTTAATTTATTTACTAACTCAGGTACGGGACATACGTCATTCCTATGTCTACATACGTTAAATTATCGTGAAGCTTATGTGTCCAAACGGTTAAATACATCGTTTAGAGGTACCGAGATTTTTTTAGCGATATCGTGTCACATTGACACTCAACTATATTCATTTGAGCTAAAACTTTATGGAAAGTATTTTCATGCTGTTTTAGTTTAATATTTATTTGTATACCTTTGAATGTCCAGCGTGTTGGTAACTCCATTACGTTTCAATTATTTACGCCCTGGAAAGCCTTTTAAAAAACTAAAAAAGTTCAAAAACTAAACTAAAAAACTAAAATCATCGTCAAAATAATTTATATCCCTGCAGATTCTAGCCACAGACGATCGCCAGAGTTACACTCTGCTACAAGGACAACAACTAAGTAGAAAAATAATAGTGCCAGTTTTACAGCAAAGCAAAAGTTTTATTATTAACTAGCTTCTGCCCGCGACTTCGTCTGCGCAAGTTTAGTACTTCGATTAGCCTATTTTCTTTTCGTAGGTCCCATCCATGTTTATACCAAAATTATTAACCTATTTATTTAAAATATGTAAAATTCTTGATTCAATTCAAGGGTGATACTTCAAATAAATTCACTAATTTAAATATTTTCTAAAATAGAATTTTGGTTTTACAATAATTGTTTTTCAAAATGTCATTCTCAAATTTTGACATTTTCTATTAAACAATAATTATTGTTTGTAATACATGGAAAATAATAAGCTTTGGGTATAAATTATAGCCTATATGTTATTCTGATGTATGAGCTATATTATTGTAAAGTTTCATTAAAGTCCATTCAGTAGTTTTTGCGTGAAAGAGTAACAAACATGCATACATCCATACATACTTTCGCGTTTATAATATTAGTAAGATTGGATTTTTCTAGACCTCTGACTCAACCTCAACTCTTTTCCTTGTAATAACATTAATTAACCTTACGTTTGATTATTTGATTTGTATCATGTGCTCAGAGGATGGGTCGGTTTTTGCGTGAAAGAGTAACAAACATACATACATCCACACAAACTTTCGCGTTTATAATATTACTAAGATTAGTAAGATTATGTTATTAAAATGTAAGTTCTTAGTTTATCAGCCTTGAGATTTTTTTTAAATTTTAAATACACCACGATTTTTTTAAGCATTCATCCTTAGTTGTTAAATTTTTAACCTTTGTCACCAAACAGCTAATTTATTCTTGTATAAGAAAAAGTTGTAATACTTTTTTGTATAACGCACATAACGTTTCTAAATGTCCACACGATCAGAACAAGAAACGCTTCTGTGGCTTAAAAAATATATTCAGAGGAACCAATAAACCCTTTAAAATTATGTACATAATCAATAAATCGTTATTAAATCTCAAATAAAAAAAATATTAAAACCCCTCGTTTGGATTCTAAAGTCATTTCAGTATTTGAGAGTGGTTTAGATTCATAATGGTTTTGTTTAGAAATTTATTTGTCGATTTTGTTTGGGTATAAACCCTTTAAAAGTATGTACATAATCAATAAATCGTTATTAAATCTCAAATAAAAAATATATTAAAACGCCTCGTTTGGATTCTAAAGTCATTTCAGTATTTGAGAGTGGTTTAGATTGTGACGACTTCAACATTACTTTCGAAAGAGAAAAAAAAAAGGAGGATTTTCTTCATCGGAAAAGCTCATACAATTTTTTTTTCCCACCCAAACGAAGTTCAAATCGGACACTATAGCGACACCTGCGATAAATCAACAAACTATTAGAGAGATCTGTAAAACAACAAGATTATGGTGATTTCTCCTTCCATCGAAAGATGTCGATAAATAAAAACGTGATATTTAAAACTTTAAGGGTGGAGTCTCACAGAAAAGTTTTATCCAATCAAGAAACAGGAGGCGTGACAATATATGAAAGACCACTTTGAACTTTGGACTTGAGACATAATTCAAGAAACTAATGGATCCAACCTTGAGATTTATTAAAATCGAATAAGGGTTCATGCCCGGAGAAATAAACAAAGTCACACGATCAGTGCATTCGGAACGATGACCCTAGCAAATGTTTACAATACGAGTGCAGTAGAGGGATAATTAACCATTGAAGTACGGGAAGAAACTGCCTCCGAGATGACAAAAAAAGTTCACGTAAAATGATTATGAAAATCAGATGTATAAAATGCGTCAGTACGATAAAGGAAAAGTTACACACAATGATTGAGGTGTTAAAAAACTTACGAACATTGGTGAAAATTGACGTAAAAGGCGAGACAGAACGAGAATTCCGAACTAAGATTTGTATAAATCAGAAAACGGGAAATATACAATTATGAGAGTTGATATGGTATAGTGAGTCGAGAGGAACGGCAAATCGAAAAGAAAATCAAGGAAAATTCGTACTTTATCGACAGATGGCGGATAGCTTAAAACACTGAAAACAGCTTTAATCTTAATGCGAGGGTTATAATATTATTGAAAACCGACAGCCAATTTTGTTGGAAAATAGAAGGAAATGGTTGGACGTACGGAACCATGAAATTTAAAGGAAAAACCAGAGTATAGACATGTGATTTAACAAGGGAGAAACTCGGATATAAAAGGTTATCGGCCGCCGACGAATTCAAAACATAAACACATCAAAATTTGAACATGATTTCTAGCAATTAAGGACCCTTTTATAGCTTTAGAGGTCGTAAAAAAATACATTGGTCTTATGAGATAATCTAAACAGAGGAAACACATTAAAATAATACGTAACGTAAACAGAGATAGCGGAGTCCTGGGATATAAACAAATCGAATGATAAACATAGATATTTAATGGATATTAATGCTTTTCCCAGGGTGAGTGAAACAAAATACTTACGTACTTTGAATAAAACAATTAAAGATGACATTTAAACGGGGTCGAATTGGTGATACGTTTGTAGTGAAGGTGCAAGAAAATGGAAGAAAAAATGCTTTGACAAAATTAAGTTCCCCTTAAATTATTGGAAAGCGTTTGAATACATGGCAAATCACTTTGGAAAGAGGGAAAAATG
The DNA here is from genome assembly GCA_951813805.1 of Limnephilus auricula. Lineage (NCBI taxonomy): Eukaryota > Metazoa > Arthropoda > Insecta > Trichoptera > Limnephilidae > Limnephilus > Limnephilus auricula. The sequence continues at coordinate 31,922,663 of OX638389.1, read as the reverse complement.
TTTTATAGAACGGAAACCCTTTTTAAAATCAGAAAATGGTGCCAAAAAATTAAATCACATCGAAATTAGCACGATTCGAGGGTGAATAGAATGCACATAATGACGAATATAGGTATTCTACCGGTTTCAGAAAGAAATTTAATACATACATAGATGGGCATGGCGAAAGCCATTTTTGCTGTAAAATTCAGCGAAAAACGAAGGAAAAATGTGCAACTAAATGATCGATTATAAAGTTGAAAGAGTCTGAAGGTATTTCAGTTAAAATTTGGATCAAAAAATTTGAAAGTGAAGAGAGATGTACTCAATCAACGGGAAAATAGCGTATTTGCACCCAGTGACAGGCTCGCATTGTGTCCGCGATCATGGACATATTCGTTTACAAAATAAATTTTATATGTATAAATAAAATATCCACTTGATCTGTATTCTCAGAAAGGTTGGGCGAATAGTTGATTATATTTACCAGTCCGGATCCGAATTCCGCGAGTGACTGAAATAGCTAGGGGGGTTGCAACTAAAAAATATTTCTTCACGAAACAAAATGACTTAAGTCAAGACAGTCGATAATAATGTGTCCATTTCAAAAAATTACGAGTTGATAGGAATCATTATTTTATGCCAGGACAAGTGGAGTTAAGATGTTCTGGAATTGAGGGAGGTATAAATGCTGATGACGAGCTCGGAATGACAGTTGATTCGACAACGGAAGGATTATCTACAATAACGCGACATACGTACGGCTAACTTTCAAAGTGAAATTTACAGATCAAAAGTTCTAAGTCCAGTTACATAATTGAAGAGTGTTGTTATAAATTCGTTCAAAATAATTTTCAACACTTAGAGTTTTCTTTAGAATTTGGTTTTATTCTCATCAAGTGAAAGTAAAAGAGTTGAATTAAATAATAATTATTAGTGCTAACAATTAAAGTGACTTGCATTTAAACGGAAAAGTTTTAGTGGAAATAATTACTTTATTAATTTAGTTATAAAAATGGTGATAAATAAAATAAAGGGTGTTGTGAGTGTAAACAAAAAGATTACCGTGCCCCAAAATGATCAACACTTCAGTGAAGTTTATAAAATATATAAAAATTAAAGATTAAATAACAAAAGTGATTAGTTTTATAAATATTAAACAGTGCCTAAAAATAAAGTTTAAAATAAATCCGAGTGTTTAAATTAAAGTGCGTACATCTAAGTGTAGAAAAAGTTTATTTTAAAGTTTAAATAAAATAATAATCAAAGTATTGATAGACAGAGTTCGGTTATTATTGTGAAATAGGAAGGCGTTCGGGAAAATAATAATTATCTAATTTGATAAATTTGTGTGAAAATTAAAAATTATTCGCGGTTATTATTTAAACGTGATTGAAAAGAGAAAAATCCCAAATAATTAAAATAAATCAACAGTAAACATCGTGCATTATTATTGATATAAAAATAAAGGAAGGAGGATTAAGTTCACGAATTAAATAAATTTAAATAAATATACTACAACGGACTTGAGAGGAAAACGGACTCCATTTTTTGTTCGAAAATTTAAATAAATCCTTCACGTTAGATAACT